>OU015767.1:7977296-8182129 GCA_907173295.1 Fagus sylvatica | reverse complement strand
AGTGCCTTCTAAAGGGAACATTAAAAAAAAATGTACTAAATTTGAAAACAATTATAAATGGAAAATAGGACAATCAAGTGATCAAGTGATCAACTATCACTATACTACAGCAGGGCCCAGAGATGGGATCTTAGTTTTATGAAGTTCTTAAACTAAGATCCAGAAAAATACTATAAGATGATAGTGCATATGTAAAAGTGAAAGTCAACTTCATGTTGGGCAAGATCATTTCAAGGCAATGAAAGGCTAACATTTGGCCCAAGAAATTGGGCATGTAATAAGCAAAAGCTTTCCTTTTCAATTGTTGCTCACTTAGCTGTTATTTGTTTCTCAAGCTCCTTTAATGGGTCTCTAAAGTGATTCATATTCAGCTATATGATGTAGGTTTTGGTTTAAACGTCAGCTTAGGAAATTTCATGGGTAGGACTGAATTGTTTTTTGCTTAATGTTGAGTTGATGAGAGAGCAATCATAGTTGGGTAATTGCCTAATTGGATGGGAAATAATGCATCATTTAGGATTAGGGTATTTCCCTTGTCTGAAAAAAAAAAGGGAAGAGTTTTAGGCTTTTAGCTCTAGTTTTGGACATGAAACATGAATCTTGTGCTGAAGAAAATTTAATGCACTAGGTAAGACCTTTTTATAAAAAAAAAAATGAAATAAAAATAAGTACTTGATATTGTTCCTGTTTAGAAAGTAGAAACTATTCTTTTGGTAACAATTAAAAGAATAAATTTACTTCTAAATGGTGGGAATTGTTACTATATGTGTTTCTAAGGTAGAATAGTTGATTTTTGCTTTGACTTGCAGTAATTGTACCCAAGATGGTGACTCCATGTCATCCTGGTGTGGTTCGCATACAGACCATGGTTCACTGACAGGTGATTAGTTTTCTGCTCATCTACTTAAATCATTTCTTTCTTACCATTATGAGCTGCTTATTAATTTGTTAATGCACAAGGTATAAAATTGTGTAGTGCAATTGTCCTACATCCCTCCTATTTCCGATATGTTGTCTAACACGAACATAATGTTCATATCACTTTATTATATTGATGGAGTAAAAGATATACTTTTCTTAGAATACCTACACTAGAGTAGTCATTTTCATTATGTCTAATTTCTGCTTCAATTCAATATGTAGGTCTGACCTGTGGCATGGTTTATACCACATCATTTACATCATCACAAAGAGAATATGCTCATCTCTTGAAGTGGAACTATAGACAGATCAAATCTCACCTTCATAAAAGATAGGATTTTTTGTTCTTTGGGTCTTGAAAGATAGAGATAATTAAGGTTGAAACAATTAATTGTCTCTTGCCTTGTAACTATGGTCCTAATGGACCTTCAGTGGACCAAAGAGAAAGAGAGACATACTATTTGAAACTCATTCTAATTCAAGCACAATGGGCTTTTGTTTAGAAAGAGCTCCAAAGAAACATGACCTTACATGCTTAGTTCAGACTTCTTTGGAGGAAAACAGTGACTTTACAACCAAACTGTAAGGTTGATTGTCTCTTTAGGGGACATCCGATAAAGGTGGAACAGGACTGTAGATTTTTTATTTGATGAGTAAGGTTGTAAATTTCATAGTCCAACCAAGAAATGCAATATTCTAAGCTAGGGCCTGCATTTAGATTTGAGTATTTTAATATTTCAAAACCTTGTATGAATCATGTAAAGTCAAACTGTGCACATATATTAAGAATAAGATTTGAGTATTTGAATAGCAATTACTTGTATGAACCATGTAAAGCCAAACTGTGCACATATATTAAGAAAGACAAACAAATATCAAGGACAAGCTTAACAATTTCCAGCAAACAATGCAACACCAAGTTTGTCATGTTGACAGCAAGGCAGGAGACATAGAAAAAAGTGATTGCAGAAAGAACAAGACTAAGCTATCATGTTCACAAGTAAATTTTTTGGATGGATTTGAGCTTCAATAACATGTAAATTTAAAATGATGATCTGTAAACCATAAAATCATCACCAGAGGTCCAGAACCACAAAAACATCCACAAGCAGAACAAAGCTCCTCAATCCTCCACATAGTTGTTTGTATAAAAAGAATATATAACCATCTAAGTTTATTTGCAACACTGCTGTTAAGAATCTTACTTGTATGATGCTAATCAAGTTTCTTTTCTTCACCCTCTAATACTGACAAGCTAGCAAATGTAAAAACTTTCACTAGAATGAATTTAATGGACAGAAATAATTATTGATAATCAAACTAAAACAGATCACATAAATGAAATTTAAAAAAATGAACAAAGTGACTACACAAAACCCTAAGATTGTCCACAAAACCCGTAGATTGTCCACACTTAGCAAATTCCTCAACCAAAGTCAAAATATTTCACAAAATGGCAAGCATAGTATCAACTCACAAAAAAATAAAAAATGACAGAAGAAAATGAGTTTGGGCTCTCACCTTTCTCTTTCGAAGATTGTTTCTTACTTCCTTTGTGCTTTTGTGTCTACGGGTGCAAGGGAATGGGTCACGCTGGGGAAGTTTGAGTGTTTGATAGGAGTGTAGTTTGTTCTTGGGAATGTTTGCACGTGAAGAGAGGGAGAGGAAAGACTGTGACAGAGGAGAGGTTCAGTTTCAGTTTCTAACAGTTACACTTTTGTTTGTTTGTTTCAGTTTCGAAGAGACAGAAGAGAGGGCGTCGTGTACTCGTGTTGAGGAAGCTTCTGACATGCAGGCTCGAAGAAACGACGCCGTTTGGGGACCACTTTCCCCTCAAAAGCCCAAAAACGGCACCGTTTTGGGGACCACTTTCCCCCAAATGCCCAAACACGGCACCGTTTTGGGAATTTTTATTTCCCCCCAAAAGCCCAACACGTTTTGGCCATTTTTATTTCCCCCCAAAAGCCCACACACGCCGTTTTGGCCATTTTTATTTCCCCCCAAAAGCCCACACGACGCCGTTTTGGGGACCAACTTTCCCACCAAATTGCCCACGTTGGACCGGCCTTCTTTCTTTCTTTTTTGGTTTGGTTTCTTTCTTCTTTCTTATTTGGTTTGGTTTAAGTGGATTAATGGGTTTGGGCTTTTATTTTTGGCATGTTAATATATTATATATTGGGTTATTATATAATAATGGGTTTGGGCTTTTTAAGTAACCTTATATTTTACTGTATAATATGGGTTATCATATGACAATGAGTTTGGGCTTTTTAATAACCTTATATTATGGGTTATCATATGATAATGGGTTTGGGCTTTTTTCAAGCATCAGATAATATTAATATATATATTATGGGTTATTATATGACATTGGGTTTGGGCTTTTTTTGTAACCTCATATATTAATGTATGTATTAAAATATTAAGTAATTAAATATTTAATCAATTAAATTAATTTACATGTAAATATTAATCAATAAATTACCAAGAAAAATGTACATATTAATGAATAAAATAGTTATGTTATTTTTTTAAATTAAAATATATATATATATATAATATCTAAATTTTAGTTAGGGGGAAAAAATTATAATTCGACACTCGACACTAACATACATACATATAATAAGATCTAATAACTTTTTTATATTAAAATCAGTAAAGACAAAAAATTAAAAAATTATAATAAAAATATTAAAATTCAAAAAATATAAGTAGAACATTGGAATTCAATAATTTAGAACTTAGTTATCAAAAAGTAACATTGATATTTTATGTAATTTAATTATACAAACTAACGTATTAAAAACGTATGTCATACAATGTTATTGGTATTTGTGTTTACATTTGATAACCACCTTGGTACTACGATTACATTTGAGTAACATATTTAAACAACAAATTGTAATGTTTTTCTACTTAGAATTATCCATATAGTAATGCTCCATACAGTACTATATAACTAAGAATTGTCTATACACTAGTACTACTTCGTTCTGGCTCACCATATATGTTTTTGAACAAACCCGTATAGTTAAAGTATACGACAGTATACTGATGGTCATCTTCTATGTGAACAGCAAATCTGATCCAAACAGGAAAGTGTTGGATATTTCTTATGGTTCCAATTAACACCCGATCTATAGCGGATGGTACGGTTAGGGTTGATCCGAGGAAGAGACCAACACACGATCTATACCTTTCCTTGTAGCTAACTATAACTTAACCATTGAATATATAAGATATAATTGATGATGACGACACATGATAGGAGGTTATTCTAATGGAGAAGAGGTGGATGACTAAGATGACACATGTTTTCCAAATATACTCTATGCATAATATCAAAAAAATTGTTATGTTATTATTATTTTTGCTAAATTACATTATATTACTTGTATAAGTTAAGAATACTTTCTAAAGTTCCATTTTAATTGAAGTTAACATTTTATCATTTATAAATGAAAAAAGTTATATATTGTAATGAAGAAATTCATAAATTAGTTAACAACAAATATTGATCTAACATATTCAACCATGATTATTACAATTTCTGAATCTAACATACGCAAAATACATTATTGTACCTTTTTTTCAAAATATTTTTTCATTTTCTCATTCTGAATACATTTTTTTTCACGTATTTTAAAATTACAACTTCTGAATCTAACTTATACATACTTTTTGAAGTCACATTTTCTTAATTTATTTTTTACATTTGATGTCAATAATTATTAACTGTATTATTTGCAATATTTTTATTAATAATAATATTTGAATGAATATTTACAATTTTTCTCAATAATTATTAAATGTTACAAATTTCTGCGAAATCTTTATAACAAATTTAATGCAACTTTTGTCAATAATTATTAAATGTATCTTATACTAATGTTCTTTTTATAATACTAACATAAAATTGTGTTTATAACCACAAAAGCAAACCATATAAAATGTTTTCATAATTCTTGTATGAACTGTATTAATACCAGCAAAGTTTTTTAAACAATTTGTTTGTTAAGATTAAATTTTATAAATAAATAAAATACATTTTTAAACATATAAAATGTATTCATAATTCTTGTATGACTTGAATGGTTAAGATTAAAAGTTTCAACATTCACTTTTAATCTTATCCATTAAATTTTATAAATAAATAAAATATTAAATCAACACACAATACTAAATCTAAATGCAAATTTGCATTGCAATTGAACTAGCAATTTGTTTGTTATTAGAGCATTCCCAATGGACGTGCTAAAAGGTAAAACAAACTCAAATATAGCCCACAACCACAAAAAAGGCCTCCCAACGGACATGCTTCACGTGAGCTAAAATAAGTTTTTGCTATAGTTGCAAGGCATTTATGCCTTGCACTGTTCATTTGCCATTTCTATTTTTTATTATTTTATCTTCTGTTCCGCTCCTTTCTCTCTCTTCCTTTTTTCCCTTGTTTTTTTTCCTTTGTTCTGTTCCGCTCCTCTCTCCCGTGGCTGTCAAGCTCTTTTTTCCTTTTTTCCTTTCTTCTTTTTGTCAAGATATATATATATATATATATTTTTGTCTTGGACCTCATTAATAATACATGTATTGCTACAATGAATGTTGCAACTTCATTTTTTCTTTCACAATGAATGCTATGGGTAGTTACTCATTCATGAAAAAATTAAAAATTTATCAAATGAGACTTATTAAAAAAATATTTAATATATATTATACTATAGAAAATATAGATTATAAAATTTAATAAACTAGTTTTATTAATGATTATATATATATATATATATGACTTTTAGAGGAAATAATAAAAAATAAATAAATAATGAATATTTAATTGAAATAGAGTTGAGAATAGAGAATCGGATGAGAGTGTTTTTTAAAGTGGTAAGCTAAAATAGAAAAAGTAGGGTTTTAAGCTAAATTTTAGCTTAAATTTTAGCATGTCCATTGGGAATGCTCTTACACGGCAGATACTTCCAGTTTGGAGCAGATTTTTTACACAGTACACGTTATTAAACACGGCTTCATGTGATTTTCTGAACAGAAGATGTGATCTTCTGAACACAAGGACACATCAATGTGGGTCCATTAAATAAAAAAAACATTAAATCAACTTCTCTCATTACACGGCATGGACATACTTCTCCTTCCTTGACTTGAACAGTATCACTCTAACAGCCAGCCAGCCCAATCTTAGCTGGTTAAACACGGGCTGATGTGATATCTTCTAAACACACTTTTTGGCAATCCCATCACCTGAACTGTCCTCTTCTTCGAGCTGCACGTCCCTGCTGCTGTGTTCTTCGGCTAGAAGGTAGAGTCCTCAAGTTGTTTCAGCTACAAAACCCCCTCAAGTTGTTTCAGCTACAAAACCCGAACTTCCTTCTTCTTCTTAGCTGTCTGCCTCTATGTTTTCTTAATCTTTCTTCCATTCTCTTTTCGGGTTTGCTGTCTTTGGGTTGGCAGAGAGCATTAAATGCTTACAAGACTTCTCAATCTCACTCCATCTTCAGACTTCTCAATCTCACTCCATCTTCACTGCGTGTTAGGTGTCTGAACAGTGGGATGTGATTTTGTTACTGGGCTGTGACCAAATTTTACTGGGTTGTGACCGAAATTTGGTGGGGGTGCTGGTTGTTTTCAATTTTCCTCTTTATTTGTTCAATCAACTTTGTGAATCCTTCAGGACGGTATGCTCTCTCTCTCTCTCTCTCTCTCTCTCTCTCTCTCTTTGTTATTAATTTCATTTCTCAAATCTAAGGTTAATATTCAAAACCCTAATTACATCATATTCTATTCAAATTAAATCATATTGAAAATTTTAATATTCAAAACCCTAATTATGTTTTATTCAACTTAAATAATATTTTTATCAAAAAAAAAAAAAACTTAAATTCAAACCCTTAATATTACCCTAAGCTTTTTGACATAAACTAATATATTATATGATTTTTTAATAACCTAATAATATAAATTCATATTTTAATACCTTTGCAGCAAAGATGTCTTCCTCATCAGTAAATAGTGCAATTAGAGATGGGCTGAGATTTAGAAATTTAGACTGTGTTTGTGGCAAAAGAGCATCAGTTAGGATTTCAGAATCAAGTTTAAACAAAAACAAATTGTATTATTGTTGTGCTGCCAACCGATGCGGTTTCTTTTCTTGGTGTTTGCCCATCAACCAACGAGCTGGCTGTGAAAGAATGGAAGAGATATCACAAGCAACCAGTTCTAAATCCATGGTTGATGCATCACAATTGCTTGATGCATCACAACTGTTACTGGACTTGCATCAACTTCAGTCAGAGATGCGTGGCATGCGTGATATGGTCCAACCAGTACATCGTGATGACATCCAATCGTTGAAGAAGTTGTTAACAATAGGACTTGCTGTAATTGTGGGCCTTATTGTTGTATTATGGTATCAAATTCAATAAATGTGTAGTGTAGTCATTACCACTTTTTGTAATTAGACAATATTTGGTTGAATGAATGAGGAAGCTTATTTGAATGAATGTGAATGAATGAATGTAGTGAAATGTATTCATTGAAATGTGTTGTGTACCAGAAAAATGTTTATTTTAACATTTAAGTCTGCCCAGAAATTGTGGACAATTTGCATCAATGTGTGGACATTAATGTCTATATTTTCTTGCAATGGCCATGCAAATTCATGCAATTTGATGCACGTTAGAACACTAAACAGTCACGTGAACAGTAAAATTCATCCCCAGAAAGTGTGGACAATTTGATAAAAGTGTGGACAATGTGATAAAAGTGTGGACAATGTGATAAAAGTGTGGACAAGTTTGTCCACACTTTCTGTCAGATACGTAAACAGTGTTTTACGTGAACAGTGAACTCTTTCTGATAAAAGTGTGGACAATTTGAACAAAGTGTGGACAATTTTGTCCACACTTTCTGTGAGATACGTAAACAGTATTTTATGTGAACAGTAAACTCTTTCACAAAAAAGTGTGGACAATTTGAACAAAGTGTGGACAAAATTGTCCACACTTGAAGAGCATGGTAAACAGTATACGTGAACAGTACACGTCAGCAGTAACGTGAACAGTCTACGTGAACAGTGTTCATATTGGCCTGAAAGTGTGGACAATTTTGTTAAAGTGTGGACAAAATTGTCCACACTTGAAGAGCATGGTAAACAGTATACGTGAACAGTCTACGTGAACAGTGTTCATATTGGCCTGAAAGTGTGGACAATTTTGTTAAAGTGTGGACAAAATTGTCCACACTTTCTACAAACTTGGTGCATGGTACCATATTACCCAGAAACCTGCCTTTACCCAGAAACCAACCCAGAAACCTGTTTTAACTTAGCCAATTTCTGCAAACTTGGTTCAAAGTATACCACTAACATAACTTTCATAAAATTACTATATTCATGAAATTCACCATGACCTGAATACATAAAAAACTTAGAATAACCCACTAGCAATCACTCAAATACGTATGCACTTCCATTATCATTGATTGGAACGACAAAATACATTAATTATCCACTCTAGCTAAAAACAATACAATCAATGGGTGTATATTAATGAAATGAAAGGAGCCTACACTTTCTCTTTCCTCTTGCAAAAACAACAACGCTGAGGATATACAAGATTGAGACGGATCCTTCCATGATACAAAAAAACTAACTACCAACGCATCCTTCCGTAATACAAAAAAAGGAGGATCGTTTAACAAAAAAAAAATATATATATATTTACATATATCTAATCAAGGAAGGTTTAAGGCTTGGTCTTCGTTTCCATGAGCTTGAGTCTGTGACATTGACTGTAAAAGAAAACATGGTACAATAAGTATGCAATAAATAGGATTTAATAACCAATTTTTCCACATTACAAATATCTTTACCTCAGACACAAAACTCTGGGAAGGCATTGGATTTGTTAAGTGTATAACTCCATCATTTGAATGTGGCATGGACACTGGATATTCCTACAATACAAATATATATATATATATATATATATATTCAACCATAAGCCCCAAAATAACATCTTTGCTACATATGAATAATAACAGTGCAAATCACCTATACTTACCATGTTTGATGTAGAGCAATCTCCATAAGCACTACCTCCAACCTAGGCCATCCAATCACAATTAAACCAAAATTAATAAACAATAATAGACTAGGATATTAAAAGAAGTGTGGTCTTTTAATTATGTACCCCAGTAGTTGATGTTGAATGAGCAAGATTCCTAGCAACGGCATTGTTCCTTTTCTTCTTTGGTTTTGAAACCGCTTCCTCCATTGATGACTTTAGCCGTTTCATCCTAGGTCGACCCTTACGCTTCACAACCGTAGGACTCCTTACAACTTCAGTCCTAACAACATCAGGAGCAGCTCCAACACTATTCTTTCTCTGAGACGAGGGTTGTTTATCACATGAACGAGAAAAGTTGTCTTTCAAATCAATTAACAACTTTTCTAGAACATTAAAATTCTCTACAGACTCAGCCCCTATCTCAAGCACACCGACTGCTAGTCTATGTAACTTCTCGTACCTTTCCAAGACAGGGTTATGTTGTACATCATCTGTACAAGTGGAGACGTAAGTGTGTTTTCTTTTGATATTCTTTCTCCACCTGTCTAGTATATACCTGTCAGGAAGTATAGTCACACGTTGCTGGGAAAGCACAAATAAGGCATGCCTACATAATATCCCCCTAAACTCAAACATGCGACATACACAGCCAACCAAGCATTCAGAGCTATTGAATCTCACTTCAAAAAGCTTCCCTGGGCATGCTTCATCTTCAATCTTGTATTTGACTTCATCACTACCTCTAACAAGCTCATTTACTATACAACCTTGTCTCCCAGCAAATTCTAGTCGCACCCGCTTAAAAATCTCATGGGTGTAAGCTTCTTGGAACTGTTTCTCCATAGGAGATGATGATGAACACTCCAGCTTGCCTTTGAAACACTCAAAATCTGATAAAATCTCTTTTTCAACCTTATTCCGCATTGCCTTCTCGAATTGCTCCACAAATACTTTCAAAGTTGTAGAGCTATGTACGTAACCATCAAAAAAGGCATTCATTGATTCCGAACGTTGGGTTGACGACATTCCCGCAAAGAAATTGGAATTGAGAAATGCGGGAACCCATCGCTCCCGTTCCTCATATAACTTGGCCAACCACTCATTCTCCTCAAGATGATGTAAAGTGATGGTATGATTCCATTTTTCTTCAAACTCTTCCACTGTCATTGAATCATGCACGGCTTTAAGCAAATAATGCTTTATATCTTGATAAGCTTCCAATCCAGCAAGCTTCACTGGCAACTTCATCGTAATATGCCAAATACACCAACGATGAACAGTTTCCGGAAAAACTATTTCAATGGCCCGCCGCATTGCTTGGCATTGGTCTGTGATAATGGCTTTTGGAGCAATGTCACACATACTTTGCAACCATTGCCTAAATACCCACACAAACGAATCCGTGTCTTCACTTGACAATAACCCACAACCAAGTATAATAGATTCACCATGATGATTAATTCCAATAAAAGGGGCGAATGGCATATCATACTTGTTTGTTAGATATGTGGTGTCGAACGTGATCACATCATTAAAGGATTCGTATGCTGCCCTACTCCTCGCATCAACCCAAAATACATTTCGCACACGTAACTCATCATCCAAATCCAATGCATGGTAGAAGTTAGAATTTTTAGCTTGCATTCTAACGAAGTAATCGTGCAAGGCTTGTCCGTCACCCTCCTTACACTTTAAACGACGTTCCTTTTCAAGAAAGTTGCGAACATCTCTTTGATTATACGTCACATTTTCATAACCCCCTGCTTCAACGACGGAAGCCTTAATACTACTATTTATCCTAACACCGGCATTGTCATTAATCAAGAGTCTCCTTCTTGTATCCGTGCTTATATGCCGAAAAGCAGCAAAATGCCTGGATTTACTAGGACTCAACTCATGATTATGATCCTCAATAAAACTCAATATCCTCCATTTTTTATCGGTAATATCCATCGAAGCTTTGATCCCAGCTTCACACGCATTTTTTATTCGTCGACCTCTTCTTGGAAGGATCATCAACCGAACTACTGTATTTTCCCTCTCGGTTACACTTCAAGTTTACATAAGAAGTCTCACTAAAGCCCTTCTTTTTTCTTGAATTCCTTGTCATTGTTGCAAATCCTTTCGAATAAGCATAATGCTTATAAAATTCAATGACTTGTTGAAGTGAATCAAACTCCATTCCAACCCTTGGTTCAATCACTGAATTCCTCACACTCTCAGGTGTATCCTCCTGCATGTTTCCCTCAACAGGCTGTGGTAAATCCTCCACAAAACTATTACTAGCACCAAAGGATCTAACACCATCCATCTCTTGTGTACTCATGACTGCAACAACCTATAAGCCAAATACCAAAGTTAATTATAACATGTAATGTAAACTCTACCAAATAATTTATCATGTACCAATAATGATATACAACCTAAACCTAAAGTATTACATTGTGACTAGTATCAATAACAGAAAACATTCAAACACACCAACACACACTCACTAAAATTATCATTAAAAAATAACATGAAAAAACCCATTAAACATCTATAGCCATAATACAATAATCATGAATATTTTGCTACACCTAAAACAAGCATAATTTTTTTTTGTTTTTTTTCATTTTTTATTACACAAAAAAATATGTACAGATTATCACTAAAAATAAACTTAAATAATATACACAACTAACAAAAAAGAAAAAGAGGAAAAAAAAAAAAAGCATACCACGTGAACAGTGCAGTCAATGCACCAGTGCAATGGACCTCCAAAACTCCAAAACTCACGTTAAATGCTGCTCCAAATCTCAAATGTTGGTCTCTGTCTCTGCTCCAAATGGTGACTTTGTTTCAAGCTCAAGCTCAAGCTCAACCAACAATGGCAGCAACACTGTTTTACAGAAAAAAGGTTTCTATGTTTAGGATTACTGTTTCATTATTATTGGCAAGAAATAATAAGTACCAAAACTTCAAAAATCCAACCTTAGAACTGACTTGATCTTCTCGGCTAAGTTGTCTTTTTTTTTTTTTACTTTCTGCTTGCTATGGACGTGTGTTTCAGACTTTCAGTCATGCTGAAGAAGAAGACAGCGGAGTGGAGGGAAAAAAAAGATAGTTGTTGCTGTGGCTTATGGACCTCTCACGTGCTTTGCCATGCCCCATTTTTAGCCAAATTTTTAGTGTGTTTGGCAACAAAGATAGTGCATTCTTCATTAAAATAGCTGATTTTGCACCTATGGGACCCGCAGGACTGCTTGCTGCCGTGGCCCAGTTATATGCTGCCACATCCATGGTGTGAAAACACTGTTTCACACCATGGTGTGAAAGTAGCAGCGTCTATAATTTAAAGGGAGCTGCAAAATCCACACCATGGTGTGAAACAGTGTTTTCACACCATGGATGTGGCAGCTTATCATTGGGCCACATTGCAAATGGGTTCTGCGGATCCCACAAGTGAA
Source organism: Fagus sylvatica (assembly GCA_907173295.1). Classification (NCBI taxonomy): domain Eukaryota; kingdom Viridiplantae; phylum Streptophyta; class Magnoliopsida; order Fagales; family Fagaceae; genus Fagus; species Fagus sylvatica. Next base: position 8,169,678 of record OU015767.1, on the reverse strand, counting down.
AAAACAGCTAAACACATGAAGAATACATCTATCCTTATTGCCAAACGGTGTAAAAATTGGGCATGTAAAGCACGTGAGGCAGCATGTCCTTCTTTTTTTTCCCTCCATCTGGTCTTCTTCTTCATCACGCGTGGCCACTGAAACAGCAAGCACAAAGTAAAAAAAAAAAAAACACAACTTAGCCGAGAAGATCACGTCAGTTCTAAGGTTGGATTTTTGAAGTTTTGCTACTTATTATTTCTTGCCAATAATTATGAAACAGTAATCCTAAACATAGAAACCATTTTCTGTAAAACAGTGTTGCTGCCATTGTTGGTTGAGCTTGAGCTTGAGCTTGAAACAAAGTCACCATTTGGAGCAGAGACAGAGACCAACATTTGAGATTTGGAGCAGCATTTAACGTGAGTTTTGGAGGTGCATTGACTGCACTGTTCACGTGGTATGCATTTTTTTTTTTTCTCTTTTTCTTTTTTGTTAGTTGTGTATATTATTTAAGTTTAGTTTTAGTGATAATCTGTACATATTGTTTTGTGTAATAAAAAATAAAAAAAAAAAATTATGCTTGTTTTAGGTGTAGCAAAATATTCATCATTGTTGTATTATGGCTATAGATGTTTAATGGGTTTTTTCATGTTATTTTTTAATGATAATTTTAGTGAGTGTGTGTTGGTGTGTTTGAATGTTTTCTGTTATTGATACTAGTCACAATGTAATACTTTAGGTTTAGGTTGTATATCATTATTGGTACATGATAAATTATTTGGTGATAAATTATTTGGTATTTGGCTTATAGGTTGTTGCAGTCATGAGTACACAAGAGATGGATGGTGTTAGATCCTTTACTTCTAGTAATAGTTTTGTGGAGGATTTACCACAGCCTGTTGAGGGAAACATGCAGGATACACTTGAGAGTGTAAGGAATTCAGTGATTGAACCAAGGGTTGGAATGGAGTTTGATTCACTTCAACAAGTCATTGAATTTTATAAGAATTATGCTTATTCGAAAAGATTTGCAACAATGACACGGAGTTCAAGGAAAAATAAGGGCTTCACTGAGACTTCTTACATAAACTTAAAGTGTAACCAAGAGGGAAGATACAGTAGTTTGGTTGATGATGCTGCAAAGAAGAGGTCAACAATAAAAAATTTATGCGAAGCTGGGATCAAAGCTTCGATGGATATTACTAATCGGAAATGGAGGATATTGAGTTTTATTGAGAATCATAATCATGATTTGAGTCCAAGTAAATCCAGGCATTTTGCTGCTTTTCGACATATAAGCACGGATACAAAGAGGAGACTCTTGATCAATGATAATGCCGGTGTTAGGGTAAATAATAGTATTAAATCTTCCATTGTTGAAGTAGGGGGTTATGAGAATGTGACCTATAATCAGAAAGATGTTCGCAACTTTCTCGATAAGGAACGTCGTTTAAAGTGTAGGGAGGGTGACGGACAAGCCTTGCACGATTACTTCGTTAGGATGTAAGGAAAAAATTCTAACTTCTACCATGCGTTGGATTTGGATGATGAGCTACGTGTGCGAAATGTATTTTGGGTTGATGCGAGGAGTAGGGCAGCATACAAATCCTTCCATGATGTGATCACATTTGACACCACATATCTAACAAACAAGTATGATATGTCATTCGCCCCTTTTATTGGAATTAATCATCATGGTGAATCTATTATATTTGGTTGTGGGTTATTGTCCGGTGAAGACACAGATTCGTTTGGGTAGGTATTTAGGCAATGATTGCAAAGTATGTGTGGCATTACTCCAAAAACCATTATCACGGACCAATGCCAAGCAATGCGGCGGACCATTGAAATAGTTTTTCCGAAAACTGTTCATCGTTGGTATATTTGGCATATTACGATGAAATTGCCAGTGAAGCTTGCTGGATTGGAAGTTTATCAAGATATAAAGAATTATTTGCTTAAAGTCGTGCATGAATCAATGACAGTGGAAGAATTTGAAGAAAAATGGAATCATACCATCACTTCACACCATCTTGAGGAAAATGAATGGTTGGCTAAGTTATATGAGGAACGGGAGCGATGGGTTCCTGCATTTCTCAATTCCAATTTCTTTGCGGGAATGTCGTCAACCCAGCATTCGGAATCAATGAATGCCTTTTTTGATGGTTACTTACATAGCTCTACAACCTTGAAAGTATTTGTGGAGTAATTCGAGAATGCAATGTGGAATAAGGTTGAAAAAGAGATTTTATTAGATTTTGAGTCTTTCAAAGGCAAGCTGGAGTGTTCCTCATCATCTCCTATAGAGAAATAGTTCCAAGAAGCTTACACCCATGAGATTTTTAAGCGGGTGCGAATAGAATTTTCTGGGAGACAGGGTTGTATCTTAAAGGAGCTTGTTAGAGATGGTGATGAAGTGAAATACAAGATTGAAGACGAAGCATGCTCAGGGAAGCTTTTTGAAGTGAGATTCAGTAGCTCTGAATGCTTGGTTGGTTGTGTATGTCGCATGTTTAAGTTTAGAGGCATATTATGTAGGCATGCCTTATTTGTGTTTTCCCAGGAACGTGTGACTGTACTCCCTGACAGGTATATACTAGACAGGTGGAGAAAGGATATCAAAAGAAAACACACTTACGTCTCCACTTGTACAGATGATGTACAACATAACCCTGTTTTGGAAAGGTATGAGAAGTTGCATAGACTAGCAGTTGGTGTACTTGAGATAGGGGCTGAGTTTGTAGAGAATTTCAATGTTCTAGGAAAGTTGTTAATTGATTTGAAAGACAACTTTCCTCGTTCATGTGATAAACAGTCCTCGTCTTAGAGAAAGAATAGTGTTGGAGCTGCTTCCGATGTTGTTAGGACTGAAGTTGTAAGGAGTCCTATGGTTGTAAAGCGTAAGGGTCGACCTAGAACGAAACGGCTAAAGTCATCAATGGAGGAAACGGTTTCAAAACCGAAGAAGAAAAGGAACACAGCTACTAGGAATCTTGCTCATTCTACATCAACTACTGGGGTACATAATTAAAATACCACACTTCTTTTAATATCCTAGTCTATTATTGTTTATTAATTTTGGTTTAATTGTGATTGGATGGCCTAGGTTGGAGGTAGTGCTTATGGAGATGGCTCTACATCAAACATGGTAAGTATAGGTGATTTGCACTGTTATTATTCATATGTAACAGCGATGTTATTTTGGGGCTTATGGTTGAATATTTTTTCTTTTGTATTGTAGGAATATCCAGTGTCCATGCCACATTCAGAGTTATACACTTAACAAATCCAATGTAAAGGTAAAGATATTTGTAATGTGGAAAAAATGGTTATTAAATCCTATTTATTGTATACTTATTGTACCATGTTTTCTTTTACAGTCAATGTCACAGAGTGAAGCTCATGGAAACGAAGACCAAGCCTTAAACCTTACTTGATTAGATATATGTAAATAATTTTTTTTTTTGTTAAACGATCCTCCTTTTTTGTATTACGGAAGGATGCGTTGGTAGTTAGTTTTTTTGTATCATGGAAGGACCCGTCTCAATCTCTTATATCCTCCGCGTTGTTGTTTTTGCAAGAGGAAAGAGAAAGTGTTGGCTCCTTTCACTTCATTAATATACACCCATTGATTGTATTGGTTTTAGCTAGAGTGGATAATTAATGTATTTTGTGGTCCCAATGCAATGATAATGGAAGTGCATATGTATTTGAGTTATTGCTAGTGGGTTGTTCTAAGTTTTTTATCTATTCAGGTTATGGTGAATTTCATGAATATAGTAATTTTATGAAAGTTATGTTAAAGGTATATTGTGAATCAAGTTTGCAGAAATTGGTTAAGTTAAAACAGGTTTCTGGGTTGGTTTCTGGGTAAAGACAGGTTTCTGGGTAATATGGTACTGTGCACCAAGTTTGTAGAAAGTGTGGACAATTTTGTCCACACTTTAAAATTTTTTTTCACACTTTCAGGCCAATAGGAATATTGTTCATGTATACTGCTTACCAATGCTCTTCAAGTGTGGACAAAATTGTCCACACTTTGTTCAAATTGTCCACACTTTCTGGGGAAGAGTTCACTGTTCACATAAAACACTGTTTACGTATCTGACAGAAAGTATGGACAAAATTTCCTACACTTTTATCAAATTGTCCACATTTTCTGAGAAAGAGTTCACTGTTCACGTAAAACACTGTTTACGTATCTGACAGAAAGTGTGGACAAAATTGTCCACACTTTTATCAAATTGTCCACACTTTCTGGGGATGAATTTTTTTACTGTTCACATGACTGTTTAGTGTTCAAACGTGCATCAAATTGCATGATTTGCATTTGCATGGCCATTGCAAGAAAATATAGACATTAGTGTCCACACATTGATGCAAATTGTCCACAATTTCTGGGCAGACTTAAATGTCAAACTAGACATTTTTCTGGTACACAACACATTTATTTAATACATTTCAATATATTCATTCATTCACATTCATTCAAATAAGCATCCTCATTCATTCAATCAAATATTGTCTAATTACAAAAAGTGGTAATGACTACACTACACATTTATTGAATTTGATACCATAATACAACAATAAGGCCCACAATTACAGCAAGTCCTATTGTTAACAACTTCTTCAACGATTGGATGTCATCACGATGTACTGGTTGGACCATATCACGCATGCCACGCATCTCTGACTGAAGTTGATGCAAGTCCAGTAACAGTTGTAATGCATCAAGCAATTGTGATACATCAACCATGGATTTAGAACTTGTTGCTTATGATACCTCATCCATTCTTTCACAGCCAGCTCGTTGGTTGATGGGCAAACACCAAGAAAAGAAACCGCATCGGTTGGCAGCACAACAATAATACAATTTGTTTTTGTTTAAACTTGATTCCGAAATCCTAACCGATGCTCTTTTGCCACAACCACAGTCTATATTTCTAAATCTCAGCCCATCTCTAATTGCACTATTTACTGATGAGGAAGACATCTTTGCTGCAAAGGTATTAAAAATTCATATAATATATTAGGTTATTAAAAAATCATATAATATATTAGTTTATGTCAAAAAGTTTAGGGTTTTGAATATTAAGGGTTTGAATATTATTTAAGTTGAATAAATCATAATTAGGGTTTTGAATATTAAAATTTTCAATATGATTTAATTTGAATATGATGTAATTAGGGTTTTGAATATTAATTAAGGTTAATTGAGGAATTAAATCAAGAACAAAGAGAGAGAGAGGGAGATAGCATACCGAGCCCTGAAGGAAGAACAAAGTTGAACAAATAAAGAGGAAAATTGAAAACAAACAGCACCCCCACTAAATTTCGGTCACAGCAAGCAACAAATTTGGTCACAGCCCAGTAACAAAATCACATCCCACTGTTCAGACACCTAACACGCAGAGAAGATGGAGTGAGATTGAGAAGTCTTGTAAGCATTTAATGCTCTCTGCCAACCCAAAGACAGCTAACCCGAATTGAGAATGGAAGAAAGATGAAGAAAACGTAGAGGCAGACAGCTAAGAAGAAGAAGAAGAAGGAAGATCGGGTTTTGTAGCTGAAACAACTTGAGGACTCTACCTTCTAGCCCAAGAACACAGCAGAAAGTTGGAGTAGGCCGCAGCAGTAGGGACGTGCAGCTCGAAGAAGAGGACAGTTCGGTTTGATGGGATTGTCGTGTCCTTGTGTTTAGAAGATCACATCAGCCCCATCAGCCCGTGTTTTGTTAACCAGCTAAGGTTGAGCTGTTAAAGTTGTACTGTATAAAAATTCAGCTCTTTCAAGAGGAAGTATATGCCGTGTATATGCCATGTAACCAGCTAGTGCAATTTTAAATGCAAATTTATATCTAATAAGTGTGTAAAAATTAAAAAGTTGATTTAATAAATATTTATTTATTTAATGGATGAGATTAAAAGTGAATGTTGAAACTTTTAATCTTAACCATTCAAGCCAATTACATGGTGCAATCATGCAAATCCATGATCTCAGTGCAATTGCAAATGCAAATTTATATTAGATAAGTGTGTAAAAATTAAAAAGTTGATTTAATAAATATTTATTTATTTAATGGATGAGATTAAAAGTGAATGTTGAAACTTTTAATCTTAACCATTCAAGCCAATTGCATGGTGCAATCATGCAAATCCATGATCTCAATTCAGGTTTTTTATGCAATTGCATAGGTTGTTTAAAAAACTTTGCTGATATTAATACAGTTCATACAAGGATTATGAATACATTTTATATGGTTTGTTTTTGTGGTTATAAACACAATTTTATGTTAGTATTATAAAAAGAACATTAATATAAGATAACCTCAGCAGCATTAAACTTGTTATAAAGATTTGGTTGTTAATAATACATTTAATATTTATTGAGAAAATTTGCAAATATTCATTCAAATATTATTATTAATTTAAATATTGCAAATAATACAGTTAATAATTATTGACATAAAACGTAAAAAAAAATTAAGAAAATGTGACTTCAGAAAGTATGTACAAGTTAGATTCAGAAGTTGTAATTATTACCTGTATGTCAAAACAATATTATGAAAATTAGAAAACGAAAAACTATTTTAAAAAAAAAGGTACAATAATGTATTTTACGTATGTTAGATTCAGAAATTGTATATATCATGGTTGAATATGTTAGATCAATATTTGTTGTTAACTAATTTACGAATTTATTCATTACAATATAAGAACTTTTTTTAACAATGATAAAACGTAAACTTCAATTAAAAAATGTAACTTTAGAAAGTATTCTTAACTTATACAAGTAATATAATGCAATTTAGCAAAAATAATAATAACATAACAATTTTTTTTTAGTTATGTGTGGTATAATTGGAAAACATTGGTCATCCTAGTCATCCAGCTCTTCCCCATTATGATAACCTCCTATCATGTGTCTACATCATCAATTATATCTCATACATTCAATGGTTAAGTTATAGTTAGATACAAGGAAAGGTATAGATCGTGTATTCGTCTTTTCCTCAGATCAACCCTAAGCATACCATCTGTTATAGATCGAATGCTGATTGAAACCATTCTAGTCATCCAACACTTTCCTGTTTGGATTGGATTTGTTGTTCACATAGAAGATGACCATTAGTATGCTGTCATATACTTTAACTATTAATATTTGTTCAAACATGTCACTCAAATATAATCGTAGTACCAAGGTGGTTCAAATATGTCACCCAAATCTAATTGTAGTACCAAGATGGCCATTAGTAGAAAAACATTACAATTTGTTGTTTAAATATGTCACTCAAATGTAATTGTAGTACCAAGGTGGTTATCAAATGTAAACACGAATACCAACAACATTGTATGACATACGTTTTTAATACGTTAGTTTGTATAATTACATTACATAAAATATCAATGTTACTTTTTGATAACTAAGATCTAAATTACTCAATTCCAATGTTCTACTTATATTTTTTGAATTTAAATATTTTTATTATAATCTTTTAATTTTTTGTCTTTACTGATTTTAATATAAAAAAAGTTATTAGATCTTATTATATGTATGTATGTTAGTGTCGAATTATAATTTTGCCCCCCTAACTAAATTATAATATTATATATTTTGTCTTCCTTTTTTTTTTTTTTTTTTTTTAATTTAAAACAGTTTAATAACTATAACTTATTGATTTATTGATTATATATTTACAAACTTTTCTAATATTTTTATTATAATCTTTTAATTTTTTGTCTTTACTGATTTTAATATAAAAAAGTTATTAGATCTTATTATATGTATGTATGTTAGTGTCGAGTGTCGAATTATAATTTTTTCCCCCCTAACTAAATTTTAGATATTATATATTTTGTCTTTTTGTTTTTAATTTAAAAAAGTTTAATAACTATTTTATTCATTAATATGTACATTTTTCTGGTAATTTATTGATTAATATTTACATGTAAATTAATTTAATTGATTAAATATTTAATTACTTAATATTTTAATACATACATTAATATATGAGGTTGCAAAAAAAGCCCAAACCCATTGTCATATAATAACCCATAATACATACATTAATATCTGAGATTGCAAAAAAAAAGCCCAAACCCATTGTCATATAATAACCCATAATACATACATTAATATCTGAGATTGCAAAAAAAAAGCCCAAACCCATTGTCATATAATAACCCATAATACATACATTAATATATGAGATTGCAAAAAAAGCCCAAACCCATTGTCATATAATAACCCATAATACATACATTAATATCTGAGATTGCAAAAAAAAAACCCAAATCCATTGTCATATAATAACCCATAATACATACATTAATATATGAGGTTGAAAAAAAGCCCAAACCCATTAATCCACTTAAAGCAAACCAAAATAAGAAAGAAACTAAAAAAGAAAGAAAGAATGGACCGGTCCAACGTGGGAAATTTGGTGGAAAACTTGGTCCCCAAAACGGCGTCGTGTGGGCTTTTAGGGGGAAAGTGGTCCCCAAAACGGCGTCGTGTTGGGCATTTGGGGGGAAAGTGGTCCCCAAAACGGCATCGTGTTTGGCATTTGGGGGGAAAGTCTTGATCATAATGGCGTCGTTTATGGTTATGCATGTCAAACTGAAGCTTCCTCAACATAATACCCTCTCTTCTCTCTCTTCGAAACTGAAACTTCTGAAACTGAAACGAACCTTCTAAACAGTCGTTCCTCTCCCTCTCTTCACGGTTTCCTTTTGCAAACATCCCCAAGAACACTCAAACACTCCTCTCAAACACTCAATCATCCCCAACGTGGTCATTCCCTTGCACCCGTTGACACAACAGCAGAAGGAACTAAGAAACAATCTTCAAAAGAGAAATGTGAGTTTACATTTCCATTTTCTTCAGTTTTTTTTTTTTTTTTTTTTTTTTTTTTTTTTTTTTTTTTTTTTAATTTTTTGTGAGTTTACTATTTCCATTGTTCTAAGTTTGTGAAATATTTTGACTTTGGTTCATGGTTAGCTAAGTGTGGACAATGTTAGGGTTTTTTGGACAATTTTTGGGTTTTGTGGACAATTTTAGGTTTTCTGTACAATGTATTGTTTGTGGATACATATGTGGGAACACACTGTCTGAAACATGCATTTTAGAAGCTTTTTTTTTTTTTTGTTCTAGTGATGGTGTTCAAGATGTAAATGCCCGTGGTGGGGTCAAATTCCCACCAAGCAAAGTGAACAAACCAAAAGAGGTCACTGTTACAAAGAAGGCATTTAGCTGGTTAGAAAAACATAAAAGCTTTCTGAGTAATTGATATTTGATTTCATACGCATAATGCAAGCTCATCCATATAGATGAGGAAGTGGACAATGTCATGCTGCATCCAGTGCAATTTACAGTTCACCATATAAAGGAATAGATGTATATGCTGTCCTTTTTTTTTTTTTTTTTTTTTTTTTTATAAGTAAGTTGTATATGTTGTTGATGATCTGAAATCCCCATGTCTTTGGTTCTATATTGATTATAGATCATGAATTTAGTCATTTTAAATCAACTATAGGTAACATTAATCATACAATCTAGATCACTATGTATATGATGCATTTGAGAGACATGGAACACCAACTGATCACCTGATAGGGAATGTTGTGTTAGACCATGGAATTGATAATGGGTTTTAATTACCACAATCTTGAGAATAATGATGGCTGTTGTGTATCTGAGAGTATAGGGATACCTTTCAGTAGATAATGAAACATCTTAGTGCCTAAAGATGTATGTATGATTCATGTGGCTTTTGTCATGAATTTACTGAAAGTAAGGATGAGCTACATCTTGCTGTACTGATCTAGATTTGTATGTTGTACAAGCTATAGACATAATGGTCTGTTCAACTCAGACATTATGCTTATCCTTATTAGAAACCATACAAGGCATGTTATCTAAACTGTGTAAAATGCAACTTCTGACATATAATTTGTTCAAAGCGACTGCACATGATGCAACCAAATAATACATATACAAAAATGGAGACACGTTTGTATCACAATTGTCTTATACAGACTAATTCCCCCCACAAAGGGACTTCTAGAAACCAATGGTTTAAATAACATTATACTCTCTCTGTCCCAAAATAGATAGGGTGCTTTCCTTTTTGGGCACTTTGGAAAATTGTTATGTTCTTTTGTTTCATTAAAATGCATGCCATTTGCAAACTCCAATCTATTTTGGGACAGAGGGAGCATCAAATTGTCAAATTCTGTTATTATATCAATAGGATCATCACTTCTTAAAGATTGATTATGAATCATCTTATAGTATAGCATAAGATCTAAACAATGTGCTGATGGCCTAGCTAAGTTTGGTTCAGTTAGGTTTAGCCTGATTATCTAAAAATATCTCCTCGCTTAGTGCATAGATTGCATGATTCTCACATGTTATATGATATTCTCACATTTTATATGATATGCCATATATGCCTAACTGGTCAATGAGTCTCCTCATTTAATCAAATTATCGTACTTCGAACATAGCCTTAATTTTCGTGAACATAGCTATGAATTTATATGTGCCCAATATGAAGAAATCTCATATACCTAATCATCTTTGCATAAAGTAATTAAATATTTTTTGATAAGTAAAAATTAATAAAGTAATTAAATATAAATTCAATAAATTATTATGACAGGGGGCTTTAATTGTAGTTCTAAGATAGATATGAGATGAACTTATCAAATCTATCTCTATTTTCTGTATATCCTTTTGATCATGGGTTGGTTGGTGGTCCAGTGGGGTATGCTTGTGACTTTTCAAGCTTCAGTTGAATGTTTCTTGTTTATTGTAGTGAATAAAAAGGACATGTTATTAATTTATTAACTTAGACTCTTTTGGATGTTTCTTTGCTAGCAGAAGTGCTTGTGGGTCCTGAAAACAGAACAGCAACATCTAACAGAAGTTTTCTTAAGGGTTAATCTAACAGAACAGCCCAGACATGTATAGTTGCAAATCCATGATCGATTTATTATAAATATCCATTCACTTTAATTGATGAAAGCAAACATATTGGATGAAAATTATTGTTAGTCTATCTATTGTGTGTGTGTGTGTTTAAATTATAATAATGGCATCTGCATTATACCAAATTATTACAATATCTTTTAAAGTGAGCCAAGGTAGATTGACTTTAACAAAGTATTTTATGGAATGACATCTGTTTTGTTTTTTATTTTTTATTTTTTGTGTGTGTGTGTGGTCATAGGTTGACTTGAATGTGACAAATATGTTTTGAATGGCCACATGTTTAAACTGTGATTAAAATGTGGACAATGTTAGGGTTTTCTGGACAATTTAAGAGTATTCTGGACAATTTACATTTTCTGTACAATAGTGCTTGAATTGGCATACTTTTTTAATCCTTGTCTTAAGATTACAGGCAGAAACATATAATGATGATTTATCTTCTTTAAACCTGTTAAAAGAGTTTTAACATATAATGATAATTTTATGAAATATTCAAATTCTATGGATTTCCATTTTGCATGTGGCCAAGGCAATGGCGAGTATTAATGTCAACACACCCGCAGGCAACCCAGAAGTTCAACCCTGTATTCGCCATCATTGCATTGTCAGCAAGTTGAGGGATGTTAACAAGAGCCTATCTGAACCATGTAAGAGCCAGCTGCAAACCACTCCATTTGGGTGGTTGTTGAATCTCCACTGCAACATCGAGGCCAGTGGACGAATGCTTGAAGTGATGATTGCAAGTTGGAATGGCGATCAACGTGCATTCCAAGTGGGTGATAGGCTCATACCTTTCACCCTATATGACATTGCCCTCATATTGGGGTTGCCTGTGAAGGGGGAGCCAATTGATTGCAACCAAGTCTCATTCTGGGGGGTCTGTGGTGGAGAAATTGCTAAATAGGCATTTGAAGACAACTTCACCAGAACGGGAACTAAATTGGTGACATTGCTCACCAAATCTTCCATAAAAGTCCCAAGATAGGGTTAGGTTGTATATTGCCCTAGTCTTTAAGCTATTTTTTGTTTCCTACCACCTCCAAAAAAGTCAACCACAAGCCTCCTACCATTGCTTGATGATAGAGCCAACCTAGGTACATATGCATGGGGGAAGGCAGTGTATGAGTTCTTGGTTAGTGGTTTAAGCCGCGCAGCTTGCATCGATGCAAGCGAAAAAAGGTAGAGGCAACTTGCACATTCAAGGTTGCACTGCCTTGCTTCAGGTAAAATTTTTTTTATCCTCATTGTTTACTCCACAACCATTCTAAATTTTGTTTTATTCTTAAACTTACCATTGATGTCATCATTTATGCAGATATGGGCATGCGAGCACTTGGGGATTGGTCAGAAGAATGCTGAAATTAACCAACCTTTCCCAAGATTTCTTAGCATGGACCCACCAAAGAATGTTTACTAAGAAGGCAACAGAGGCCTTTAGTAACAATGCCAATGTAAGTATCTTACACTAAAGTTGCGTACTAATTTAATTTAAACATGTTAGTTTCTTATAAAGATGTTGTATGTTAGTATTTTAGTGTTCTAATTCATATATCTTGTTGCAATTTGCAGGTGCTGTCCGTGCTTGTAGCGATGCCATGGGAGCAACAGAAATCAATGTGGTACAAGCAGCCATGGAGACCTTGCAAGAAACCCATGGCAGCTCGCACACAAGCCATGTCAAGGGAATGATGGGGCTGGACCAAGCAATACGACTCAAACGCCGTCCAACCAATTAGCAGCTAGAGCTCCAAGCTGAGATCACTAAACGGGAAGCTGTAGAACGCCAATCTTAAACGGCGCTTGGAGGATGAGCTTGAACCATGTCAAGGGTCTGGTGGCCACGGTGTTAGAGTCTAGCCCCACTATTCAACAAAACCTAGCCCCCATCCTCACAAAACGTAGACCCTCACAAAACCAGCCTCCCACCCTCACAAAACCCTTAGAACAAAACCAGCCACCCGTTCAAACCGAGTTGCCCATTCAAACCCCCATTGTAGACTTGCCAAGCTCACCATCCAAGGCTGTGAAGAGAGGCAAACCTGCCAAAAAGAAGGCCAAGGCAGCCATGGTGGACTTGGCAAGCTCACCATCAAAGCGGGACAATGAAGGGGAGGCAGCTGCAGCTGTGGTGGATTTGGTGAGTTCACCATCAAAGGGGCCTACTACTGTGAGGTATACAAGGGCGAAAACACGAGTCCAAAAGAATGTAATGATAGTGCCCCCCTAATCGGAACCGGTGAATGTTGAGGTACGTGTGTTGTTTAACAATAAAGTACTTAAGAAATGCAAATTTACTTTATGTTGGGTTCATTCTTTATCTTTTTTTTGTTTAAAAATTACATATGAAATAACTTTATGTACTCCATGTTTAAAAATCATATGAGCAGTGGGTGGATGCTCATTTCCTATACCAGCCAACAGCTGATGAAGGCTGTCTTTTATGTACTCCATGTTTAAAAATCATATGAGCAGTGGATGGATGCTCATTTCCTATACCAGCCAACAGCTGATGACGAGGCTGTCTTTTATGTACTCCATGTTTAAAAATCATATGAGCAGTGGGTGGATGCTCATTTCCTATACCAGCCAACAGCTGATGACGAGGCTGTCTTGGCTGATTTTAGGAAGAAATGGGGGGGCGCGACAAGGCGGGCCACTAGGAGAAGGTTTTAACAACTCATTTCTTTCAATTATGTAATGATTTATGAAGTGATTAGATATATTACCTCATACTGGTTTATAACACGTTTAAAATTTTCTAGGCCCAACGAGGTTGATAGCAATGAGGTGGCAATCTCGACCGAAACATATGAGATCACGGGTCGAGATGTGTCATCATTGTTAGGCGATCAAGCTCAGGACGATGGTTCTAGGTGGATATCCACCGCGGTAATTACATACTCATTTTGCATTTTAGATCCTTTATTTATTGCATATTTGAGACATGAGTTTTACAATTTCACATTGTTTACTAAGCAAGTGTGACACACGCAGGTGGTGGACACTTTCAAGGATGTACTTATGCAAAAACTCATTGAAAGCGGCCACCCTCCACCGTACATAAACTTTATAATAAGCGTACATGGCGGGGTAAAATAACAAAATTTCAACCTTGGCAAATACTTGTTCATACTTTTATATTATGAATGATGTCAATACAGCGAGTTCTTTTGTCGAATAAACTAACTATGATTTATGCAGACTACGATCTTGGGTATCGGCTCCAGTCAACCTTCTGGACAAAGAGGCAAAAGAACAAGAAAGGGTAAACAACCCGTTCAGGATGACCAGCCTCAGACCAGAATCTGGTTTCCGCCCTAGTTGGGTACGCGCAATTGCCGGAAAATTGCAACCGGGTAATTAGAGACCTTTTTCCAACTTTCATTTTGTCAAAAACAATGTTAACATATCTATTCTGAAAAAACTGTGTATGACCTACCCTTTCATGTTTCTTAATGCAGATTTTTGTCCCAACATGCCACAGTGGCCATTTTGTTATGCTGGTTGTAGATTGCCTACAAAAAGTTTTCTATTTTTTTTATTCTTTACCTAGTGCGACCCATAGAGCTTTCGGCGCCAATATTGGTAAACACTTGTTTTTCATTTCAATTTTCTTGCTAACCCAGTATTTAACTTAGTTAATCCCACTGATACTACTTTCTGCTGCTTGCATCATAGAGAAAAGCTTTGGAGCAGATATGCATAGAGAAGTTGGGCCATAAGGATGTCCATACATGGCTCCTAAGAATACAAGGATGACATATCAAACCAAGATAAATACGCGTAAGTACCAATATCTATCATGACCCCAAATATATTGAGACAAATTTGAGTATAGACTGTGTAAGTAAGTTCATATTCTCTTTTAATGTGTTTTGATAATTCAAATGCAAATGTTGGTTGCTATATTGATTGTTGGTGTTTTGATAACTCAAATGTAATTGAGATGTTGGTTGTTGGTTGATAACTCAAATGTAATTGTTGGTGTTTTGATAACTCAAATGTAATTGAGATGTTGGTTGTTGGTTGATAACTCAAATGTAATTGTTGCTATGTTGGTTTTGGGTTCACTTAAATGTTATTACTATTTTCTAGAAAATGTGGACAATAATGTCCAAATTTAAAGATAATTATCCACACTTTCTATGGATGTTATAGATGTTACGTAGGTTGTTGGTACATGTTGGTTTCTATGGATGTTATGAATCAAAATTTTGAGTGAAGTAAATTCCCATAAATTATGTTGATCAATGTTGATTTTTATGTACTTTTGCCTCAATTTTTCCAGCTCTGACTGTGGGGTTTTTATGTTGACATACATGGAATCCTTGATTTTTTTAAACAAGATAGTACAGTTTAGAGAGGTATGATTTCCACACCTTCATTTTATGATGCGTTAATGTGTTCATTTTAAGTCAAAACAACTAACCAATAATTTCTAAATGTCTTTTATGTTTTGTAGGATGATTGCCCAAGAATTCAGCAACGCATTCTGCTAGAATTCTATTACAATTCCTTGCTGCCCAAAGCTGTACAAAGCTAAAACTGGACAATTCTTTACCGTGCTTGCTGCTGCCCAATTCTTTACCGGCATATAGTTTTATGTTTTGATACACATTTGTTATTTTTGTATTTACGTTTATACTTTTTGTATTTAAAATTTTGGTTGCTCTATTCTTTCTATACTTGAGATTGTATTAAAGGTAGTGAACAGAAACAATATCTTATTTTTTTGTAAATGGAGTAAATAAATAAATGAAATGGTGAAATTGGTTGGAAACATTTGCATATTTTTTAGGTTACCCATGAGTTTCTTTTATATTTAATGTTACCAGGAGCAACCTATTGCCATTGGAATCTTCACATTACTTGTTGTGAAAGATATAAAAAAAGGATGTCTAAAAATGTTTCCCAAATTGTGGTGAAACTAAATATGTTCAAACAAATATCCAAGAGCAACCTATTGCCATTGTCTACATTGGAAATAATAAAGTTTGGTTTTTTTGATTTTGAAGTGATTTTGGTTGGTTGAGATAAAAAATGATAAAATTGTTATAAAGATGCTAAGAAACATGTTTAATAGATGCCAAGAAACATGACCAATTCGTATGAACATGTTTAAATGTTCATACAATTTTCTGGAAAAATGTGGACAAAAACATGAAATTGTATTGTGGACAAAAATTTCGAGTCTACTTATGAACATTTAAGTGAACCCAGAAATGTTCATACAATTTTCTGGAAAATGTGGACAAAAACATGACAAAAATTATTGTGGACAAAAATTTCGAGTCTACTTATGAACATTTAAGTAACCCAGAAATGTTCATATAATTTCTGGAAAATGTGGACAAAAACATGAAATTATGGACAAACATTTCGAGTCTACTTATGAACATTCATGAACATTCAAGTGAACCCAGAAAGTGTATTTCATGTTTTTGTCCATAATTTCATGTTTTTGTCCACATTTTCCAGAAAATTGTATGAACATTTAAACATGTTCATACGAATTGGCATCTATTATGTTTCTTGGCATCTTTGTAACAATTTTATTATTTTATATGTCAACCAACCAAAATCACTTCAAAATAAAAAAAACCAAACTTTATTATTTCCAATCTCAACCAAAATCAACCAAACCCTCAAAAAAATATTAAACTCAACAAAACCTTCAACTTTTATTATTTCCAAACCCTAACAAAATCATCCAAACCCTCACAAATACAATCAAACCCCAACTTCAAACATCAAAACTTTGTTATTCCCAAACCCAAATAAAACCCAAATCTTTAAACCCAAATAAGATCTCAAATCAACACTTTCAAACCCCAAATCTTTCAAACGTCAAACTTCAATGGAGAACCCAAATCTTTAAACCCAAATCAGATCTCAAATCAACACTTTCAAACCCCAAATCTTTCAAACTTCAAACTTCAATAGAGGAAAAACCTTCGAGGGAGAGAGATCCATGGCTTCATGAGGACAGATCGGGGAGAGGAGGAGCAGAAATTTCGGGAGGAGAGAGCAGAGCAGAGCAGAGCATTCGGGAGGAGAGCGAGTGAAATTTTCAGAAATAATGGGTGTTTGGTTACAGGGATAGTGGAAATTGGAATAGCAAACTGGGAATAACAGGTTTGTCTTTTAGTGGTGGTGTGAAACAGTACTTTCACACACGGTGTGAAAGAATCATTTCCGTAATTTAAATACCAAGTTAGTACTCTAAAGTCCAACTCAACAGTAAAATTTCCACTTTGTCCCTCCCTCCATAACCCCAATCCCATCGCCATCACCACTACATCCAACGCCAGAGTCTGGTTAACAACCAGCCCCGTGCCGCAGTGCGCCGTAATCAACAAATCAAAAGAGTTTGAAACTCATCGAATCAGGTTGAAATACTCTCTCAAGAGATCCTTCCACTAAAACCACATAAAGATAATGATTTGAAGTTGATGCAGGAGTATAGTGACAGCTTATGTGGCAGCCACATAGGCGACATGTCACGACCCAAATCTGTAATATGTTTTGGAGTCGGACCGACATGCTAATACTGAGTCTGTGCCCGATTTTAACACGAATCCATTAAAAGGAGTATAAAATAATTTTATTTTCTCTCATATTGATTCTTTAACTTCTTCTTGAGTTGGGAACTCCTATAATATTATACCGTACTCCTTTATAAAATAATTGAATATACTAGTCTACCTAAAGGAAGTGATAGTAGTCAGAGCATCTGTAACTATTTACACAAAAAACATCACAATATGGACTTAATAACTCTAATACAGCGGAAGACCATATACATCACTTCTGCGTTATATATACACAAAAAGTCAAAACAACTACGACTAACTCTAGATACAAAATAATTACTTTTCCATGCTGAGACTCTTGGCTCCCCAAATAGTACCCGCTGACTGAAAATGTTGAACGGGTGAGCATTCCACTTGCTTAGTAAGAGATAGGTGACATGAGAATGTAATAGCATTGCATGATATGCATGATAAACAGTATAATCTTTTGTGAATATGTCTTGCGTATAAACAATTCATGCTAAAACGTTTAATGAGTTTCTTGAACATATATGTTTCATACCGATGAACATAATATATGATAACTTGTAAAGCAAAATATAACTATTGAAATCTGAACATATAGCATGATTCTTTTATATGTAAACATAACATGTTCTCTTAAACTGTTCTAAAGAGAAAATTTATCTCATACTGTTGCATAATATAGCAAAACTATATGGGACATGTAACTGTACTATATCTTTGAAACTTAGCCCCTCGTGACCTAATTGGTGCCATGTCTGGAGGGAAACTATCCACTCATGGTCTGGGTTGCCATATCTTCAGGGAATACAATCCCTCGTGGCCTAAAAGGTTGCCGATCTACAGGGAATAAAACCCCTTGAGGCCTAGTTTGCCATGTCTTTAGGGCATACGATCCCCTCGTGGCTTGGGTTGTCAGTCTACAAGGCCATCACATTCAAAATTGTTTTCTGTGTTCATAAAATAAATCATGCTTGTTTAGTTTTCAATCTCTCTATTGCCTTACTAAGCCAAAGTTCATAGCATATCCACAACTTGTCTTTAAAATCTATCTCAATTGAACTCACTTAAAATTGTTTTTAAATCAATGCACATATTCTTTGTAACAAGTATCAAACTAAGTTTACTAAAAGCATTGATAAAACATATATACATATACTCTTAAGAACATGGGCTATTAACCCTCATGGCACAATCCCTTACCTCAGCCCAGCAGCTGGATTCCAAGAGTCTCAAGCAGATCGTTTCACCTATCCTCCCTTGAATATCCTAGATCAATGATAGGATTTAAGTTAACTTTAACTTAATCTTAGTTTCAACTTAATGCCAACAGTTCATAATAGGCTAATCAACACTTATGACCATAATTTCTCTTAACTTATCTTAAGTAATCTTTACCAAGCTCTTATTAAACCTCAAAATCATATTCAAGGCATCCATATAAATCAAACATTAAAACATAGCTCTTTAGAAAGCATACGTTAGCTTGGTACACCTCACATTCGCACATAGTTCATAGAGTTATTAGAAACAAAAGGCCACTAAGGCTCATGCTATTACTTCAGCTACCAAACAATAAAACCAAGGCATACAAAAATTCATCCCAATCTTAAACACATAAGAAATATTCAAACCAAATTTCAACCCAATCTACTCAAAATAACATGAGAATAAATTCTTCTAAGTTTCAGTGTTTTCAACTCATCTTCAACAGATTTTTCTTCAGGAACAGTATCTATAAAATTCATTTGACAAACTTAGAAATGTCAAAATAGCCTGAAATTTTACTGTGAGGTAAGACTATATATTTAATATCTACCATCAAAATTTCAGCTCAAAATAATACATCTAAAATTTATTAAAATTCTGGTACTTTAATAAACTCAAATCTGTCAGTACAGTTTTGAAGGTGACTTTAGATATGTACCCACAATTCATTATTTACTAAAATGGCATGGGGCTAATTCCACCAATAACATATACATCCTAGGGTTCCAGAAAATTATTCCAATCACTCAAATTCCAAGTATTGGATTTATTATGAAATTTCTAACTGACAAACACAGAATCTGTCAAATTGACAGATTTGTACAGTTTTCTTGTAAAATCACAAATAATTATCAAACAACCTTGTTTTCAAGTGAAATTTAATATATGGGCAGTAGACATGTGATATAATAAGCTAAAGAAAACCGTTTCTTAATTGCTCTTCTCAGAAATTCCAGAATTTTACAAACCCAAACAGATTTACAGATTTCACCTCAAACCCACCTCTAATAGCACATCCAAGCATAGATTAATACTCAAATCACAACATGCAATCCTTGAATTAATATAGAACACCAAACCCACATAGAAACATAAAATCCCAGCAACTTCCTTTAACAAATCTCAAATATTAAACCCCAAAAATTTCCAACACAAACATATTCGTTGAAACAAACCATCAAACACTTGGAGTGCACAACCAATTCACACCCAACCTAAAATTACAGCAAGGTACACATTAATTTCCACATGCTTGTTCATGGATTTACCTTTCTTTCATTCCAAAATAACATTGTCACAAACCTAAAACCTCAAAGAATAAAAACCCTAAGAATCTCCCCAAAATCCAAGAAATTGATAGTTAAAAATCCTTACATAGCTTAGGGTTCTTGAAGGATGATGCTAGGCTCACTCTAGCATGAATTGTGGAAGGAGACTTGAAGAAACAAAGGGTTGTTTCCCTCCCCCAAGCTGCTGGACCCGTGGCTTCGTTTGGGAGTTTAGAAGGGAAAGGAATGAATAAATTATAAAGGAAATGAATGGAATGGAATGTGTTTAATGAATAGAAAGGAATGAAATGGAATAGAATGGAATGGAACTAAGTAATTTTGTTTGGATGTTTTAAAAAAAAGAAATAGAGTGAAATGAAATGTAAGTAACCTTGTTTAAGAGTAATTTTAGAAATAATGAAAATGAATCATTTTATAACAACATTATTACTATACCCTTCATCTTAATCTAGTTTAGATACAGTGAAAATAATGTTGTAGATTTACCATACAGTAGTAGTATGATCCCAACAACTACTTTAGCCTTTGTGAACACAATAATGCAGAACATAATAAATATAAAGTCACGTTAACTAGAAAAATATATATATAGCCTCTGCCTATATATTTTTTGTTAATTTTGCTATTGTGTTGATGGTATCCTAAAAAAATTAAGGAGAGAAAAAACTCTTTGGTTTGAGATGAGAGCGGTAGCATAAAAAAATTTGAGAAGATGGAGGTGAGAATCATGGATAATTTAGGATTTAAAAAAAAATAATAAAAAATTAAGGGCATTTTAAGTTTTGGAAAAATATTAAGGGCATTTTGGGAGTTTTGGTGAATTTTATTTAACAAAATTTCATTCACTCCTATTCCTCCCAATTTTGAGGGGAATGGAAATTTGGGGTTTGGAGGGAATAGGGAGGAATGAGCATTCCATTCCATTCCCTTCACTTAAACTCCCAAACAAGCGAATGATCTTTCCATTCCCTCTTATTCCCTTATACTTAAACTTGTAAACAGGGAAAATAAAAGAATATTTTTAAAATATTCTATTTTTTCCATTCCATTCCCCCCTCCCAAAGGGAGTGTAATTTGTATAGCCGGCCACTAAAGGGGAAAATGAGGCTGACTTCATCTAGCATGTGATGCAATTAAAAGGTGGAGGCACATGGCAAATTTCTATTGGGCTACCAATTTAAGTGTAATGACCAAAGTACCCTACATGTAAATTAAAATTGCCTTAATACTAGTTTTAGGGTTTGGTTAGTTAAATTATATGTCTCACTAATTCTATTATGTCTATATTAAAATGGTATAGTATCTAACCAATTTAAATTAACTTATCATCCAATAGTAAAAGAGTAATGCTAGGGATACAACTAATTTTACAACCAAATGCTTACGAACTGACATGGCATCCTATATGGATATAACACATCAGCAATTAAAACACCAAATTATCAACTCAATATTAACATTTAATATTAATTGCTGATGTGTTATATCCATATAGGATGCCATGTCAGTTTGTAAGCATTTGGTTGTAAAATTAGTTGTATCCCTAGTATTACTCATAGTAAAATCTATTACTATTAATTACTTACCCACTAGTTTAGGTTTTATTTAAAATAAAACTATAGGTATCTATGATAATGCACTTACATTAATGTGATGTGGTAACCAACCCAATTAAAATAATTTACTATCCATGACTTAGAGAATTTTACCTAACCTTGTTTAGTTTTTAACTTAACTAGAGTTATGCTAGTTGAATCTAGTTACTTAAGTCACCATAGTTAATTTAATTTAACCTTGTTCATTAATATTTTTATTATGTAGTACATAGAAAATTAATTTAACTTACTAGTTCTACTGTAATTTTCCACCTAGCATTAGGTATACTAAATTGGACATTAATTGGGTGCGGGGCATCACACGACAAGTGTCATTTAATTTATGAGTCCATTTGTCTTTTACTTATCTTTATTATTCAATTAAAGTTAAGTATGTAGTCTTGTTGGGTGTTGTAGCAGCCTAGTTATCAGCTTGTTGGGAGTCATATAGGCTGTCTTGGAAGTTGTCAAACAATTATTGTAAGCATTTATTTCTCATGCATGAATTGTAAACTCTTATATATTTTAATGAGAATGAAAAGCATAGCAGAAAACATTTTGATTCAGAAATCATTTGCAAGTGTCTTGCTTTGGAGTAGAGTGATTCCTCCTAACAATCAAGTGTCTGACTTGGTCGCGTTGAGTGGCATCCGCGATTAGTAGCATTGAGTGGCTTCCCATGCTTATCCTTTATTCCCTTGGTTGAATTATTTAATTTAACCAACCTTAAGGGTCTTGGCCTGCATCAGAAATGCCCTTGAAATGGGTCTCTCTATAATCTATATATATCTTTATAGTCTTTTGGTCTTTGAGACTTTCCTCCTACTTTAACTCCATGAAGTTCTCTTTGTGAGGGAGGTTCGGTGTCAAATGTATTTGGGGGTTGAAAAGTAGGTGGTGGTGAACTTGTGGAGGAAAAGCTCCTAGGGATTGGACGCGGCAAAGACAAAGGTGAAAGAGATGGGGTTATTGATGGAAAGGCAAAGTGGTAATTTTCTGCTGAGTTGGAATTTAAAATGCTGACTTGATATTTTAATTATTTAGTTGGCATTTTATTGTTGACATGGCTTGTTGTTATTGGCTCATTGCAGAACATTGTAGGTTCATAAATTGTAGTGGATATGCTCCCTTAATTTTGTTAGGTAATAAGAGAGGCGCCAATGGAAATGCCACGTGGATTCTGATAGTCCAGTTGCGTTGGCTTGTTTGGCAGTCTTTTTTAATATTGTTTTAAAAATTGGTCTAAAACTATTTTTGGAGATTCAAATTAAAAATTTGACTTATAATGTTTTTTTAAAATAAATTGTTTGGTACACACTTTTGCAAAACTGTTTTTATGTTTGTAAAACAAAATTCGTGGGTCCCCCCAAAAAAATTTATGTTTGGTACACCGGTTTTAGTTTTGTTTTTGAAAATAATTTGTTTTTTTTGTGGGTCCCACGCCTTTTTTCAAAACAACCCTAAGCTGTTTTCATTATTTTTTTTTTTTTATCTCATTTTACTTTTTACACATAAAATAAATATAATAATATTTTTTTAATATTTTACACATAAATATCAATGACTCTTCTCTCTCTCTCTCTCTCTCTCTCTCTCTCTCTCTCTCTCTCTCTCTCTCTCTCTCTCTCTCTCTCTCTCTCTCTCTCTCTCTCTCTCTCTCTCTCTCTCTGTGTTGTAGGATAATAATAAAAAATAAAATAAAAAAGGACTGAAAACATGTGAGAAAATAGGGTGCCAAATAGAATTTAAAAAAAAAAAAACCAAATTCAAACAAGTTTCAAATTTCAATTTGAAAAGTTGAAAAAACTCAAGAAATGAAAAAGAAAAATAAAACATGTACCAAACAAACCCAAAAATTCTTTTTTGGTAAGATTAATTCAAAAACAGTTTTTAAAAAATAAATATTGAAAACCTTTTTTCTAAAAATAAATTATTTTAACTCACTAGTAAAACCTTTTTTCATTCTCATCACTGTATAATCAAAGAGAAAATGCAATTTCAACACTAGGGCTCACTCTAGGCCTAAGGGTAAGGCTCTACATGTCCCAAAATATTTAAAAGGATGCTAAGGCCCGCATTGCACTAATAAAAGGTCCCAAAATTGTACAAACATATTCAAAGAATTATAGGATGGTAATTGATATATATATATATATATATATATATATATATATATATATATATATATATATGTATGTATGTATATTTAAACAATGTTTTGCACTCTTTCATCCTCCTCCAAGAAGGTGCTTAAAATATTGAGCCAATAGAAATCTAATCCAATTGAAACCTTAATAAGTTGTTTCACTAAAACAAATTGTTAAAGTGTATCGAATAATCATTGGCAACCAATTTTCCTAACAACTTGAGACTTTAATTTTTGTAAGTCAATCTCTCACACGATAGATTGTATTATAAATGAAGTTGCAATATGTTCTTTAATAAATTAGATTTTATTGATAAAATCCTACTTAAAATCAATTATACCACAAGAAGATTAAGTGAATTAGCTATTAGATGTTAATAAAACCTAAATACATAAACTTAATAAATAGTTTTGCATCTCAAAAAACAAGAATAATATATATAAAGTTAAATAAATAATATTTAATTGATATTAAAATATACAAAAAATCCACTTAAATTTATCGCCTTAAGCCTCAAAATGTATTGAGTCAACCTTGATCAACACAACAAAATTCTTCAATGAAATTTGATCCCAACACAATAATAAACACACAAATTTTCATTCTAAGTAAGCTGCTCAAACCCAATTCAATTTTTCCTATTTTCTCATCTACTAAAAAACCCCCAAATAAACAAATCAATAACCACCACCAACCACCGCCATCCGACGACCAAGCCACCCCATAATCCTCACTAGACCTGGCAAAATCTGACCCGGGCCCATTTCTTAACCCAACTCGAAGGAAAAATATGGGTATAGGTAGGGTTTTTCGATCCAGGAACAAAGATGGTATCAATTTGTACCCGACCCGTAAAATGATGGGTCAGGTTGGGTCAACCCGCGGGTCACATGGGTCGACCTGTTTTTCAAAGGATTTTTTTTTTAAATGATTTGGAATTTGACTATTATAAAAGTTCACATAATGTCAATTAAAAAAACAATTCTTAAATTAAATTTGTATATCAATCTTGTCTTTTGCCAAAAAGTGTAGAAACTTTGATTTGCACTTAAAGTTAATTAAATGGATTTGAAGATAATATCTAATCCATTAATAGAATAGCCATATTTATTAATTTTTAAATATTTATTGACCCATTTACATTGTATACTAAAGTTATATTAAAACTTTGTATTGTAAATGAAAATATTAATGAAATTACTCACCAGCTTGAGGTGCAATTTTCAAGTATAAATATTTTCACTGCTAGAACTACTACCAACTTCGAGTAGATTGAGGTCCAATTCATATTAATTTATTTAGTTTTTTTTTTTACCAAACATATTATGTTTTATTTGTGAAACTTTATATATATTGTCATCTTGATAGGTAATTTAATTTAATTTCATAATTTTCATTCAACTAATACATCTAAGGAGGTTCAATTAGCAAAAAAAAAAAGTACATCTAAGGAGGTTGATAATTTGATATGGTCTATGACATCTAGTATTTTTTTTCCCATATTCTTTTATTTGTGAGTGTTTTTGTTTATGTGTTCTCTTATTTGTATTGAAAGGAAGACAAAGAAAACTAAATGATAATTTTGGACTATAGGATCAAGTTTATTTTCATTATTATATATATATATATTTTTTCATGTGTAAAAATACGGGTCAACCCGGTTTTAACCCGACCCTTAAAAGACTAGGTAAGGGTCATAGGTTGTGCAACCCATTTAGGACGACCCGTTTTTTTACCTGAACCCGCATGAGTCAAACCCGAACCCGATTGACCCGACCCGTTTGCCAGGTCTAATCCTCACCAACTACCTTGCAAATCAAAGCAAGCCAACATTAATAAGAAACGATGATATGTCTTTCACCCCGCAACCTATAAACATGATTACAACAATGATAGATCAAAATGAAGGAGTCAAAGCCATCCCTAAAGGGGTTGGATGTTACTTCAAAAGGATTTAGGTCTTCAAATCTTCGATGGATTTGGTCCAAATTCAAATCCTTGCCCTTTTAAACTGTCCAAACAAGATGTTTAAATTTAGATATTAAAATCTGAATTTGTTGAGACTTAATGTAATAGTTTTAGGATAAAATAAAATACCTATCTCTATAGTTAAAAAAAAAAAAAAAATTCAATTCTAGTGATGAGTGATGACAATGAATTAACAAGGATAACTCAAATTGATCTAACCAAATTTTTAAGCCTAATAATTGGCAAAGACACTCGATTTAGTTAAATAAATCTAAATGGTTTAGTGTACTATTATATAAGTTCATTAATTATACTCAATTATATCAGTTTTTCTTTTTACTAATATGGTCATGTCTTCACAACTTTAAACCAAAAAATCGTGTTTCAAGAAACAGAAAAGGCATGTTCTCAATTTATGAAATTTGGTGCATTTATGTCATACTTTGTTTGCATTTTGTAAAAAAACTTTTAACCTTTATATGTAAAAGGATGAGATATTTTTAATAAATTAATTCAGCATCTACACAAAATCCAATTCTTATATACTCTTCATATATTCATATTTTAATAGTCTGAGGTATTGAAGTAAACTAAACACAATGTTGTGCACTAGTTTACCATGCCTTATTTCTATGGTCTTCAAATGTAAACTAATCCAATTCTTACTTCAAAACCAAGGATTTAGGTCTTCAAAATGTAAGGGAATTTATCATGCCTTCTTTCTATGGTTCTAGAAGTGTTATTCACCATACCAGTTGTGTTGCCACTCCTCAATAGAACTCTATTTTTGAAATAAAGCACAAGCACATACTCAATGTAGCTATAACTTTATTACTTTAGTCCAATATTCTCATAGCTCATTGGGTGATTGTGTTTTGACTTCCACATACTTGATCAACCAAGCACCTACTGCTATGTTACTTCACAAAACCCCTTTTGAATTGTTGTTTAAAACCAAACCTACCTATTCTCACCTTTAGAGTATTTGGTTGTTTGTGTTATGCCGCTACACTCTCTCATAATAGGTCAAAATTTCAACCTAGAGCCACCAAATGTGTCTTTCTTGGTTATCCTTATGGAGTTAAAGGCTATAAGGTCATGGATTTGACCACTCAAAGAATCTTTATTTCTCGAGATGTAGTCTTTCATGAATCCATCTTCCTTTATCAAGTTTTGTTTCCTCAACTTCATCATTTGACCCTTTTGCCCATATAGTTCTTCCTACTACCATACTAGATATTGAATCCTCTTTTAATCCTACCAGAATACAACCTACACTTTCTCTATTCGTCTCTACACCTCTGAATAATAATATACCTACTACACCTATGTATATTATTGTGCATCCTACCCTTGTGCATACTACACCTGTATATAATGCTGATCCCACACTAGCACGTTTTCCTGGTTTTCTGGTTGACTCTATGCCTGCACCTTTAACTGATTCATTTCCACATGACTCCACATTAGTATATGTGCCTTCTCCTTCCTATTGTCCACCAATTCTTTCTAGAAAGCCCACTAGTCCACCAGTTCCTTCTAGAAAGTCCACTAGAACTTCAAAACCTCTAAGGTATTTGGTTGATTTCCATTGTAATATGGTTACTTATGATCCTTATGCCCATTCTCTCTCTTTTGGCCAAGCTCAATCCGTTTTCAAGTCAGGTACTCTATGCAATCTTCTGAGGAAGCAACTGGGTTGGAGAGACCTTTTGTGGAAGATGAGGTGATTGGTGTAGTGCATGGTTTTGTTGGGGACAAAGCTCTTGGGCTGGATGGCTTTCCCATGGCCTTCTTCCAATCCTGTTAGGGGTTGTTAAAACAAATATTTTGAAGGTGCTCAATTATTTTCATGAGATGGGTTCCTTTAAAAAGAGTCTCAAATGCCACTTTCTTAGCTCTCATTCCAAAAAAAAAATCCGTGGCTGTTGAGGTGAAAGATTTTAGGCCAATTAGCCTAGTGGGAGGGGTTTATAAGATTTTGGCGAAACTCCTGGCTAATCGTTTAAGATTGGTGCTCCCTAACATTATTTCGCCATCTTAGAATGCATTTATTTGGGGGAGACAGATTCTGGATTCCGTCCTCATTGCTAATGAATGTTTGGATAGTCTGATGAAACAAGGGGCTCCAGGTGTGATTTGCAAATTAGATGTTGAGAAAGCATACGACCACGTTAATTGGGAGTTTCTTCTATATTTGTTACACCGATGTGGTTTTCCTTTGCGTTGGAGGAACTAGATTTGGTTTTGCATTTCCACGGTTCGCTGCTCCATTCTCATTAATGGCTGCCCTAGTGGTTTTTTTGCGAGCTCCAGAGGTCTTCGACAAGGTCATCCTCTATCACCTTTGCTCTTTGTAATTGTGTTGGAGGCTCTAAGCTGGTTGATGGACCGAACTGTTCAAGGAAGACTGTTATTTGGGTTCAACGTGGAAAATTCTGAAGGGAGGGAGGTTATGGTGTCACATTTGCTTTTTGTAGATGATACAATAATTTTTTGTGATGCTGATCCTTCTAAGATTGAGCATCTGGGGTGTGTTCTTACTTGGTTTGAGGCTATCTCTGGATTGAAAATTAATTTGGGAAAATCTGAAATGGTTCCTGTAGGGGATGTTCCAAACATGGAGGAGTTGGCTTGTATTTTGGGATGTAAGCGAGCCTTGCGAGCCTCTCTTCCAATGAAGTATTTAGGTCTTCCATTGGGAGCAAATTCAAGGAGACAACCATATGGAATCAGATTATTGAAAAAATGGCTCAAAGACTTGCAGGGTGAAAGAGATTATATCTATCTAAAGGAGGTAAGGTCACTTTGATAAAGAGTACTTTATCTAATTTACCTACATATTTTCTTTTGCTGTTTCCTATCCCAACTGCAGTGGCTTACCGGCTTGAGAAGTTACAGAGAGACTTTCTCTGGGGTGGTTTAGGAGAGGAGTTTAAATATTACCTTGTGAGTTGGTCTAAAAGTTGCAACCCCATTTGTAGTGGAGGGTTGGCAATCCGAAAATCTTCGACGATTTAACCAAGCTCTTTTAGGTAAGTGGCTATGGCGCTATGGAACCGAGCCGGAAGCTCTATGGAGACGAGTGGAAAGTGGCGTAGCCACGTTTACCCTTGGCTGGGCTATAGCCCAGTCAAGGTTTTTTTTTTTTTTTTTTTTACCTATATTTTTTTTATTAAAAAAAAATTTACCTTAAATTAAATAATTAGCCCAGTCAATTTTTTTTTTTTTTTGCAATTAGCCCACCTTAAAATTTTTTTCTACCTCCGCCCCTATGAATGGTGGATGTGAAGTATGAAAGTTTATGGGGTGGTTGGTGCTCTAAAGAATCTAGAGGTCCATATAGAAAGCAGTAAGCTACAGACTGTAAAGAATGCAAAAGAGAGAAAATTTGGATAAGATTGAATTGGATTTCTGTCTATCTTTTTACTGTTTACAATCAGATATTTATACTTTCATACATAAGCTAGCATGCACTCCACGTGACCCTATAATTGCGCAACTCACTAAACTGAATAATAGATTTTCTATGGCTACAATCTAGTGTATCACACATACACTTTCATCCCCTCTCAAACGGATGCCGAGAAAAGGAGTGCAGAAGTTTGTTAGCCAACTGAACAAAACGAGGTGTTGGTAGAGCTTTAGTAAGTAAGTCAGCAAGTTGATCAACTGTAGGAATGAACTGAACCTTCAAATCACCACGAACGACCCGTTCTCGCACAAAGTGATAATCAACTTCCACATGTTTCGTGCGTGCGTGAAAGACAGGATTTGAAGCTAGAGTAATAGCACTTGTATTATCACACCATATGAGAGGACATTCTGAAAGAAAGACGTGAAGATCGTGCAACAACATACGAATCCATGCCACTTCAGCTGCACCAACGGCAAGGGATCTATACTCAGCTTCAGTGGATGACCGAGAAATAGTGGGCTGTTTCTTGGAAGCCCATGTAATAAGATTATTGCCTAAAAAGACTAAAAACCCAGTAGTGGATCTTTTGTCCACTGGATTGCCGACCCAATCAACATCGATGAAGACAGTAAGATGCATTGGACCGAGTTGGAATAAAAGCCCATGAGAAAGAGAGCCTCTAACATAACGGAGAACACTTTTGGCAGCAACCATATGAGCAGAAGTGAGACTTTGCATGTGTTGACACAAAGAATTAACAGCAAAGGATAAGTCTGGGCGTGTGAAGGTAAGGTATTGGAGAGCTCCCACTAGGCTGCGATAAGGTGTGGGATCAGGAAGTAACTCAACCAAGTCAAATGCAATTTTGGAAGGAGACACAAATGGAGAGGAGCAAGGTTTGCATGTGGTCATATTGTGCCGAGAGAGAACATCCATGGCATACTTAGTCTGATGAACAAAGAAGCCAGAAGGCTTATAGTCAATTTGAAGTTCAAGAAAATACTTGAGAGGACCTAAATCCTTAAGCTCAAAAGCAGAAGCAAGATTAGCAATCAACTCAGTAATAGCTGTGGGAGCATTGCCTGTGATGATGATATCATTCACGTAAAGAAGCAAAAACAGAACAGTAGATCCATGTTTGTACAAAAACAAAGAAGGATCAGCTTGTGAGGCAATGAAACCGATGGTAAGAAGATGAGAAGAAAACTTCTCAAACCAAGCACGAGGAGCTTGACAGAGACCATAAATGGATTTATGCAGAAAACATACATGAGAAGGTGAAGCAGTGTAAACAAACCCAGGTGGTTGTCGCATATATACACATTCTTTGAGAGAACCATGGAGAAATGCGTTACTTACATCCAATTGACGCAAGGACCACTGGTGCTGTGTAGCAATCGAAAGCATGAGACGCACGGTGGCAGGCTTAACAACCGGACTAAACGTTTCGTCAAAATCAATACCAGGCATTTGATGATTCCCTTTTACAACTAACCGAGCCTTGTATCTAGCAACACTGCCATTAGGATTGCGCTTGAGTTTGAACACCAGGTGACAGCCAATAACATGTTGGTCAGGAGAAGGTGGTACTAGAGACCAAGTATATTGACGCTGGAGAGCAGCAAACTCAGAAGCCATGGCATCATGCCACTGAGGAATGTGACGAGCAATAGCAAATGATGGGGGTTCAGTATGCAAATAATTTGGAGCAGTGGCAGTGAGAAGAACTTGCTTTTTCTTGCTAATGCCTGATTTAGCCCGAGTCTGCATAGGATGATTATTAACAGCCAAGGAACAGGACTAGAACTTAATGGTGAATGCACAGGTGTGGGCATGGAGAGAGGAGCAGATACAGTGGAAGGCATAGACACTGGAATATGAGGGACAAGTGTATCAGGAGTTGTATTTGAACATGGCGGGGTGCCAAGAATAGAAGGAATAGAACAAGGATGAAAATACAACAAAGTGCTTAACCAAGCAGGATTAGAAGATTGAGAATGAACTGGTGGTTGATTAAGAGAAGGAGAGGAGGAGAATTTATGAAAAGGAAACACGGTTTCATCAAACTTGACATGACGAGAGACAAAAAAGCGAGAAGAAATGGGATCAAAACATAAAAAACCCTTTGCATTAGAAGGGTACCCGAGAAACACACATTAGACAGATCGGGGAAGAGGCTTGTGTTTAGAGTAGGGTCGAAGTAAAGGATAACAAGCACAACCAAAACTATGAAAAGAAGAATAAGAAGGGAGAGAACCAAATAGACATTCCCAAGGAGAAATGAAGCCTCGTTAAGGGGAAGGAAGTCTGTTTATGAGAAACACAGATGTGGAAAAGGCATAAGGCCAGAAGGTTAAGGGTAAGGAGGCTTGTGACATGAGAGTTAAGCCCATGTCAACAATATGTCGATGCTTCCTCTCAGCAACTCCATTTTGCTGAGAGGTATGAGGACAAATGAACTGGTGTAAAACACCGGTGGAAGAACAAAAAGATTGAAATTCATGCTTTGAGTATTCTCCACCACAATCGGTTCTTAGGATTTTAAGTTTGCAACTGAGTAAATTCTCCATAGTAGATTTAAAATGCATAAAAGAGGAGAGTACTTGACACTTGTGGTGTAAAGGAAAAAACCAAGTGATTTTGGTAAAATTATCAACAAAAGTAACGTAATATCGAGTTCCATTAGTAGAGGTGATGGGGGCAGGACCCCAAACATCACTATGTACAATCTCAAGAGGTCTAGAGGTGATGGAAACAGACTTAGGGAAAGGGAGTTGGTGCATTTTACCAGCTAAACAATGAGAACATACAAAATTATTGTGTGATACACGGAGACTAAGATGTTTATGTAAGACATGATGAAGAACAATTTGTTGTGGATGCCCCCAAACGACTATGCCACAGATTGGACGAAGCATCAGTAGCAAAGGTATGAAAAGACTTTGGAGAGGAAGACTCAGGAAGAATGGCACCATGAATAGGATAGAGACCATGCTCACTGAGGCTATTGTAAAGGAGTTTCCCCGAACTGAGATCCTTGATTTGAAACTTGTGAGTATCAAAAGAAAAGGAAGCATTGTTATCTTTGCAGAATCTATACACAGATAACAGATTTGAAGACATGGAGGGAATGTGAAGGATATGACGAAGTTTAAACAAATGAGATGAGGCATAGAGTTGAGAATTACCAGAGTGTTTTATTGGAAGAGACTGACCATTGCCCACGGTAACCTGTTCATTACCACAATATTCATGACAGTCTGGGATGTGTGAGATATCTGGAGTGAAATGATCAGTCGCACCCGTATCTGAGATCCAACTTGACTGAGTTGAGGAAGAAGCATTGATGGCATTAGACATGTTAGTAGATGCTATGGCAGCAAGCTTAGCAGGCGGTTGACGGCCTTGGTAAGCAAAATTCATGCGATGGAAGCAGTCTAAAGCAAGATGGCCTGTTTTCCCACAGATTTGACATTGAGGGTGCTGAGACGAGCCATTAAATGTGCTAGGAGAGAACGTGTCAGGAGAGTTGTAGGATTGTGAAAACCCTTGAGGATTAGAGGGGTAACCACCACGATTAGAGCCAAATGAGTTTCGTCCACCACGGCCTCTGTTAGAACTTCCTCCACCACGCCCTCTGTTCCAAGGTGTAGAAAACAGAGGCAAAGGAGTATTTGTGTTTGGTGCAGAAAACTAGGAATTTGTTGCTGCCATTACCATATGTGGAAGATCTGAACTCGTATGCTTAGCATTCTTCTTTGACTCTTCCTCAGAAGTGAGAAGAACATGTAATTCTTCACAAGAAATAACTCTGTCTTGGGTGCGCATAGCAGAGTAGAAAGGATCATACTCTGGAGGCAATCCTTTGAGAACTACATGTAGTAGATCTTCATCATCAACATTAAACCCAACAGAACCAAGTTTATCTCTGATCTCCTTAACATGATCAAGATAAACAGTCATAGTTTCTGTACTAGATTTCTTTACGCGATCCAATTCAGCCTTGAGGCTTAGGACATGAGTGCATGAAAGAGATGTATACCTTCGTTCCAAAACTTGCCAAACACCTTGTGATGTGGTCTGACCAACCAGTGTTATTGCAGAAGGAGAAAGCGTAGCATTAATCAGCATCTTCAAAGCTTGATCACGAGCTTTCCACTACTTATATAGAGGATTTACATATAGTGATGATTCACCATTTGCATCTGCAAGGTATTGTGCTGGAGGTGATGAAGTACCATTAACCATATCAAGCAAAGAGTAGGATTCAAAAATGGACAATATTTGATATTTCCATATCACATAGTTGGTAGCATCAAGTTTCACGGAAACGAGATCTTTGAGAAGTAAAATAGGAGTTTGTGAAATCGTTCTTGGAGGATTTGAAGAAGAGTGAGAAGTGGGAGAAGATGAGGTCGCCATTGTCTTATCTGCTCTGATACCAAGAAAGCAGTAAGCTACAGACTGTAAAGAATGCAAAAGAGAGAAAATTTGGATAAGATTGAATTGGATTTCTATTTATCTTTTTACTGTTTACAATCAAGATATTTATACTTTCATACATAAGCTAGCATGCATTCCACGTGACCCTATAATTGCGCAACTCACTAAACTGAATAACGGATTTTCTATGGCTACAATCTAGTGTATCACACATACACTTTCACATATGGAGTGAGTTTATGGAAGAATATTCGAAAGGAGTGGGAGTCTTTTTCGAAGCATTTATATATGGAGGTTGGTAATGGGGTGAGGATCCGTTTTTGGCATGACCGTTGGTGTGGTATGAAGCCTTTGAAGGTGACTTTTCCAAAGCTATTCTCTATTGCTAAGGATAAGGAGGCTTCCATTGTTGATCTTATGTCTTTTGAGACAGGGATCGTACATTGGGATTTATCTTTCACTCGAAGTGTGAATGATTGGGAGCTAGAATCTCTCACATCTTTTATGGATCTCATTTATGTGTCTCTTTTGAGGGGGACCGGAGAGGATCACCTATGTTGGGAGCGGCCTTCTAACCGTATTTTTGCTGTTAAGAGGTATTATAGAGCTTTTCTTACTCCTCATACTGTTTTGTTCTCGTGGAAGCTGATTTGGAAAACAAAGACCCCTCCCCGTGTTGCATTTTTCTCATGGACTGCCGCATTGGGGAAGGTTCTCACCATAGATAACTTGAGGAAAAGGGGCCTTATTCTCCAAGATTGGTGTTGTATGTGTAAGCAAAGTGGGGAGAGTGTGGATCATCTATTCTTGCTTTGTCTTGTGGCTACGGATCTCTGGTCTTTGGTGTTTGGAATGTTCGGGGTGCAGTGGGTTATGCCCCGCACAATGCTGGATCTTTTTCATGGGTGGCTTGGGAAGTTAGGGAGACATGGCCCTACTCCTGTTTGGAAGATGATCCCCCATTGTTTGATTTGGTGTCTTTGGTGTGAGTGGAATGCTAGACATTTCGAGGATTCAGAGCGATCCTTCCCTAAGCTGAAATTGTTTTTCTTTCAAACTCTTCTTGAATGGGTTGCGGGATCTGGTGTTTATTCTATTCACTCCATTGTGGAGTTGATTGATATTTGTACATTTTGATTCTATTGTCCCTAGTATACAATTTGTATACTTGGGCTTTTCTTAATAAAATTTTCATTACTTATAAAAAAAATACATAGAGTATTGAGTATTCCTTTAGAATTAGGCTTGAGATTATGCTTACGAGATGAATCTTGTCCATTCTTACCAAAAAAAAGAAAAAAAAAAAAGAAGATTAATGCTTTTAAAAATTTTCAACATAAAATTTTACCCTATCAAATTTGAGGGACGAAACTCATAACCAAATTTGACCAATGAAAAGTATATTTAAAATTTGGTTTTGTGATTAAGGTTGCCAAATCCAAGTCCGATAAAAGAAAGTAATAAATTTGCATTGGTTTAGTTAGATTTGAGGGTATGATTGGTTGTATGAATCTAGATTTGGCACAAACAAAATCCAACCAAAAATAGTCACATCCATCCAAACTAGTAGTTATGTTTTACAGCCACGTTGTTTACTAATGTACCTTTTAGCCACACTTTATATATCTATCAAAATAGTGAGACCAAAAAAGATAAAATACTTTTTGACAAAAAACTGAAACCATGAACGTAGAAGAAGAAGTTGAGCGACTCAGAGAAGAAATCAAGAGGCTTGGCAAGCTCCAAGATGATGCTTCTTACAAGGTTTACGCTAACACTCTTTCTTTCTTAGCTTTTCTTCATTTCATTTCCAACACACTAGTATTATTATTATTATTATTTTTTTTTTTTCTCTTTCTTTCCAATATTCGTATTCGACCCAGATCGAAATATATCTATATATATATATATAGGCTGACATTAATTAATTACATGGTATTTGAATTTCTGATAACTGATGTGATTTTGATCTGGATCTAGAATATTTGGACCATGTCAATGGCTCATCTGTAAATATATAGCTCATTTTTTGTAGCTTATATATATGGGAGATCTAACAGTGTAATACTTCTAGTTTTTGGGTTATTTGTACTGGGTCTCCAAGCGTGTGTTTTGGGTTTTAGAAAAGTAAAATTCTGTATTGCTCATGAGATTTAATCTGATCGGATTGCCTCATATCCATATATCTATACTTTCTTTGCTGATGTATTGAAAACCATATTTCAGTAGTGAACTTTCATTTGGATTTTATTATTGTTAATGTATATTTTGTACAAGTACTTGTGCGGTACTATTTTATGTGATCTATAAGATAATGAATTTGAATAAAATGCTAGTTGACATACAGAAAAAAGACACAATTGTGACAATGCACTTTGTCCAAGTGGGTAGTACACCACATATAATGGAGACAAAGAAAAATCTAATTGCAGGTAGGACAGTGTTTTCTGACATGTACTCTTCGAATAGAGAATGATTTGTTGAAGATATAACTTACTTAACTAGTGTCCTGCTCATTCTACATATCTCCTGTGACCTGTTACTTTGCAAAACCTGCCTACTGCCTACTGCATTGTGAATTTGTGTTACTTGAAGAAAAGAATTTGCAAAGGAGCTGGTTAAGAATCTCTAGCACCCTACTTACCTGCCCATCAGAAGTTTGTATAGTGCAAAAACCAATGCCCCCTTACCCTTACACTGTTAATGCCTTTATATCAGCATATAAAAATTCTGCCACTGCCATCTGTGGCTTCTGTTCCATATTGATTCTAATATAGCCTGCTTGTTTTGTTACTTTCAGTCTTCAGATTTCAATTTTTTGTAAATATTCTTTAAATTGTCTCCCATCCAAAGAGATTTAATATAGTTAAAGTTACTGACTTATTTTAAGCAGTCCAAATTTCCACAGTGAACTTGCTAACATAAACTACCAATCCTTTTAGATCATAGATGTAACCAATAAATTGGGAAACTTAATATATAAAGCAGATAGAGAAGGCGGACTGCTCACCTTCTCTATATTTGCATTTTTAACAAATTACTCTTATTTTTTATATTTTTAAGTTGAAGATTAAATTTCAGCATATAAATGCATTCAAGAGATGGAGTTTATTTTTTTTTCTTCTTGCTGCATCAAAAGATGGAGTCTTTCTAATTATTAACCAGATGGACTTTTATTTTCCACCTTGGCAGAAAAATGAGCACGAGAATCTGCAATGCCTGCAAGTGCTTGCGTGTGTGTGCACACACATAAACACATTGTACGAATGCACTGAGATATTAAGAGTATATTGCTCAAAATTTTTGTCAATAATTTGGTTTGAGAGATTCCTCTTTTCTGCAGCTGACATTTTTTGCTGAGAAGGTCCTCTCTCCCATCGATCTCTAGCAATATTTGACTTTTTGCTTTTTTAAGCTAATTTTAGTATGCATGGAATTAACACTTCAATATCTTGATTTTCTTTTCTAATACAAAATTTTGGTTTGTCTGGAAGGTCACATTTGGCGTGCTGTTTAATGACGATAGGTGTGCAAACATATTCGAAGCACTGGTTGGAACACTAAGAGCAGCAAAGAAGCGGAAAATTGTGGCATATGATGGTGAGCTACTGCTGCAAGGAGTCCACGACAATGTGGAAATCACACTCAAACCTGCCCCACCTGCTGTAGCAGCGGCAGCGGCAACTGATGCAGTTATTACTTAAAAATGTGTGCTGTTACTCCCATCATATCTTGTTTTGAAGTTAATCCTGTTGTACTGGTTTATGATGCATCTTATTTCGGATAATATGTTTGCCCTTTGTTTGATGCTCACTGTAGTAAATCCATTCCCCCAATTCTCTCATCCAATCGAGTAAAAAATGAAAATCCATGTAACATGCAGGTCCTTACAAGGCACTATGAGCAATATGAAGGTTCTAAACTCCCTCCAGTTATTAATATATGCATTTGGAAGTTAAGATACGTTCAATACATGATAATGCAGGTTAGTTTGGATCATGAAAGAGTTCACCCGATACGACTTGAGTATTTTCATGTTGGGCACAAAAATACCAGTCACTTGGGAAGCAAGTTCATTTATACATCATATTCGTACAGCTTGAATTTAATTAAGAAATTGCGCAAAATACATTTTGCTAACATGCTCTCCTACACAACACTAGCAGACCGATGAGGTAATGCGAAACTAAGCCTAAGATTTAGGAGAAGGCTTTGAAAAATAGAAATGGGGTTTCGTCTTATCTGTTATTAAAATATGGATCAGTAAAGAGAAATAATTACTCACTATAAAATACATCCGTCAACAATTAGGGCCAAAATGCTTTTTTTTTTTTTACCAAAATGACATGATTGGCATAAATAGAAGGGCTGAATCTTCCTACATTAATGTACATATTTTGACAAAAAGAAAAAGCAACAAACTGGAGTTGTGTATTCCTCTAAGAAACATTATGAGCCTGTGAGAATGAATGCATGGAGGAGACTCTGAGCTGCCTGGGTTTCGTCAGGTGTCCCAGAGATGACGACAATCCTGTCACTTGATCCAGAAAGAGGTTCATGCACTATGACCTTGGCACCCGATATCTGATTAGAGAACACACAGTGTAAGTACAAGGTTCTAAGAGCAGATATCTCAGAAAGTATTAAACATTGGTAGCAACATGGCATCTTAGCATGAGAAAAAGTGCAACTTGGGGTTCCCCCACCCCCACCCCAAAAAAAAAATAGAATTGTGTTGGGGGAGGGGTAGAAAAAGCAACCTAAGGATACTCACCCCCCGCCTCCTTTTTTTTTTCATTTAAGTTAAAAACTAGTTCACACAAAACGAAGCTTGCCAGCAAGTCAAGTCAAGTCTTATCTATCCCAGCCCCAAGCCCTTTTCTCAAAGGGAGAGAGAGAGAGAGAGAGAAGAGGCTTCTATGGTTGTAACTGTGTTTTAGAAGCCAAATCAGCGTATTCCCTGAGTTTTGAAATAATTCATTCTCAGGAATAAATCACGGGCAACTTTTGGGAAGCTTAAACATGGACATTCATCATTAAGCATAAATCATAATGTCAACATCTAGAATGGAAATAATGCCAACATGGAAGTAATGCTGGGATTAAATTCAAATGAAAGAGCGTGGGTTACCTGTCTCAAACGAGCTAGATTGCTACCATTCTCACCATATACGGAGCGAATTACATTCTCAGGAACTATGATCTCTACAGTTGTATTTGTCACAATAGCAGATTTGCTTCCACTGCAAACACCAAACGAAGGTGTCAGATAAAAGATGCAAGCAATTATAAAGTTTAGACATTCTGAATCTTTTATGCTCTCTGCTCTTTCTCCTTTCCATTAGAAAGCACATGAACAAGGTAGCTATTCAAGTCAGGATGCATCACTGCAGGTACATGCAATGATGCTATGGAGGCTGCTAGTGTATGATCACACCTTAGGTGCTAGTCATGACTCATGAGTTATGTATTTCAGTATACTACAGAATAGGGGCTGTACATTATATGCATTAACCATCAACTATAACTCTGCATTGCATGGAAAAGGTCCCAGTCACATATTTAAGTATAAGATGTGAGAATGGACATTACATAATAAAGCACAACAGCATCTGAGTTGATTATATGTTAACACTCACCATTGTTTCAAATCTGAACTTAAAAAGGGTATTTCATTATCTTTGCAGATCTCATTCAACACTTCATAGAGCAATAATCATAAAAGCTTTGATAGAAGTTAAAAGGTTTATGATGTAAGATACCCTTTATGTGAAGAACATTAAGAATAAACTTCTCAAATTGCAGTGATGCCAAGGGTTGACATCATTGGATGTAACAATAACATAGTCTTATTTGTAACATGCTGAAGAGCTTTGCATCTGAGTGTAAATGCAAAGAAGGGATCTAATATGACAACACTGAAAAAGCAAAGGTGTTTGACATTCACAACAAGTTGTCTCCCACTTAAAAATGGGAAATTAAACAAGAAAGCATCATGATCAGGTTGACCTCAAACCATCAAGAAGTTTACTGTTTTGTTCCAATTGAGATGGTAAGATTAATATATATATATATATAAGTAATTTATAAGTAATAAAATTACTTATAAAAAAAAAAAATTTACTATCTTATATGGCCATGTTGCTCACTTTAAAATCTAAAATGCATGCTATTTGTAGGGTATTACCAACCTGCCTAGTTCCAAGCCACCTTTAAAAGAAGTCAATCCTCTGCCAACATCGGGGTTACTTCTTGGATTTACTCCGGTTGCTGACTGCAACCAAACCCGCACATAAGGAGAAAAATCATAAGAATCCCTAGAGAGAGAGAGAGAGCAAGAGAGAGAGATCTTACTTGTGATGCCCATAACCTTGGTGAAGGAGGACGATCTAAACCATGGGAAATTCCGAGATGATCCATACTTTGAGTTAAAGGAGTATGTCGACTGAGACCATGAGAAACACCAACTGAAGGATCCATACTTTGAGTTATAGTAGTATGTCGGCTGAGACTATGAGAGACACCAACTGATGGATAATTTCCAAAAGGGGCAGGATCTCTTATTCTTCCATAGGGGCTGGTGTCAGTTAATATAGAAGAAACACTCCTTGCTCCAACATTATTCGGTGTGCCAGAGAAAAGGTTATCTCTCAGTCTACCAGTTACATTATACAATGCATCTTGCACATTTGAAAACTCTCCTGAAATCTGTCAAATAAATAGACAGAAACATAAATGAAAACCTCACTGCGTTTAAAGATTCTGTAGGACAACATAAACAAAAAAATTTCACTAAATGATTCTGGCTTATTAAGTTTTCTTTAAGATTTTATACAAAGGATAATTACATTAAATTACTAACCCAAACCTGAAACATCAAATGCAACAAACTGTTAAATATTTTCATAATTGTCAACATTGGAAAGGACTTGAAGGATGAAATTTTGGCTGCTTTAATGAAAACATTATCATAACATATTGCTTGTTAAATATAACTCTGCCTGTGTTTACGCTTAGTGTCATATATTTTGTTCACAGCCAGTCCCAAGCCTGGATAAAGGAGGGGGGTCGCGGTAGGTTGACGGCCAACGTAAAATTTAGTCAGCTTGTTAAATATCATAGATATTGGTAAAATCTTGTTTTTGGCTGGTCTAAACAAAATTGTCATCAAGAAGATGCAGCCAGCAATATTCAGAAAGATACTAAACTAATAAACTTTGGATTCATTTACTTTCTTCTATTTGATAAGTAAAACTGGGTCATTACTTAACTGCTCCTCTCCCTCCCCTACCACCACCCCACCGCCCCCCCCCCCCAAAAAAAAAAAAAAGAAACCCCATCCAAGCAAAAAAAGAAAGAAATAAATTTGTTTGCCATCCTTCCATTGTACTTAACAAAAGAAGTGACTTGCTGCTGAAAGAAATCTGTGCTGATGTGAAGGGCAGAGCTGTGACAAAAACAAGACTGAAGAATTCAATCCAAAATAGGATTTTGTGTTGTGTAGAGGCTGCCTTACTCTATTGAATTTATGTCTATTTTCTTTTTGTTGATGGCTGTTTTGTGAGGTTAACTGTGTGCAGCAGGGCTGCCGGATGTTTGTTTTGTTTCCTGCTATGATGCAGGTTCTTTGGTTGAAAGAAAATTTACTTATTCGTCCAAAAAAAAAAAGTTACTCGCACCTGCACCACTTGATCATTCTCAGACACACACTTTGGGACCTGTTCACCTCCAATTATTCGTATGCCAGCACCTGTAACCTTTCGCATCTCTGAAACTATTGAACCTCCTTTTCCCAACAAACAACCAACTTGGTTTGATGGGACTACAAGCCTTGCATTAACAGTTGACCCCTTATTTGAGCCTGAATCTAGCCCCTTCTCAATGGCTGCCTCTATAGATCTACAGAAAACAAGAACAACAGCCTTCTGCGCTGGCGAATATCTTGAATCAGGGTTCTGCACAAGACAAAACCAACCATAACACCAATTACTAACAAATACAACCATAAATAAGAACAGGTAAATCATGAGAGAGAAAGAGAAGAAAAAGAAAAACAAACCGACAAACCTCTGATGCAGTAACAGTAATTAGTCGTTCATCGCACTCAGCTATAGAAGCTCCAACACTTATACTAGCATTTGTGTCATTTTGAAGATTCCTAACAATGGAACCCCCCTTTCCAATTACACCTCCAACCTTATCATTGGAACAAAGAATCTTAAAAATAACATCGTGATATAAATTTTTTGTTTCCAGAGCGGGAACCTTGTCAACCTCTACCAACACAGGATGAATTCCTGAAGCATAACTGATTGAGCTACTTGGCATAGTGGGTAGCCCTGAGTTCCTTTGAGAAAGATAATCTACACGCAGGTCAGGCAAAGTCTCACGGTTAACTGCTTCTAGAGGTTTGCTTCCAACCATCCTTGTCTTGTCAACTGGAGAACAGTCTTGAAGACGGCGGGAGACGGCAACAAGTGCTTTCTTTACGGCCAAAACATCCCCTTCTATCTGCAACAACGATGATCCATTTTCACAACTAGAAATAAATTGTCTACTTACATACAATAGAAGGGAAGCATAGGCATCAGATTAACATACATTTTGGTCACTCTGGAAGCCGTACTAGAATACCAGACATTAAAATGTTTTTTTTTTTTTTTTCACTGGTAACTTACACATGCACCCAGTGGATTTTGAACCCACATCCTCACCTTCCACCCATTTTTATGAGAGAAAGAATTTCCATCTGAGCCAGAGCTTATTGGCAAAAAGATACAAGTTCTTATTTCAATTCCACCTCCTAATCATTGATTGAAGGATAACAACTAAATGCAAGGAAAATGGAAATTTAATTATGACTTCTCATATGCCAAAAGGTATTTCCCTCTTTTAAAAGGTATACTGAACTTTTTTACCATGTTTTGAACCTGAAATGCACACAACCTCACTTTCACTCAACAAGCTCATCTGTTAGGTTTTGCCCCCTTTCGATTTTTTAGGTTTATTGAATACTTCTCTTCTCAATGGCAAATTTAAGAACTTTTCAAAAGGGAGCTTAAGGTTTCAAGAGCTTTTTTAAAAACAAAAAAACCAAAATAGAAATTCATTTTTATTCAAAAACGTTAGTAAAATTGTTTGTCAAGATATTCTAACTGGCCCATTAAAAGAATAAACAAAGTTCGATTTCATGATTTGGAAAAATTTCACAGCCAATTTAAGAAAACTTTTCAAGAGGTGGATTAAGGTTTCAAGAGCTTAATTTTTATTTTTTATTTTAAAAAAAATAAAAATAAAACAGAACTTTAGAGAATTGTTTGTCAAGATATTCTAACCAACCCATCAATGCAATGTTTGTATGGAGGGGAATGAGTAGGGAGTAGAGGGAAGGGGATGGGGTAGATTTAATGAACAGCAGCAGGCATCGTTTCAGTGGTAGGTGCTGCCCGTATTGGAAGAATTGGTTCTTGGAACATAGGCCATTCTCGTTGTGCTGGACTCCGACAAATCTTTCTGGTCCGCAGTCGTGACTTTAAAAAAGCCTGCGATGGCTTTCACGAATTTCTTAAATTTTTGCATTTGTTTGTCGGTTAGCAAAACCCTATTTCCTTGTTTGTGAGTTTTTTTTAGTGGAAGGGAGAAGGATTTGAGGGGATTAGGAGGGTTAAGATGCCCTCCAATTTTTAATTCTTCCAAATTAGGGGAATTTGGAGGAGGAGTGGAGGGGAGTGGTTTCACATATTAAAAGAATTATGCCCTTATAATATCAATTTATATCTATTTATTTTTAATTAGTAAATGTGGGTCATAATTGTCAATTTATATGACCACTCCCCTCTCTCCTCTTTTCCTACCTAATTTTTAAAATATCCAAATAAAGGAGAGGGGTATCTACTATCTATTCCCCTTCCCCCTTACTTAAATTTCAAAACATCCAAACAAGGGGAAGGGATAACCATTCCCCTCCCCTCCTTCCCCCCACTACCTCTACTCTCCTCTCCCTCCAAAGTTCCAAACATAGCATAAAAGAATACACATAGTTCTCTTTCATGATTTGGAAAATTTTCACAGCTTCTTTTCCCCACTTCTCAAAAGAAATATCTTTCCAAACATGAAAGGAGCCTTTCTGAAAAATAATTATGTCCAATTTGCCCCAATATTCCGAGAGAACATCCATCAAAAAGTACTTGGCTTGAGCATTGGATAG
The DNA here is from genome assembly GCA_907173295.1 of Fagus sylvatica. Taxonomy (NCBI): domain Eukaryota; kingdom Viridiplantae; phylum Streptophyta; class Magnoliopsida; order Fagales; family Fagaceae; genus Fagus; species Fagus sylvatica. Next base: position 8,125,805 of record OU015767.1, on the reverse strand, counting down.
GACACACCGACACGAAACCTGTCCAAAAAGAGCCACATGTCGCGCCCATGTCTTGTCTAGTGTAATGGAGCAGTAGAAGGAAGTTTTGCCCAAAAAAAAAAAAAACAAAAAAACAAAAAAGAAAGAAAAAAGAGTAAAACCATAACTATAGGAGAGCTTCACTTCACTAGACATGATTAATTTAATGGATGCCCAGGACAGGAAATTGAAGTGCAACATCTAACATAAAAACAACAAGGAAACCTCAGATTATAAATCCTAGGTTTTAGTAGCACAAAAAAATGGAATTGAAAAAAGTTTCTCCAAGAGATCAGCGACCTAGACCATCCCTAGAATTTTTTTTTTTTTTGCTTAAAAGAAGGGGTACCGCGGGGGGGGGGGGGGGGGGGGGGGGAGAGGGAGGAGTTGTGAAAACCCTATCTCGGTGACCATAGAAATTTCTAGCATTTCATTCTACCTAAATAAAGCAAATCATAATTAATAATAAAAAAAGAAGCAAAACATAGTTAAAAAGAAACACCTTCTAAAAATCCAATAACATGACCCAGAAATCTCAACCACTCTCATTCAAAATTTATGATCACAAATCCATTCCATTAAAAGGAACCAACATCTAAACCAATGTCAATTGAAAGAGTTAGCCTCTTGAAGTTTGGAGAAGCTAACAGAGTTTTTTGGTTTCTTCATTTAGAGAGATTTGAGGGGGAAAAAAAGTTTGGATGGGACAATGACGTGTCTACGAAGATGGAAAAAGACGAGGATATTTTGCTCAAGAGACACTCATCTGAATCACCATTCCACACGAAACATAAATCCACAAAAGATTCCCACATTCTATTCAATAAGATCAAAACGGTAACCTTAGTGTGTTGAACTGCTGCTAATAAATTAAGAAACTAGTGTATCCAGGTATACTACCCAGGGGTGGGTTCGAAGGGCCCTGCCTTGGTGAGGTTCCTCTTCATAAAAAAGAAAGAAAGTAATAAACACAATACTCTTACAATCCTGCAGCCTTAATACACAAAGCATGCCCTTGATTGTATTCCAAATCCAAAGTGAGCCTTGTTCCCATGGAAATCTCCAAAATAATTTTACAATTGAAGTTCACTTTTGGGAAATAAGATTCCCCTAACCTAGCTCTCATTTAATAATTTGAATGAAAATAGCCAAAGCCTGATTCACCTTATGCTCTTCTTCTCACTAAACCAAGTCTTCAAGTAAACACAAAATATATCAATCCTCAAGGCAACTTAAATAGTTTCCAATAAGAGAGTAAGAAAATATGAAAATGTTGGCCAAAGTTGATTATATTGATGCAAATCTACCAATCGATTTCTATCTTGGTTTTCACCAACATGTTGTTCAAATGAATACCAATAATTCCACACCTTCGCATTCCCTCCTACTATATACTAATGCCATAATATAAAAAAAAAAAGGTGCTAGGTGAAGCTTTTCTCCTAACAATCTCAAACAAGCTGAAATTGAACCCTGATACCTACGAAAGCACTTATGCACTTACTCTACAATCATCCAAGCAGTCCAAAAATTCCACAAACAATCACACAGCAACACACATTGTAGTAGAAACTAGTCACTGAAGTGAAAAAAAAGCTTTACCTCAATCATCTCGTCGGAAGGGGCGGCACAAGCGGGCAATTTGTCCGTCAAAACCCTAATCTTGGAGCCGCTATCTTTCCTAATCTTCTCTACAACCTTCCCTCCCTTCCCAATGACGGAGCCCACCTGAGCCGCCTCTGCCAACAACCTACAGGAGACGACTCCGACTCCAACCCCAACCCCAAGACCATCACTCTCCGCCGCCACCTCAAGTATTCTATCAAAGACCTTGACCAACGCCTCCTGCGCCTTGGAAACCTCCACCACCTCCTCTCCAATCTCTTCGCCGTTCCTATTCTTGAGACCCAGTTTAGCAGTCAAAGCCGCGTGCGCCACAACAAGAATAACCCGGTCGGGCGAGTCAAGCGGAGCGTCCTCAATTCGGATCTTGGCAGCCGTGGATTGCTGGAGATTCTTAATGACAGTCCCAGACTTGCCAATTACTCCACCGATTCGCGAGGCGTGGCAGAGAAGACGGAAGGCGACGTGACCGGGTGGAGTGGAGAGCGGAGGGTGTGGGTGCTTAGAGCGCTTGGAGGATCCGTTAGAAGAGTTGGGGTCGGGCATGGAGGATAGTGTAGTCGTCGATGCGTAGAGAGTGGAGTTGGAACGCTTCGCTGGTGGAGTCAGAAAGGTGCTTCCCATATTATCTCACACACATATAAGCACTCTCTCTCTCTCTCTCTCTCTATATGACTATCTATATCTATATTTTTATTTTTATTTTTATTTTTATTTTGAAAAATTGTCTCTTTCTGTCTCTACGACTACAAAGGGAGTTGCAGAGAGGAATAGAGAGAGGGTTTTGGGGCTAATGGAAGATTAGGGTGCGCACTGCGCTTCCCACCACGGATACGTCGCCGTTTTCAACTTCAATAAAACATGCCATGTCAATTAAATGACATCATTTTCTCATTATTTTCTACATTTACATCCAAGATCAAACCTAACTCAACTATTCCATTCTTCTTTCAATACTCTTTCCGATAAGTCAAGTAGTTTGAGTCACCACACAATGTGCATGTGCTTCATCTTCATCTTCATCTCACTCCAACCATACTCTTTCCGATCTTGCTTACCAACTCAACATTGTTTATACTTGTTTTCTTTCTATTATTGGTAAAAATTAAATATAATAATTCATATTATGTATTCAATGAAGTTAAATTAATTTTCAAAATTTCATAAAATTAGTTGCTGACCCACGCGATGCACGTTATTATATGTAACTGTTGTAATGGGTTTAATCTATGTTTTTGCAAATGATACAATCTTTTCATATCTAATACTACCTGTGCCAATTTATTTTACATTTTGTTTGAAAATTTTGCAGAAAATTCTTCTGCATGACACAATCATGTTTAAGGTAACATTATTTTTTATCACCAGAGAAGATTTCAAATTATATTGTGGATGATTTTCTTAATTTGACCATAATCAATTTACTAATTTGTACATCTCCATGTCAATTGAACACATTGTGAGCATCCTGGATTTCAAGCCCAAGCCCATCAGTTTCAATAAGGGTCCAAGTAATGGACAGCCGTAAGGTGAGAATCAGGTTATCCGGTGTGGGCCCATTCTAAATAATTGGTGGGTCCCCCTCTCACATGAATGGTGGGACAAGATGGACTACGCATTTATGTATAGTCCTGGACTACTGAATAATTTTCTGCATTTAAAAACCAGAATATTTAAAAAATTTATAAATATTAAAATTTCATCATAAACAAAACTTAATGGAATTTACAACCATTGCAATCTGTCCTGGAAGCTAGAGAGGTGATAAGAGATTAAATTAAAAAGGATAAAATAGTAAAATGTAAAAAATACGGATTCCAAAATTTAGAAGTTTAGAACATATTAAAAAAACAAATAACTATGGATCATAAAATTTAGAAGTTTGGAAAATAATTTAATGACAACTTCTCTACCAAAATTAAAACCGATTTAGTTTCCCTAACCTTTTTATTCATATTCCTGCAAATAAAGTATCCATCACAAGTGAATATACTAATTGTTGACATCCCATTTTGCAACCATTAATTTTACTTTTTTACACTTTAGTGCATAAAGGGTAAAATGATAATTTCACAAGTTTGAAAATTCAAAGTTGGTCCATAAATTTAAAATCATATTTTAAGTGATCAAAATTGAATTAAGAATGAAAGTGCATTTTTCGGATTGGAAATCGGATAAAAAACAAAGTTTTTATTAAGGAAATAAATTTGATTGATTGAAATGATATTTACTATAAGCTCACATGCATAAGATTACTTGTTAATTAATTTGATTGGTCCTCTAAAGGATTAAATTAAAATCAATTAATAAATAATTCCTATTGGTTTAGAACACCTTAAAATGGTAAGTATTCATGCACAAGATTTTCATCAAAGGATAATTCTTAAATTGATTTATTTTTAACTAATAGAATAATTATTTTGACCAATAATTATCATATTAATTATTAATAAATTGATTAGAATTAAGAAATCTCAAATTTAGCTAAATAAGGACTTCAAAAATCCACTAGAAGTTAACCAAAGGTGAAAAAACTCAGAATTATCCAAAGCCCAATTCGGATTTGGATTCCAGCTCATACACTGGTCGGTATTTCAACCATACCTTTTGACTCAATTATCCGATTGAGTTGATTCAAATTGGGCTGGAAAGCTGACATGATGGGCTACAAATATGTGTCTAATGACCATCTCCAAATTCGAATGTTTAAAGGGTCAAAATGGGCCCGCAATCGGAGCCTAAAAATCAGTCAGAATTTCGGGATTTTCATGAAGTATATCCAATTTCCAAAACCCTAATGCACTCCTAATCGGCCTCCAAAACGTCGTTCTTTAATGGAGACTAATCAAATTTGATATGTATGAATATGGATGTGGATGTATAAGATAAAATGGTAGTATATATGGTAAGGTGGGTTGTCGTACCACGGAGAGAGGGGTTTTAAAATAAACACGTAACATTAGAAATTAAATCAAGAAAATGTTTTGGTTGTTTTGAAAACTCACAATTTAAATAAGTAAAGAAACTCAAATCTAAAAATTGCTAGGGCTTTGGGTTCCTCAAATTTACTAAGATAAACTAATTCAATTTAAATCCATGGAATTACACAATTGGGGGTTTCACATCCCAAACCCTCAATTGGAACATTTGCAATAAAAACCATTTTTAATAAAATCTAAATTAGAAATACTATTTGATTGTTCATTGATTTAAATACATAATAAATAACTACATTGGAAAAACCTAAAATCGACATTGTACTAATTAATCTAGCAACAATGTAGTAAAAAGTAATATCCAATGAAATTAAGAGTTCTTAGATTTAATGGAACTAAAATTTTTACTTAACTATGAGAAAAACATGATTGAACTCATGAAAAGATTCAAATTATAGAACCACAAATAAAAGGAATGACAAAAAGATGAGAACAATCAAATAATAAATCTTAAACATTGAAACTCAAAATGAATTTAAAAGAAATAAGTTACCTTACAAATTTGGATTCCCCCTTAGCCTAAGCTAAAAGTCTAGCCAATCATGGCCAAGAAATTTCAAAAGAAAACTAAAGAAAAAAATGCAAGAGAAAAAACTAGAAAAAAACTCTAAAACTGGAGTTTCTCCGCTGGTTCTGTCCCAGGCAGCTGCTGTCCTCCAGAAAAGAAGAAGCTACGCTTCATTTAGGGCTCCAAAAGGGAGCTTGGATCTTGTGTGGTGCGGCTGGAGTGCAATCCGTGGGTCTGCTGGGCTTGCTGCTGGCCTGTGGGCTTGCTGCTGGGCTTGTGGGCTTACTGCTGGCCCTGTGGAGTTGGTGGCCCACTTCTTCTTCTATTCTTTTTCTTTTTCAGCACTAGTTTGCACCTAAAACATAACATAAAATTTAGACTTTATAAAATTAAAATAATGCATGTAAATAAATTATTTTTATACAATGTAATGAAATAAAAGAAATGCAATAATTTGCATACAACTAAAAATAAAATGCAAAATAATTATATTAAAAACCTTAGAAAATGGGCTTAATAAGTCATATTTCTTGACTTATCACACCCCTCAACCTAAATTTTGCTAGTCTCTAGCAAACCTAAAAACAATTCAAAAGAAAATAAACCTAAACCATACCACTTTCGCTGGCACTCTCAATTGCATTTAGCTCATGCAACAAGCCTTTAAACCCCTAGGTGTCTCTAATGGACGAGTTATAGTCTCGTGAGGGCTTACCAGAACGATACCCATAAACGTTTTGCTTCTTAAGTAACGTGCTCAGTCTTGACTTATTTCAAACAATCCCAATCATGATATCAAAGGGAAAGCAATATCACAAAAACAATGCCAAGAAATTTCAAAAGAAAACTAAAGAAAAAAATGCAAGAGAAAAAACTAGAGAAAAAATGAAGAAAAAAACTCTAAAACTGGAGTTTCTCCGCTGGTTCTGTCCCAGGCAGCTGCTTCCCTCCAGAAAAGAAGAAGCTACGCTTCATTTAGGGCTCCAAAAGGGAGCTTGGATCTTGTGTGGTGCGGCTGGAGTGCAATCCGTGGGTCTGCTGGGCTTGCTGCTGGCCCTGTGGACTTGCTTCTGCCCTGTGGGCTTGCTGCTGGCCCTATGGACTTGGTGGCCCACTTCTTCTTCTATTCTTTTTCTTTTTCAGCACTAGTTTGCACCTAAAACATAACATAAAATTTAGACTTTATAAAATTAAAATAATGCATGTAAATAAATTATTTTTATACAATGTAATGAAATAAAAGAAATGCAATGATTTGCATACAACTAAAAATAAAATGCAAAATAATTATATTAAAAACCTTAGAAAATGGACTTAATAAGTCATATTTCATGACTTATCACACCCCTAACCTAAATTTTACTAGTCTCTAGCAAACCTAAAAACAATTCAAAAGAAAATAAACCTAAACCATACCACTTTCGCTGGCACTCTCGGTTGCATTTAGCTCATGCAACAAGCCTTTAAACCCCTAGGTGTCCCTAATGGACGAGTTATAGTCTCGTGAGGGCTTACCAGAACGATACCCACAAACGTTTTGCTTCTTAAGTAACGTGCTCAGTCTTGACTTATTTCAAACAATGCCAATCATGATATCAAAGGGAAAACAATATCACAAAAACAATGGTTTTCAGTCATGAGCAAGCTTAAAAATACAAACTTCATCTTCAAAATAATGAAAAATTTAAACTCTATCCGAATTTGCTCATACTCAAATAGTAAAACGCCACACATCCTTAGTGTAAAGTGAATTAGCTCATGGTTATGGGGCTTCAAACAATTCCATCATAAATGGCTTATTCCTTCAGAGTTTGCTAAAATTCTTTGTCAGGTGAAACAACCAAGGCATAGAAAGTATTATTAAATTGCTTATATACACTTGCATCATCATTTTTTTTTTCTTTCTTTAATTATATGGGTTGTGCAATGCTTAGCTCCCTTAAGCTTTTTAGTTGACCCGTGTATCGAATGTTCGACCAATGACTCCCAAACCAGGTGGCTCAATGGGCACTAGGTGTAAAGACACCCCTAAGGGCTTACTAACTCGAGTCAAAAAGGCTACGAAGCTAAACTAGTTACCCACACCATATTGACCATTCCAAACCTTTACCTTTTGACGCGAACACTCACTGCTGGTTAGGCAAGAGGCCCGGTTACTCAGTATAAGCTTAAGATGGCCAATTTTCTTTTTTTTTTTTTTTTTTTTTAATAAGAAATTTACAATACACAAAACCATGCCAAGGATTTCACAACCAACAAGTCTTAAGATTTTAAACATTCATGTTTGGCTTTCATACCCCACAACTATGTACTAGTGTGCTTGTGAAGTTTAAAGAAACATGTGAAATCTCACTACCCAAAAATCAAGCTTCAAAGGACAGAATTTAAATTTCTCAATCAAATGCTCATGCGTTCATGCTGTTAGCCTCAAGGTTTCAATAATTATTAATTGGCTAATTAATCCAAGGACATTTATGTAGTTTTGATGATAACCATGATTTTAAGTTGTTCATTAATGATATTTTCATATGAACTAATGATTTATGTTTTAAAGCTTAATTTTGACTATTGATTTAATTGGACCAAGATGGCCAATTCAAATATCAAGCAAATGCAAAGTTGACAAGTTGCAAATTCATTGAAGATCAAAGTCATCAAGACTCAAGACAAAGAAATCAAGCTCAAAGACAATGATCCGAGACATATGAGAAGTAAGAGTTAGGTTTTGTAAAGTTTATTAAGATTTGATCTTTAAGGCTCAACTTTAAAACCAACTTCAATTGAAAAATCTCTTAAAGTTTTCAAAGACAAACTTGATTGGTTGAAATTCAAATATAAGACAACCATATCAATTGAAAAATCTCTTAAAGTTTTCAAAGACAAACTTGATTGGTTGAAATTCAAATATAAGACAACCATATCAATTGAAAAATCTCTTAAAGTTTTCAAAGACAACTTGATTGGTTGAAATTCAAATATAAGACAACCATATCAATTGAAAAATCTCTTAAAGTTTTCAAAGAAAGCAACTTGATTGAAATTCACATGCAAGACAACCATATCAATTATGGTTGAAAAATCTTAAGAAGAAAAGTTTTCAAAGAAAACAACTTGATTGAAATTCACATGCAAGACAACCATATCAATTATGGTTGAAAAATCTTAAGAAGAAAAGTTTTCAAAGAAAGCAAATTGATTGATTGAAAATCAAGAAGAATGCAAGACAACATGATGGCTATAAATACTACCCTTTCTTCATTTCTAAACACCAAGCATACAAGAGAAATCAAAGATAGAAAAGATAACATCTTATACATCAATCCATCCTTCTCAAGCTTATATTTTCATATCATTCAAAATCCTTGATTGAAAATAAAATTTCTCTAAACACTTTTTGAGCCATATTGATCAAATCCTTGATATATTAGAGTGAGCATATTGTGCACAATTACTCTTTGAGAGAGCCTTATCTTGCACAACAAATACTTTGTTGAAACATGTGAGTATTTTGTTAGGGTTTTGGTATAAATCCTAAGGAGTGAAAATGATTTTTCACTCGGTGGTTACTCTTCACTGTGTAAGGAAGATTTGTAACGGTTTTATCTTCACCCGAAAGAAGATTGTCAAATAGTGGATTTGGGAATCCTCAAGAAGTGTTCTTGAGGCGGGGACGTAGGCACGGAAGCCGAACCTCGATAACAATCATCGTGTTTGATTTTCTCTCTCTCTCTCTATCTTTTACATATTTAATTGCTTATATATATACTTGTGCTTGATTTCATATCATATCTATATTGCAATTAAATTGTGATCAAACATTTGCTAAATCAACATTTGCTATTTGAAGATAGTTTTTAATTCCGCATTTAAATCGAAAAAGTTTGCCTCAACCTAAATCACCCCCCCTCTTAGGTTGATATTTGGGTAACACATTTTTAAGCTCACTAATGACATTCAAATCAAAGCTAATGCTCAATACATCCTCAAGGATAGCACAATCAAAGCATATGAATTCATTATTTCAAGACATATTGCATAACATTAAACATCAAAAAGATTTTTTTTTTTTTTTTAATATTTACCAAAAGCAAAAAGATGTCAATGAATGGGAAACACAACAAGCATGCAAGAATTTCAACACTTCAACATATGTATGGGAAGCTCTAAAAAATTACTATCCCACCCCCCAACCTAAATTCAACATTGTCCTCAATGTTTCAAAAATGTACAACATGATAGTATAAGAAGGTTTAGAGGGCACCTCAATCATGACGTAGAAACTTCCAATGATATTTCCTGCAAAATGTTAGCTCCACCAAACAAAAACAAAAGCAAAATATGGTACAAGTAAAAGGTAGACTCCGAAAAATCTACTCATCCCGATAAACGGGATCCTCCAAGGAAATTGTTTCTTCCTCGGGCACAAACCTATCTAAGGCGGGCTTAAGTCTTTGTCCATTTACTTTAAAAATCCGCCCATCCCTAGGATCCTCTACCTCAATGGCCCCGTTTTCAAAAACACGCTTCACTACATACGGACCATCCCACCTAGACCTCAACTTGCCCGGATGCTTATGGAGTCTAGAATCATACAAGTACACTTTTTGGTCCACTTCAAAGGTTTTTCTCAAAATCCTTTTGTCATGAAAAATTTTCATCTTTGCCTTGTAGATTTTAGAACTCTCATATCTTTGCATCGTTTCATTTTAACTCCTCTAATTCATTCAATTGGAGCTAATTCATTCAATTGGAGTTCTTCTCAACTTGCCGGCCTCATCCAAATCAAAATTAAAAGCTTTTATAGCCCAATAGGCTTTATGCTCAAGTTCTACCGGCAAGTGGCAAGGTTTACCAAAAACAAGTCGGTAAGGGGACATATACCAAGGGGAGTTTTAAAAGCGGTACGGTAAGCCCTCCCAAAGTGCATCCAACGTAAGGTCCAGGACCAATCCTTACGGTCGGGGCGTTTTTTCGTTTTATTCTAAAATTTGCTTAATCTCCCTATTGGCTAGTTCCACTTGACCACTTGTTTGAGGGTGGTACGATGTAGCTACTTTATGGATTACTCCATATTTCAACATTAGGGACTCAAAGGGTTTGTTACAAAAGTGGGTTCCTTGGTCACTTATGATGGCTCGTGGCGTTCCAAATCTAGATAGGACATTTTCTTTCAAAAATTTTACAACGGTCCTATGGTCATTCTTTTTACACGCCACGGCCTCAACCCACTTGGACACATAGTCCACAGCAACTAATATGTAAAGATTACCAAAAGATGGGGGAAATGGGCCCATGAAGTCTATACCCCAACAATCAAAGATCTCAATAATAAGAATGGGGTTAAGAGGCATCATGTTCCTACGAGAAATGGCTCCCAACTTTTGGCATCTTTCACATGTCCTACAGAAATCATTAGTGTCTTTAAACAATGTGGGCCAATAAAATCCACACTGCAAGATTTTTGCAGCGGTTTTCTTTATAGAAAAGTGCCCACCACAAGCTTCAGAATGACAAAAGTTTAAGACACTAGTGATTTCATCATTAGGAACGCACCTCCTAATAATTTGGTCGGGACAATATTTAAAAAGATTGGGATCATCCCAATAAAAATTACGTACCTCAACCAAAAACTTTCTCTTATCTTGTGCGCTCCACTCCTTCGGAATTTCACCTACAACAAGGTAATTTACAATGTGAGCATACCATGGCAATTCAGAAATAACAAATAAATGCTCATCAGGAAATTCATCATTAATAGGGAGGTGATCCGAATTATCCTCGAAAGTGAGTCTTGAGAGGTGATCCGCTACCACGTTCTCAACTCCTTTCTTATCTTTGATTGTTAGACTAAATTCCTGCAATAACAAAATCCACCTAATTAGTCGCGCCTTAGCATCCTTTTTGGTAAAAAGATACTTGAGGGCGGCATGATCAGTAAAAACAACAATAGGTGATCCAATTAAATAAGCACGAAATTTGTCTAAAGCAAAAACAATGGCTAGTAACTCTTTCTCAGTAGTTGTGTAATTCATTTGTGCACAGTTAAGAGTTCTACTAGCATAATAGATGACATATGGCTTGTTGTCTTTCCTTTGGCCTAATACCGCTCCTATGGCATAGTCACTAGCATCACACATGAGCTCAAAAGGAAGGCTCCAATCCGGTGATCTCATAATAGGAGCGGAGGTAAGCTTATCAATTAGCTTTGCAAAAGCTTCTTGACATGCTTCCGTCCAAATAAAGGGTGCATCCTTAAGAAGGAGGCTACACAAGGGTCTAGAAATAAAACTAAAGCCTTGTATGAACCTACGATAAAAACCCGCATGGCCTAGGAAAGATCTAACATCTTTGACGGTCTTAGGGGTAGGTAGTTTAGAAATTAATTCTATCTTGGACTTATCTACCTCAATACCCCTAGATGAGACAATGTGGCCTAGGACTATCCCAGAAGTTACCATGAAATGGCACTTCTCCCAATTCAAGACAAGGTTCTTTTCCTCACACCTAGCCAACACTTTGCCTAAATTCTCCAAACATCCATCAAAAGAATCACCAAAGACCGAAAGGTCATCCATAAACACTTCCATAAACTCTCCGACCATATCACTAAAGATACTCATCATACACCTTTGAAAGGTGGCCGGAGCATTACATAATCCAAATGGCATGCGGCGGAATGCATATGTGCCAAAGGGACATGTAAAAGTGGTCTTATCCTGGTCTTCTAAATCAATCTCAATTTGATAATACCCAGAATAACCATCTAGAAAACAATAGAAAGAGTGTCCCGCCACTCTTTCTAACACTTGGTCAATGAAGGGCAAGGGGAAATGGTCTTTTCGGGTGGCGGCATTCAACTTCCTATAATCAATGCACATCCGCCAACCCGTGACTAACTTAGTGGGCACTAATTCCCCAAGCTCATTCTCAACAACCGTGACTCCCGACTTTTTGGGAACCACTTGAGTAGGACTAACCCATTTGCTATCCGCTATCGGGTATATAATACCCGCATCTAACAATTTAAGCACTTCACTTTTTACTACTTCCTTCATGTTTGGGTTTAGCCTACGTTGAGGCTCTCTAGAGGTCTTAACCTCTTCCTCAAAATTTAACTTGTGTGTGCAAACCAAAGGGCTAATTCCCTTAATGTCCGCTATGGTCGTGGTTCTCACACTAACCCATTCATAAATTGAGCATTTGATTTAATCATTGGATAGAATATCAATGTAGGCTGTCCAAACGGTTATAGATTATTTAACTCACCCATGCTATCCAAAAGCACTGCTATTGTGATACAAAACAATACGGAAAAAAAATATGGAAATAATTAAACAAATATTAAGTTTTACTAACATACGTAGAATCAACCAAAAAAAAAAGAGAGAAATAATTAGAGAAAGAGAAAACGAAATTGATTAAAAGGAAATTAACAGGTAAATAATATCTTATGAGTTTTGTGAATTGAGGGATTCCCTCCTTTTCTCCTTTTCAGATTTTCTCTATGCTATGTGTAGCTTTTGTAATTTTATTTTATTTTATTTTTTTTCAATTTTAAATAAGAGGAGAAAAGATGATAAGGATGGAGAGAACCGTTTGATAGACATCACAAGAGTCATGTTTGGCCCAAAAACTTAAAAAAAAATATTTTTTAGCAAGTTTTGCCATTCGGGGTAGAAATTGTTTAGTGGTTAACTTTAGTTGTTATTTATTATTTGTTATTTATTGATTTTTATTTATTAAACGTGAAATAAATGAATTAGTGGTAGTTTGAATAAGAGAGAATTCTTAATAGTTATAGATTAAAAAAAGACAAGGATAAGATGTTAAGAACAGTAGAAATTTTTAAACATGGGAATTTTTTACATGTGGGAACTTTTATAAGTTGTAATTACTTTTTTAACCTTTCTTTTTTAATCTATTACTATTAAGAATTCTCTCTTATTCAAACTACCACTAATTCATTTATTTCATGTTTAATAAATACCAATCAATAAATAACAACTAAAGTTAACCACTAAACAATTTCTACCCCACGTATTATATGTGTGTGTGTGTGTGTATAGAGAGAGAGAGAGAGAGAGAGGCAATTTTTTAAAAAAGAAATGAGACTTTGAGATATATATATATATATATATTATATATATATATATATATATATATATATATATATATATATATATATATATATATATATATAGAGAGAGAGAGAGAGAGAGAGAGAGAGAGAGAGAGAGAGAGAGAGAGAGAGATTAAAAAAAAAGTTGTAGTCAACTATGGTTTTTGGAATTTTTTAATTTTTTTAAGCTATTACGTGATCTAAGGAATAGCTATTACGGTCATTTTGATAAGGAATGACTATTCCTTATTTTAAAGAATAGTCATTTCTAAGGAATAGCTATTTCCTGTAATGAAAGCGTAACCAAACAACCGAATAGTCATTCTTTAGGAATACCTATTACATTACATGACATATTACAGTGTATCAAACGTGCCCTTAGTGCTTGATTGGTTATCTTATAACTTCAAGATAAGGACTGTTTTTTTATTTCTTTTATTTTTATTTTTTAGTATTTTTAATAAGGTTTAGAAAATGGGAGATGTGATTGAGGAGAGTAAAAAAAAATAAAAACCAAACGTGGAGTGGAATATTTGAAAAATATGAGATAGTGGAATTTTAAAATATCTTTTAAATAATGGTAATAAATATTGAGAAGAGAAGATGATAGGTAAGAGAAATTAAATAAAACATAAATAAATTAGGGGCAAATTGCACTTTTCCCCCTTTATCTATAGGGTTAGTTTCAATCTCTCATTTATCTATTGATCTGAGCAATGTCCCCCTTTAACTTTTGAAAATGTGCAACTTATCCCGAACATCTATTTTTTTGTTAAATACTAACAGAACCTATGCAAAATGTCTTAAATACCCTGTTTTAACCCACTTAACCCAACCCACCCAACCCAATCTTTTTTTTTTTGACTTGCACCCAACCCAATCTCTTAAACCAGATTTGATAAAAAAAAAAAAAAAAAACCATAAAACTCACAATAAAAAAAAAAAAAAACCCTAAATTCCTAACTCAAAAAATCACACGGTCTCTCTCACTCTCATGCCCACTTCTACCACCGCCTCTCAACGGACTCACCTCTCACCAGCCGATATTGTTGTTTCTTTCTCTCTCTCTCCGTCAATGTCTGTGTGCGTGTGTGGTAGGGTATGTTGAGAGTCTTGGTGGGTCTAGTGGCTCAAGAACTGTATTATGTAGAAGAATCACTGCTGCTGTTTTTTATTTTTAATTTGATTGTTTATAAGTTGTGTGGTACTTCATATTGAGTTTCTTCGCTTTGAAGTTCTCAAGAGATCCCATTGCATTATTCTTAATAGGAAGCTTCCCTCTGTAGATGCCTCTGCAGTAATATAACGCTGCTATTTTTTGTGTGGTTGTTTTCTTTGATGAAAAACGTGCTGCAAAGGAGAGAAAAGAGGGAGATTGATTTGATATTATTTACTAATTAACATGATTCCTCTAGTACTACTCACCACAGAAGAAAATAAAACTATAAATTAATTTTGTTCATATTTCTTTGAAGTAAAACTGTAAAACAAGTCATATCATGGTGAAAATAGAAATCTATTTGTTGATACCTAGCAAGACTCTCAACCTACCATACCACACACGCACACAGATATTGAGAGAGAGAGAGAGAGAGAGAGAGAGAGAGAGAGAGAGAGAAACAACAATATCAGTTGGTGAGTCCGGTGAGAGGCGGTGGGAGGAGTGGGCATGAGAGTGAGAGAGACCGTGAGATATTTTGGGTTAGAAAGTTAGGGATTTTTATTTTTTTTTTTTTTTAGAAGAAAGGGATTTTTATTTTGATCATGAGTTTCAAGTTTTTTTTTTTTTTTTTTTTTAATAAAATCCAGTTTAAGAGATTGGGTTGGGTGGGTTGAGTTAAGTGAGTTAAAACAGGGTATTTTAAACATTTCACATAGGTTCCGTTAGTATTTAACGGAAAAATAGATGTTCAGGATAAATTGCACATTTTCAAAAGATAAATGGGGATATTGCTCATTTCAATAGATAAAGAGGGAGATTGAAACCGACCCCATAGATAAAGGGGGAAAAATGCAATTTTTCCATAAATTAGGAATTAAGTTTGTAACGGTTAAAACTTAAAACTTAAAATTTATGGAGTAATTCTAATAAAATTTGTTAGGTGACTTTTGAATTTAAATCAATCAAAGAACACATTTGAATTCAAATGAGAGAGGTTAAAGGTTAAAAGTACAGAAACAATGAATTTTACTGGACTTAGGAGTGGGAGATAGACTTGTATTTAAAATCCAAACACTAACATTTATATTCTAATTTTTTTTTAGGAAAAATGACTAATAGTGGGAATAATGGTAACGATGAGATATGTGGGTATAATTACATAGAAGGAATCATCTACTTACTTTTTTTAACTACAAATATTATAGTAGAACAAACACAACAAAATTATAATTGGTTCTCATAAATGGGTAAATGTCCAATAATTCATTGTACAGTGGCTTTGTTTTGCATTATGTATCCAACAAACACAAAGGTTTTTATTGATATGAAGTTAAATTAATTCTCAAGAAAGCATATATGCATCAGAGTGATTATTCAATAGTTCAGGACTACAAATAAATGCGTAGTCCCCCTCTCATATAAATGGTGGATCCCACTAATTAAATTCATAACAAAACTTATTATTCATATGAGAGCGAGACTACATATTTATTTGTAGTTTTGAACTACTGTACAACATATACATCAAATGGTGGTTTTTGTACACAGAAATACCACAATCTCCCACTAAAGATATGGGCAAAAAAGTCACGATAAACTCTAGGACTCTTATTCATAACATAATGCATTTAACCATCACAATCAAATCAGTCATATCACACAACATGTCATAGTGACATAATGAATCAATTTAGAGATTAATTATTTTTATGCATAATCATTCATAAAATTAGAAAACTTAAGTTTTCACAATTTTTAACAATTTTTCTCCATTTTGTTTTAACAAAAAAGTTAATAAAAATAAGATTTAATACCACAATATTTAAAATATATATATAACATAAATGTCATACCAGAAAAATGAGGCCCAGCGGTCCCACACGCATCTCTAAAATTTTCTATATTTTCTTAAATTTTACTTGTATATTGTTAATAACCAATATTAAGAAAATACTTTTAAGGGTATTTTAGTAGAACGGACCCTTCAGCCACGTAGGCCAAGGTCATAGGGACCTCCACTCGCCAAAGGTGTAGTTGCCAGATCTCCGTAGAGGCTGCGAGTGGGCTTTATTTTGGCCTCTTGGCCAGCATAATTCAACTCTCACTTGCCAAGTTAGAGAGTGCACTCCAACTTCTACCCCAAGAGGCTATTTGTCTCACGGAACCACCACTAAAGTAGTCACCGGACTAGGGAGAGTCTGCTTATGTACTCTTTGTGGCACTTATCTATTGAGGTGGAATCCACTTGCTACTCCCGAGAGTGGGCTTCGCCAGTCACTATTAATCATCTTCAACTTGTAGTATTTGTTTTTTCTAGATTTAAACGCCTAAATCTCTCTCATTTTAATTTTGAATTAGGCCAACTTTAAATATATATAAATTTTAGGAGTGACATTATATGAAACATATTCATGTGATTAAATTACCTAATACATGCAATAAGATACCTTTAAATAAAAAATAAAAATTACCCAAGTTTTTCATTGCAGTATGTTTAAAATTGTAAATAGGATTTTTCAAATAATAAAAATCATGGCAACATTTAATCCAAGAATGAAAAGAAGCATTAAGGCTATGATAAGAATGTTAAATATACATAATAGTGGGTCATATATTCACTTACCTCTTGTAGGAATACTATTTCCACACGCGGATCTCTACTGTATTTGATACACCTACTCGTGTATGTAGAGGCTACCAAAGTCTTTATTGTTACTTCCAAGGTGATCTAAAGAGATGGTTTGCTAGAGAGAGAAGCATACAAAAAAACATATGTTGTCTACAGTTTTCTATATGTTGTCAATTTACTGTTACAGATACTTAAAGATAGATAGGTGATTTGACTAACTACTCATCCACTTATCTTGATAATTTTAGTTCAAACTCAAACTCAAACTCAAACTCCCACTTATCAGATAACCCATGACAATTTCCAATATAAATAAATCAACAAAATTCATCCAACCAAGTCCATGACCTAAAAATTGGCACTGTGTATGGTTTCTCAGGATACCCCTACATGTCAAATACATTTATTACAGAAAACAAATTACACAGATCATAAAGAGTGCATTATCTTCACATGCTATAATGAACTTGAAAAATATAAACAAGACATTTTTTTACCACTAAAAGAGGAAGAAAGACCTCTTCTAGGCTTCTAGTTTTTCACATCTAAACTCTTCAAGCTACTTTTAGTTCCTAAGAAGATGGGTATGATAGACAGCGTAAAGAAAGGACAGTTCAAATTTTTACAACTCTCAATAGTTGGAGTGACTAGATTAAACATGCTTGTGATGTAAACTCTAAATTCTTGATAGATGGAGATCTTCAGTGACACAAAGGAACCCCCAAGTTGATTTACACTATAATCAATGGAATTTTGAGTTTTCTATAGGATCAAACTTCATAACCAGGATTTACTTTCTGTTGAACATCACCATAACTCTCCAACTCTTCCATGTCATCCAAACTTCCAAGAAACAGAGGAAGTCTCTGATGCAGCTTAACTGGTTGAATCGAAAGAATTCTACTTTTACCATCAGACCCTCTCCCCCCAGCTTGCTCTACAAGAAAACTAAGAGGGTTTGCCTCATAAACCAGACGAAGATGGTCCCTTGGATTCATTGCCACCCCTCCATACATTAGAGTCCGATGGAGATCAGCCACCAGAGAACAAATATAACGGGCTGAGTACTTCTTGGCGTATCTTCCTTTTCCTTGTCTCACAGTGTCGATATATCGCCTTAACCCTTCAGGCCAGTCAAAATATCGTGCATCATTTACTGAATAGATTTGACCTGACATAATAGAGAGCCGTCTTTAATAGAGTCTAAAGCATCTTATTAACTTTCATAGTATTTTTTCTCTTTTAGGTTAAAACAAATAATAACAACCATCTGAGTTTTTTCTTTTGGTGGCAATAAGTAGTATGTTATAACTTCTAATGTTATTCCTGATAAATATGAAATGTTTCAGTCAATCTCATATGAAATTAATTTATCTCCAAGGCCTAGTCCAAGGGGATTGATACTGCCCAAAAACATTTCCAAGACAAGTAAAATCTACCAGACAATTGTATGTATTAAAAAGTTTATCACAATAACATAAATCCATTTGGATCATTCTATTGATTTCTATTATAAGCAAAATGAAGTTACGGTCAATAAATAAACTTGGTCTATAATAGCATTTATGCATAATCATTAACATACAATTCACATAAATTTATTACTCATTACCTCGCGGAGGAATTTTAATGCTTGGATGTGTGAGAATGAAATCTCCTGTTGAATGATCCAGAGTAAATGCATGTGTTCCCGAACCAAAGCTGGTGCAGAGTATTGTAGCAGATGAATACAGAACGTAGCCAGCAGCTACAAGCCTAGCCCCAGTTTGGAGTGAATTCAGCAAAGCCTTCTCCTCCTTTGGTAGATGATCTATTTCCACAAGGCGGTTATAAATTCCAAAAATTGTTCCAGTTGGAATGGATGCATCAATATTTCGAGAACCATCAAGGGGATCCGTTACCACCACAAATGGTCCATCGTCAGTTAACCAGACTGGAGCATCATCTTCTTCTGAAGCCATGACTGCAACTTTTCCAGAACTACGAAGAGATGACAAGATGATTTCATTCTGCACATCGCACAACAAGAAATATTGGCCTGTCATAATTGTTTCTTCCTTTCTTATCATTACTTGCAGCAGAGAAAACATAGTTTCTCTAAAAAAAATTTTGGGTAAACTATTGTTTTCGTCCCTAAACTTTGCATGAAATTGGGTTTTCGTCCCTGAACTTTCAAGAGTTCGTTTTTCGTTCCTGAATTTTCAAAAAGTTCGTTTTTACACATGAATTTCATCATTTTTTTAAAAAAAAATAAAGGGAAAAAATTCATGTGTAAAGACAAATTTTTTCAAAGTTTAGGAACGAAAAGCTAACTTTTAAAAGTTCAGGGATGAAAAACAAACTTCATGCAAAGTTTAGGGATGAAAACAATAGTTTAACAAAAAATTTATTGAAAAGAAAAGGGGAGAACAACTTAACAAACAGTAAATATACAAAAGGTTTCCTAGAAGTTATAGTCTAAAATCAAAGAGATCCAAACAGACTTAACCGAGAAAGAGGAGATTGCCTATAGCAGTCATCCAATTGTACAACAATCTCAGAAATAAGCTTAAGAATATTCGAGAAAAGCTCAATGCCACAACAAGTCTGGTTATTCCTCTCCAGCCAAATAGTCCAGATAAGGAAAGGCTGTACAGTGTTGCAAATCTTATTGCTTCTATGTTCGCCAAACCACCTTTCATAAGCAAGTACCTCAACAACCATCTTAGGCATCATCCAATGGACTCCAAAAAAGAGAAAACACTCTGCCACCATACAGAAGATGACCCCCCCCCCCCCCCCCCAATAGATTCACACATACAGAAACAATAATTTTCTCTCTCTTGATAAGTTTTCCAGCCGTCAAGATCTTCCTGAATCAGATGTCGAAATATAAGAGTTACTCTCCAAGGAACTTCCACACATTTAATCACGTCATTAGTCCCTGTCAAAGCTTTATCAGAAACATGAATCCTTTCTGGTAAGCCTCAAACAAATGTCCTATCCACCACTCAAAGGCTGAATTGGTTACTATAAATTTTAAAAATGAAGCAACCAATTCTAGCTCCCAGTCTTCGAAAGTTCACACAAACCTGGGATTTCAATGTTTAATTCCTCCCAATATGCCCAATTACCAAGCTATAGTCTATAGATGCATCTTTATCCCTGATGAGAAATATATCAGCAAACAAATCCTTTAGAGCAAACTCTCCACACCACACTTCACACCATAAAGCACATCAAACTACTATCTCCTAACATAGCCTGAAAACGACTCCAACCATCCCTTTATGCCTTTCCGGAAACCAAACCCAAGTGACCCTTTCACTGCAGCAGAAGTGGGGTAGCTTCAGTAGGCAGATTTGTGTTAGTACGGAAATAGAACTTCAAATCAGGGGTTAATTTGCTCACAAATTTGAGATCACTTTAATCCGTGCCTAATCCATGCTATAGAAGTTATATCTATTTTTTATTAACTCGAATAATTCACGATGTTAAAGTTTCATTAGAACATTAGTATAAACATCCTGACTCTGGACCTATGTTCATCACTCACAACTTCAAGGGAAACGACTAGATTACAGCTGATTGCCAGCTATGTGTACATATGCCTAACCAACCCAACCTGTTGAAAAATGTTGAGTACCTGGATGAGTTGGAGCACTCATTGTTTGGATCAGGTTAGGGTTGACTAATATGCATCATGCAATTCCAACATATACCAAGTAATGATTAAAAAAAAAAAAAAAGACAGTCACTTCTCATATTGTTTGGACAAAAATATGTTTTAAATGATTCGAAGTATTATTCTTCCTTTGAATTAATTGATCTGACTTCGTTAATAAGGGAAGGGGTTCGGACTTCGGAAACACCTCACTTAAGAGGACTTTTTGATGAAATGTCAAGTTAAGTATGAAGGAGGAAAGATAAAGACCAATAATAACTACTAAGACTAGTTCAAAGTAAAACACCAAATAAGGCCATTGGATCACATGCACAACATTTGGATGTAAATATGGGATTAGCAATAACTAGCTCGAGCATCTTCAAACTAAGCCCTATGAACTAAGAACTGATCTCTCTCTCTCTAAACTAAACCACAATGATCTCTAAAGTTCTCTCTTATGTTATCGTTGTTATCTTCAAGTACTCTAATTTGATTGATGATTTGTGTGTGTCTTGCTTGTGGAATGGAATGAACCCCTTATTGGACACAAATCAGTTTGTAGTCCGATTACTACAATCCACTATGTGCAACTAATAAGATCATCCATGTATTTTTAGTCACATGACCTATTTAATGAGTCACGTGACTTGTTTAAATAATACATGTGGATGGTCTTATGAGTTACCACGTAGTGAGTTGTAATAAGCTGGCTACAAGCTGGCTACAAACTGGCTTTGTTAACAATTAATGTCAGTTTCTTCCATCCACGTGCTGCTCCGGGATGGAACTTAATCTGCATGACTGGGCTTGAATGACACTTGTTCTCTTTGAAGATAGCTTCGATAACTGCTAAGAACTGCTTCAAACTGCTTCTGAGACAAGTAATTCGAAGTAACTGGCGTGATTTGATTGGGTCAATGCCATTTTACACGGGAGTCTTACAAGGCATGCCACATTGTCTCCGTCGTTTTACACTTGTCATTATTTCATTTGGCCAAAAAAATATAAAATAGTGCCAAAACATATTTAAGGAAAACCTTAATTTCTCATCAGAAAAACTCCCAAAACAATGTCCAAAGAAAAAAAAAAATTCTCCAATTGAGAAGCACAAGAGAAATTTAGAACCTATTTGCTTGTTCTTTTTTTAAAAAAAAATCCAATCAAGTACATAGAAAATCAAGACTACCAACCAAGCACATTACATTAGACTATATAAATAAATTATTTAAAAAGAAATCCAAAATGAATATTCCTGTCATTGAAATAAAACTTACCGAGACGATATCAAGTGGTTTTGGAGCATCCCTGCCGGAGCCACTGCCGGTGCCGGCAAGAGTGGTCTGTTTCCCAAGGCTGGAATTGAAAGGAGAGGCCACCAGAGCTGCAATTCTCTTACAAGCATACTGAATATGATCAAGCAAGACCACCATATCATCTCCCACATTGATTCCTCCCTTACCCACATACTCAATCAGAGTAGAGAACCCATTATCAACCCCATTTGGAGAACCACCACCCACTTGTGACCTGACACCAAAACCAAAGCCACCAAGATAAGCCATTCTTGGTCGTCTATAAACTAAGCTTTGAGGAAGGAGATGAAGTTTTGGTGTTGGTGGGAGAGTAGTATGCAACTTCGGTGGGATATACTGGGATTTTGGCGGGAAGATTGAAGATGGTATTCTGGGTGTTTGCATAATTATGGTGCAGAGAGAGATTGGTTCCAAGGTTGGAAATTTAGAAAATGTGTCATTTGATTTGAGATGCAGTGGTCAGTGCTGATTTGGGTCGGTAGAGTTTGGACTTTGGACTTCCAAGTTTAGGATGGGAACCAGAGGAAAGGGATAAGAATCAAGATGATAACAAGTGATTCGGCTTAAAAAAACATTTAACATATTTCTAAAAAGACCACACTTTTGGATCATATAACCATATGTTTTATTTTAAGTAAAAATTTAATTGAAATGATTCTTTCACACCGTGTGTGAAAGAACTCTTTCACATCACCACTAAAAGACAAACCGGTTATTCCCGGTTTGTTATTCTAATTTCCACTATCTCTGTAACCAAACACCCATTATTTCTGAAAATTTCACTCTCTCTCCTCCCGAATGCTCTGCTCTGCTCTGCTCTCTCCTCCCGAATTTTCTGCTCCTCCTCTCCCCGATCTGTCCTCATGAAGCCATGGATCTCTCTCCTCCGAAGGTTTTTCCTCTATTGAAGTTTGAAATTTGAAAGATTTGGGATTTGAAAGTGTTGATTTGAGATCTAATTTGGGTTTAAAGATTTGGGTTCTCTATTGAAGTTTGACGTTTGAAAGATTTGGGGTTTGAAAGTGTTGATTTGAGATCTTATTTGAGTTTAAAGATTTGGGTTTTATTTGGGTTTGAGAATAACAAAGTTTTGATGTTTGAAGTTGGGGTTTGATTGTATTTGTGAGGGTTTGGAAATAATAAAAGTTGAAGGTTTTGTTGGGTTTAATATTTTTTTGAGGGTTTGGTTGATTTTGGTTGAGATTGGAAATAATAAAGTTTGGTTTTTTTTATTTTATTTTGAAGTGATTTTGGTTAGTTGAGATAAAAAATAATTAAATTGTTACAAAGATGCCAAGAAACATTTTTAATAGATGCCAAGAAACATGACCAATTCGTATGAACATGTTTAAATGTTCATACAATTTTCTGGAAAATGTGGACAAAAACATGAAATTATGGACAAAAACATGAAATACACTTTCTGGATTCACTTGAATGTTCATGAATGTTCATAAGTAGACTCGAAATGTTTGTCCATAATTTCATGTTTTTGTCCACATTTTCCAGAAATTATATGAACATTTAAACATGTTCATACGAATTGGTCATGTTTCTTGGGTAAAATAGTATTTAAGCCAAAATATATATTCAAAGATATAAAAACGAATACATATGGCCGATCCTAACTAGTCTAGTAAGAGCATTCCTAACCAGTTGGGTAAAATAGTATTTAAGCCAAAATATGGCTTATGAACCCCAAAACCGCTCCCAATAGACTAGCAACATGTTGGGCAAAATAACTTTAAGCTATAGTGTTTGGGCATTTTTACCCAAGCATTATAGCTTAGGCAAAACAATATTTTATTATATCCTTTATTTTTAATTAGTTCTCTCATTTTCTTTCTCTCCTTTTATTGGGTTGTGTGTTTGAAAGTTTTGAATGATATAATAAATAATAAGTAAATAAATAAAATCATAATAAAATAGAGTTGAAAATAAAGAATTGGTTGGTGGTGTTTTACAAAGTGATTAGGCAAAATGAAAAAAATAGTTCCTAAAGCTAAAATTTAGCTTAAATTTTAGACAACCCATTGGGAATGCTCTAAAAATGCATAACTAGCCCCCGAAAAAATTGGGACTAAGGCTTGGTTGGTGGCATTTTACAATCACACAAGACTTCTTATAAGATTTTGTACTTCATCTACCATACTCTTATCTTATAATTCAAATCTTCTTGTTTGAGAGGTGTGGATGCTCAAAATTTCTTGGTCTACCACGTGCCGCTTTGCAAATGGACCGAACGTGGGCTGAGCTATTTAGAGGGGATGTTGAGCCCAAAACTCAACACTAGGCCTGTTGATCTACCCAATGGTTGATGGTGCTTCCCTCTTGTTTTCTGATCTACTAGGCCACAGCACTTATAGGAGAAAGATTGCAGTAGACAGACAAAATCAGCACTGCAGATTAAAATGAAAGAAACCAACACAACTGCGGAATTGATGCCGTAGATAAAAAACTAATAGCCATAAGCTTTGTTTTTACTAAGACATCCAATGACAACAACATATAAGACATACATTACAGATTTGCCAATAGACAGAGGGAAGTCAATCCTGTAAACTAAAATTGAACACAACAGATTTAACTTTTTTAAGGGTCTACAATGAGTGGCAATAAATATAACATGCATAACAAATGATGAAACTTAGGAGTCACGCAGACTAAGAAACTGAGCACAATGCACTTAGCCTTCTCTATGACTTGCAGACATAGGAACAGATAAGAAAGTTATAGTAAAACATGGAACTTAGGAGATTTTGGGAGTAGGAAGAGAATCATCTACTTTGTAAAACGTACATGAGTCAGTGTCATTAAGTGGTTAAGTGTTTGGTGAGCAAGTGTGGGTCTTTTTGGTTGTGGCAGACTGAAAGTGTTCAGTCTACCGTAGGTTTGCAAGAAGTGTCCCACAGTATTTTTGGTTATCTCTTCCCCTAAAGCTTTTGAAATCAGCTCTCATAGAGTAATTAATTTTAGACCGAAATTCATCAACCCACCAACCCCTTCTTCCTCTTTCTCACCCCTATTTATAGTGGTGTTCATGCCTTATGGTTTCACTTATTATCCTCCTAATCATGAGAATTACTGTTTATCCGAGAAATAAATGGGCGGGATTTGACAAAGTTGTTTGAGATTAAGATGATGGTTTTCATCTGCTGCAGATTTGATTTGGTCTGCGGCAGACGGCTGATCTTCGGCTCATTTATGATGTTGGAGGTGATGAGCATTAAATGTTTGACAATGGGCTGAAGCAATTAAACTGACTTGACTCATATACGTTTTGCATTAATTGAATTTGATCTTACCATTTTTGGCATTGTTCCCCAGCAGATTAATGCCTTTTATGTTACGGCAGATCAAAGAAAAATTCAGTACATTGATTCCCCTACCTCAAAACCGCTCTTCCTAAGTTTCATGTTGAGGATGGGCAAGGACCACCGGAGTGCTGGGCTACGGTGGTCATTGCCTTTGAGTGGTGTTGGCTTGGGCGGCCATGGCAGCCTTCTTGGTTTCTTCAATTCTTGCCTCATCTTCCCCATCACCTCACTTTTCCCAGCTGATGTTGCCGCAGACGCTTTTCTGGAGGTGTCTACCATGACTGTTGGGTAATGAGGAAAACCAGCTCTCTCCTTCATCATGAGGTCTGGAGAACCGTTTCTCCCATCTTGGAAATATGTCCCTTCAGCACCTTGAGTAGCGCACCCAAAATGGAGGGGAAAATGGAGCTTCACGTGGGAACCTTTCCCTCCCTTTTCTTTGAATTATTTTAAATGATCTGGTGTCATTGCAGCAGACATGAACTTGGGGATTGAGTGGGCTGGTTTTTTGGGCCTTGGGCTTGATTGATGGCTGAAAGCCATTCATTTTTATTTTCTTGCTACCGCAAATCACTGGCCTAATGGGCTTCGGGCCCTTAAGCAAATTTCTGAAACTTTGGGTTTGGTCTGCTATTGGCAGAAAAAATGGGCCTCTAAAAGAGGCAAGGCTGCCTTGGATAGTGAAGACACTCAAATAAGGTTGAAGCACTATACGCAGTGAAAGCTGCTACCTTTACATCTTCAATTATTAGATCCTGGCAAATAATCCCGGCTAGCAATAATTAGACAAAAGAAGACACACTAGTTTTCGTCTCAACCAGGGGCGGAGCTATTCATTGGCTGGACTGGGCTATAGCCCAGTCCAGCTTTTTCTGTTTTTTAAATTTACCCCTATAATTTTTTTTTTTTTAAAAGTACCCCAGTCCTTAGCCCAACCAATTCTAATGCCAAACCCATTCAAAAATTTAATCCAGTCCAATTCCAAACCCAAATCTGTTCAGAATTCCAATTCCAAATCCACAAATTTGTAATCTAGACCCACCCAAATTGCTCACAACTCACAAGTTTGAAATCCAAGTCACATAAAGATCTCACCCTTAAAAAAAAAAATCACAAATCTAAAATCTAAAACCCAAAGCCACTCACTGTGACCGGAAGCTGCTCGCATCTCTGGCTCTCCACCACTGCCATTTTCTCTTTGTCTTCCACTCCACTCCACTGCCCAGTGCCCACTGTAACTCTTTCTTTATTTCTCTTTCTTTTTTTTAGCTAAGTTCTTTCTTTCTTTCTCTGGTTTGTTTGTTTGTTGTGCAATTGTATATTAGTGTAGAAGATAACTTTAATTTGCTAAAAGTGAGTCTCCTGTGTTGCAAATGTACGTTTTGATGAAATGAGATATTATGAATGTCATGTGGTGTGGGTGGCGGACATGTGTCGCTTTGTGTGTGGTGTGGGTTTGTGATTTTTTTATTTTATTTTTTTATTTTCATATTAGTCATGAATTGTGGCAAATTAAAGTCAGCGTAGGAATAGTTACAAATTTGATATCTTTTGTCATTTTGTGAAATATTGTGCCCATCTGTTTTAGTTTGTTACTTTGTTGATTTATTTACAAATTTGATATAGAGATTGGTAATGAAAAAATAATAATAATTACTTTTAAAACTCTATTTAAAATGTTATTTTTTATAGGTTATAATGTCAACTCATTTCAAATAAAAAAGCTAAGAAAACAGTTTTTTATTATATTTGCATTGCATGTATGTTTTTCTTTACTTATCTATAGAATTTGTTTTGAAGGTACGGTTCATTATGTCCCTTGAGGCCTTGACAAGGTGTAATTTTTTTTTTTTTTGACTAAATAAAATTCTCTTATACCGTCAGTATTTACATGATACTTCTAGCCCACCCTAAAATATTTTCCTAGCTTCGCCCCTAGTCTCAACCATGCTAATGAAACCCAACTCAGAATAGTATATTGAATAAGCATATCCATGGTAAACCCGGGTTTTACTTGTTAATAATTAGACTGGGTAGATAAATCAGCCAAGTTTTGGACACATAGTTTTATACCTCATACCAAGATGAAAACAAAAACACAAAAACACTTACAGTAATTGATGGGTAATGTAATTCTCATCCAATCAAGAAAGTTGAATATTGAATTGGATTCACATGGTGATGATGAAGATCTCCTTGGACGTTTCTTTATATCCTGATAAGATTTTTTTTGGACTTTTCTACCAAATGAAAAATAAAAGTAAATTACTTTTCTAATTTTGGATTTTAGCGAGTAGATTATATTATGAGGGTCCAGATGCTGCAACCAACTTTCTAAATATATATATATGCATGTCACATGTGCAGTGTGTTGGTCTCACCAATTGTGAATTAAGTTAGTGCTACTTAAAATGGTATCTCCGACAATTGAACTTTTGAAGAATGAGATTCCTCTTGAGCAGAATTCGGTGGTTTTGCCCGAAGATGTTGTGACTGGTCTTGTACTTGTGGACATCATCAATGGTTTCTGCACAGTTGGTGCTGGAAATCTGGTAAGAATTTATAAATTGCTGCCTTTTGTTGTACATCTTTTTATTTTGAGTTGGATGATAAATTTTTACCTTTTTTGCTCAAGTAGCTTCAATTGCTCTCTCTCACGGTTCAGATTTTATTTTCTAGATTTGATAGTGTACAGTCACATACTATAAAATGGATCCAATTCAAATAGAGATAATCCTCTTCCCTTTCTTAAATGGCAACATGTTTCATTTTTGTTTTATAAAGTCATGGTTTTGTAGTTAAAAAGAAACTTCAAAAGGTCTATATCACCTTTACTATTATCATGGATCCTTACTGGTTAGAACTTGTCTTGGGTTAAACTTTTGGCCATATTGTATAATTTGGATTTTACTGAGTGTGAAATTATGTTGTGTTTTCAGGCGCCAAGAGAGCCCAATAACCAGATTTCAGGAATGATCAATGAATCCGAAAGGCTGGCCAGATTGTTCTGTGAGAAGAAATGGCCTATTATGGCATTTCTTGATTCTCATCATCCTGACAAGCCTGAGGAACCATATCCCCCTCATTGCTTTGCTGGCACCGATGAGTCAAATTTGGTTCCTGGTATTTACTCCTGTTTTCTCTTGTCTAATGCCTTTGTACAGTGTCTTTCCATGAGATAAAGTGTATAGTTATAGAAGAAATAAAAAAAAAATTATTTAGATTTTGGCATTAGCCCTCTCCAAAATTTGCACATATGCTATGGTATAAACGAACAAAAATGCCAGCTATATATACTCTTTCTCAAAGGCCCAAACAATATATAGGATGTGTACAATTGTGTGATTGTTCTGTGTTTTATTTCTTGATCATAATTTGCTTCAAACCCTCCCAACTTTGCATGTTACTCTCTCATGCTAGTTTCTTCCACTAAAATGCAGCTCTGAGATGGTTAGAGAATGAATCTAATGTAACAATCAGGCACAAAGACTGCTTTGATGGATACTTGGGTTCAACTGAAGATGATGGTTCAAATGTTTTTGTGGATTGGGTGAAGAAGAATCAGATCAAAGCCGTAAGTACCTTAAAGATTTACTTTGGAGCTTTTCGCACCTTTCAATTATAAGCTTAGTCAATTATGAGTTGTTAGTGCATTTTATTTCATTGAATTTATGAACTATTTCTTTCATCTAAATTTAAGTAAACTTATATCGATCTATTTTTAATTTTAATGACTATACTTTGACATAGGTAATCTCTCTCACTCTCACTCTTTGTCATAGCATGTGTTGAATATATTCTTCCTAATTTTTTTTTGGGTTTTAATAGCATGATTTGTTTATGGCTTGTCTTGGTGAAGATATTGGTTGTAGGGATATGCACAGATATCTGTGTCCTGGACTTCGTTTGCTCTACATTATCTGCAAGAAACCTTGGTTTTCTCACCCCTCTTAAGGATGTAGTGGTGTATTCCCGTGCATGCGCTACATTTGATGTTCCTCTCCAAGTCGCCAGAAACACCAAAGGAGCTTTAGCTCATCCCCAGGTAATTAAGATTACATAAACCTTCTCTCATACACTGCCTTCTCATAGATCAAACGGGGAATCTGGGACTTTACTACCTTTTGGCCCTTTAAAAAGGATTTATTATGAACCTAAAACCTCTTTGTAAATGGGATTCATGGAAACTTTATCATGAAAAAAAGAAGACTTTAATGTCACACAAATTTTTCTGCCAAACTAGCTATATTTACTTGTATATATGTGCTAGCATCACCATGTTTAATACAAAAATGAATTAATAGAAACCCCTCTCAAATGTATTCTTGTGTTACTTGCAGGAGTTTATGCATCATGTTGGCCTATACATGGCTAAACAAAGGGGAGCGAAAATAGTAAGTGAAGTGTCATTTGATGCACCAAAGAAGCCATGAGCTAGCTAGGATGCAACATTTTCCTAATATAAAACTTGAGTTACATGGAGTACTTTGTTAAGAGGATGTGTATTTACTCTTCTGAATAAAGCTGTGTACGAATTGGAATGGAGCTTGAGAAAAAGAAAGTTGTGTAGGAGATATGAAACGTATGAAGGTCAATAACTATGTGAAAAATATAAAAGACCAATAGTCAACATATGTACCAGGGAATTAAATATAAGACATCAGTTCACTAATATGATATATCGTGATTTGCCACTATAATCCTTTGATTTGCAAACTTATAGAAGTCGTGTCCAAGCAAAAGCCAAATAAGAATTATCGTGATAGCATAGCAGCCTATAAAAGAGAAAATTGGCAAAGAAAAAGGGATCATGGTATATAGGATGATTTGCATATTCTAGTCTTAATGTTTTCCCGACCAAAAAACAAAAAAGTCTTAATGTTTCAACTTTCAGCTATGTTTCTTATAAAGTAAAAAGAGAAAATAGTTTCCTTGCTGGTATTCTAAGACAGTGGTACTAGTTCGGCCCTCCAGCGAGATCTGAGGCAACGGTGAGCTTTTAGGCTGGGCTATCACAAATGACTTAGCAAATGAGGATTCTGCTAATGGTTGCTTTCAAAATTTGAAAGATTTACTTGCTCCTCTTAAATGAAATTAAGGTCTAGTATGATGAAGTAAATGTGGAGGTTGATCTGGCATCATATAGCCATCTCTAAACAATAAAAGAGCTCCTGTAAGTGGAGGATTGCCCATGACTTATAAAGTGCACAACCCTAAACACTCTTTCATTTGTGATTAAATGGGGCCATAGATGAAAGACAAATATGCCTAACTCCACTCATAGAAGAGAGACAAATAAGCCTAACTCCACTCAAAAGAGCTATTGTAAATGAAAGATTGCCCATGACTTATAAAGTGCAAAAATCATAGACACCCCGGTGACGTGGGACTCAACAACAACCATCCCTAAACATTCTTTCATTTGTGATTAAATGGGGTTATGGTAGGGATCATTTGGTTTTTGAATGTCCCTTTACTAGTAGAATCTGGTCTCATCTACTGAATCTGTGTGGTACAAGGCAATGTGGAATTACATGGCTTGAAGTGCTCAAATGGGGATTAGATGTTGTGCAAAAAAGATTTCATGGCTTTCCTTTGTAAACTGGTGTGGACTGCTTCAGTGTACCCATATTTGGTTGCAATGAAATGCTAGAATGTTTAAAAGAAAAATCTTGTCAAAAAAAGCTCTCATGCAACAGATCAAGAATGATATTAGGGGGCGTGCAAGATGTTTTAAGGCTTTTCCTAATTCACTTTGTAATAGAATCTATATATATATTAAAGCAGAAGACGTTGCCATCTTTCTGTCACGTGGCATCTAAGGCAACGTCTTCTGCTTGCCATGTATCAATTTTTTTTTTTTTTAAACACATCATTAATAAATTAAATATCCACTACCCCATAATAAAAATAACACAATTAATAAATTAAATACCCACTATCCTATAATAAAAACTATACCATTAATAAATTAAATACCCACTACCTAATTATATGCTCCAATTAAAGCCAAATATATTAAACACAAAATATGTTATTTTAAAGATGCATTTAAATTATAACTTGGGCATTTGTTCTAGTGGTCATTTCTCTTTTCAAAAAATTTCACCCCTCTGTGAGGGTGAGGGCGTGGGTTCAATTCCTATGTAAACTTTTTTTTTTTTTAGGCGCAGAAGGAATAACATCTAAACATTTTTTTTTTCTATATGTTAAATTTTCTTAAGATACGTGTTAGATTTAAGATGATATTGTCATTTTTATCTCCGTGGACCAATTTGTTATGTGATGGACTTCTAAGGTCACAAATATTGTTTATATGATTATTAATAAGTGATAAATTGCCCAAAAAAAGATGAAAAGAGAAACAAAAGAAAGTAAAAAAAGTTAAAGATGGGATAAATATGTAAAGTCAAAAAAGGTAAAGATGGGATAAATATGTGACAAATTGTATTATTTATTTGTACTATCAAAGTATTGTCAGTTAAACAAAAATGAGAAACCTCTGAATATTTAGAATCCCTATATGAAACAATTGAGGTTCACCAAAGTGATTGAAATTCATAAACGATATGAAGTGAGTTTTTTTATTTTTTGCTAAGTCAATACAACCCCGAGATATAAACCCCCAATTGACTTTATGTTCAATATCCACAGTTGATGAAATATAATAAAAATCAATATAATAAATTTGATGAGATATAATAAAAATGATCATTTCTATTTTTAAGCATAAAGAAAAATTATTTACATTTTCTATTTTACACTTTTTTTTTTTCTAAAATTTTTTTCCTTTTCATTATTGTTATTATTTATTCCTTCTTCTTAGTTTAGTTGCTTTGTTAGGAACATATTTATAGAAAAATAATGAAAAAGAGCCGCGCATTATGCGGGTTATAGTTTAGTATACACTAATAGATGAGGTCTCAGCTTTCTCTTAAGATATACTACATCAAACTTTCTATTCTCATAAAAAACCAAGTCAGCAATCTATTTCCCTTTTCAATCAACATGCTATTTTCTTTTTCAATTTTTTTTTAAATATTCTCACCCCCCATTTATATCTATCTATTAATACTCACATTCAGTTGAAATTTGATTAGTCAAATAATTTAAAACGTCCATTTGAGAATATATTCCTTTTATGTCACCCATATTTATATCTATCTATTAATACCCACATTTAGTTGAAATTTTATTAGTCAAATAATTTGAAACGTCAATTTAAGGAAATATCTATGTACAATATCTAATAGTAATAGTCAAGGCTATACATGAAGTCACATTATTGTATGTCATATCACTCGTATTTTTCCTCTTGCAAACCAATATTGCCACCCATTTTAGAGATGAAGAGTCATCATTATTTCTTATTCGGTAATGTCACTCTCATTTTAAAAAAAATTTAAAACCATCAATGTATTTCATTAAATCATTTTCCGTTACAGCACACATTTTGGAATTTGTAAAGTCTATAGTCGTTATAGCACACATATTTGGAATTTGTAAAGTCTATAGTCATCATTGGTTTTTAATTTTCATTTATGTCAGCCACCTTTGGAATTTAAAAAGTAGCACGAATTTATTTACTCTTAATTACTCCGCCTCTATTTTCCAGTTATGTTACCCATATTTGGAAGTTTTATACCAATCATTATTTTTCTATTATATAAACTAATAGATAAGGCCTCAGCTTTCTCTTAAGACATGTCACATCAGATTTTCTATTCCCATAAAAAACCACGTCAGCTAGCATTCTATTTCCCCTTTCAATCAATATGTTATTTTCTTTTTCAATTTTTTTTTTTAAATATTCCCTCCCCCATTTATATCTATCTATTAAAACTCATATTCAGTTGAAATTTGATTAGTTAAAAAATTTAAAACGTTCATTTGAGAATATATTCCTTTTATGTCACCCATATTTATATCTATCTTTTAATACCCACATTCAGTTGAAATTTGATTAGTCAAATAATTTGAAACGTCAATTTAAGGAAATATCTATGTACAATATCTAATAGTAATAGTTAAGGCTATACATGAAGCCACATCATTGTATGTCATATCACTCGTATTTTTCCTCTTGCAAACCAATATTGCCACCCACTTTAGAGGTGAAGAGCCATCAATATTTCTTATTCGGTAATGTCACTCTCATTATAAAAAAAATTTAAAGCCATCAATGTATTTCATTAAATCATTTTCCGTTATAGCACACATATTTGGAATTTGTAAAGTCTATAGTCGTTATAGCACACATATTTGGAATTTGTAAAGTCTATGGTCATCATTCGTTTTTAATTTTCATTTATGTCAGCCACATTTGGAATTTAAAAAGTAACACGCATTTATTTACTCTTAATTACTCTACCTCTATTTTCCGATTATGTTACCCACATTTAAAAGTTTTATACCAATCATTATTTTTCTATTATATAAACTAATAGATAAGGCCTCAACTTTCTCTTAAGAAATGTCATATTAGACTTTCTATTCTTATAAAAAACCACATCAACTAGCATTCTATTTCCCTTTTCAATCAATATGTTATTTTCTTTTTCAATATATATTTTTTTAAATATTCCCTCCCCCATTTATATCTATCTATTAATACTCACATTCAGTTGAAATTTGATTAGTCAAATAATTTAAAACGTCTATTTAAGAATATATTCCTTTTATGCTACCCATATTTATATCTATCTTTTAATATCCAGATTCAGTTGAAATTTAATTAGTCAAATAATTTGAAACGTCAATTTAAGGAAATATCTATGTACAATATCTAATAGTAATAGTCAAGGCTATACATGAAACCACATCATTGTATGTCATATCATCCATATTTTTCCTCTTGCAAACCAATATTGCCACCCCCTTTGGAGATGAAGAGCCATCATTATTTCTTATTCGGTAATTAGGGGTGTAAGCTTCACCGATACAACCGACCAAACCGCAAGAACCGCACCTCACCAAACCGCAACCGATCTTAATAGGTGCAGGTGCAGGTGCGTGTAATAGGAAAACCGCACTATAAGGTGTAGGTGCAGGTGCGTGTAATAGGAAAACCGCACCGCACCTTTCCGATTACACCCCTATGTTATACTTGTATGCTAATGTTATATACAGGTGATGTTACATTATATTTGTATGCTAATGGTATGTGAAGGTTGAGATTGAGTTATATTTGTATAAGGATGATATATATGTGTAGGTTGAGATTTAAAATTATGATTCATTCTATGAGATATGTATGTTATAATTTTTTTTTTCTTAAATATTCAGGTTGAGATTGGAAACTATGATTTATATTTGTATGTTATAGTTAGCCAAATTTTTGAGTTGTTGTAAAGGTGGATTTTTTAAATTCAAATTGACATTTGTACTAGCCCAATCCGACCCAAATGAGTCCAGCCCAAACCGCAAGACCGCACCTACACCGCACCACACCAAACCGCGCCAAAACCGATCTTAATAAGTGCAGGTGCAGGTGCATGTAATAGAAAAACCGCACTATAAGGTGTAGGTGCATAAATCCAGAGAAAACCACACCGCACCTCACCGATTACACTCCTATCGATAATGTTACTCTCATTTAAAAAAAATTTAAAGCCATCAATGTATTTCATTAAATCATTTTCCGTTATAGCACACATATTTGGAATTTGTAAAGTCTATAGTCATCATTGGTTTTTAATTTTCATTTATGTTAGTCACATTTGGAATTTAAAAAGTAGCACGCATTTATTTACTCTTAATTATTCCACCTCTATTTTCCCGTTATGTTACTCACATTTGGAAGTTTTATACCAATAATTATTTTTCATTAAATTCATTATGATAAATGTGCTTTTCTATATATAAGGATGTGTTACACTGCAAAAAACAAACTTGACAAATAAAATTTCGAGGATGGTGAAAATAAGGTTGTTAGGAATATTTTTTTATTCACTATTCCATTAAAAATTAATTTGAATGCTATCATGAATATTTAATTTTGGTTCTCTGTCTGATTCTAATTCTATTATGACAATTTATTTTCGGTTCTCTATCATGAATATTCTAATTCTACCTAGAAAAATGTTTTGGATCCTCTCTCTCTCTCTCTCTCTCTCTCTCTCTCTCTCTCTCTCTCTCTCTCTCTCTAACCCATTTATTTGGTGTTTTTTCATCCTATATTAGTGATAGCTACAAAATAACCTATCTAAGTTATGTTTTCATAAGAGATAATAGGAGAAAGAGAATGGTATACATTCTTAGGTTATATCATTTATAATAAAATCATTACATATTTTATGCATAAAGCGGGTCTACGACTAGTTCTTTGTAATAGGTGGAATATATGGCCCCTTGGTACACCAGTTTCAATTTTCATGTTTGTACAAAAACCGTGGGCCCCATTAATAAATTTCCATTTGGCACACCATTTCCGGGTTTTGTTTTGTAAAACAATTGGCCCTTTTTGGAGGGACCCACGCTGTTTTTCAGAACAACCTTGGGTTGTTTTGGCTTTATTTTAGAACAATTGTTCTCAAAATATTACCATTGATATAACAATAAATTTATACAAATGTCATTATTAACTCCCACACCTACGCTTCTCTCTCATTCTCGCCTACCCATAACTCCTTCATCTACTCCTCATTACTCTTCTTGTTGCCCTCTCCAACAACCAGGATGAACTCCTTCATTACTCCTCCTACTCCAAGTGTGGATCAAGACAGAGAACTCCATAATTTGTGGCCATCCCAAACTGAGACAATGCATCAAGACTCCCAGCTACACGACGACTCCCATGAACACGGTGGCAACTCCCACGTACATGTTTCTCTGTTGTTATATAGTGTTTTGTAACTTTGTTCTTTTCATCAGAAAAATAAAAATACAAATACAAATCCCGACTAAAAATCGAAAGATAGAATGTAAAATTAACTAGAACGTAATTCATCAGGAAACCCACGACAACAATAATTGACACGAGCAGACTAATACATAACACAATTAGATTTTCCTCTTCTGAATATTCCTTTCAAGACAACTCTTGATGGATTTAGTATCTTGTGAGATCCACCCATGTAAAAGGATGTTACATACAACATGTTACACATTTGATGGATGGGTATGAGACCCACCCCTATGTGAAACAATTACACATTTGATGGATGAGACAAACTAGGATTTCATCTAACATTAAGAATGGAGATGAGACCTAATCTTAATATTCATAGTGAACATCCCCCTATCATAAATCATGCTTAAAACCCTACACTCTATACCTCATATCAAACTAGGATACGAACCCATTAGAAGAAAGTGTAGCAAGACCCACCAATGAATATGACCACAACATACTAACAGGGCATCCAGGTATATTAATTGAATCACATTCAACTTGTTTCAAGAAAACAAAATTCCAATTAATGGAACCCCAATTCTTACATTGAACATTTAAAATTCCCACCATGTTTCTTCCAGAGTTGGTAAAAGACTAAAAGATGAGGTTTAGGAAATGGATAGCAACCCGATTCTAACATAGTCATTGTTGAGCTGCTGACACGTGACAATCAACACAAAAAGACCCCAACAAAATTCAAAACCATGGAAAATATAAATTAAAGCATGAGCCTATAATAGTTATTAAATGGTATTCTAATATCCAAAACTTGCAATCACCATTCCAATTATAACAAATATTGCAAATAACTAAACAACGGAAAAAACACCCCCCAAGACCACAGGAAAAAGGGATGAGCTCCGGTCGACTCATTGGCTCCTCCCATTAGGGTGTGCTTGACCTCTCCAATATATATAGCAGAAAGGGCACACATGGATATCAAGTTCTTTTTTTGCCAAGTACATAGTATTAAAAGTTTGGAAACACATATAGGCCAATTGGGACACATAAGTACATAATCTCAAGTTCTCAACCTTTTTTCATTAAAGGAAAGCACATATAAGGCCATGAAAGCATACCAAGTGAAAACAAAAGATTCAAACACACTTGGGGATGTCAAAACTTCAAGGGTATACCGAGTGAAACTTTTTTTTTTAGGTTCGGTTAATGGTACACAACTTCCAAGATAATGCAATAAAGGATGCAACTATGGTGTTTTATCTAGCCACATTACTTTCGAGTCTTGCATAGCATTACACAAGAATAATGGTAAAATAAATTGAAAAAGAACTATGATTACATAGCACTTTTTTTTTTTTTTTGAGAAGGATTACATAGCACTTAAGTTCTTATCTTTTTTAACTACGCACCAAAAATAAGGCCATCATCAGGCCTCACATATTTACATCTCCAATTAGGTAGTTCACAAGACCCATCCAAGGGTTGGAACTATCAAGTAATAACAGTTAATATATGGGACATATACTGCATCAAGTTACTAGACAAAGCTCTGATAATTAGCAATTTATTTGTAGCACAGAAAAACTACAAAAAAATTACACTGATGGAAGGGGTTACCCCAAAAAAGGAGAAATGGGAGCACCATTTATTGCATTTCAACGCTATAATGGTTACTAACGTTGAGTCAATAATTCTTACAAGTGAGCCGGTCAGTAGAGTGAGCAAAGGATGGACGG
The DNA here is from genome assembly GCA_907173295.1 of Fagus sylvatica. Lineage (NCBI taxonomy): Eukaryota > Viridiplantae > Streptophyta > Magnoliopsida > Fagales > Fagaceae > Fagus > Fagus sylvatica. Next base: position 8,087,883 of record OU015767.1, on the reverse strand, counting down.
CCGAAGATCTCCAGGCTTTCTCTGCTGCTTCGGGGGAAAAACAACTTTTGGCTAATAAATATCTTCTAGAACTGCACAACAAAGATGACAGAGGAAACCAATGTAAGACGATCTCAAAATATGTCGTAGCATTTTATACCAGGGTCCACTTTCTGTCATTAAAGGAGAAATTATATTTGCGAAGTCAAATGCACATAGAGAAGGCCTGTACTGAAAATGGTCAACGTTCCCATCCATGAATATATTTTATACAGGTTTTATAATTGAAACGAAATATTCTGCCCGTTCAAGCCGGAATGGAACAAAATTGACAACTTTGCAATCGAGACGCCAATTGGCTCTCAGTTCAAGAAAACCCATCCAAGATTGAGGATTTTGAGTTCGTATACCGATGCTACAACTACAAGTTGAGGTACTCCCTCGATGTTGGTTGGGTTACAGGATGGGCAACAAGGTTGATCAGCTTGGTGAGGGCTTGGGAGAGGGCTACCAGAGCTCCTCGAGCTCAACAATGAGTGCGTGGAGATGGAAAACTTGGAGCGCAGGACTTCCTCTTGCTCCTCATTGATGGGCTTTCAATAGGCAATGGCATCTTCCACCTATAGAATGAGATTGAGTTTCTTTTGAAGGGCACAAAGGTGCTTGTTTAGAAGGATGGGGACTAGGTCGCCCAGCACCTGAAAGGCCGCAGTGGTAGCCATTGGATCCAATTCTGAGCAGGTTTGTGTGATTGAAGGAAGAGTAATATCGGGTTTTCATGTTCTTATATGGACAGTAATGTGATGATGGGAAAAAATGAGGGAGAGATTGGAGAAGACCTGTCATGGTGGGATTTGACAAAAGACACTTATTTAGGAGGAATTTGTAGCCAAGATTCAGACTACAAATTCCACTTAAAAGTTTCAAAGGAATTTTTGATTTTCCGCTTTTAGCTTTTGACCAAACTCAAAAATTACATGTAAAATTTGAAATGCTAACTAACCCCAAATTCAAGCAAAAATGCTGCGCCTAAACACATAGTAAAATAACCCATTAACATAAAAGTGTAAGCCATATTTAGTTCTCTAGTGAACAGGAAAGCCACCAATTAAGGATTTAAGGTGTCACAGAAAATATAACCTTTTTCAATTTACACCCAACACATTACATATAACATGCCAATAAATGTGTTTTCTTTTTCTGGGCCTTGCCCATATATTACCTAAACATTCTGCACCATGTTTTTGGCCATATGGAAGCTAGTGATACCTTACGTGGTTAAAAGTCATATTGCAGCACCATACCTATTAGAAATTCCAATATCAACGGATGCATAAATGCTTCCTTTGTCAATATGCAAGGTTCAGGGATTTAATCTGTTGTGTGTGCACAGGGAAATCAAAAAAGCTTGATTCTAAACTACACTTAGAGGGGGCCACTAAAATGTATGCAAGCTATACATGAGAAGCCATTTGATCCCCTTTTCCAAAGGAGAGATGGTGATCCATGACCATGACTATGCCCAACAATAGTATGTACATGATAATAAATTAGAAAATGCCAACATTTGTAAGGTTACACTAACATTTCAACTTACTTAATAAAATTCTTTCTTATCAATACATTTTATCTTTGTTAATTGTCTAAAGAAAGTAAACCCCAGCAAATCATGAGCACAACATGTAAACTTGTTTCCTTTTTACATGAAGGGAACTTACCTACAAAATCTGAACAAAGGATATACAAGCTTGAACATAGTATGTACAGCGAGAATCTACTCTTGAAGCCTTAGCCTATTGAAGAACACCAAGAAGTGTAATTCAGGGGCCCAATAGACAAATCCAACAACAGGCCCTCCTTTAATGTACTGCAAAATTGCATTGAAGGTACAAGTAGCAATCAGTACGCATTTGGAAAAAACAGCAAAGTACATTTTCAAGCAAAAACATAGTGAATACTGCAAAACAACTAAACGAGATAAAACAGTGAAATGTAGACCTTTCCATCAAGAATGACAAGTTCACCGTCAACCCATCGAGGATTGCGAAAGCCAGGATCAGCAAGCCTACCTTGACCTTTATAGCGAGCAATCTGTGTAGCCCACATGATCACAAGAAGCACTTCAACTTACGGAAAAGAGAAAGTGGTGGTTATAATGAACAAAATAAAGGGAGACGAGATCAGACAAAACTCAGATGCATAAGCTAAAATTATACCACTCCAAATTCTTCTGGAATAATTCCTTTATGTGGAAGCTGATATGTTTTCCCAACCTTTGCACGGAAAGACACCTGCTGAAACCAAGAATGTCATGGTTTTGGGTGACAAACTTGATAAAAGGATGATTACCTTGGGTCAGGACCAGCTATATGCACAAACTTTGGATTATGAGCTAACCCAGTCTCCATAATCTTTGAAATTATAGTATTCCTAAAACTCAAAGAGAATACTACTAACAAATCCCTCATAAATATTACAAGGCTTCATTTCAATAAAAACATTAAAACATATTTTACTTGCACTAAAATAATATGAGAACAAACAAGAAAATAAAACATTTACAAGCAAAGCTGTAAAAATGAGTCTATTTGCCTAAATACAAACAATATAACTGACCAAACATAGGATTTTGCTGAAACCAAGTAACCCCTATTGTTACAAAAATACAGCAAGTGTAGCAAAAAACACACAAACTTGTTAGTTGTATTTAAAGTTAGGAAGCACGGATACTCCATAATAGCGGCAATACTTGTATCTAATAGATATCCTTAAATAAATTATTTTATTTTATTTTTCCACAAATATGGCAGGATACAGTTTGAATACAGAACAGATATGACATGGATACCTTTGGAGGTAAAAGTTGAATTTTCATAAGGGAAAAGCGGTTTATGTGAAATTACAAGATCCAGTGCCCTTGAAGTTAAAACATTTAAACTTCTAAAGTTTAATAAATATCAAATATGGATCATGGACCATGGACCATGATTTCTTTTGTTATTTATTGCTTCTGAAATAGTTTCATCATTTATTCATATTTTATTCCTTCTAATGTTTGTTGTTTGTCTTGTAACCTAAAATCTAAAATAATACACACTCAAGATATTTATTATGTTAATTAATTAATTCCTATTGTATTGATCCTAATTTTTTTTTTTTTTTGATAACGTAGGAAACCTTTCTAAAAAAGAATCCTTTGGACTCGCCTCTAGGCAGTAAAAATTGACATATCACTAGGTCCGTATCATATTGCATCCATATCCCATATCCCTAAATTAATTAATGTGTCACAAATTTAGAAAAACATAATAATTTTCCCTACTGACGTAATTATTTGATGCTCTAGTGTTCATGATTTATACACACTATGACGTCTCTTTTTTAATGAATATCTTTTAACTATCCAAAAATAATAATTATTGTATTTCTTTTCCATATATACCAAGCAGTCAAGCACAAATAGCGTACTTATGACCAAATTTAAGTCAGCCACACCAGGCATTGATACATGAGCAAAAGGATTTAAAACAAAATCAAAAGCTTCATAGCAGTTAAAGGAGACCAACCAGGCAACCAGTTCTGTTATTTTTATCATTACTACTATAAACATCTTGAAGTATTTATGACATTAAAAGCTGACCCTTAGTGTCATCACACTGTAGTCACATATTAGAGGTCATTGATAAACTATACCATACCCCCAAAAATAAATTCCGCCTTGGTTTATAGGAGCTGCTTGGGCTCCATGATATTTTTTTGCTGACGAGGAACCTCACCAAGGCAGGGCCCTTCGGATCCACCCTTGGTAGTAAACCCCAGATACACAACCCCACCCGACAAAACTGTGTATCGGGTAATCTAGGGGAAGTTTCTTGTGGGGATCGAACCCAGGATGTCTGAGTCTACAGCTCATCTCAAGCCTCCTACCACTAGGCTGCACCCTGACGGGAGGCTCCATGGTATATTTTGACACCCTAGCTTTTTTGCTTCTACAAGGTTGGCATCTTATTAAACTTAAAAACAAACCGCTGCAGGCAACAAGTCACTGGTTTAGTTGTATTCTAGTATTATTTTATTTTAGGAGTCACAGTATTTTGGTCTTCCTGTACTGTTCCCAGCAGCTTGTTAGTTGTGCTTGATCGTGTGAGGTTTTATAAGCCATGTATCGATATTTTAAAAAGTCAATGAAAAGTTGGGTAAGTAGAAGCCTATATAAGGCATAATTGTAATTTTCAGAAGTCATATACTGAAAACACAGCTGTTTGTTTGATGTGTCATGCATCTTTCTCTTGAGTGTGATGCTAGGTTGATCGTTCTTCTTCTTTCTCTCTATTTTCTTTATCTTTTCTATTCTCTCTTTACTCTGATAATTCCAGCCCCAAACACAGCCTACAACCTATTCTGCACAGATATGTTATCTTCCCCTAAACCAGTGTCAAAAAATTTAGATTCTTAGTCAAAAGGTGCTGAACTATAAGATTCTGCATCACAACTACAACAAATTCCAATGGTCTGTGGAATGCTTCAAGACTAAACTATCTTTGCCGGTATAATAGACTTGTTTTGGGCAAAAGCCTTGAATATAAGACATCATTGAGATCGAAAAACATCTTTGAAACATCACCACTGTTATCATGATTTTTGTTTTGCAATACATTTGATGAACTAAAAGAGCTCACCAAACCTGGTTTGAGATTTCCTTTAATTGCCAAGAGTTTAATTTGTAGAACAAGGGTTTAATTTGTTACTTTTTAAACCACATGGTTTAATTTGTTACTTTTAAAACTTTAGGATTTAATTTGTTCCTCTTTGAAACTCCGGGGTTTACTTTGTTACTTTTAAAACAATAGGGTTTAATTTATTACACTCCCTAGACTCTAGGGCTTAAAATGTAATTTTCCCAAAAAAATCATAGCTATCACAGTTATGTATTTTTATAAGCACAAGAGGATTATATATAATGATTTTTTTTAACTCTCTATGACTAGATTATTATCATATTGTCCAGTCATAGTTTTTTTTCAAACTAACTATATAAAAATTTTACGATATTGAAGAAACTTATGTAAAATTTAAACTTACAAACTTTGTGCAATTGCACTTGCTATTTTAACTTATGATATTACTATATTTTATTATCCTTTTTTTTATTATATGCTATTATCCTTACAATCTGTTTAAGGCACTTGGGAGCTCGCTTAGGCTGTAAAGGCGAGGTGCCTTAGTCGCACTCGCACCTTACCTCACCCGAGTGCCTAGGTGAGGAGGCTCTCCTTTCACTACACTACCCCTTCATGCATGTGTCACATCCAAAAGTATCCAAAAGGGATTTCATGCATCATATATAACAATGTCACACTTAAAACCATTACCTCCTATTTTTAGCTAGCCAATAAGAATGTACTTTCAGCAATTCTCATTTACATCCAATACCAAGTATTGAAAACTACCAGCGGTAGCAAACTGAGAGCAAGTATATCTTTTTTTTTTTTTTGATAATTTGATAGTTGGAAGAGGGGAGATTTGAACCCTAGATGTCTGCATTGAAAAAACTAGAAAGTGCCAGTTGAGCTACAAGTCTCTTAGTTGCAAGTATGTCTTGTATAAGAACAAGACTTCTAACAAAAGTAAAAAAAAAAACGCTAAAGACATTATGAGAATTTGTAGAGCCATTAGTCACTAATAGGAAACACAAACTTGTTAATAAGCCCCACTAAAGCTGGCTTTGTCAATACCAAGGTAAAACAAAATAATTGAATTTAAGAAATTACCTTGCCAGCTGGTACGTAAGGATCACCCGTAAGTTTCACAGCTTCTACATATTCATAAAATTCAAGATCGGAAGGCTCCTTTTTCCCACCATCTTCTTGCCACTGACCAAATTTGCGCCTCAAATTAATGACTTCTGAGGTGTACAGCCCATGTGCACCAATGTAAAGTCCTGACAAAATGGAAATATTCTCAACTCTTTAAGTCTTTACACTGGAAGTTGGTTCAAGGTCCCGAGAAGAGAGGCAATGCAGTCAAGTATTTTGAAACATAATAAAAAAGTATCATAAGTAGCTTTTTTTTTTTCTTTTCTTTTTTCGATAACATAGGAGAACTTCACTCAAAGAGTTGCACGTCGCAGAGCATATTGTACAACAATCCTCACTGCTATCAAACTCTTACAGGCAACAAGTAGCTAATTTGTATATAAAGATAATATAAAATGAACAAGTTCTTTTATAAAATCACCATTTAGAGGATCTGGGGAAGTTGGTATTTCAATGCGATTGAAGGTTGTTGATCCAGACAGTGACTGATAATTTTGAGCCTGAATGAGTGTGAGATTTATTAATTCACCAACATCTTTGAGCACCTGGAAGTTGAAGGATAGATTAGAAACTAAGCAAATATTATGTGGGTCTGCACTACCAAAAAATTGTAAAAAGATATGCTGAGTAAAATCATCAAACCAACCTTCATGGGTATCTTCTCCCTACCGATGAATTTAGCAAGATCAAACATAACATGGTCAATGCTGCGTTGAACTCGAAGCTTAGCTGATTTATCTACTGAAGCTTGTTCCTTGCCACCAGAATCCTGCCTATTGATGTTTTTCTCTATAGAAAAGGAAAATGACAAATGCCCCTTCTTCTCTAGCTTAGCAGGTACTCGAAGTAAATCTTTAGTAGTAATGCTGTTGGAGAGTTTCTGTGCAAGACCGCCAACAACAAATTTAACCGCAATTTCATTTCGGTCTTCACTTTCAATGATTTCAGGATCATCATCCAATTCACTTTCATCACTTTGTTGGTCACTTTCCTCATTAACTTCATCACTCTCTGGGTCACTTTCCCCATTAACTTCATCTTTTGCTTCTACACTTTCTATCTCATTGTCCTTCTCTTCATCTTCCTCCTCAATTATCTGCTCAATAACCTTAGATATTAAATCCCTGTCTACCTTCCCTGGTGCTGTCACTTTTAAAACCTTGACCTTCACACCAGGAATCATATCTCTCAAGATGTTCTGGAAACCAGACAGACCTTCAGCTAGATCAGAACTTTCATCCCTATCATCACCATCTTCAGAATCTTCAGTATTTACAACAAATAGATCACTTTTGTCTTCAGTTGAGTCTAATGGATTCAAGTTATTAGTGGCATCCAATGCTTTAGGGCGAACTGTTGGAGAATCTTGAAAAACTCCTCTCCGCTTTAAGAACACAGCCTGAAAATGATATGGTGCGCAAAGATAACATACACTATGGTAGCTAGCACACAATCAACATAGAAATACAAAAGATCACAACACGTGAAACACAGGGAAAACACATGCATGTGAGGATGCAAGTACCTCCAAGATGCAGAATCTCAAATTACAGTTGCATAATAGCAATCCTCCAAAAAAACAAGCACCCTACTGTGTGCCATTTATCAATTGAAAGTGCAATAAAAATGAAACATGTGTAAGAGATGATCAACTCCAGAAGGATAATAATACTTACGAAAAGGAAATGCAAGAATGGAGGAGCATAGAGCACCAATATAAACCCACACCCTAGTTTTTGGAAATTGTTCTCTTTATTCTTATGGTATTTCATACAACCAAAAATCACTAGCAAAACGAAAAGCTTATTGTGGTCAATAGAAAATTATACCCAAAGAGGCATAAACGACTAATGCAAAAAGCATAAATCATTTTCTAGACCAAGTTTGTGCCCCTTCCCACTCCCTTAATCACCCCCCATAGAAAAAAAATATATATCCTCTATGCCACCTCCACCACCTCTCCCCTCCCCCTTAATTCCTCCTTGCTGCCACCACTGCCTACCAATTTTTTGTATGTTTTTTATGGTTTTAACATTTAGGTTTTCAGTGCAATCAAATACTATTGTTAGAGTAATGATTAAATTTACATTTCTAACACCTAAAGCTTTTGGGATAATCGGTAATTTATCATGGTATCAGAGCAAGTGGTTTTGAGTTTGAACTCTATCTCCACTCTACCTCCCATTTAAAAAGTTAAAAATTTCCACGTATTGGGTCTCACTTAATAAGGGGGAGTCTGGGCCCACACATAAAGGGGAGTGTTAGAATTAGGGGGAGTCTGAACCCACACGTGAGGGTTAGTGTTTGAGTAATGATTAAATTTGTCATTTCCTAACAGTTTAAGTTTTTGGGACAATCAATAATTTTTCAACTACAAAATTATTTCAAGGTCTCAACCAAATAACAAATTGTAATTTGCAATTTATAAATTGTGAATCACTCAAGTAATTTGCAATTTATCACTTCAAGCAAATTGTCATTTCTTGTTGGAATCAATTATCTTATACCAGAAATAGCACAATATTCTCATGCATGACATATGTTGAAGCTTGTGGTGTTCATGTTATCTGTTATCATATATATCCATCCAATAATGCTTTATTTCCACTCAAAGACCAAACAAACACGATCCCTCGGTTCCTATCTTCTTCTTTTTCTCTTTTTTTTTTTAATTGGTGATTCACATCACAAGTGACTTGAACCCAAAACCTCACCCACCACCCCATAATTATTGGGGTGTGAATTCCATTTGACCCAACACCATTGGCATGACCCCTAAAATCCTTTCACCTGCAACTCTCTCTCTCTCTCTCTCTCAACTTCTACAGACCTATGGGATTGTCACCAAAAATTCTTCAGCTGGAAAATTTGCAGAGAACTCCGTAAGCAGTACAAATTCGAAAGCACCCTTAAATTGGTTGTATGTAAAATTCTTTGCAAATAGAATTGATGATTCAAGCAGCAAAGTATTCATTTCTATGAAGCACGGGTACTTTTAAAATGGTGCCGTACCCGTACCGGGTACTTATTGGGTATTGGTACCCCTTAGGTACTTCTGCATGAATACCCTAAGAGTACCCAAGAAAAAAGAGAGTTAAACACTTCATCAAATAAGCATGAAATAGCTAGTATTTTTTCGTTAGTCTTACCTTCAATCAATCGTTTTGAACATTTATCTTTTATTTTATTTTGGTTTCAATGTTGAACACTTCTTTTATTTAGTCTTTTGGATCTTGGTTTGTACTCTAATTACCATTTAATGGTAATGGATGTATTTTATTATCCATGATTGCTCTTTTTTTTTTATAGGTTCTGTAATGGTAGAAATTATCCATGATTGCTCTTAAATTCACATATGTTTAAGAATATATAAAAAAAATTAAGCATAACAATATATAAAAAAGTATATATTTAATAAATATACCCGCCTGGTACCCTAATTTTTTAGGAATTATTGTACCGCCGTACCGTACCGGTACCGTGCTTCTTAGGTATACAACAAACTCAAGCGGCTATAAAAAAACGTACCTGCTGTTTGTATTCACCTCTCTTATTGACAAGGAAAACTTCAAACAAAGGAACACCAGCTGCAGCCGTAGCAAGTTGCCTAAAAAGGAAAAAAATTAAAATAAAATAAGACTGATGAACAGGCCTTAAATAATAAAAAAGAATCTTTAACAGTCAGCAAAAGCAGCACCTCATGTGGCAGGATCTGATTGAAAAAACTTAATCGATGTACCAAAAGTGCTATAAATTAAAAGTATTTCCAAGATAACAAAATTGGTGTTAACTAAATATAAAATTAAACCTTCCTGGTAAGATATCTTCCAGAAAAGGAAAGCATATGGCAGTCAAATCATTTTAATATATTAAAACCAGTGAATTTTGGCCAGAACACGAATGCAACAGCTATAGCCAAAGGCTCGTGGGAGAGCAAACACTCTAATCTGTCAGATTACAGAGAATTCAACATATAACGTGTGGCTTATTGACATCCCAAGAGAAAAAAACAGAAGTCCCTGGTTTTCCTAATCAGGGCTAGACATGCACGTAAGAGCTGCTTTTTAAACATTCCCATCCATCCCTGCCCCTAGGTCTTTTCAATTAATCAGTTCTAACTGATTTTTTAGTAATTTACATGTTCTGCTTCTATTTTTTCAGTCACAAAAGGTCTCACACGTCTAAAACTGACTGCTCTCAAGCCCATAAAGGTGATCAACCAAGGGTGGAACAGTTCAATCATCCATTCCAGCTAGACTGACAATTAAGAAGATAAAAATTATTGAAAATTTATTGCATATATATATATATATATATGCAATACAGCTATCTCTAAAGTACCATAATGTCTTTTGACTGCAAAATGAATATAAAATCAGAGACATATTTTATACCCTCAAATATTTTCAGTTCAAAGGTTTAAGACATTTAAAGCATTTCTTCATTCTAAAGGATACTACAACTTAACTCACAGAAAATTTGAAACTAGACTTCAGACTATGCAATCAAACTATTAGGGATCTATGGTAGCACTACTGTCCCCCCGGATATATCCAAACATTAACTAGGAAATCCCCATCAACTCATGAACAAACCCATTTCCAACAGAATATAATTAAAACAATGGAAAGAAATAAACTAGGAAACCCAACAAAACACAGGGCATAAATGCCTATATAATCCCAAAAGAAAACAACTCCAATGTCAAAGCTCCACTCTTGATTAAGTGTGACTAAAGCTTGATGTCGATTGACTAAAGCTCCAGTTGGTGTTGTATGTATGTGTCGCTGCAATGGGGAGTCTGTGGATCATTTGCTTATTCACTGTTCTATGGCGGGTGTCTTGTGGAATTTTGTTTTTCGATCATTTGGGATTCAGTGGGTGCTAGCCAAACAGGTAGTGGATTTGTTAGGTGGTTGGTGGAATATGCTTGGTAATCACACTTCAGAAATTTGGAACTTAGTCCCTCTTTGCTTGATGTGGACGGTGTGGAGGGAATGCAATCGTCGCACTTTTGAGGACGTGGAGAAATCAGCAAGTCAGCTTTTGGATTGCTTTGCTTCTCTTTTATTTGAGTGGTCCTGTGCTTGGGGTTTCACATCTAGCACTACTGTCTTGCATTTTATTTCCTCCTTGTCTTTAATTCCCAATATTTCCTACTCTGTAATTCCTTAATTCTCTTATTGTGCATGCTTTATGCATACTAAGAGTTGTCCTTTATTAATAATAATTGCTTATTACCTATCAAAGAAAAAAAGTGTAGTTTTCATGAAAGAACAGGATATCCAAAGGAAACTTTTCTCTAATCAAGAAGACCTCACCGAGGGCTATAACTTCTTGCCACATATCTTCCATGCTCTGGTGTTATCCGAATAATTAAACCAAGAGGATCATTACTATCTTTTGAAACGCCAGCCCACCATCCCACCTGGAAACAACAATCAGAAAAAAAACTACATAAGACCAGGAAACAAATATTATGGACAGAATTATATTAGCTGCTCAAGCAATTCCTTTAAAAAGAAGAACAAGCAAGATAAGGCTAGAGCACTCATCCATAAACTGGTTTTTTTTTTTTTTAAAGTAAGAAGATTGCATTAATAAATTAAGAATAGAGAGGCATAGCCCAAGTAAACCAGAAGTATACAATGGGACACCCTAATAGAGAAAAGAGCAACAAGGAAAATCATCTAAAGTACAATGTGTCCATAAAAGCCACAAGATCTGAAGCGGAAGATGGCCAGTCAACTTGTTCCCACTCGTACAAGGTTCCCAAGAACTGAGACTTCAGCTGGATTATCGAGCATTCTTAGCCTTAGAAATTACACGTATTCCTTTCTCTCCATATAGTCTACATCAAACACAAAGGAATAGCTCCCCAAATTTCTGATTCTTCCTTTTTCCAAATAAACCTCTCCAACAAGTCAACAAATCCAGCACCGTTTTTGACATCACCCAACTCACTCCTAATAAGCACAAAAATTTTTTTTTTTTGATGAGTAATAATGCACTTTATTGAAGAAAAAACCACTTTGTGTACATAAAGTATGGACACAACAGCAGTGAGGAGTTACAAAGCAGATATGTATGAAGAGATATGTAGAGAATCTAGAAAAGAACAGAATCAAATCTGGAATAACCCCAAGCTATGGCCCAGTCATATAGCGTATTAGAAAAAAGTTCTTGCAGTTGTGAATCCGTACACTCCGAATTCTCGAAAATACGACTATTCCACTCACACCATAAGGTCCAAAGAAGACAAAGAGGAACCATGTTCCAAATCTTGAAATGAACGTTCCCCAAACCGTTATACCAACCAAAGAAAAGGTCAAGAACACAACCTAACAACACCCATATAATGCCAAATTTCCAAAACACAAAACTCCATAGCCCAACAGCCATATCACAATGAATCATAAGATTATTAATAGTTTCCCCATCCCGACGGCGCATACAGCACCACCCCGCTAGCTGATAACCTCTCCGCATAAGGTTATCTGTAGTTAGGATTTTACCCCATGATGCTGACCAAGCAAAGAAAGAGACCCTCTTCGGGGCATGATCACCCCAAATAGCTTTCCAGTGGAAAGTCATTGGTTGTTTGTGCCTCAAAGCGGAATAAAATGATCTGATATCAAAAACTCCATTGCCTTTCAGCCTCCAACGTAAACCATCACCCCCTTTTCGAAAAGAGGAATGGGAATGCAAAAGCTCAAAAAAGGACGCTACCCCCTCCACCTCCCAATCATTGAAGTTACGGACAAAGTGAACATTCCAATCAGATCGAGAACCCAAAGCTGATCGAATCAGGATTGAATCAATAGTGGCCTGACGATTAGACGCACATGCATACAAATCTGGAAAAACATCCTTCAAGGGACAGTCTCCACACCATCTATCAATCCAACAGTGGATGCGATCCCCAATACCAACTTCAAAATCCACACATGCAAAAAAATATTAAAATACCCCACTTTCTCAAATTATCTGCTGTTAAATTTTACCCTTCACTGCCATCCATACAAAGAATGCAATGCAAGGTGGAGCTCTAACATTCCAAATAGGTCTCCTATCCACCTATCCTCCTATCCTCCTGACCCTGGTGCACCTTAGCAACATACAGATCCTCCAAGAAAGAATCCATGGACTCTAGCTCCCAATCTTGAACTACCTGAATAAAACCTCTCTACTGTACTGCCATTTGACACATCCAAATAATCAGCTACTGTTACCTCCCTGTTTATCGCAATTTGGTAGAGCTCCAGGTACCGATTCTTGTATCTATCATCCCCACACCGATGATCTTTTTTTAAGTAATAAAATGCATTAAAAGTGCGAAGGGGCACAATCCTAGTACACGGGAGGTATACAAAGGAAAGCCCAAGCAAAAAAATATAAATTAAAAGAAATGGAAAGAGTAAAAAATACAATATCAACTAGCGAAAGCTTAAAGAGTCCAGGAACTCTAGGAAGTTCATGGTAAAAAAAGAACAAGAAGTCGAAGTCCATACATAAAGATTCTTCAAGAATAGGAACTTTAACTTCGCCAGGCAAAGTTCCTTCCCCTCAAAGCAACAAGCATTGAGTTCTCTCCATATACACCACATTAAGCATAGAGGAATGGCTTTCCAAATCATCCCCACACCAAAAATCACACCGAAAACGATTCCTAGTACCTCTCCCCACCTCATACCATATAAAACTTCCAAAATTAACCCAGCCTTGGCATATATAGTTCTATAGGATCACGCCATATGGACCCCTCACAATCTCCATGCACCAACCAACCCAGAATTCCTATTTTAATTTCTCTCACCCTTTGCTAAAGGGAATCCCTCTCCACCACAAAACGCCACAACCATTGACCTAACAAGGCTTCATTGGAAACCAATAACTTTCTAATCCCAATCCTCCCAACAGAGCTCCAATTAACTAGATGAAGTTTGAACTCAATTCCCATTTCACTCCAAAGAAACCCCTTTGAATTTTTTTTTTTTTTTCCATTCTATTTGCTACTCCAACCAGAAGTGGAAATAAAGACATAAAATACATAGGAAAAATAGAATTTACTCTTTGTTAAGGTCACTCTTCCACCCTTTGCTAAATATATTTTCTTCCAGCATGCTACCCATTTATCCATTCTTTCTAAAATGCCATCCCCAAATGGCATTTTGTTTTAAAACGAGCTCTTAATCCCAAGTATTTAACAGTTTAACGGTAAAAAAGACACATTACACCAAGAAAGCTAGCCAACTCTTCAAGGTGCCTGACCTCTCCCACAGGGACTATCTCTGATTTTCTCAAATTGATCTTCAAACCAGACACCGCTTCATTACACAACAATATACACCATAAATACCGCAACTGTTTAGGCATAGCATCACACAAGATGAGTGTATCATCTGCAAAGAGCAGATAGAAAATCTTGAGATCACTATTTACCAAATTCACTAAGAATCCTGATAAATAAAATAAAATAAAAAAAACCCATCCCCTGCCTTAGAAATCAACCTACACTGCTTCAATTCTCTAGTAATTTCCTGACCTCCATGTCGAAACCTATCCGACCACATCCTAAGTGGCCTTCCAAGATGATGACCATACCCTTTCAACCACCGCCTCCATACTCGGTTAGAGTCAAATATTGTCCAATAGTGTAGGTGCATTGTTGAGCCATGAAGACTTTGTTTGCCTCTCTATTAGTCCTTATTAAGTCCTTGGACTACTCTGTATGAATGAGCTCAACCAACTAGAGTCAAATATTTCCTGTCTCATAGATCCTTAAAGTGAAAACGTTACCCCTTCCTCCAATGCAACCTCAAATGTTTTGGATTCAATGTGAAAAAGTTAAGAAACACACATGATTCTACCTTGATCTCGCATTTCTAATTACTTATAAAAAAAATTTTAAAAAAGGAATAGAGAATTATGACACTAACTTTTAATCAAACCCAACTCTTGGCATTTGAAAATTTTCTTCTGGAGACTATTGTTGGGAGAGATCTTTTTTTTTTTCACTTGTAAAGCGAATTTTTCAGGTTGCATGAATACGGGTACGGTATCAAGTACAATATGGGTACACACAAGGATACATTATTTCTTAAAAAACATATGGTATGATACGTCAGGCAATTAATTAATTAAATAATATTTTTTATTTATATTTTGAATAATTTTGAACATAAATTATGTTTATTTTAAGTTTTAAAATTAAGTAACATTAAAAAGCTTGAAAACATATGTAAAATTAATTTCAAGGCAATAATAAATAGCAAACAAGTACATGACACCCATAAAATGTTGTCCCAAGTACAGAACAAGAATTAAGGTAAACTAAGCATATCGGATACGGGTACAGTATTGGATACAGGTACGGTATCGGGTACGGGTACGTGGGCTAAAATGAAGTACCCGTGCATCCTTTTTCTACTACGACCAACAAGTTTAAATTGTTTTCTTTTTATTGGATCCATAAACAAATAACATAAAGAAACGTTCATAAGGTTTTATTGATTAAAATTTGTCAAAGTATATATTGGTTTTGTGTTATATTAGTTCCAGCCTGCCAGGAAATTGGATATTGACCACATAAAATTTTTGTGATCAAATCACAACAAAAATAATAATAAAAAAAATCTAACAAATTTTTTTTTTTTTTTGGTAACAAAGCAGTTCCATATTCATTTTATAAAACAAAATGAAAACAGAATCCAGTAAACATTTCAAACATACAATCATAAAAAAAATAAAAAATAAAAAATAAATAAATAAAATCACAACAGAAAAGAAGTAAAAGGAATATGTATTTAGCAAGGTATGGAATCATTTATCAATCAACCTTTTGCACTTGCACCCAAAAACAAAATACAATAACAGCTGAGACATACACTATGATTCTGATTTTATGTAAACTCACCAATCCAGCACAAGCATTATCTCGTATAAAAGCCGCATCCTGGAAACGCTCTTCCACTACAGCATTCTGAAATAAAGACAATTACACAATAAAAATAAAAATAAAAATAAAAAATAAAAAATAAAAGGGGAGCTAGCCAAAACAAAAGGTATTTTCATACATTCAGATTCGACATGACTCTGCCAACGATGTCGTTTGTAGCTGCAGCTGCAATGGCCACCTTGAGCCTGGCAGCATCTTCATAATCCTCTGTATGTACAGCACGACCTAACTGTGACTGTTTTCACAGAAACACATACAAAAAGCATATCAATTCGATAGCTAATTAACCTCAAATGAGAGAATGCTTATTTATACCTTCAAAATGGATACGAGGCGCTCTTGCGCGTCGATTTCGTCGAAATGCTTTCGCCAGCGATCCCAATCCCAGTCTTCGTCTTTGATTTGGGGTTCCTCTACAATTCCGGTGTCTGTGTGAAGATGATTGGGGTTGGAATTGAAGTAAGAATCGAAGCGTTTGATGGCGCTCTTGACGACGTCGGTGAGGACGGAGTCCCAACGCCAGTGGATGGAGTTATCGGAGGAGGAGGAAGAGGAAGGGTCGTGGTGGCAGCGGCAGAGGGCGGAGCCGGAAACCCTAGAGAGGGAGTGAGAAGGGAATGGTGGAGATGAGTAAGGGTAGTTGGGTCTTTTCAAACAGGGATGAAAATGAGAAGGGATTTTGTTGTTTGGGAAACTCATCAAGTTGTGAGGGGTCGGAGACGATATGGAAGCCATAATAATAGTTGATGCTTCTTAAAACACACAATTTATATGCGAGTTTGGGTAGGGGGGAGTTAGTGGCTGTGATGAGAGAAAGTGAAAACCGCCAAGGGTTGGCTCATGGCTGGCTAACTTGGGGATAAGATTAAGGATTCCCTTCGTCTTTTTACTTTGGATTTCGATTTACCAAATTTAGACTATAATTTTTTCACTGTTTCCTTTGCCTAACTCTTTTTGGATTTTTTTTATCACTCATCAATCATGTATACAGATGGGTTAATTGGATAAGTGGATTTTTTTATCACTCATCAATCATGTATACAGATGGGTTGATTGGATAAGTTAACTTATCCAAACCAGTTTTTATAATTGAATAAAAAAATAAGTTAAAAGAGATGTAGTAACTCTTACACTCATCCACACCAAAAATCTATTAAGATCTTATCTTCATAGTGAAAAATAATAATTATAGAACGGAAGTTCTTGAACTCTAATAATTTTAATGACATGACTTTTTGTGTCCGAGGGTTATAACTTTTAGTGAGTATCATTTCATAGCGTCTTTTCAGCATTAGTCATATAATATGTCTATAAAAAGAGTTTCATTTTCAAATATTTACTGATTGTTGAAATTCACAGAATTCTCCAAGACTGTTGCAAGAACTCTGTAGCAACACTTAATAGGGATAAATATTCTAAGGAATGTTTACATGCCTCAAAGCCTCTAAGCCTTCAAGGTTCTTTTTTTTTTTTTTCCATTGCTTCTGCATCCTATATTAACATTATAAACCAATCAAACAATGCCTATAAGTTCTTCATTTACTAGGTGAGATATTTTAACTAGTTCTAAAAGTGACGAAGCATCTGCTCAATCGAGCTCGCTTGAGGAGCAAGAAAAAATCATGGCCTCTGCTCCCCCGTCTTAAGCAATCATTCTCAAGACATGCTTGTTGTTTCACGATTAAACTATAGCAAGTGGTATTAATTAATTATATAGCTTATGTAAGGCAAATAATTTTTCTTCTTAGGTTATCTTTGAAAGTTAATAAAAAATTCTAGAATGTAAAGATCATAAAGAAATGAAGTAGAATAAAAATGAATACAGTGTGATGAAAGTTTATAAAATAAGAAATTGAAAGAAAATTAATATATAATTTTATTGTTATATTATTTACGTTTTATTTGTATTTTAACGTTGGAATCTTGGCAGCTATCGGGCTTCCTAATTTTTTTATGTGTAGTAGGGAGCTTGATGTATGCTATCTTTTAAATGATGTTCCAATCTTTGGCCAGACTAAATCTATTCTTTATCCATGAACCGATAGTATGCTGGGGTGAACTTAGAACCTCTAGATTTACGTCACGCTCCAGACCAATGACCCACCATCCGAGTTAGATTTTTGTATCAATTTTCTTGTTATACTTTTAATGATGTATCTTATTATGGCCCAAAGCATTTCTAATTACCAAAAGGAATACAATTTAAAATTATGCAACAGCTAAGCATTAAAAGTTTCATGATTTGTTCGCCAATTTTTGCATATATCTACATCTCTAGCTTGATGAACAGTGGCAAATCTGGTTACTGACTAGGTGGGCACATGTCCACCCTCAAATTAAAAAATATATATATATATATATAGATATATAAAATTTTGGGAAAGAAAAAAATTCTAAAGCCCACCCTCAAATTTTAAGGAAATAGATTAAAAACTCATAAAATAAAATTAAAATTATCCAGGTATGTATAAAGTTTGAGGAAAGAAAAAACTCTAAAAAATCCCATGACTGAGTCAATGGCTATGCCCACAAGGAAATCAGGCTCCTTTGATGGAGAAAATCTCATGATTTCTTTTGTTATGTAATCACAATTCGCAAGCTGCAAGCCCAAAGAATAACAGTGGAAGGAAACGAGTGCTAGAAGGAAGAACGTAGAGGAAAAGTAAAGTTGAGAAGGAACCAGGTCATTCAGCAAGCGGGATCCACTTGCTAATTAGAGGGATATATATATATATATATATATATATATATATATATATATATATATATATATATTATATATAAAAAATTTGGTCATCTTAAAATATTGGTTTAAAAAAATATATTATATTGGTTTGTTTCAGATGCTATTTGTATACCATAGAAAGTCTTAGCAAAAAAGAAGTATACCATACAAAGGAAACATATTAATTTCTTATATTATTTATATTGATTGTATCTTATACGATATTACTTTATATTTGTGATGGCATAAAAAGGCATGATCACATAATTTTACTCACGAAAATGAAAAAGAAAAAAAGAAAAGAAAAAGAGGGCTAATAATAGAATACAAGATTTAATTTTATTTATACATTTAATATTACTTATAGAATATAAAATTTAATTTCTTTTAATTACTAGCAGCTTTTGAGTAATTTATGTTGAGAAATATATAATTTAATTTCTTTTCGTAGCATGAATAATGAAGTTATCATGTAACAGTTTCAAAATATAAAAACACGTCGAAATCAATTGTAAAAGACTATAATGAGTTTTTTATTTGTTTATGTATATCGTTTTTTGGAATTTTTTTGTGTTAATAAATATATTATTTATCAAACGATATGTATATATATACATAATATTTCTATTAAAATTTTATATAAAAAAGTGTCCACCCTCAATTAAATTTCTAGATCTGCCCCTGTTGATGAATGTCTTATAGTCCATCTTCTATATAGCAAGATTAAGAATTTACACTAGGTTTCCATTTGTCTGTTGCAATTTTTTTTTCTATTGGTGCATGTGTCATTGCTTGCAGCCATAGGTCAACCACCTTGTGCTTAAACAAAAACATGCACATATAATCCTAGTTCAAGTCAAATTTTCCCTGAAAAAAATCGAAGGCCGTGAGGATGATTGCATCATAGTCCAACGCGCACAAACATCTTGCAAATGATAAATTATGGAGTCTATTTTAGCAAGAAAACTAAGTTCTAATGTTAAACATCAACTTCCCACCGCAATACCACGTGTTCTTAAGCTCATATGGGAACCAAACCATGTGTATTGCCTCTATCTTTGCAACTTTCATTTATCTGCATTCTTTGTGAAGTCATTTAAAGTTTTTAACCACTCAATGGAGTTTTTTTTTTGGCAAGTTTACGCATACTCTCAATAGGTTTTGAACCCACGAATTTACCTCCATCCTTCTGAGGAGAGAAGATGCCATTTGAACTACAGCTTACTGGCCACTTAAAGGGAAAATGACAACTTTGAGAAATAGAACCAAATACAGCCTAAAACGAACCAGCGACCAAAGTCAATTGAGGCCCCCAGAAATTGATTGTGATAAATTGCTTACACAATTTGAAGAGGATGAAATGCTGAGTTGTTCAAGCCACCCACTGGCATAATTTATAGCTTTTGGTAATTGATTATGAAATTATATATATACTTTTTTTTTTCAAAAAAATGAGAACTCAAATAATTAACCTTTATCTATGTATATTTTAACTCAGGTTCTCCTTATAAAAGAGAGCATGCAATATCATTGAACTACAAAACTCTTGACAATTTCTTTGGATACTTGATTATGAAAAGACACAGGTTGGCGGCCCATCCAATTATAATTACATCTCTAACATGAACAGGTTGGATAAGAAACTGAAACCTAAATTCATAAGATGGAAAAACTAAAATGATGAGTATATTTATACAAACATAAACACTGAAGTGATTATTTTTTACTGATAACTTGAGAAAACATTCCAACACTGTTTTCATTTATTTCTTTTCAAATTTAACTCTTACATATTCACAAAGACTTCTTGTGTAACAGGGGATCAGAAATGACTTGAGGCTCAAATTCTGGCTTCAAATAATGAGCAAGCAGCTCTGCATACAACTCATACCAAGAAGTCATTCGGAACCCCCACTTGTCTTTCAGCTGCCTACAGAGGTTAAGGTCTGTACATGCCCATTTTTTTTAACAAATATTTGGATTGGACCCCCAATAAAATAATTGGGTTTAATTGAATACTTATATAATTAGCCCAACAACCCCAGCCCATTTAAATATCTCAAACAATGTCCAATAAATCATTTGGGCCTATTTTAAAGTGCTTTGACACTATTCTAAAAGCCCACAACCCGAAATACATAGCCCAATCCACTAAAATGCCCTATACAGCACCCAATGAGCCATCTGGGCCCATTGTGAGAGAATCTCGACACTATTCACAAGCCCAAAGAAAACTCACATGAAGTCCATAACCCAAGATGTGCTTATAATACAATTATTGGGCCCAAACACTATTGAATTGATGGAGGGAAACAACTGGAGCCCAAGTGGTGACCAGCCCCAAAATTCAAATAGCTGAAGACAGCCAACTCGTGGGCCTCATGAAGTTAGAAGCTGAAGCTGACTGCATATCTGCTGGTGGAGCCCATGCCATGTCCTATTTTTACTAAAAAAGGAGAAGAACAACAGCTTCTCATCTTCTCCAACGTGACAAAAGCAACCAAGATGCCATTTTCAAATTATTCAAACCTCTTCAGCTCATTCCAGCTCTTCATTCCACCGGAAACAATGAGTTCTGGTACTATTCACGTAGCAGATTTATGCACAACAGCTCAAAGACTACTGGCAGCAACCAAGACATATTGGAAATGAAGAAGTATGATGGAAGGCCCATAACCATGTCCATTCCGGTCCCAAAAGGACTCAGGGAGTAGCTCCCACGGCCCAGACCCGTGAGGAAGCTACTCTCCTTATGTTGATCTCACTTGAGGAGTGTGGTTTGGTGGAGGGGAGTCAGTTCCGAGATTTAGGTAACCATGAACTGTTGTCATTAGGTCTGCTGGGAGGCACAGTGATGAGTTTATGGAAACCAAGTCACAAGAGACATGCATAAACCAAACCTTACACAAAAAACCCACTAACCAAGCAATGAGTGCTTCTGACAAAACCATTTCAGAGGGAAAGAAAGCCTTACCCTGACATTAGGGAAGGATCATGATTATTTTTGCTAATCAAACACCCTCTTTGACAAAACTTGTCATAAGGGGTTAATTTTGAAAATCAACAAAGTTAAGGGGAAGCCAGAATCTCGGTTCAGGCAACCTTAATTACTTCTATAAATAGGACTAATTGTATTCTTAATGCATCAAACCCAACAGATCCACCAAAAACCAGAACAGGAAGAACACTTCCAACAACTCAAGAAATTACCACAATTAAAACCCAAGAGAAAAGACTTTCTCTTAAATTCTTTAAGAGAGAACCTCTGAAAATAGGTGTTCTGAGATCCCTTCCAACTTAGAAACACCAATCTAAACTCAGAAATGAAATCCCATCTGAAAAGATTAGGGTTCACAACTTAACCTCTTTCTCCCCAGAAAAAGCTCTCCTGGCAGATGTCTGGGCAGAAATCCTGAAATGCCTTCTAAGGACCACAATGGTTTCCTATCACTAATTTAGCTCCACAAAAGGCCCCAAACACGTCTTTCTCTTACCCTTATGCATGTCTCATCGGGGCTGACTCTCTCCTAACAAGTCAACCCTCTTTTTAGTCTCAACAAGTGTATTATTTATCAGAGGTCTTGCAGCAGATGTCAACAGGAACATGTAAAGCATGTGTTTTAATTACTTTTGACTGAGGATATTCTGCTTCAAGCCTGATCCAGCCAAGGAACAGTGAGAGGCTCGGCCCAACAATTGTTCTGAGAATTTCTTATTAACAATATCGCTTTGGTAAGATCCTTTTGGTCTTTGTTCACATTTATTTTGGGCATTCATGGTCTTAGCTTTCAAAAATATCTTTGGAAAGTATCCCACTAGCCCTTAGGCCAGATTTTAGGCCCTTGGTTGAATTTTGGGTTCGGCTACCCCTCTTTTAAGATCTAAGCCCACGTAGTGATCGCCCTCGGCACGCCACGTGGCATTATTACAAAAACACCCCTCACAAGGTTCATGTCTGAGATCAACAAACCATCCCTGTTACGAGAAAGAGATGGAGTGCAAGAAGCATCTGGGGCTGAAAAATGACTGGATCCATAGAAATGCCCAAAATCTGCATGTTGTGGCTTTCCATCACCCGAAGTGAATGGATTGGGGAATATCTCAGTCCCAACACGGTTGATTGACCTAACATAGTAACTGTTTGCTATTGCAGCATTACGGGCCTGTAAAACCGACAAATAATATCTCGACTTACTATTGAGAACCTTTTTCCTTTTTATTTTTTTGGCTATTATAAAAGAATATAAGGGTTGAAATCAGCAAATATGTCAGAGTGTAACAAATGGCTGACAAAAATTGTGTAGATTCCTGAAAGGAACCCCTTGCTTTGTCTCTCTAAAACCCTCAATCTCCCTCAACAATTACACAATCAACACACACTTTGAACAATCCAATCCGATAGGATGGATCCCCTTGGATTTATGAAGAAAACCTCCTAATTCTTAATGAATTCTATCAACTAATTCTATAATCTCCTAGAGAGAATTCTATGAATAACAATGGAGTTCTTTTGATAATGGGCAACAATGGAGGAGTGGGAATGATAACCCACATGGGATTTCTCATGCACTCCTCTCATTGGCCGAGCTCATGCTCTCCTCTCATTGGCCGAGCTAATCATGCATTTCTCATGCTCTCCTCTCATTGGCCAAGCTCATGCTCTCTTCTCATTGGCTGAGTTGGTCATGTATTTCTCATGCAACAACCAAGGTACAACCTTAGAATCTCTAATAATTAAGTACAAGGGGTTAAAGCCTAGGAATGTACTAGACCCCCAATGCACTTAATTAACTATCAAGGTACAAGCTTGGATAGCTTGGACCTTACTAATCATGAATATAAACTAATACATGTTTTAATCAAAAGTTAAGCTAAGCCAATCCGTGCCTTAGTGGCTAAGGTAAGCATACCCAGGGATGTGGGATGGTTGGGGTCTTAACACCCTTCCACAAAGTCCATACTAATGGAGTGCCACGGCCTAGGAGGTATGCCAAGAGGTTGGAGAAGCCTTGCAGGCTTGTTAGTCTCATGCTTGAGTAGTATTTGGTGCTCATGGTTCCTCTTGGGAGGTAAACCCTCGGGTTTCTCAAAGACTTGAGGAAATTCTTCTACTAACTCTCGGATTGGAGCACCAATCTCTTCTTGTATACTAGCCAACTCACAAGGCATAATCTGAAAGAGTAGTCCCTTCATGGTAACCTTCCCCTTGAAGTCCTTGCTACCTTGTATTAAGTTGGGTTTTTCCTTCAACCCTTGCAGCCACACTTGCCTTCCTTCATGCATGAACCCCATCATAAGGTTCTTGAAGTCCCAATTAATCATCCCTAGTGTGCTCAACCATTGGGTACCTAATACTATGCCACATCCTCTCAATTCTAGCAAGTTTAAAGTCAATTTCAAGTGCAAGCCTTGCATCTTGAACTTCACTTTTTTGCATTCACTCAAAGTTCTTATTACTTGGCCATTTCTTACCTTAGGATCACATTCAGCAACTTTAGGATCAATTTGGGCAGCCACTTTGGGAACAATTTGGGCAGCCACCTTTGGATCACATTCAGCAACTTTAGGATCAATTTGGGCAGCAACTTTGGGAACAATTTGGGCAGCCACCTTTGGATCACATTCAGCAACTTTAGGATCAATTTGGGCAGCAACTTTGAGACCAAATTGGACAGCAACTTGTTGAGAACTATGTTGCTCCCAATTGTCCTTGTTTGCCTCATAACTAGGCCTTGTGCTTCTCTTGACATTAGCTAGGTATTGCTCTTGAATTTTAGCCAATGCATAGGCCTCACCCAAGGTTCTTGGCCCTTGCATCTTGATTGCCAACCTCACTTCATCTTTCAACCCACTCATGAAACAATTTAGTTTATGCATGCTTGACAAATTCCTAATCCTATTGCTAAGTGACTCAAACAGCCCCTTATACTCCTCAATAGAATTAACATGCTTTAGTTTAATCAATAATTCCATAGGATCATCATAGCTAGGAGGCCCAAACCTAAGTTGAATTGCTCTAGCAAAATTATCCCAACAACCTAAATCATGCTCACAACTTTAAAACCATATCAATGCATCATCATCTAAATGATAAGAAGCATGCATTACCTTTGAAGCATCATGGACTTGATAATATTCAAAATACTGAATTGCTTTAAACATCCAAGAAGTAGGATCACCTCCCTTGAACCTTGGGAATTCAAGCTCCATTGCTCTCGGCTCCCTTGCTTGCCTTCCTTGTTGCCTTTGGAGTGGATCTTGATTCTTTCCATAAGGATCTCTATCTTGAGGTCCTTGATAGTTCCTTGCTCTTCCCCAATTGCCTTTGCCCCCTCCATGATCATACCAAGGTTCTACAACATCACCTTGAGGCCATGGAGCATTCCTTGGTTCCCTAGCTTGACTAGCATGCCTTTGTGGCTGTGCTTGCTGCCCTTGCTGCCTTCCTTGCCTCCTTCCTAGCCAAGGTTCCTCATAAGGAGCATCAAAATGCCTTTGAAATGGAGGCATGAACCTAGCATTGTTCCCCACATTCCTTCTCTCCTCAATCGGGTTACCAAAATCACCCAAAATGGGCTCAAGCTGTGCTTGCTGCCCTTGCTGCCCCTGCTGCCTTCCTTGCCTCATTCCTAGCCAAGGTTCCTAATAAGGAGCATCAAAATGCCCTTGAAATTGAGGCATGAACCTAGCATTGTTTCCCACATTCCTTCTCTCCTCAATCGGGTCACCAAAATCACCCAAAATGGGTCTATTTTGCCCATTTTCCATACCTTCTCCCATTTGCACTCCAGCTCGGGTTTGATTGGGCTAGAGCCTAATGTCCTGGTTTGGAGGTCTCATTGGCATGCCATTCCTCATCTCAGCCCCTAATGGAAGCCTATGAGTGCTTGGAGGAGGAGTTGGCAATTGCTCACCAAAACTAGGTTGCACCCGAATTGAACTTGAAGCTTGGTTAACATTCGGTTCTGCTGGTTTGGGCAGCCTCTCCTCCATCATGGCTTGAAGACCAGAAAATGCAGCTTTGAACTCACCAAAATTGCTCTCCATTCGATCCAATTTCACATTGATCAACCCGAATTGATTGGAATGCTCATCCAATTGTTGTTGAATCCCTTGGACATTCTCAATGAGAACTCCGATTTGAGCTCCACCTCTTGTTTCAATCACCATGGCTCGTAATCAGCTCTGATACCAAATGAAAGGAACCCCTTGCTTTGTCTCTCTAAAACCCTCAATCTCCCTCAACAATCACACAATCAACACACACTTTGAACAATCCAATCCGATAGGATGGATCCCCTTGGATTTATGAAGAAAACCTCCTAATTCTTAATGAATTCTATCAACTAATTCTATAATCTCCTAGAGAGAATTCTATGAGTAACAATGAAGTTCTTTTGATAATGGGCAACAATGGAGGAGTGGGAGAGATAACCCACATGGGATTTCTCATGCACTCCTCTCATTGGCCGAGCTCATGCTCTCCTCTCATTGGCCGAGCTAATCATGCATTTCTCATGCTCTCCTCTCATTGGCCAAGCTCATGCTCTCTTCTCATTGGCTGAGTTGGTCATGCATTTCTCATGCAACAACCAAGGTACAACCTTAGAATCTCTAACAATTAAGTACAAGGGGTTAAAGCCTAGGAATGTACTAGACCCCCAATGCACTTAATTAACTATCAAGGTACAAGCTTGGATAGCTTGGACCTTACTAATCATGAATATAAATTAATACATGTTTTAATCAAAAGTTAAGCTAAGCCAATCCGTGCCTTAGTGGCTAGGGTAAGCATACCCACGGATGTGGGATGGTTGGGGTCTTAACAATTCCCCATCAACAGGCTCTGCAAATTCACACCACCTCTTCTCCCGGGTACAAAAGGCAAATGGCATCATCCATGCTTCCTGGATGAAATTCACATATATGTCACGAGATTTTCAAGACTTGAGATAGAAGTGAATCAATAAAAGTATTCAACCCTCACACCACGACTTACCTGCAGGCATAAAATATTGACTCCTGAAGCACCAGCAGCCTCAATGATTGGCTTTAGTTTCTGAAAGATATTCTTCTTTTGGTCCAGAAAGGGTGCAGTTGTTGGAAGAGCTATAGAGTTTTGAATAAGACCAACCCTAACTACTCGAGGTGCTCTCAATAATTCTTTGTCAGCATGAAAGCAGAAAGCCTGAAAGGATTTAATATGAACAATTCAGATCAATCAATAATGCAGCAGCAATTATTTAAGATTTTTTTTTTATAACTAAAATTCTTTAAAAATTTGCGAAAGGGACGGGGGAGTATACAAAGGAAGAGCCAGAAAGAACATTTTCATATGTAATAATAATAAAGAGAACTCTATGGAAGTTTTCAATATGCAAATTTTGCATGGAAAATTCCTAAAAATTCCTGACATCAACTAATTTCTTTCTTTAACTGACTTCCCACCTTACCTCCCAATGTCTCCTCTCTCTTCCGCTCTTTCCCCCTCCATCTCTCCCTCCAAACCAAAACACTCCTTTTTTCTATACACGCATCATGCAAGCCATTTGACTATTGGAATAGAGCTAACACACTAAACCAGTAGGTACAAAACTGCTATAACATCAACTAAATCAGCCAACGGAAAAAGCAAAATAGATTTGGCCTGCTTTCTATAGTGAAGATTCAACTTTGAAGGGTTTAGTACTTTGCATGAATGCTTCTAAGAAATTTAATGATTCTTTATTACACTCTTGTATGAGATCGGTGATTTCAATATTCATTTGAACAATTTCAGAAAGGTTTCTCTTAGAATCTATACATAAAAACAAAGAGATTTCAGCAGTTAGGATATTTATGCAGATTATTGTTTTGATCAAGTTGTTAGCCTCAAGGTTTCAATAATTATTAATTGGCTAATTAATCCAAGGACATTCATGTAGTTTTGATGATAACCATGATTTTAAGTTGTTCATTAATGATATTTTCATATGAACTAATGATTTATGTTTTAAAGCTTAATTTTGACTATTGATTTAATTGGACCAAGATGGCCAATTCAAATATCAAGCAAATGCAAAGTTGATAAGTTGCAAACACATTGAAGATCAAAGTCATCAAGACTCAAGACAAAGAAATCAAGCTCAAAGACAATGATCCGAGACATATGAGAAGTAAGAGTTAGGTTTTGTAAAGTTTATTAAGATTTGATCTTTAAGGCTCAACTTTAAAACAAACTTCAATTGAAAAATCTCTTAAAGTTTTCAAAAGACAAACTTGATTGGTTGAAATTCAAATGTAAGACAAACCATATCAATTGAAAAATCTTTTAAAGTTTTCAAAGACAACTTGATTGGTTGAAATTCAAATATAAGACAACCATATCAATTGAAAAATCTCTTAAAGTCTTCAAAGACAACTTGATTGGTTGAAATTCAAATATAAGACAACCATATCAATTGAAAAATCTCTTAAAGTCTTCAAAGACAAATTTGATTAGTTGAAATTCAAATATAAGACAACCATATCAATTGAAAAATCTCTTAAAGTCTTCAAAGACAACTTGATTGGTTGAAATTCAAATATAAGACAACAATATCAATTGAAAAATCTCTTAAAGTCTTCAAAGACAAACTTAATTGATTGAAATTCACATGCAAGACAACCATATCAATTATGGTTGAAAAATCTTAAGAAGAAAAGTTTTCAAAGAAAGCAAATTGATTGATTGAAAATCAAGAAGAATGCAAGACAACATGATGACTATAAATACTACCCTTTCTTCATTTCTA
The DNA here is from genome assembly GCA_907173295.1 of Fagus sylvatica. Lineage (NCBI taxonomy): Eukaryota > Viridiplantae > Streptophyta > Magnoliopsida > Fagales > Fagaceae > Fagus > Fagus sylvatica. The sequence goes on along the minus strand of OU015767.1, from coordinate 8,059,632 downwards.
AAGATCAAGCATACAAGAGAAATCAAAGATAGAAAAGATAACATCTTATACATCAATCCATCCTTCTCAAGCTTATATTTTCATATCATTCAAAATCCTTGATTGAAAATTTCTCTAAACACTTTTTGAGCCATATTGATCAAATCCTTGATATATTATTAGAGTGAGCATATTGTGTACAATTACTCTTTGAGAGAGCCTTATCTTGTACAACAAATACTTTGTTGAAACCTGTGAGTATTTTGTTAGGGTTTTGGTATAAATCCTAAGGAGTGAAAAGGATTTTTCACTCGGTGGTTACTCTTCACTGTGTAAGGAAGATTTGTAACGGTTTTATCTTCACCCGAAAGAAGATTGTCAAATAGTGGATTTGGGAATCCTCAAGAAGTGTTCTTGAGGCGGGGACGTAGGCACGGGGCCGAACCTCGATAACAATCATCGTGTTTGATTTTCTCTCTCTCTATCTCTTACATATTTAATTGCTTATATATATATACTTGTGCTTGATTTCATATCATATTTATATTGTAATTGAATTGTGATCAAACATTTGCTAAATCAACATTTGCTATTTGAAGATAGTTTTTAATTCCGCATTTAAATCGAAAAAGTTTGCCTCAACCTAAATCACCCCCCCTCTTAGGTTGATATTTGGGTAACACAAGTTATCCCTTCTTCATTAATTATTTTGCACACATAACTTCAAAATTTCCTTTCTTCTGATACATGACACGCATGAAGCAGGATAAGCATTAGCTCCCATTAAGAACCCAGTGAATTCAATTAAGTGCACCATTAGCACTTTGGCAGAAAGTAGGTCTCGGCCAACATTCTTTTTATCCGAACTAGATTGCCCTTGACTATCAGCATCTGACAGTTTTTCAAGCTTAGATATCTAATCATACAATTCCATTCCACAATCACAGCTCAACTATTGCATTTCCAAAGCATTGAATGAGACCATCAGCTTTTGCCTTAAAAAAATAATGAGTCCAATAATTTTTACTTCTTCTTGACACTTTGTACCAAAAAATTATTTTAAAAAATATATATAATAAAAAAACCTGAAACTTATCAATCACATCATAACCAGTCCAGTGATTTCTTTGGCTAATCAACTTAGTGAAATCAGCACATACATAAAGTAAAAGCAAAAGCAATAGGAATCAATGGTGAACCTAGTACTTCAAACAGATTCTAAACCATCATAACAACATGCAGGATAAATGCCTACTTTGAGGTCAAAATCATGTTCTGAAGAGAAAGCTTTAGCAGATTCTGGGAGAGCTATGTTATCCATTGCCCTTCCACGGTTAAGCCCCAGAAGCAAGTGGCTGACTTTCTGCAAAATTGTAATCCCACCATCAGAAAATACCCCAAATATGTCTATGTGAGGTCGATGCAAGATTCAGCATTACAACCAATTTAAGAGGAAGAAAAATAACCCACCTTCCATCACAATTACAGAATTTCAAAATTCATGTATAAGCTGCAAGTAGAAAGTTAATACACAAAATTAAGAATAAAACAGAAATTATGTTCTTCAATGCATCATATAGAAACTGCTACGAAAATGCTATTGCCAGATTCGTATCGGACACATATTCAACATGTGTATGAAAAACATAGAATGGAACTTGTAATTTTAATACATTCATTATTCACTAAATTCTTGAAAAATACTTCCTTAACACGTTCCTTTGCCATATGGACTAATAAAATTGGCAACGTATTCTTGTGAAATAAGTATGCAACATAATAACTTCATTTTAATCAACAGCAGGGGCGGAGCTACAGATGGCTTTGTCCTCTAAAAAATTAGTAAAAATTCTGCTTTACCCTTTGCAAATAGGGTTGGTAATTTATGGATTAATTCTTATGATAGCCCCCCAAAATTAAGTGTATATTCAAAAATCCTAGTTCTTTTCCTGCTCAATAGCATTGAAGACTTGCATAGGTCAGCTATCCAAGTCTGATCCTTAGCTCTAAATTCTAAGTTTTGGTGACTAGACAAATCTGACAGTAACAAAAGAACTCGCAACCGAGACGATCACTGAGTCAATGTAACACAGATATTGCCCATTCCCCAATTATTCAATTCTGACCTACTTATTGTTGACAATTGAGTTACACATGCTGCATGGATGTTATTCACATGGTTATTTAGTAGTAAAAGGATGTAACAACTAAAATACAAGATACGCATAATTCATCTGATTTAGCTCCACTTAATTCTTGTAGCCAAGCTAGCATTGAAATGGTTTGTTGATCAAAACTAGTCAACATATTGAGGTTTTTTTTTTTTTTTTTATGCAAAACTTGGCAAGTTTTGACTGCCCATATGATCTTATTATTGAACTCATCTTTATTGCAGAAAAATCAAATCCTCACTCAAAAACGCTTTCATGGTTCAATTTACATGGCCACAAAAATTACATATAGGTCTAAAAACCACATCCTCCAAATTAAACTTCTAAACTTATACAACCCATTAAAAAGAATCCAAATTTATAATGGGTTTTCAACCAAGAGTTTTAATTTACACAACGATGCCAACAATATCTCAATAAGTTATTATAATATTACAGTAAATACTAAATCCCCATTTATTTATCTTATAGGTCTAAAACCTATTTAATTTTAAAGACACAAGTAAATTTCTTATTCATGGTAGACTCCTTAGATTTTCAGTAAGGTAGATCAGTACCATTTGCAGCAAATGCAATACAAAGATTGAATTCAACGTGAAGCAATTTGCCTCAAAGAAGAATCAAAGAGGAGAACCCCAACCCCCACCACCAGGAGTTAAAATTTGAAGAATTTCCCCTGCCTGCACTTCAACTGTGTTTTTACCTCCAAGGTAAACCCTCCGGTTATCTTTCGTGACAAGGTAGTTAGCCCCATGAGCCCCATCTCTTCCACCTTTTAAGCCTCTTGGTGCATGAACACGCCTCTCCGATAGAATGCTCACTACAACAGGGTGCTTGAACTCTATCTCCCTGACAAGTCCATCACCTCCTCTATGAAGTCCAATTCCCCCACTGTTCTCTCTAAGCCCAAATTTATGTAAAAGAACAGGATATCTCTGCTCAAAAATCTCCGGATCAGTCATTCTCGTGTTGGTCATGTGGCATTGGACTCCACTGGTTCCATCCCAGGTTGGACCAGCCCCACTCCCACCTCCAATTGTTTCGTAATAACCAAAAGTATCATCCCCAAATGTGAGATTATTCATACAACCCTGTGAACATGCACAAGCTTGAAATGCAGTAAGTACAACATCAGTTATTCTCTGTGATGTCAGAACATTACCTCCCACCACAGCAGCTTTATCACTTGGAGAGAGGAATGACCCTGCTGGAATATGGATTTTAACAGGAGCTAAACAACCTTGATTGAGAGGAATATCAACATCCACCAAACTACGAAGGCAGTAAATAACTGCTGCAGCTGTTACTGCTTCCGGTGCATTCCAATTCCCATAAACTTCAGGACTGGTCCCGTTAAAGTCAAATATTGCTTCACCTTTGTCAGAATCAATTGTCAGCTTCAAATGAATAACCGACCCGTCATCCATGTAATCCTCTTCTTCAATGGTTACTAAATTTCCATCTCCAAGATTAGATGACTGAGATGAAACTCTAGTAGCAACTGACTTAAGCATTTCTCTCACTGCTTCTTCTGCATTCAACTGCACGTATGTCATGTAAGCCTGAACAATGTCCAAACCATACTGCTCAATAAGCTCTTTTATAAGGGAAATTCCTCGCTGGTTTGCAGCTACTTGTGCTCGAAGATCTGATAGATTATCTTGAAGCCTGCGTGTTCCTGGGATCTTATGAGCCACTTCATCAGAACAGGGGAACTGGAGAAGTTCCACAATTCCTTCTTCCTGAAAAATCCCCTTTTCCACAAGCTTAAACGCTTTTATGGCAGCCCCTTCTTCCCATATGGACTTTGAAAAAGGCGGCATGCTTCCAGGAGTTATACCCCCAATCTCTGCATGATGCCCTCTGCTTGCCACAAAAAATACTAACCTCCCGTTATCAAAAACAGGTGTAATAACAGTTATATCAGGAAGATGGCTACCTCCAGCACAAGGATGATTGGTAACCAAAACATCACCTTCATTCAAATTGTCACCCCAGTAATTGAGCTGCCACTGAACTGTGCTGGACATAGCTCCTAGGTGCACAGGGACGTGAGGGGCATTAGCGACTAGTCCCCCATCAGGACCAAAGAGAGCACAAGAGAAATCTAGCCGTTCCTTGATATTTGTTGATATAGAAGTCCTCTGTAGGGTCCTTCCCATCTGTTCAGCTATTCCCATAAACCTGTGATTAAAGATTGAAAGCTGCACAACATCTGCAACTTTTTCTGCTACTGTCACAGTGTTCAAAGTAGACTCAACTTCAATTTTAATGTTGCCATATTTGGTTATAATAGCTCTACAGTTGGGCTCTACTATCACAGTACTATTCCCGTTCATGATGATTGAAGGACCGGGCAAGACATGTTCATACCCCAAATTCTCAAGCTTGAACAGAGGTGTATCGTGCCACCCACTCCCAAAGTAAACCTTGTAGTGGCCTTCAACTTTAGGAGTTCCAAAAGCAGGTTCAAGGGCCTGCGGCTTCAATATATTAGTGACTCCTATACCACGAACTCTTACATCACACATTAAGATGTTCCTGTTTTGTAGTTTAAATCCATACTCCTGCTGAAAGAGATTCACAAATTCCACAGCATAGTCAAATGCTGATTCATCTTCAGCTATTCGCCTCTTAACCATGATGGCAGTGTCTGTACCTTCATACCTCAAATTTAAATATGTCTCTGCAGTAATGTTTTCCTCTCTGAACCCTTGCTCTTGCAACTTCTGTGTTACCTGCTTCAGCAACATAGCTTCTCTGCGAGAGGCCTCTAGCACAGATTCGGGACCATAAACAGCAGAATATGGCTCCTGTGCCTCTTCAACAACATCTGCCAATCCCATCCCATAAGCACTTAAGATCCCACAGAACCTGTGAATGAGAACTTCTTTCATACCCAAAGACCTAGCAATAGCACAGGCATGCTGAGGTCCAGCACCTCCAAAGCAACCAAGAGCATGGTTCCTCGTTTCATGGCCCTTCATCTCAGTTAACTGCCGTATTGGACGACACATTGTCTCATTAGCAACATTCACAAATCCCAGTGCAATCTCCTCCACTGTCATGTCCTTTGCAGATGGCTCCTGACTTTTTCTGTAGGAATTTATTTCTCTTGCAAGCTTCTCAAATTCTTCTCTGGTTGCCTTGATATCTAGAGGTTGATCTTCCTTAGGGCCAAAGATGGATGGGAAATAATCAGGAATAACAAATCCTAGAATCAGGTTAGCATCTGTAACTGCCAATTCCCCACCTTTCCGGTAACATACAGGACCAGGGTGCGCACCCACTGATTCTGGTCCGACTCGGAAAGCTCCAAATTGGAACTTTAATTTTGATCCACCACCAGCAGCAACAGTGTTTATGTCAAGCTGAGGTGCTTGTATTATGGCACCAGCAATCTGAGTTTCAAGAACCTGTTCATAACTTCCAGCATAACGGCTCACATCAGTAGATGTACCACCCATGTCAAACCCAATAAGGGGCTTCTGCGTTTCAAGATTAAAAAGAGTCTGTGAGTATCCAACAACCCCACCAGCAGGACCAGACAGCACTGCCTTGTGCCCTGAAAATCTACTTTCTGGTGCAAGTCCTCCATCTGATTGCATAAACAGAACATTCACCTTCCCCAACCCTTCATCGAATTTGGATATGAATCCTGATAAGTACTCTTTAATAACCGGGGTCAAGTACGCATCAACACTAGCGGTTAGACCCCTCGGAACAGCTCTAACCATGGGAGTCAAAGCTGAAGATAAAGAAACATGTCTGAAACCCAAACTCGCAGCTAACTTCTCCACAGCTATTTCATGGTGTGGATAAGTGTAAGAATGCATCAACACAACAGCCAAAGAGCTAATTCCTTTCTCCAACAACCCTTTCAGTAAAGGCTTGAGAGCGTCTTCATTGAGAGGCTTCACAACCTTAACAATCTCACCTGAAACACCCTTAACTAATGAGGCAGAAGAATCTTGATTCTCTTCCTCCTTATCGCAAACAAGCTCAACTCTCTCATCAACCTCTATAACCTCCTCATAAAGATTTGATGGTTTTGATACAGTGAGGTCAAAAATGCTAGGGCGAGCCTGGTTACCAATCTGGAGCAAATCCCGGAAGCCTCGAGTCACACACAAAGCAATCCTTTCTCCTTTTCTTTCTAAAAGTGCATTTGTCGCCACAGTTGTACCCATCCTAATCCATTCAATCTTATCAGTGGGAATTTTCAAAGTACGCGAGATTTTCTCCCCCGTAAACTCTTCAAGAATCCTCCGAATACCCTCAACCGGAGCATCATCATAGTTTGATGGGTCAACAGACAAAAGTTTTAAAACTCGACCATCAGGCTGACCCGGGATTTCAGCATAAACATCGGTGAAGGTTCCCCCTCTGTCAATGCAAAACCTGAGTTTCCCTTCATTGAAACTCCCCATTCCTATGCCCAAAGCTCAGAATTCAGATAACCAGGATATACCAACCTAAAATTTAATTTTAATTTTAAATTAAAAAAAAAATGATTTTAATAATTACAAGTTGCTAGTGAGACAGCATTCTGTATTAAAAACATGGGTATTTGATATTTGATATTCACTTAGGAATTCTAATCCTATGCAATTCCAAAAAGACTAGGTTTCATATAGTGGAACAACATAAACGCGAATGAAAGCCAAAACATAGTCATAATAAAATTCTATCAACAAGTGATGCTTTTGAAAGTGGTTATTAGTGATGCTGTAATTATAAATAATGATTGGCGCAAACAATAATTAAAATGAGTTGTTTTTGAATAAGAAAAAATGGGAAACGAATAAAAGATGAGATTAGAGAGAGAGAGTCTTACTTTAGGCAGAGAGTTTTGGGTTTGAGATGGAAAGGAGGAGGTATCAAGTATCAACTATCAACTATCAACTATCAACTATCAACTATCAACTATCAAGTATCAAGGATCGGCTTACACCTATCTCCTTTACGCAGAGAGTTTTGGGTTTGGAGTTTGAGAGAGAAAGGAGGAGGTATCAACTATCAACTATCAACTATCAACTATCAAGGATCGGCTTACACCTATCTCACCTTCCATAAACTGCTGTTCTACTTGCGTTGCATCTGGGCCACTTGGCATTTTTTTAAGCGGTATTACCGTTTTGCCTGGACTTGTAATGAAACGTTGTCGTTCCATGTCAACCTCAATAGAGTTCAGAGTTAAATTACCTCGTTTTTTTTTTTTTTTTTTCTAATTTAGCTTCATTTAGATGTCTTTATTTATTTATCTATCTCATTTAAATCTGATTTTTTCTCTTCCTTATTTTCGGCTAAGCAACTCACAACTCTCATCACTCCCACTTCACACGCCACAACTCGTTTCACATATCGCAAAGAAATCGAATCCTTTATCACAAATCACAAACTCACATCTCATCCTCTTTCACAGACCTTAACTCACTTCATAGACCACAAAGAAATCCAACCCTTCTCACAAATCACAACTCACCTCTCATCCCCTTTCACAAAAAGACTTCACATATCAAAACTCACCATCAAACCCCAAAGAAATTGATGTACATCCACGGAGCAGACCACTAGATCTCCGACGCAGCAAACCCATCAAATCCCAAATCCTGACGCAAACCACCAAATATACCGAGATGGATTGTGATTGGCACCAGTAAAAATCTCTTCCTCTCCTCAATGAGATTTGTGGATGACTGATAGGTCTACAATGGTGCGAGCTCAAGAGACCTTAGTGATGAGCTCTGGCAGTTTGGCTTGAAGAAAGATAAATTGAATAGAAATAATAAAAACAGAGAGTTGAGCTACAATAGCTAAAGGAATTCCTATAGCTAATGTTCATAAACTATTTTTTGTCTGGCTTCTATTGTGCCTCATGTGGGAGCATTTGAGAGGGGATATAATTATATTATAGCAAAAGGGTTTATTGAGCCAAATGAGCACCACATTTTGAGTTTGGTTTTTCGTCATGGCTACAATTCTATCTAGAATAAAGAATAAAGATTCTTTTAAAAACAATTCAATAAAAAAGGAATATATACAGCGTGTTTGTAAATGTTTTCACTCTTGTTTTTTCCAAATGTTTTTAGGTATTTTGAGAAATTGCTCCCAAGATCAATATTTTAGTAGTTTGGGAACAATTATGCAACAGCTAAGCATTAAAAGTTTCATGATTTGTTTGCCAATTTTCGCATATATCTACATCTCTAGCTTGATGAACAGTGACAAATCTGGTTACTGACCAGGTGGCACATGCTCACTCTCAAATTAAAATATATATATATAAAGATATATAAAATTTTGGGAAAGAAAAAAATCTAAAGCCCACCCTCAAATTTTAAGGAAATAGATTACCCAACTCATAAAATAAAATTAAAATTATCCAGGTATATATAAAATTTGAGGAAAGAAAAAACTCTAAAAAAATCCCATGACTGAGTCAATGGCTATGCCCACAAGGAAATCAGGCTCCTTTGATGGAGAAAATCTCATGATTTCTTTTTCTATGTAATCACAATTCGCAAGCTGCAAGCCCAAGAATAAAGGAAGAAATGAGTGCTAGAAGGAAGAATGTAGAGGAAAAGTAAAGTTGAGAAGGAACTAGGTCATTCAGCAAGTGGGATCCACTTACTAATCAAAGGGAATATATATATATATATTTGGTCATGTCAGAATATTGGTTAAAAATATATATATATATTATATTGGTTTATTTCAGATGCTATTTGTATACCATAGAAAGTCTTAGCAAAAAAGAAGTATACCATACAAAGGAAACATATTAATTTCTTATATTATTTATATTTGATTGTATCTTATACGATATTACTTTATATTTGTGATGGCATAAAAAGACATGATCACATAATTTTACTCACGAAAAAAAAAAAAAAAAAAAAAGAAAAAGAAAGCTAATAATAGAATACAAGATTTAATTTTATTTATAATTTAATAATACTTATAGAATATAAAATTTAATTTCTTTTAATTACTAGCAGCTTTTGAGTAATTTATGTTGAGAAATATATAATTTAATTTCTTTTCATAGCATGGATAATGAAGTTATCATACAACAATTTCAAAATATAAAACACATCGAAATCAATTATAAAAGACTATAATGAGTTTCTTTTTTGTTATTTTTTGTTTATATACCTAATGTACATCGTTTTTTTTGGAATTTTTTTTGTGTTAATAAATATTTTATTTATCAAACGATATGTATATATATACATATTATTTCTATTAAAATTTTATATAAAAAAGTGGCCACCCTCAATTAAAGTTCTAGATCCGCCCTTGTTGATGAATGTCTTATAGTCCATCTTCCATACAGCAAGATTAAGAATTTACACTAGGTTTCCATTTGTCTGTTGCAATTTTTTTGTATTGGTGCATGTGTCATTGCTTGCAGCCATAGGTCAACCACCTTGTGCTTAAACAAAAACATGCACATATAATCCTAGTTCAAGTCAAATTTTCCCTGAAAAAAATCGAAGGCCGTGAGGATGATTGCATCATAGTCCAACGCGCACAAACATCTTGCAAATGATAAATTATGGAGTCTATTTTAGCAAGAAAACTAAGTTCTAATGTTAAACATCAACTTCCCACCGCAATACCACGTGTTCTTAAGCTCATATGGGAACCAAACCATGTGTATTGCCTCTATCTTTGCAACTTTCATTTATCTGCATTCTTTGTGAAGTCATTTAAAGTTTTTAACCACTCAATGGAGTTTTTTTTTTTGGCAAGTTTACGCATACTCTCAATAGGTTTTGAACCCACGAATTTACCTCCATCCTTCTGAGGAGAGAAGATGCCATTTGAACTACAGCTTACTGGCCACTTAAAGGGAAAATGACAACTTTGAGAAATAGAACCAAATACAGCCTAAAACGAACCAGCGACCAAAGTCAATTGAGGCCCCCAGAAATTGATTGTGATAAATTGCTTACACAATTTGAAGAGGATGAAATGCTGAGTTGTTCAAGCCACCCACTGGCATAATTTATAGCTTTTGGTAATTGATTATGAAATTATATATATACTTTTTTTTTTCAAAAAAATGAGAACTCAAATAATTAACCTTTATCTATGTATATTTTAACTCAGGTTCTCCTTATAAAAGAGAGCATGCAATAACATTGAACTACAAAACTCTTGACAATTTCTTTGGATACTTGATTATGAAAAGCCACAGGTTGGCGGCCCATCCAATTATAATTACATCTCTAACATGAACAGGTTGGATAAGAAACTGAAACCTAAATTCATAAGATGGAAAAACTAAAATGATGGGTATATATATACAAACATAAACACTGAAGTGATTATTTTTTACTGATAACTTGAGAAAACATTCCAATACTGTTTTCATTTATTTCTTTTCAAATTTAACTCTTACATATTCACAAAGACTTCTTGTGTAACAGGGGATCAGAAATGACTTGAGGCTCAAATTCTGGCTTCAAATAATGAGCAAGCAGCTCTGCATACAACTCATACCGGGAAGTCATTCGGAACCCCCACTTGTCTTTCAGCTGCCTACAGAGGTTAAGGTCCATGTCTGAGATCAACAAACCATCCCTGTTACGAGAAAGAGATGGAGTGCAAGAAGCATCTGGGGCTGAAAAATGACTGGATCCATAGAAATGCCCAAAATCTGCATGTTGTGGCTTTCCATCACCCGAAGTGAATGGATTGGGGAATATCTCAGTCCCAACACGGTTGATTGACCCAACATAGTAACTGTTTGCTATTGCAGCATTACGGGCCTGTAAAACCGACAAATAATATCTCAACTTACTATTGAGAACCTTTTTCCTTTTTATTTTTTTGGCTATTATAAAAGAATATAAGGGTTGAAATCTGCAAATATGTCAGTGTAACAAATGGCTGACAAAAATTTTCATTTGAATGATCATCTACAAGACCATTATCTGAATACATACTTGTAACATAATCTTTTGATAGATTATGTCATTTACTACTAGAAATTTCTTGTAGTTGAACCCATCTCACAATTGATTTCTATCAAGGCAAAAAGAAAATGATGCTGCTATATAACTATTATATTATTCAAAGTTTGACAAAATCATAATCATCTCAGAAGCAGAATCAAGATTCAAAAGAGGGAATCCATAAAACAAAAGTAAATTATAATGATAAAGATAATGGATGAAGAATCACCTCAATGGGCCACATCGGTTCACTGAGTTCGCCGACAGTAGCAGAAGGGTTGAAAACAATCTCTGCGCCATTCAAGCCAAAAGCTAACCAATTCAAAGGATGGTGCCTCCCATAACATATATTAACAGCGATCTTTCCAAAGGCCGTCTCAAAAACAGGATGCCCAGTGTTACCTTCCATATAATATGTGCTCTCATTGAAGTCACCGACTCTCGGTATATGGTTCTGCCAAAAGAGCCAATCTCATTATTTCCAAAAGAAAAGAAATTATAACAGTGAACAATTATTTAGTTTACCTTCCGATGCTTGCCAATTATGTTGCCATGATTTCCAATTATAACAGCAGTGTTCCAAATAGTTTCTCCATGATTGACATCCCTCTCAAGAATTGGACTTATAATGACCATATTATATTTCAGTGCAAAATCCTGAAGAAATTGTGTAGATTCCCCATCAACAGGCTCTGCAAATTCACACCACCTCTTCTCCCGGGTACAAAAGGCAAATGGCATCATCCATGCTTCCTGGATGAAATTTACATATTATGTCACGAGATTTTCAAGACTTGAGATAGAAGTGAATCAATAAAAGTATTCAACCCTCACACCACGACTTACCTGCAGGCATAAAATATTGACTCCTGAAGCACCAGCAGCCTCAATGATTGGCTTTAGTTTCTGAAAGATATTCCTCTTTTGGTCCAGAAAGGGCGCAGTTGTTGGAAGAGCTATAGAGTTCTGAATAAGACCAACCCTAACTACTCGAGGTGCTCTCAATAATTCTTTGTCAGCATGAAAGCAGAAAGCCTGAAAGGATTTAATATGAACAATTCAGATCAATCAATAATGCAGCAGCAATTATTTAAGATTTTTTTTTTTTTATAACTAAAATTCTTTAGAAAATTGCAAAAGGGACGGGGGGAGTATAAAAAGGAAGAGCCAGAAAGAACATTTTCATATGTAATAATAATAAAGAGAACTCTATGGAAGTTTTCAATATGCATATTTTGCACGGAAAATTCCTAAAAATTCCTGACATCAACTAATTTCTTTCTTTAACTGACTTCCCACCTTACCTCCCAATGTCTCCTCTCTCTTCCACTCTTTCCCCCTCCCTCTCTCCCTCCAAACCAAAACACTCCTTTTTTCTATACACGCATCATGCAAGCCATTTGACTATTGGGATAGAGCTAACACACTAAACCAGTAGGTACAAAACTGCTATAACATCAACTAAATCAGCCAACAGAAAAAGCAAAATAGATTTGGCCTGCTTTCTATAGTGAAGATTCAACTTTGAAGGGTTTAGTACTTTGCATGAATGCTTCTAAGAAATTTAATGATTCTTTATTACACTCTTGTATGAGATCGGTGATTTCAATATTCATTTGAACAATTTCAGAAAGGTTTCTCTTAGAATCTATACATAAAAACAAAGAGATTTCAGCAGTTAGGATATTTATGCAGATTATTGTTTTGACCAAGTTATCCCTTCTTCATTAATTATTTTGCACACATAACTACAAAATTTCCTTTCTTCTGATACATGACACGCATGAAGCAGGATAAGCATTAGCTCCCATTAAGATCCCAGTGAATTCAATTAAGCGCACCATTAGCACTTTAGCAGAAAGTAGGGCTCAAATAAAGCATAAAGGCCAACATTCTTTTTATCCGAACTAGATTGCCCTTGACTATCAGCATCTGACAGTTTTTGAAGCTTAGATATCTAATCATACAATTCCATTCCACAATCACAGCTCAACTATTGCATTTCCAAAGCATTGAATGAGACCATCAGCTTTTCCCTTAAAAAAATAATGAGTCCAATAATTTTTACTTCTTCTTGACACTTTGTACCAAAAAATTATTTAAAAAAATATATATAATAAAAAAACCTGAAAATTATCAATCACATCATAACCATTCCAGTGATTTCTTTGGCTAATCAACTTAGTGAAATCAGCACATAAATAAAGTAAAAGCAAAAGCAAAAGGAATCAATGGTGAACCTAGTACTTCAAACAGATTCTTAACCACCATAACAACATGCAGGATAAATGCCTACTTTGAGGTCAAAATCATGTTCTGAAGAGAAAGCTTTAGCAGATTCTGGGAGAGCTATGTTATCCATTGCCCTTCCACAGTTAAGCCCCAGAAGCAAGCGGCTGACTTCCTGCAAAATTGTAAGCCCACCATCAGAAAATACCCCAAATATGTCTATGTGAGGTCGATGCAAGATTCAGCATTACAACCAATTTAAGAGGAAGAAAAATAACCCACCTTCCATCACAATTACAGAATTTCAAAATTCATGTAAAAGCAGCAAGTAGAAAGTTAATACACAAAATTAAGAATAACAGAAATTATGTTCTTCAATGCATCATATAGAAACTGCTACGAAAATGCTATTTCCAGATTCGTATCGGACACATATTCAACGTGTATGAAAAACATAGAATGAAACATGCAATTTTAATACATTCATTATTCACTAAATTCTTGAAAAATACTTCCTTAACACGTTACTTTGTCATATGGACTAATAAAATTGGCAACGTATTCATGTCAAATAAGTATGCAACATAATAACTTCATTTTAATCAACAGCAGGGGCGGAGCTACAGATGGCTTTGTCCTCTAAAAAATTAGTAAAAATTCTGATTTACCCTTTGCAAATAGGGTTGGTTATTTATGGATTAATTCTTATGATGGCCCCCCAAAATTAAGTGTATATTCAAAAATCCTAGTTCTGTTCCTGCTCAATAGTATTGAAGACTTGCATATGTCAGCTATCCAAGTCTGATCCTTGGCTCTAAATTCTAAGTTTTGGTGACTAGACAAATCTGACAGTAACAAAAGAACTCGCAACCGAGACAATCACTGAGTCAATGTAACACAGATATTGCCCCTCCCCCAATCATTCAATTCTGACCTACTTATTGTTGACAATTGAGTTACACATGCTGCATGGATGTTATTCACATGGTTATTTCGTAGTAAAAGGATGTAACAACTAAAATACAAGATACGCATAATTCATCTGATTTAGCTCCCCTTAAGTCTTGTAGCCAAGTTAGCATTGAAATGGTTTGTTGATCAAAACTAGCCAACATATTGAGGTTTTTTTTTACTTTTTATTTTTTTAATTTTTTTTTTTTATGCAAAACTTGGCTAGTTTTGACTGCCCATATGATCTTATTATTGAACTCATCTTTACTGCAGAAAAATCAAATCCTCACTCAAAAACGCTTTCATGGTTCAATTTACATGGCCACAAGAATTACATATAGGTCTAAAAAACACATCCTCCAAATTAAACTTCTAAACTTATACAACCCATTAAAAAGAATCCAAATTTATAATGGGTTTTCAACCAAGAGTTTTAATTTACACAACGATGCCAAGAATTTCTCAATAAGTTATTATAATATTAAAAACGCTGAAGTACTCTAAAGTGGAATAGTTGTTCACAAAATGGAAATTGGTCAAAATAAACTATCAGGCCTTGATTGAAACCCGTTGAATCAACGATCCTGATTCATATATATCAAAAAATTAGCACTAGTTGAGAAACCCAGAAAAAACAAAAGGGGGAGAATAAAGAAAATAACCTGGAAGAGTTCAGGCTTGAGATTTTCGCTTAGCAGAGAATGAAGTGAGTCATACCCACAAATGGAACCGTCATTTAAGGTCTTGGTTTCAACTTTTTTAACTTCTCCATTCTCTGCTTCAATCTCTTGAGCTTTCTCCATTTTTTTTGGTTGCTTCTTTCACAGAGAGCGAGAAAGAGAGAGACAGTGGAGGTGGCGTGGAGTAAATATGTATTGACTGACTCAGATGATTGTCTTTCTCTGGATAAGGAGAGCCTGTCAGCAATGCTTTTTTTTTTTTTTTTTTTAATCTGTCAGGTAGTGAAATCTCATGCAATATTTTTAGTATTGCATTAGCAACCATTCGTTTTATGTGATTGAAATTTTCAATCTCAACCGATTAATAAAAAAATATTTAAAAAATTAAAAAAGCGAAACAGTGAAAAAGTTGTGAGAAAGAAAAAGGTATTGTAGAGTATGGCATGATATCTCAATTCAACCGTTAGGACTTAACTGCCAAACAAAAAAAAAGTATGGATGTATGGTATTATTTTTCAGTTTTTTTGAAATATAGGGTTTTTTTGTATATATACCTCACAAAAAGTGAAATCTAAAAAAGCTATACTTTCTTTCATTGCAAAAAAAAAAAAAACTATACTTTGAGAAAATGTAATTTGAAACCAAGTTACTATTTTCAAAAACTTATAAAATAAATTGTTATGTCTAGATCCGGATCATATGATCTCTAGAAATGTTACACAATCCGGACCACATTAAAAATTTTAATTAGTAGGATCATGGTATGATTTAGATCCAAATTATGGGATGAGTTTTTTTTTTTTTGCTACATATTATGTGATGAGTTAGGATCGTGATCCTACCATGATCTCATTCGATCATAAATTTTGAAAAATTTATAGCCAATTGTTTGAACATTTTGAGCTCAACTTGTAGCCATCCATTTTTTATATCTAAAAATGAATTGGGTTTCTTGGTCCAAAGTGGCCCAACGAAAGCCAACCACTTTAGCAGAGCCTAAAAGGTTGAAGAAATTCATAGCCCAATAAGTTTACGGTGCCATCAATTACGAAGCCTGTCGCAGTCCATATGCAAAAAAAAGACTTTAAAGAGCTTCAACTAGCCCATTTTGAGAGGCCTATAGCTACTTGACAACTCCAACTAAGTCTGACATGGGACCCACAAGTCATTTTGAGTTTGCTTGTCCAAGTAAACAAAGTGATGTTGACAACCACTTTCAAAACAGTTTCAAAAAGCCATCAAACACTGTGGACAAATTTGGATTTTTGCACAGTGGTCATTGTAGGAGTTTCAATGGACAATATGCCTAACCAATATCTTTTATATACTGTTCACAGTAGAAGCACCTGGAAAACCACAACCATGCTTTATTTTCCGTCAAAACAAGGTCAAATTTAGTTTCATGGGAACCAAGGTAGCAATCCACCATGGCCTAAATCCATAGTGGGCACTGTTTATCTTCTTAAAGACTTAGGGAGTTCCATTTGAAGATAAATGAGTTAGTTTTAGGAGCCTCAAAATCTATCACGAAACTAGTGGTGTGTCTATTAGGAGACATGGATATTGCCATATTGGTGAGTGTAACTTCAAGCTGAAAAAACGTGCATGAGTCGACCAAACCCACTAAACCATCACTATTAGCATTATATGCTCACCTATTCCTACCACCATGAGTCTCACCTTTTATGGTTTTGCTTAAACCAAATTTCTTTCACACCTGACTGGGTTGAGTCTTGGGTTCGACTCTCCAATACAAGTTCAACCCACGTTTTAGCCAACCTTTATGCAACACATGGCAATATCGAGAAAAAGACCTTATATAACTAACAAAAAAAAGATTCAAGTCTTATTTTAAGATGAACAGTGCATTGTAGCCATATTTCTATTACCCTTTTTTTTCTGTTTTCTTTTTTTTCTTTTTTTCAGGAATGTTAATGAGTATGGACCCAATTTTATTGAAGTCTAACTAGTATCAATTTTTCATGGTTCCCACAAAGTAGTATGGTGTTAACTAAGGTCCTCTTCACCAAAGCATAAATACTCTAACCCTAATATAATCCATGCTAATTTCCTCGCAAGCACTCGTGCCAGTTTAATCAGAAATGCAATATCTATGTTTTCCTTTTGGGTTATTGGAATAAATATTAGTGCCAATGATGGTGGAAAAGGTTCACCTGATATAGATAATGAAGTGTTGATGACTGTTTTTGGGGCACCACAAGCCCAATAATACAAAATTGGCCTATATCCTAGCTCGCGGCAGAAGACCAAAAATAATGAAATACAAGCAGTCTTGGCCTACCCCATCAAGCCACAAGCCCGTTGCCACTATGAATGGCCCCTTGAGCCCATGACCCATTGCAAAAGGCCAAAGTACGAAAAGTCCACAAAGACTATGAGCACAGAAAGTTCCAAAGCTCATGTAGAAACTCAACAACTTATGGCATAATGTTAGACCTCGCCAAACACATCATGGTTTGAGCCAATCTACTTGGCTTCGCACCTTCTCACTAAAACAAGCTCCAATGAACTCCAATGGGGTCCAAGGCTACCACAATGTAAGCATCTACATGGAATCCGTGAAGCCTAAGCTTCTAAACCTGCAAATAATGTGAACCCAGTAGATGCGAACTCCATCAAAGAGTTGTGATCTACTATGGAATACCAAAATGGGCCTAGTGCATCACAGTCAAGCCCATTTCATTGGGCCTTGCACAACGAGCCACAATCAAGCCTCAATTGGGTCCCTAAGTACCTCAATGCAAATAACAACACAATTTCATAAGGAACTTAAGTATGTGGCCCAAGCCTGTGTCCTAATTCCTTCTTTCTCTTCTCTATAGGAATCATGGGAGTTCAAGTTTGGTGGTTAGGGACTTTATCCAAAGAATTGAGGAATTGCTGCCATGGACCAACGATTTTTCTTGGGGAACGTATTGGTTTGTCAAGCACGAAATCTCTTCAATCACGCGTGTGTGCACCATCTCCAAAAAAAGCCTAGCCTTTCTTCAATCATGGTGTGGGCAAGCATTTAATGTTCACTCTTTCCCCATAAAATTCATTAAATGTCCTCACCTTCCCCATAAAAACATTAAATGCCCTTTATCGTCTGGTCAAATCAAGCAGCCCTTAAGTCCAGCGGAAACGATAGCTTACCTAGCGAGAAGCAACTGGTATATCCTTTTCTGCCAAAAAGACACCTCTTTCTCCTAAAAAGAGGGACTGGGTTGCCTCAAAAAGACCTGGGATGAGACACACAAGGACATGTCACTATCAAAAGGAGCGTTTCTGAGGCCACTCAATGGTATCTCACGCCTATAAGAAAGGAGGAAGAAATCATGAATGGGAGAAAGAATAAAAGGAGAATAAGGGACTAACAGAATAAATCTAGAAATTAACCATAAAACATACACAAAAAAACTCTATCTTCTCTATACCCAATGGGAAGACACTCAATTCCCACATGTGCTACACGTAACTTTGGATAAGCTCTCTCCCATTTCAAACCTTACTCTCATTTTCCACTTTGATCTTAAATTAGATTTGCCTTGGCAAAATTGGTGACCTATTGTTAAGATATTTAGTGTTATACTATTCATTCCTTTTGTGGAGTGATTGGTTTTGAGTTTGTGATACAATGGTCACTTACAAGCCCAAGCCCAAATACACCACAAACAAAAGCAAAAAGTTGATGCCACAATAGTCCAACATGCTACGTTGAGCCATCAAAGTGGAAAAACGCATCCATTAGCCGTTGGATCGAGCCCACCATGTAACGAGAGTCCTGTCACAACATGAAGGCTGAAGCAACGGGACAAATATAAAATGACGGGGAGGGCAGTTGAAAAAACAAAGGATGATATCTCATCCAAAAAAAAAACAAAGGGTGATAAGGTCAATTGGCTAAATTTAGAATCAAATGATGCTACCAAATGTAAAATAAAGTTCAGAGGATGTAAAAATAGATATTTCGATGATTTGGTTGTCTTTTTTGTCTGATACCACCGGCGTGAAAAGTTAACAGTAAGGCGGCAGCGTTTGTTTGGGCGAGAGGTTTGAAGATTTTCTTAAATATTTAGAGAAAATTGAACATATTTTTTTTATCCAAACAAAGCCAAAGGGCGACCTGGTATACTTCCGTAGCTGATGGAGGTTCAAATGCAACTGCCAGTCAACCTTTTCTTCACTCAATTTTTAAAGAACACGTGTCAGCATATTACCGCCACATGTCAGTTCTGAATTGAGTTCCTTGAATAGCTGGTGAAAGAATCCCGCTTTCCAAAACCCCCACTCCAATGAGCTGAATTTTAAAAAAAAAAATGGCGAGAATCGAAGAGGGAGAGACAGCTTCGGCTTCGAGCAGCAACACAAGATTGAGAACGAGACCGGACCCCTTTTTAGTGGTCTGTAAGTGCTTTAGCCTCATAACCGCTCTCACTGCTATCCTTTGCATTTTCGTCAACGTTCTCTCCGCGATTCGATCATTCGAGAACGGATCTGATGTATTATTATTACTCTCTCTCTCTCATTCTCATTCTCATTCTCATTTATATTTATATTTATATTTATATTGTGTAAGTGAGATTTTTGAGCTGTTTTCGATTTGTGGTTAATGTAGATATTCGATGGGATATTTCGGTGTTACGCGGTTATCATTGCCTGCTTTGTCATTCTCGCTGAGACCGAATTGGGTTTCATAATCAAGTTCTGGAAGGTTCGCTTTCATTTTCATTTTCATTTTCATTTTCTTTCCAATATTAATTTTATTGCTACTTAATTGATTTTCTTTACAGCCACATAAACTATATGATAACTAAATCTTTGTTAAAAATGCCATAGATTTTACTCTTTGAACCATTTTGTTCAGTTAATACATTAGTTAAGTGTGTAGGGTTGCTGTACTGCTGTGTTTAATGAAATTAATTTACATTGAGAATGTTTGAATTGATTGGTAATAGGAGGATAATTCTTTCGTTAAAAAGACATTCTTTTTTAGGGATGCCCAGTGAGTGATTAAGTTTATGTTCAAGAGGACTCTCTAATACGTCCCTCATCAATCGCTTTTGGAATCAATAGGCTCATGTACTTCATAACACTTTGATCACAAAGAACAAATTCTTCTAATTGAATTCTTGTCAAGGAGAATACGGATTGCAGGTTTTCTATAGAGACCAGAATGTGTTGATTGAAATGAGAATAGGAGTCATAGGAGGAATCTTTATTACTATCATCATCATCATAATTACTGATTTGTATGTTTCCTCAATACTGAGTTGTCCCTTATCATCATAATTCTTTGGGGGCATCTCCCTCAAAGAATGGAGGAGGGGTGCTGTACTGCTGTGTTAAAATGTTAATATAATCTTTGCATCGATAAATTGAAAAAGAAAAAAGTATAAATAAAAGTCACTTGGAAACTAGCCTTTTAACTTCTATTTTAGTTGCTTATGTCAACATCAACAGTTCATAACATTCCAATGCACATACAGTCATAGTAAACTCTCTCTCTCTCTCTCTCTCTCTCTTCTGATCCTTGGCATTCTTTGGTTGTTTACTTAACATGCTAAAGCATGTATTTAAATTATTATTTAAGGACTTCTGTTAAATCCAAATGCCTGACCAAATATACTTGATATGATTTCGATAATTGATCCCATTATCTCATTTAATATTTCTGTCACTTTTTTGCAGGTGTTAGAGTATTGGGTTGCTAGGGGTATGCTGCAGATCTTGTATGTGTACATTTTAGTATGAAATTTCTTGTTTTCTGTACTTATTTTACCTATCAAAAAACAAATTCTTGTTTTCTGTGCATCTCCTCTCCTTGACAGTGTCTTGATCTGGAATTAGTCTTTCAAACCAATGAACCCAAATCTTGGGCAATCCTTCAACTACAACAACCAAAAATAATAACAACAAAGCCTTAGTCCCAAAACTTTGGGATCTGCTATGGATCCTCAATAGACTAATTAGGGTTGGTCATATGTATTCATCTCTGTCATTCTATCCTAATAAAAAATCATACTTTTTGCTAATCCCTTAATTAACATATCATTTTTACTACTTCTACTAATGTTATTTTAGTTCTTTCTCCACATTGACTTGAATCAAATCACTCTTTCTCGCTGATGCATTAGTCACTTTCCTTTACATGACCAAACCATTTCAAGCAACTCTCCCTCATTTTTTCATCTATAGGTGCCGCCCCTGTTTTTAGATGATCTTTAAATGCTAAAATTTTATCTTTGATAGTTGGACTGGGGAGTTGGGTTTGATTGAGCCAACGACAAACAAATCAGGCTTACATTGGTAGTTAGTCAATCAGCACAATACCAAAGCACATAATCACGACATGTAATTACAATGGAGGATAAGTCATAAACTATACATTATTATTGGGTTCTCTGTAAGGTACTTTCTGATTCATTTTATAAACAATCTCACAAACAAATCTGATTCAGTTGTTTGAATGCATGGACATTATCTGCAGCGTTGCTGTGATGACAAGAGCTTTCCCTGACTATTCTGGCGTGCGGAAGGAGCTTGTTCTTCTTCAAAACATATCAAGTTATATGCTTATGGGTTGTGGTGTAGTCTATTTAGTTTCGGTAAGACAATGGAAAGCACAAATTTTTAATTCTGGAGATATTTGTGTATTTTTTTACCTCTTCCTGCTAGCTGGCCTATTTGGTAATTGTACAGAAACTTGCCCTGTTCAAATTTGTAAAACAGATTGTTTGCATGTCTTGATGAAACCCATTTTCATAGTTAAGTCAAATAGGATTCTTAATTGACCCATTGTGGCTCCAGTCATTCAATGATGCCTTGCTAGGTTCAAGTTAAAGAAGCAATTGACTAATGAATATGTGATCCTTTTATTTCTTATGTCTGCTGAGTTTGTGAGTTTGTTGAGCCATGAGGTCACAACAATTTCTATGCCCTTTCCTGTTGTCTTTATGATCTATTGTTTTAGTTGAGTTTTGATATTTAAGACATCTTTGGGATGAATGAACTGCCAAAACCTTATAGTTTTGATTTTTTGTTTTTGTTTTAATATTGTAATGTTTAAGGTAATGATTTTCACTACTTGACTCCTGTACCAATTCTAAGGGACTCATGTGCATTGGCCATCTCAAACGAGTTCGACAACAAAGAGAGATTACAAGGGAGCAAGCAGTAAAGGATCTCGCGGTAAGTAATTGTATTACTGTAGTTCCATAATTGACAGATATCAAACAAGATTTTTAATTGGCCTTTCATGCTCTGGATTTTTTTTTGGTTTAATTGTGCTGTGTATAGGATATTTTATTGTGACATCATTTTGTTCAAGTTTACTCATCATAGATTATATTTGTGAGAAAAAGAAGGAATATGAGACATTTGTAAATTGTAAGCATCATATCTTTCTAATTCAGGCTTGCAAGTTGAATTTTTTGAACCAGCTATTGATGGCCCTACCTTATGTCTTGGATTTCAAATAGCAAGAAAATCTAACAACGATGAGCTGGGTGATTTAATTTGACGTTCCAAAACTCATTTCCTACTGAAAAGTGTTGGATGAAGTCTTTAACTCATATATGGTTTTGCATCAGCTCATCAAGATGATTTTTGGTGCTTATAAAGGCCATTACCTAATATTTGTCCCAACTGTGTTAGGGTAATCCTGATACACTGCTTTAAGTTGATAATATTTAGAAGGTTAGGATTTCACACCTTCGATGGTCATAGCAGGAATCTTCCATTTACTGGTAAAATACACATAAAGATTCATAAGTTGGATTTAAACCACTTAGTAGATTGAGTGGGTGGCTGTTGATTGTCTTATTAAGTACATGTAGTTTTGGAATGATGTTAATTCCTGTCCTTCAATATCATGTTGATTTCTTGCAGAAATTGCCTGTAATAATATACTTTTTCTGACAATGACAGGAATTGGAGCGGCGTAGAGATGAACTTGAACAATTGCTTCTTGCAGAAAGGAGAGACAATTTGATTGAGTAGACAAAGAATCATCCTGTTATTGAGGTTACCAGACGCAAGGAAAGCAAGTCTGACAATCTCGCCTATGAATCTGTATTGTTGTACGCTCTTGTTGTTTCATTCTTTACAAATGTTGGTTGCCTTCTTGGGATCAAATACTTTACAAGGATTCTAATTTTTTTTTTTTTTTTTTCTTTCTGTATAATTGTATAGTTGGGATCAAATGCATGTTTTGCTCTCTCTTTGACTGTTTGGATCATGTAATTGCTATTGTCTTAAACAAGAGAAACCTCAACTCTAACCTTTGATATTATTAAAATTCATTTTCAAGAGCATTGCCTATCCATGGAAGTCAGTGGCTGATGCTCCCTTTCCACTTCTTCTAATTGATGCATTGGCATCAGTTGTATCATGTATCTAGTATTGTGCAATTGTACAAATTCTGATGTGACATGAACGAAAAGTTAAACTAAAAGATTGGAACTACACAATTTGCAACCAATCAAAGAGGCTTGATTCAACAATTCATAGATTGTCGTCATATGTTTGGAGCTTTGGCATGAAGCAGAACAAAAATTGTGTCTTGCATATTCTAGCAACTTACCATGTTTCAGCTAAATATATGGTTATCTAACATTTTTATTTGGGAGTTCATAAAGCAATAGGATGGAATGAAAAGGAAAAATTTCAAAAGAATGAAAATGGAATGAGGTAGTTTGTTTTTAATGCATTTTTTAGAGTTTATAAAAGAACGGAATTAAAATAAATTTACACTTTTAATATCATGCTCATTATATTTTAGCTGTGTTTTAAAGAAATAAGTATAAAAATGTAATTCTTCTCAATTAATAAGGAGAATACATCTTCTCAATTAAAAAGAAGAATACATTGTTCCACCCACTTATGGGAGTAATGCATATAATGCAGATAGAAGAATAGAATGAAATAAAATAGACATTCCCTTTTAGTTATTTTATTCATTCATACAAAACTCTCAAAGAGATTATATATGGAATGTCTTTAAAAATCCAATAAAATTCATTTCATTCCTTGTGCTCCCTTGTTGCACAAGCTTACAAGCTGTAATTTCTAATTTAAAAATGATCAAATACGTTGACACAACATTGATGTCTAAAAAGATAGCTATCCTTGTAAATAATTTTCTTTTCCAAAGGGAATGGGCGTCCTTGCACAAAACTAAACGATAAGACGAGTTCAATATGCTACTATAATAAGATGTTATGGTGTCAAGTGTTGTGTTGGTAGGCTTAGTGGATATTGCACCATGCCACCATCCATCTGTAATAATAATTATTTCATACATCGAATATATGTATTCTTCCTTTCACAATCATTTGAAACTCACATATTATTAGAAGGAAGATAAATACATATATATGATACATAAGATACTTTCTCCATCTATAGAGATACTCAAATTAGACTCGTGATTAATTTATAGGCCTCATTGTAAAACTAATTGGTTACTTCCACCCTCTCCCAACTAATTTAATCATAATGGAGCCTCCATTGCAAATCTTAAATCTTAAATTGTAAACTTGTAATTTACACATTCCACCTCAACTTGACTTACATTATTAACCAAAGAATTCCTCCATTTATTTTCGTTTTGTTTCTAATTTCCAAAACCATTTATATTTTTTCTTGCCAAGTGTTTATAAACAAAAACTAACCTAACCGTCGTGTCGGTTCAACCAATCCTTCACTCCATAATCTCAATCGGTATAGTATTTCATAATTCATAAGAAAAGAATGCCAAATTTGATTTCCTATCCTAAAATAGAACAAAATGAGTCATTTATTTCTGTTTATGAAAATAACCAAAAATGACATAGAAAAAGAATTGCCAATTTTACCCTCGCATCATATTTTCAAACCCACAAAAGCTTCACCAGCTTCCCGCTCACCTCACTTTCTCTCTCTCAAAACTAAAAAGCTTTGTTCCAGAATCTCCGATCTCTCTCTTCAACGGCGTGTCGTTTACTCGGCTTGACTGACTCACACTCACAGGTACTTGCTTCAGATTGTTCTATTTCCTTTGCCAAAAATCAGTCAATTTCTAAGATCGAAATCGTCTAGGGTTCCTTTTGAGTCCCGTATCATTGCTGTAGGAAAATAAAAGCTTAATTTATTTGATTTTAAGTCCCAGTTCGAGATATCTATATTTATATAATAATGTTTTAGGAAATTAAAATAAACACCTGACTTAAGATTGTTTATGTTCTTTTCATCAAATTTCTCACCAGACAAATGTTGCTTATTTCACTAAAATGATTTGAAGCCACGGGTTTTGGAAGTAGTTTACTTCCAATCCAGTTTGGAGGAATCCTCCTTCAATCTATTACGTGTCAATTATATAGACCATCCACATGTATTATTTTAAAAGTCACATGACTCATTAAAAATGTCATATGAATAAAAATATATATGGATAGTCTATTTAATCGCAGCGTAGTGGATTGGAGGAGGATTCCTCTAAACCGAGTTGTAGGTAAACTCTGTCCGTATTTATTAACTAAATTTTCCTTCAAATTAGTTTAGAGTAAAGTTTTTTTCAACCCACTATGTCGCGAATAAGTATCCGCATGTTATTTTAGTAACATGACGTATTTAAAGTCATGTGACTTGTTTAGAACACTCATTAGCAAAATATAATGGTCATTTGAACCAGGACGTAATGGGTTGGAGGAGAAACCTTCAATCTGGTTTGGAGGAAAACTTAGTTTTCCTTTCAGCTTGATCGCAATTTCCTTGAGCAAAATCTTCGTGTCTTCCTATGCATGTGTCTCAAATTGTTGAGTTTTATTTTTTTTGGTTTGTTTGTTTTGTCTTTGTGTAGTAAGTTTGAGCCTTTATTGTTCTTGATCGTTTTTATTTGCATTTTTGAATCTATGATTGTACTAATGTTCCTTGCTTGAATTTCTTTCCATTGTTGTGGATGATTTTAGTGAGTCCGCTTAAGAGCTGATTTTAGAAGTGTAAATATAACTGTGCAGCAACTCGAACACTTTTATTTTTCATTTCTCAAATGGTATAGATTTTTGTGTGCGCATTTTCAGAGGCTAGAATGTTACTCCATTTTCCTTTCTTGAATTTATTTAAAAAGTGCTGGCAATTGTTGGAAAGTTGGGTTGAGTTTTAATTATAAGGTTCAAGAAATATTGGGCAGAAACTATACTGTTTAGTTTCATTTCATGTTCATCCATGCCTGGTATTCTGGTTTAGAAACTGATGATATAGGAGATTACTCTAAGTGAATTAAATCTAATTCCCCCGGATTATGGATTAGTCACAAGAGGTACATCAACCACAAATGAATACCTGTATTAATGTAGGAAAATTCTGGGATCCATGCCATGCAGGACAAAAGGGGTGTGGTCAGTAGAGGAGGTGAGATCATACAGAGAAGAATGGTGGGAGTCTATGAAAGTGCCATGTAATGTGGTGCCCTTTTGGTGAGGAGCAGGATCTAAATAGTCTTACGCATCAACAGAAAACATCAACAAGGAAGTGTCAATTTAGATAATTCGCTGAAAACTCCAACATTAAAAGATAATTTTTAAAAGGTATTTGTTTACTTTATAAATTTATGTATTGTTGATTGGTGTTGTATGTGTAAGAACAATGGGGAGACCACATATCATTTACTGTTCCACTGTGCTTACGTATACGAGCTTTGGTCTATGTTGTTTTGTTTGTTTGGGCTATGCCCGAGAGGGTTGTGGATTTGTTGGCTTGTTGGACAGGGGGTTTTGGAAAAACTTTTGTCGTTGAGGTCTGGAGGGCCATTCCTCTATGTGTCATGTAGACCATTTGGAGAGAACGAAACCAGCGTACTTTTGAAGGGCTTGAGCGTACATCTGTGGAGTTGAAATAATTTTATTTGTTCTTTGTAATATTGGATGGCTGCGTTAAGCAATCATTCCTTCTCTTCTTTGGAGGAATTTCTAGACTTAGGTAAATTGCGCTGATCTTTGTAGGTCCCCTAGTATACTGCTTGCGTACATGGGGAGTTTACTCTCTCTTATTCTCAATAAAATCTTTTATTACCTATCAAAATTTTTTTTTTCTTCTGTTTGATTCTTAATGTTTACCATTAACTATGACTTTGCTCCTTCACCTCCAAACCCCCTTATTTCTGTGTGATTGGACAGCAGGCTGCAAGGTGTTGACATTTTTACCTTCAGCTGTTTGCTTCAACTTGATGACTCAATTTCATCTTTGATTGTATTAGGGATTTTTTGAAATCTGAATTTCAAAGTAAGGGAAATGAAGGACGTCTATAAAGAGTTAGATGAAGTCAAAGCAGAGATGGAGAAGCTACAGGCAGACTACCGAATTAAAATAGAACTTTCTGAGAGCTTAAAAAGAGCACACAATGAGCAATTACTCAAATATCAAGAAGCTAAGCAGCAGATTGAGAAACAAGCTCAAGAATTAAATGCCAAGTCTGAGGAGATATCTGATGCAAGGAAAATTCATGAAAACCTCACATCCAGTTTGCATGAAAAAGAAAGTTCTCTCAGGCATTTGAGTTCTGTGAATGAAAAACTTCGAGCTGATTGTGAGCAGAAATCGCAAAAGTTGGAAGGCGAAAATAGAGAGTTGGTGTTGGCTTTAGATGAAGTGACGGCTAGAAACAAAGAATTGGAGCTGAATGTTTGTGAAAGTCATAAGGAGATTGAGGGCCTTAAAAGACTCTTGCTGGTTACAGAGAGGAAGTGTCTTGAAGCAGAACAAAAGGCTCAAAAAGCCAAAGAACTGAGGCAGAGAGATGATATGATACTGAAATTGGAGGAGGAAAACAGAGATGTTCAAGATCAGTTGAAATGGAAGAATGAGAAGTTTAAACATCTTGAAGAAGCTCACAAAAGGCTCCAAGACCAGTTCCAGTTGAGCAAGGAAGAGTGGGAGAGGGGGAAATCAGCAATGCTTGAAGAGATCTCATCATTGCAAACAAGCTTAGATTCTCAAACTAGAATCTTAGAAGGTCTTCAAACTCGTTTAGAGATGTGCAACCAGGCTTTAGCTCATGAAGAAAGCAGGAGGAAATTTCTGGAGGTTCAAGTATCTGAATTCAAGTCACGTTTTGATGATGCCTTCTCCCAGTGTGAAGAAGAGAAGTCAAGGATCCAGAACTTGACTGTTCAGAGGGATGCAGAGATTGCACGGCTAAGAAACTCACTGGGAAGTAGAGAAACACTTGCAAAAGAAATGGAGTTTAGAATTGTTCACCTTGAGCAAGAGAATCAGGACCTCGGAGATTCTCTCAAAGAACTTCGAGAAGCTCAAATTAGGAATGCTGGAGCCACTTCTTCACTGTCAAACTTGCGCAACAAGCTCAAAGGCTTGGAGCAGGTACATAGCAACTGCTCCAATAATTTGAAAGCAAAAGAATCACAATGGAGTTTTCAGATGGAGAAGATGAGAACAGATATAGATAGTTATGAATCTGAACTGAAGGATAAAGAGAAACAAATACAGAAGCTTCAGATGGAGCTTGAAAGTTGCCATTCTACAGTTGAGGGTTTGAGTGAAGAGATTTCTATAGTAGGCACAATCTTTAAATCAGAAATTTCAGAGGCTCACTCCAAATTTTTTTTTGCAAAAGCTGAAAAGGAGCTACACGACAAAGAGAAGGAAGATAAAATTTCCCTTCTTATGGAGCAGTTAAAAGTTAATAAATCACATCTTGATCTTGGGCCAGAAAACAAGGAACTGGCATCCTTAAGGAAGAGGGTCGAGGCCATGGAATGTATGCAGGTTTCCAAGGACGATGAGCTTCAAAGGTATAAGAAAATGCTTAAGGAATCATCTGAATGTCAACTTCAGTTGAAAGAGCAAATTCTGCAGATGGAAAGTGCTCTAAAAAATGAGAAAAGGGATGTTTTTGTGGTTTTAGAGAAGGCAAATCTTGAATTGGCTGAAAAAATTCGTGAAGTCAGTCAATTGGAATATGAATTACAAACTTGGAAGTCTGATGCTGAAAGTCTGAAAGCCGGCCTTGATGAAAACCGGGAAACCTGTAAACAACTGGAGACTTCCCTCATTGCACAGGCCAAGGTTGAGCAAATGCTTAAGAATGAGAAAGAAAGCCTTCTCTGCATTGCCAAAGAGCAAGAGAAAAGAATTGAAAATCTGCGGCAACATATTGTTTCACTAGAAGCTAAAATTGCAGCCAAAACGGAGGAAGTGGAAGCGTTCATGAAAGACAAAGACAGCATCCTCCTAATTGCTGAAGAGAAGGAAATTTGCATAGAAAATCTTCAGAAAGATATTGTTTCCCTGAAGCAAGAGTCCAAGAGAAGAGAAGTAGAAGCTGCAGTTATTGGAAGGCAGGCTGCAGAGAAAGCCTTTGAGGAAGAGAAAGAGAGCCTTTTGCAGATTCTAAATGAGAAAGACCAGAGCATAAAAAATCTCCGAGTACTGGCTATTTCATTGGAACAAGATCTGGAGAGTGCAGTGATCTCCTGTTTCCCAGAGGTCATAGAAAAGCATGTCAAAATTATTGTTCTTAGTGAAGCTATAAAGAATGCTGAGGATCTGACAAAGCTAGAGATTGAAGAGAAGGACAAGGTAATTGTCAATTTGGAAAAAGAAACCTGCAATTTACGACAGAAACTAGCATATGAGGAGTATTTGCTTTGTTCAAGACAAGAGAAGGAGCAGCTTCAAGCATTACTGGAAGCCAAGAAGTTGGAAACTGAAAAGTTAATGGATGAGCAGAGGAGCATGGAGGGCATAGTTAAAGAGCTGGAGTTTGAAAAAGGAATTCTGCTTCAAGACAGTATGAAGTTATCAGCAGAAAGGGAGGATCTTTTGGCTCATATTCAGGAAATTTGTGATCGGATTGGTGAATTTTCTTTTGAGGATGTGAAACTGATAAAAAATTTGGGAAGAATATTGCAGAAATCTGTGGAAAAGACGGGAGGAGCAATGGGTTTGATGGTACATGGTGAGCTCTATGATTCTAACAGAGAGAATGCAGACACTTGTTTTTCTGGCATAACGAAGAAACTTGAAGCAGGTGGTGATGAAAGATTACCACTGAAAGAGGTCAACCATTGGCAGCTATAATTAGGAGAACAAATAATGTGTTGTAGAATATGCCACAAAGTAATTCATTAATCTGTAACTTGTTTCTGAATGTCATCATGTGTTATGTGACATTCTTTCCCCTTCTTTTTATTTTAGGTGTTCTCTGAAATTTGCAGTAGCTTGTGTGCTGTGTTTGAGCAAATTGGTTATATTATATATGAACCTCAAACTGAGTTTTTTTTTTTTTTGTAATTCATTCACTGACAAAAGATGAAAATATGGTGCTTAAGAGGCATGTTGAGTTCAAAGCTTAGAGGAAGCATCTCCTGAACTTCGTCCAAAACATTTGAATGGTACTTCTGTTTCAGAATCTTGCTGAAGCATTATATTAAAGTCCTTTAACTTTTTATAAAACATGAAATGCCATGAAAAGTGCAAGTCATCAATTATCTGGTGCAAAGAAAGTTCATGTACATGAAATTGTGTGATGTAAATAACTAATCATATTGGGAAGCGATGTTATCATTCTTCCAGTTTTTTCGGTTGAGCTTTGTAATTTGTATATATAAATTTATAATACGTTCCTATTGAATCCATGATTAGTGGATTTTTTAATACATAAGTTATTTTAATTTAGATTGACTGTCATTCATAAAAGTCAGTAGAATGACAACTATTCTAATTGTGTATAATTTGAATGCCAGTTTCTGAATTAGCTATTTGCGTTTATGTTTGTTGATTTTTCTTTGGATCTTAACAAAGTGACATTCTTCTGTGAAAAGTTGCAGGAGTTGATAGGTGTCTGGACGAACACGAGGCAATGCATTAGTAGAAACTAGAAGGGGGTTCTGTGATTTCCATTAGCAGGGACCATCCTGCCGTTTGAGCTAGAACTATTGGCAAATAATTGTTACAATCTTATGTTTGTATTCTTTTGTTGTTTCATTCAGTTACCGTAAAGTGCTTTGTAAATTAAGTTCTATATTGGCAGTAGTCTATTAGTTGTTTGTTGTATCATTCACGTGGAAGAACTTGTGCTTTGATTCTCTATCCATTGTATGAAAACAATAGATGCAAAAGTGGTAGAAGCAGCCTTTTGAAACACATCACTAAACTTTTGTGGATGAGCGGTTTTCAGTCTTGGCGCAAAGCATTGGAGATTCCAGATTCTGATATGGTCATAGAAGTCAGATGTGCAAAAGTTGCTAGCCAGCTTTATTGAGAGAAAGCATATATTTAGGTGCTCCCGTGTAGCCATGTAAATGTGTAGCACGGCATTGGTATTTGGTATGCAAGTATGTAGCTGGTTGGAAGTCCTCCCTTAACTCCTGAACACCCCTAAGCACGATGGAGATGGAGATGGAGATGGAAATGAACCACAATTCTCAATCAATTTAACATGTTAACCTTATTTTTTAGATAAATTTATTCTTTATTCCCTGCTTTACTCCGGTTCATAGCTAGTTTTATCACAAAGATGCTCTAAAATTGGCTTGGTTCCAAGATGTAGAATTAGATGACTAAGATTTCATCATATGTTTATATTGAAACCAGTTATGATATAAGCTCGAAACTACTGATAAGATCTATTTTGAGCACACTTATCATCAACAAAATACTTTATGTTGTTACTCGGAATTATTCTCTATAATTTTTACACCTAAAATTTCTTGAATCACTCATACAAGCATATATATGCCTGGAGCAAATACCATTGAAAGCTCCTCATGTAATTGATACAACAACAAATCTTAACAAGAAAAATGTGGTTGCCAAATAATAATCCCTGACAATGCAAGAAACATTTTCAATACATAACATTTTAGTTCATTAAGCAGAATACTAATCATTTCTCTTCCTTCTTATTAGATGATTCTGGATTTTGAGAAAACTTTGTGCGCCATTTCTGCTTGTTCTTCTCAACTGTATTCCAATTTTCAGAAAATTTTGTGAGCCCTTCTCGCAATGCTCCAAGATTTACTCCATTACCTACCAAGATGCTTGATACACCCATTTTTGAGACCTGTAATTACCAATCACATCTATCAAATGCGAGACCCAAAAAAAAAAACAGAATCTGCAGAATTTAGTGAAGAATAATTAAAAAGATGATGTATTTAATTTTTACCGCTTGGATGTTCCTATTCTCATCATCAAAAAAGAGCATTGAGTTGAAGGGAACCCCTGTCCTTGAATGAATTCTCTGGAAGTGATCTGTTTTGTGTGTCCAACTAGAAAAGATCTCCTGTATAATTCAAAAAAGACTTGTAATATAAAGGATTGCATTTATGCTCTTGCAAAGCTGATGGAATTAAATAAACTACTAGACAATCATTGGGGTTAAGTTATATAGACCATTAGAACTAAACCCTAATCGGAATTATTCTAGAAAATGAAATAATAAGAGCTAAAAAAATCCAATTGAGTTGACAAATTCATCAAATCTGAATTCTTCCTTATTAAAACTAACAAGCAAAGGATAACCCACCTGGGCTACAAAGAAGGATTTGAGGCTTAACTTGTCAAGAAATGTGTTAGCAATATCTGCAGTTGGTGATCTAGAAGCAATTGCAATATCAATCCCTTTCTCCTTCAACGCATGTACTATGCCTTTAGCATGGGGATACAAAGACGGCATTTCACGTTTGGACCGACATTCACTTGAGAAGAAGAAATTTGAAAATAATAAATTATAAAGAAGAACAAAGAAGCAATTATGATTATGATTATGATTATGATTAGGATTGTACCAGTAGAAAGGCCAGAGAGTGTAATCCAGATCGAACACGACCAATCTAGGAAGCACTTGGAACGCTCCTATTATCTGCATAGCCTCTGCCTTCGCATTCTCGTCTCCCATCTCTTCAGGATTTCTTTTTTTCTTCAACTCCCTCAACAAAACTTCTCCCCATTTGTATTTTCATTATATTGCAAATTACACCCCTACACTTTAGGATCATTTTAATATACCTCCTATACTTTCAAATTTTGGATTTGTACCCTTCACATATTGTTAGCTAAAGTTTAAAAAAATCATCTTTCCTTCAAATCCATTAATGTCGTGTCACATTATCTTAAAACGAAACTATGTCATTTTCTCACGTAAGTAATAAAAAACTAAATTCCAAATTACACTTTTAAAGTTTTGGGTATTTTTATTTTTTTCCCCTTAATGTTTTAAAATTTGGATACGTACCCCCAATGTTTATTATTATTTTTTTTTTTCAAAAAATGGGGTAATTCCATTAAGATAAGGACACCAAATCTCTAAGCCAAGCCTCACTAATAGACAAAGGGAGATTTGAGGAATTACAAGAAAAACATGTGAGTGAAGAAGTTGCAAAATTGGCAAGAGCATGAGCAACCTCATTTGCATCCCTTATGACTTAAGAAAATAACAAGAAGAAAATTCAGCAACAGAAGCTTTAACATTAGCAACAAGTGAGTGTATTTTCTATGGGATAGAATCAGAGTCACCAACTATTGCATCAATGCAGATCTTCGCATTGCCCTCCACAATAAATGTTTTTCCATTTATATTAGTTAATGAGGTGACCGTTAAGTGCCACCTCATCTCAAAATAAAAACTACGTCATTTTGTCCACATTAGTAAAAACAGTTGACTAAATTACAATTTGCATCCTTAAAGTTTGGGTAATTTTGATTCTACCCCCAAATGACGTAGTTTTTTACCAGGTAAAAATTCAAATTACACCAAATAAGTTTGGTCAATTGTTATTTTAGTATCTTAAGTTTCATTTTTGTCATTTTAGTCCCCTAAGTTTGTTTAGTTCTTGTTAGAGGCTGTTTTTTCGTAAGCCTTAATATAAAATAAGGCTCATGCCAATTAAATACATCACCTCATAATTGGGCCCAAACTCTTAAAACCTAATACAATTTAAGAAGTTACAACTGAGCCTAGACATAGATTTTTTATTTGGCCCCACCATGTGGACTAAGCCCACATGTGGAAAAAGGCCAAGAAATGGGGAAAATTAGGAGGCGTGGTTTGGAGGGCATAAGAGACATTTTTCGCTGGTTTTGGGTTCAATAAAAAACTCGCGTGTAGGCTTGGAATAGTCGTGAGATCTATTGAACCCTTAGCTAGCTTAGTGTGTAAATCTTAGTTGTTATTAAAAGGGTCCATATATCTGCTGGATAAAAGGTATATTTGCTAGATAGAATACAACTACCTCTTTTAACTGCTGGATATTACAAATCCAGTAGCTTCAAAACACATTTTTTCTCTTAGGGAAGGCAACAGCCCACCTTTTGTCAAAACATATTATCTTCATTTAGTTAAAACCATGTTTGACCGGTTTCTTGCAATAACCCATTACATAAAGCAAATAAAACCCATCTTTAGAGGTTATTACCATGACTTAAGCTTTTTCTATAAGAGGGAGGAAATTCCTAACGTGAAGGGGGGGAGCAAAAAAAGAAGGCTGGAAAAATAGCCAGCACCCTTCAACCAAATAGATTAGAAAGAAAATGGCTTAGTCCAAGCCAAAACCAAATAGAAAGACATCCAACAGCTCCTAAATTATATATACCAGTTGCTAAAACCATACAACAACTCCCATCCATATCTAGCAAATCTCAAAACCCATATAACAGCTTAGATATACATATACAACATCTTTAAAAACCCATACAGCAACTACAAATATCTCCAGCAGCTCTTAAAACTACATCTGGTAGATGGGATAAATGGCAACTGAGTGCACAAATGGGAAGTCCTTTTCTCGTCCATTTACTACACTCCTAATCTACCTCTATGAGTTATCTTGTTTATATAAATTTTCTTACTATTAAGCATTGCTGGAACTTTTCTTCTTATGTTGGTAGAGTGGCTGGATCACTTCAAGACGTACCGCTAGCCTTTGCCATTACCGTGGTGATGCAAGTAGCGGACTTGACTTCCCAAACTAGAACCCGGATCAGTGAAGATGCCTGATCGAACCTCGACACGTGGTGCGGCAAAAAAATGACCCCTAACAGTTCTCAAACTAGTCATTTTTTACCTATTGTGGTAAAAAACTGTAGTTAATGTATTAAAAACATTTTGGCCAAAATTCAAATTACAAACGCTAAGTTTGGTCAGTTGTCATTTTAATCCCCTAAGTTAAGGGTTTTTTTTTTTTTTTTTTTTAACCGAAGTTTTTAATCCTAAAGGACAAAAATAGACCAATTTAACAATTAAACAAACTTATGGGACTAAATGATAAAAATGACACTTATGGTACTAAAATGAATACTAACCAAACTTAGGAGGTGTAATTTGAATTTGTTCCTTTAATTTTTTTTTTTGGGCTTCTGATATGGTTTTAGAACAGAGCCTAGATCAATAATATCTGGGCCAAATGGCCGTGATAGCAACCCTCCAAAGTGATGGCAATCAATCTGATGTGCCATGGACATGGTTACGTGGTTTGTCCATTCTGTATCTTTTCTTTGGTAGCAAGATAATAACAATAATGAGCTAAAATATACTTTTCACTTAAAAAAAAAAAAAAAAGTGTAAAAACTAAAGAGATAATATTAAAAAAATTAGTTTGTAAGTTGTAAAATAATAAAAATAATGAGCTAAAATATACTTTTCACTTAAAAAAAAAAAAAAAAGTGTAAAAACTAAAGAGATAATATTAAAAAAATTAGTTTGTAAGTTGTAAAATAATAAAAATAATGAGCTAAAATATACTTTTCACTTAAAAAAAAAAAAAAAATTGTAAAAACTAAAGAGATAATATTAAACAAATTAGTTTGTAAGTTGTAACACTTGGCGTGTG
This sequence comes from Fagus sylvatica, assembly GCA_907173295.1. Lineage (NCBI taxonomy): Eukaryota > Viridiplantae > Streptophyta > Magnoliopsida > Fagales > Fagaceae > Fagus > Fagus sylvatica. The sequence continues at coordinate 8,023,828 of OU015767.1, read as the reverse complement.
TAATGGCCAATTTAAGAGTAACAACGATTAAATATAAGGATTTTATTTGATAAAGTATGCAAATTGCTCATTCTTAACTAGTTTAAAACTATAGATTTTTATTTAACAATTACAACGATTAAATTTAAGGATTTTATTTGATAAAGTGTCACAAAATCTATGATAAATGTTATGTTGTAAAAGTCTTATCTGGGTGGCAAGTAAATTCCACCTAACTACCATTTACCCTCTACCCATACAATATTACCTTCATATTTACCTCCATCTACCGACACTTAGATGTATATATAAGATTTCAGTTTTGAAAGTATTAGATATAGATTCATTAAGTTTATAATATATTTTGTAGATGTCCACTTAAATAAAGAAATTCATATATTTTCTCATTTTCATATTTATTTGTCTTCTCTTACTATTTCCTTTTTATTGCAAAATTATGCAACCAAATTCTTGCAATCATTGATGACTAAAAAGTCAAGACTGATCGCCAATGTCGTTTTATTGGTGCTGTTGGAGAGATGCTGAGACAATATCCTCACCTTTAGAAGTGGTTGCCGACAATGTGAGCTCGAACCAGTCAACAACAGTGGTGGAAGTCAGGTGTTAGGTGATTAGCCCTAACACTAGTTTTATTATCACTACTTGATATGCCCTTACAGTGGCAAAAATAACAAAAATTGGAAAATACAAAACTATCTTTCTAAAATGTATTCTGATAAGTAATCTGATTATGTCATCCATAAATTCATGGAAAACAATAAAATAACATTAAACTGGAAAGTTGAGTTCTCATAGTCTGAAAAGTGAAAAGTACCAAGTCAGCCCAATTTGCAAAAACTTGCTGTTGATATATTACAAGAAAAGTAAGCTTCTTTGGTATCAATCAAACAGAGTTGGGATGACTTGTAGAATTGTGTGTATTAAGGTGGGGTATGGCTCTATTTTCCTAATTTATATACTTGATCCCACAAACTCTCTAAGCTAATCACAGTCTATAAACACTATTCCCAAGGCCATCAAAAATGCAGTTTTTTGACAGGCTTCATGCAAACCGTCTTTCACGTTGCTGCATAAGCCTCACTCTTTTTGTAGCTTGCTCGACATCTGATTTTAACACTGGATCTTCATAGCTCGCTGGCGAAATATTCTCTTTATCATTATTGTTTTCATCTTGATCGTACATGCCATTTGCCTCTAGAGAATCCTCAACAACACAAGCCATGAGTTCCTCACTTGAGGTTGAAGAAGATTGAGGTTTATCTATTTTCTCCAGATGGTTCACTCCCTCAGTTTCTGGAAGCAACTCATCTTCATATGCCTCTACCGATAAATATTGGGATCCACTGAAGAGCATCCCAGAAAGTTCAGATTCTTTAAGATGCTTAGAGAATCCCTGCTTCCAAGAAGTCTTCAACGCTTTAAAATCTTTGCTGAAACATGATGTTGAGGGAACTTCAGAAGCAAATTCAGCCAGTTGCTGACAATCTTCCAAACCAAATGGTGACTCAGCAATTTGCTCACCAGTTTCTATACCTTCCTGCTTTCGAGCAAAGCATATTACATGTAATTAGTTGACAGTACTCTAATAAACTTAAAAATCATTTCATTAATAACTCTAAGATTCCGTTATCTAAACATGTCAGATCTCTTTAGTAATGTTGGTACAAATTTCATGGTCAAAGAAACCCAACTTGATGAATCCAAAAATTGGTTTTAGGGGCCTTGCACACTGGCTCATTGAATGGTATGTTAAGACCATTGTGGATTCTAGAATGAAGCATCACATGATCAGAGAATCAGCTAGAATTTTAGAGTGGCACATTTTGCAATACTGCCACCAAACACCAAAATTTGGCCCAAAGTCCAATAAAAGCACCTCCATTTGAATATGTAAGCCATGCTGTGTGCGTAGGTTGTCTTGATGCGTTTCCTACTTTTTCATTATAACCATGCTCTAAAACCAGCAAAAACAAAGTGGGGTATTCTACGATAGAAAAAAAAGGGGCTTCTTGTCAGTACATAATCTTTTTGATTACCTCTATTGGTGACATGATGCTCCTCCTATGATGATCTGCAATCTGCTGATAATTTACATCAGAAAATGACCTGGCAATAGTTCCCGGCTCAAAAAACTCCCTCGAAACAAATCCTGATTCTTTGAAGCTTTGTACTCTTGGAGGGGAAACCACATTAGAAGAAATTTCAAACCTCTGCTTATCATTAGAAACAGAGAAATTTCCATGACATAGTTTTGCCGAAATGCATGTCCCCTCAAGAAATTTTACTCCAATTTCTTGCATGTTTGTGTTAGTTTCTTGGGAGGGACGGGGATTTTTGTCATTGCAATCACCTAGAGGAGCTTTCAGAGAATAATCTTCAAGGATTTCATAAATTAACTTCTGGATACGAGTACGTTTTAAAGAAGCCTCTTCTGGTGGAAACCACTTGCTATTAAGCTGGAAAAATATTACGAAGTTTGTGACCTTGCTTAAAACTTATACATATACATGAAGTTACATATACAAACACAAAAATCAAAGACAGAAAACAACAAGCATTTATTTGGTTACGATGCAAAATAAAGCTTCTTGAATGCAATCATCAAAAGCTTCCTTTATGACAGGGTATGACGATTATGGATTCATACCACCTTTTTTTTTTAGTGGGGGGGGGGGGGGGGTGGGGGGGTTGATAGAATACCACCAAATCCTATGAACATGGACTTTAGCTTAGCCCCTCTATGGTTGGCAGTAATGGTAAATACCTCTCTGTCCATTCCCATGTGTGGGTGCATCCATCATTGGAATAGAATTCCCACAAGGGTGAGGCAAAGGATCTTATTTTTATTCCCATTATTGCTACATGACAATTAAAAGTGATCAGGGAATCAAAACATGGAGAGAAACAGACGATAGGCATGTTTCTATTCTCATATGTGTGTTCCAAATTCTGGCATGCTGCATGTCTCTTGCTGGAAGTGCTCAGTAAGATGATTGATAAATCTTTTTTTTTTTTTTTTTTTTGGGTGGAGGAGGGGGGGGGGTGGGGGCTGGATTGGAAGGGGGAAGAGATTATCATATTTTAGCTTTTAAAGGTTAAATGATTAAATTGTCATTTCCTAACAGCTTAAGCTTTTGGGATATTAAGTAATTTATCATTGTATCAAAGCAAGTGATTTGGGATTAAACCCTGCCTCCACTCTACCTCCCATTTAAAAAGTTAAAATCCCATGTGTTGAGCCGCACTTTTGGGTCAACCTATGAAGGGGAGTCCTAGAATAATAGTTAAATGATTAAATTCACCATTTCCTAACAGTTTAAGATATTGGGATAATCGGTATTTATCCGCTGTAAAGCCTAGAATGCCACCCCATTATGCGTCTTGTGGACAATTTGGCGAGTGAAATAATAGAACATTTGAAGGTGTAGACTTTGTAAAGCATCCAATTCATGTTATCAAGCAGTTATTGCATAGATGTCTGTTTGAGTGGATGGTGGTTTTGGGCAACATCCCCTCCTATTTTTTATTAGGGTTTTAGATAGCTTGCATTTGCCCATGTGATTTCCAATTGAGGGAAAGTTTTCTATTAGCTTTTTTATGGTTATGCCGGTGATGATAGGTGGATCAGGTAATTGGTCTGTTCTGATTCTGATAGGTTATGTATACTTTCTTTTGTTTGCTTTGAATGAAATTATTTTTACTAATCCCCCCAAAAAAAAGCTGCACTGGGTGCATGTGTTACTTACCCATATAAGAAAATTGTTAAATCCAGTGGTCTAGTACACTTAACAATCATTAAAGATCATACATTAAAATCAATTATATCATCATATTCTCACAAAAGTGTTACCCCAAATGTGAAATTGAAGTGCAATCACCAGCAATCTTCCAAGAAAACAAATAAGTAAAAATTCAGCACACCATCTAAGTATTTAAAATATAAAATGAAATTCAAAATGAGTTAAAATATCGTTAAGTTCAAGTTTTGGGGAAATGAGGTCAGATCACTTACAAATTCCGAGGACATTGTTATCCTAAAAAGGTTGAAGTTAATAGGTGCTTCCTCCAAAAAAAGTTCCACATAATGAAGCAGAAAAAGACCACAGTCAAATGAATTTTCCTGCTGCGGTAGCTGAATGGAACAATAGAAGTGAACAAAAACAAAAAACTTTCAGCAAGTCTATAAAAGCTACTAATCACTGAAGATAAAATGCAAAGAATCTTAACAAGAAGCATCTACTCTTAACTTATCTATTAGGCATGGAATACAGCTATAGAAGTTAATGAATTTTTCAACTTCTGTTCAGAGATAGTTTTCAATTAAAAGCTAAACTTCTATATGTTAAAAAGCAGACTGATTTACAAGACAACCTTTAAGAAGGGCGTAGGTGATTCAATGCATGTACCAACAAGAAGAAGAAATATTTATAGCTTGTTTGGGAAGGGGAAAAACGGGAAAGGAAAGAAATGGAATGGAACTTCAAGGGAGGAATGAACATATTCCCATGTTTAAGAGTTTAGTGAGAAGGAATAAAATGGTTATGAGGGAATGTCTATTCCATTTCATTCCATTCGCTTAAAATGTCAACTTTTGGTTCCACACAGTTTGCGTTGTGGAAAAATAAAAATAAAAAGAAGAGAGGAAGGATGGAGAGAGAGAGAGAGAGAGAGATTTGAGAAAAGGTTTATGGCTTGATTACAAGAATACCCTTATTCTAATATATATATAAGTAATTTTTTTTTTGATAAATAAACAAAGAATTTTATTAAAAATTGGAAAGATTGCCCAAGAACACGGGGTGTGTACAATGAGCAAAAACTACATACAAGAAAAAAATAAAGATGGGAGGGTTACTACAAAGGATTAAATAGAGCTCAAAGATGGGAGGGGACCACAAGGTCCATTCAGACAGACTTCAGCAGAAATTACTTCAACTTTGCCCTACTTAACTCTTGCCCTTCAAAACAATGGGCATTCTGTTCTCACCATAAGCACCACATGAGACACAAGGGCACAACATTCTGAACAACCCCCCTGGTAAGACCTCTACCAAGCCACCTGGGCCAGGAGGACAACATGTCTAGGACAGAAAGTGGTATTACCCAAGAAACACCAAACACACAATATCATAGACCACATCTCCCAAGCCACTTCACAATGTAAAAATACACTTTCCCCGTGAATTTTACAAAAGAAACACTATTCCACGATAACCACTTCCTGCGTCCTCAAATTATCTGCAGTCAAAATTGGCTCTAATGCAACACACCACGAGAAGAAAGCTGGTGCTCTCCAAATGCTTGTCCACTGGAAAGGCCGTCCCCCCCCTTGCGCACACAACACACGTTAATAACTCCTTACTTGAAAACCTTGCTTCAGCAAGGATATCCAAACCAACTTATCCCCCCTCCTCAAGACAAATCTTTACCTCATACGGATCCTCCAATAGCTATAGCTGGGCAACAGAGCCTACTTCTCAATCATGAACATCATGAGTGAACAAAAGGTTCCAATGAAAACAACCATTTCTGAAGTCCACACAACTAGCCATTTTACCTCCCCTATCTCGAGCAATAAGAAACAAGTGGGGATAACAGTCTTTCAATGTAGCCTCCCCCTGCAACAAATAATGTCAAAACCAAATTCTATCGCCATTACTAACCTCATAATGAGTAAGGCATATAAGAGGATCCTTCTCTTTGAATATCCTTACATAAACCCACCCCATGAGAGCTTTAGACCTCACCCGAAGACCAATTTCCAAGAGCAGATCCCTCATTAAACTCTATCACCTGACGCCATAGTAGAGCATTATGATCAACGGAAAAATGCCTCAACCACTTATCTAACAAGGCCTGATTAAGTGGCAATAGTCTCTTAATACCCCAACCATTACAACAAACAGGAGTACAACAATTATTCCAATTAACCAAATGGATTTTAAATTCATCACTCACACCTCCCCAAAGAAAACCCCTATGTATTTTCTCCAACCGATTAGCCACCCCAACAAGCGAAGGAAAAAGAGAGAGAAAAAAGAAAAAAAAAGTAGGAAGACTAGATAACAAACTTTTAATGAGAGTGAAACGACCCCCTTTGGATAGGTACATTTTCTTCCACCAAGCCAATCTCCTCTACATGCAATCTAGAATAGAATCCCGAATAGATTTTGCCTTAAAAGGCGCTCCCAAAGGTAAACCCAGGTATTTCAACGGGAGTGAGCTAATACAACAACCAGAATTACTCGCCAGTCCCTCAGCTTACATCACTTCTCCCACAGGAACCAATTTTGATTAATTCTCAAACCTAAAACCGCCTCAAAGAAAATGATGATGCAACGCAAATACCAAAGATAGGTGGAATTAGCTTCACAGAAAATAAGAGTGTCTCCTACGAAAAAAGATGGGGATAGTTCCTGACGTAGGACAAATTGGGGGAATTTGCCTGTGTAGTTGTAGTGGGTTAATGTTTATGAAGATTTGTGGAGGGGTTGTAAGAAAGAAGGAAAAGAGAGAAATTTAGAGTGTTCAGGGGCTGTATGAATACGTGAAAGTACCCCAAGAAAGAAAAGAAGAGAGAAGGAGGAAGAAGAACATCAAGGCCAACGTGCCTCAATAATAAAAACACTCAATAATTCTATTAATCAACTCTAACTTGTTTGAATACAATAAAACACTTATATAGACTCTACTCTTAACTTCTCTTAGTAGAACTAGAACTTCTACTTAGACTAGTAAACCAAACCCTAATTGAATTGAACCAAAGCCCACACATAAAGACCCATAAAACAAATACAACTAACTTATTAATAAAAGAAAACCCAAGGCCCATAACTATGGCCCAAACCCAACAATTGTAGAATTACTAAAATACCCTTGCCTCTAGAATAACCAAATAAAATATAAAAACCTAAATAACTACCATGGACATTTATTCTTGGTCTTTGCCTTAATCTTAGACTTCCAAAGAGGATATTGTTTCTCTAACCACGCCATGGCTGTGCCATCAAGTCCATTATCCCTCTCCTTGGACTCTCGATGAAAAATCCACATATGTATTCCCTGAAAACTACCTTTGTTAGCATCCTACTCAACGCTTTCATGATAGCGGATCCCCCTATCAAAGACCCCAACTACTCGAGAAGAAAACAGTAGACGTAACATTAACCAAAACCGAAATTTGATGTAGCGAGGCAAAAATATATCCATTGTCTCCACCTTTCCCCAAACCACACCGTTGAAACAAATAAATTAAAAAGTCCCAATTTACACGGTCATAAGCCTTTTCCACGTCAAACTTACATAAAAACCCCAGTGTACCAAACCTAAAGCAATTATCCAAACACTCATTAGCTATGATGACTGAGTCAAGGATTTGACTGCCCTGATAAAAAGCATTTCGCATGTTAGATACAATTTCCCTGGTACTCCTTTCAATATATTCGACAACATCTTTGCCACAATTTTATACACACTACCCACAAGGCTAATCAACCTCAAATCATTTTTTAGGGATTAATAGGTAGTATTTAAGCTCTTTTCGAATAAACCATTGTCGTGAAACTCATAATAGAAGCTCAATATATTAGACTTTACCACACTCCAACAAGAATGGAAGAATGCAATGGTGAGCCCGTCTGGACCTAGTGCTTTATCTTTATCCATACTCTTGAGTGCCTAAAGGATCTCATACTCCCATCTAATTTGGGCCTCTCCAATGTTCGGATTCCTAATATAGATTAGTGTAGAATTGCTCGATTTGGCCCTTTATGGCATCTTGATTGTTTGTTAGGCAGTCACCAATTTTCAAGCTACCAATGAAATTATTTCGTTGGTGTGAGTTGGCCAACCAATGAAAAAATTCAATATTCCTATCCCCTTCCTTCAACCAAAGTGCCCAAGACTTCTATCGCCAACTTATTTCCTCCATGACAGTTAACTTTCACAATTCCACTCCCACCAAATGCACCACATGAGACAATGAGGAATCATATTCCCAATCGCACTATTGCTGCATCTACCAAACTTGTCTCGTCAACTAGCTAAAAGCACCACAACCCCCTTTGGCATAATCCAACGAACTCCAAACAAAGTAAACACCATGCTCTATAGCTCTCGAGCTAACCTTAAATTTGGAACCCAATGGCAATCCCAAATGTCATTGGCAATTGACCCACTTTACAACCAAAGATTGACGCTAGCTCTATTACCCTTCTCACATCTCCTACTAGCATAAATTCACTTTTACTCAAAGAAGTACACATCAAACGTATCCAAGTTGAGTTGTCTCACCTTTCCATTCACCAAGTGAAGCATTGCTTGGAGAACATTGGCTTGATTCTGAAGGAATTTATATAACTTGATTCCAAAGCAACAAGCACATCTTAATTTCCAAAATATAAAAGTTATAAAACAACTAATTCTAGGTTACTTAACCAGGTCTCAACTTTCCATGCAAATCAAATTACTAAACTATCTGACCTTTTGAGGCGTAGTGTAGGGCTTAGGAAGTTATTTGGCGGACCAGGCATAAACTAGGGCTTAGTGACTGCATAATAATACCAGAAATCATTAATCATTTTGTTTGGAAAAGCCAAAAGCAGGCAATACCAGAAGCAAAGGACAAAGATATTTGAAGAGAGAATGAAACAAACGGCCAAGTGGAAGCTGATATTCTACTGCTGCAATAATCAAACAGCAAAAGCATGGCTATTAATTGGGGTTTTGAGGGGTATTGAATGACCTTTATGTTTGTAAAAGTTGTATAAGCTCTCTCACCACACCTCATTCACTTAATCTAACCAATTGAAAAAGAAGATCAGAACATTACCACCTGGTGTACAGTTTACTACGCAAACAAGTGATTCGTCATATTAGTCTAGACATATTTGAGGCAGTAAAAGGATAAAGATATATATCACTTTTAGTTTGTGCGTAGTACAACTTTTGTTTTTTGATAGGTAGTTTGTGCATAGTACAACACCAAAAGTTGATGATGTGAACATTAAATCAATCCATTTTCCCTAATAATGTACCCCTTAAGGCCTTAAGGCAATTAACTAAACATAAAAGGTAGAATCTACTATTTTTCAGTATGTATATGGCACATCTACATCCACAAAGAAAAAGTTAACTCAATGAAGAGATTATATGTTTAATCTCAGGAAAGAATTGATTCTTTAACTAAATTGTAGAATTCCATCACAGATTTAACTAAAAAGCAAGGCAATACCTCAAGTGAAACAAATCGCAAATGTAAGAATTTTGAAGAAACATCTGCTGCTGTCTGACCATGCCTCTCTTCCCACTCTTCGCATAAGTAGCTGTAATTTCATCACAAATAAATGAAGCCAGTCATTGTCTGTATTAAAAAATCTAATTTTATACACACAATTTTGAGATTAAAAGACTCATGAAGCCAAATACTTGCTGAACTTCTCAAAGAAACTACAATCTATGCTATAGCACTGGTGCTCCCCACAAGCCAATTTTGGCTTCATCAACAAAAGATCCAGTGACTGAGTTTGTTTACATAAAATAAAATCATTGCAGTAGAAAAAAGGCCCAAAAAGAATAAAAAAAGAAAGGCCATAAAAGTTCCAATATTAAATTGGAAACATTGTAATTTACATCCTGCAAATTCTAATTAATCCTTGTCACTTTAACTGTGTGTTTGAAAGTTTGAAGGGAGAGGAAAGTAGAGTTGAGGCAACGAGGGCGAATGAGAGGAAAGAGGAGAGCAATGGTTATCTCTCCCCTTGTTTGGATATTTTAAAAATTAAGGGGGAGGGGAATAGATATTCCTTCCCTTCGTTTGGATGTTCTAAAGATTAAAATGGGAAAGAAAGGAAAAGATAAAACATCATATAAATTGACAATTATTCCCCTCTAATGAAGGAACAAGTAAGAGAAAACCTCTAGGACTCAGCATCAGACCATTGGGGCAATTTCAAAAGACATTTTATTCATCAAAATAATCCCATCATAGGAGTACATTATTGTGCTTATACAGACCACTAAACCCTAATTCTAATTGATATAGAAAACCCTAATTCTAATTAACTAAGAAAATTCAATTATTGAATTACAAAAATACCCTTAAATTTAAATAAAAATACTAATAAACCTAATTAAATACTAAGACCTAAAATAAAATACAATTGACCAATAAAAATTATAAGGGTAAATTACACTGACACCCCCTTCTTTTGGGAAAACTAGATTCGCTACACCTTAGTTTGGGGAAATGACATTCCGCTCCAAAATTTGCAAAATAATTAACACTCAGCCCCCTTTTCCCCAATTTTTAAAAGAATATTCCTCACTTAAACTTAAAATAATTGGAATATAATTTTTCATTTTAGCTTTGGTTAGTTAGGCATTGGTTAAAAAAATTAATAAAAAATAAACAAAAAAAGGAAAAAAGAAAAAAAAAAAGAAAAAGGGGGTGGAGTGTTAGTTATTTTGCAAATTTGTGAGCGGAATGTCATTTCCCCAAACTAGGGTGTAGCAAGTCTAGTTTCCCCAAAAGAATGAGGTATCAGTGTAATTTACCCAAATTATAATTGACTCCAAAATCAATTAATTAAATCTTTCCTTGTTCTTTCCGCATAATCCTCCACTGATTGGAGAAAACTCGACCTTGAGTTTTGAAGTGTGGCAAGTAACACTTGCTTCAACTCAAGAATCACCTTTGAGAGTATCGAAAACAGAGAAGTCTTGCATTCCATCACATCCTTAAATTTGTCTTGAAAATCATAGATCAAATGTTTGCTCAGATACCAAATTTAAGGCAGGACAAACTCTATGATACAACAATAAAATTGAAGAACTAAAAAATAAAAGATAGACGACCTAGGAGTCAACACCTAGGCCTACTCAGTACCAAGCAAGAGAAAAGTCAAAACCTAGGGTTGGCTGGAGTTGGTACCAGTCCATTGGGACAATTTCAAAAGAATTTTATTCATTAAAATAGTCCCCCTTTCATAGTAGTACATTATTGTGCTTATATAGACAACTTTGGGAAAACTGAATTATTGAATTACAAAAATACCATTGACTTTAAATAAAAATACTAATAAACATAATTAACTATTAGGACCTAAAATGAAATACAATTGACCAATAAAAATTATAATTGACTCCAAAATCAAATAAGACTAAATTCAAATAAATCTTTCCTTGTAAAGAAATCGATATAGAATGATATCATAAGGGCAAAATTGACAATTTAAATTCTTTTAATATAAGTGTAATCCCCCTTCTCCAAATTTCTCCAATTTGGGGGAATTAAAAATGAGGTATTTGGAGTATCTTAACCCACCAAATTCCTCTCATTTTAAAAAACATCCAAACAAAGTGGAAACCATCCCCACAGCCTTCCCTCTGCTACCCACGTCTCACACAGTAAATTATCTATAAAAAAAAATATATATATGATTATATGGTAAACATGGAACTAGCCAAAAAAAGAATAATGACAACATGTAAACAAAGGTGAATAGTCTTTTAAAAAATAGTAATACAACACCCAATGGGCTAACTTTTGAACCAACCCACAACCTTAAAATGAAACCATTCTTATGGGAATATGAGGTGGAATTTGAGCCAGAGCTCATTGACATAAACAGAGGTGAATATAGTTATAAACATGAAATACAGGCAGGCTACCTTTGAAAAAGATTCTTGAGGCCTCTGTGACTTCCTCTAATAGAATCCATGTGCAAGATGCAAGGTACTTTGGGCAAGTTTTCAATGTCTTCGTCTGCAAGATGGGTCTAAATTGAATAAAAAGATAATACTACAAAATACAACAGAGTAATAATCACATAAGATCTTGCCTTTGAAATTAGCCACTTCACCAGGGTAACAGATGACAATCAAACTCCAATGAAGACTGTCACATAGATGCATCAACAATTCAAATTAGAAAGCAATACAATAACTGGTCATTCCTCAGTGGTGCAACCGAGTTATCTGCACAGCTACTGTCTGACCTGTAGTTTACAGGAATAAAGATGTAATCTTTTCCAAAAAGATTCACTTTCCTTGTCCATTTACGAACACGTTGAAATGCTGCCCTGCCTTCACAAACACTTGAAGGATCTTTGTCCAGATCGGCAAGCTTCCGAAAGAAAAAGCTATTGAAAAAGTGGTACCTATGCTCTTCACCAGGTTTAATTTTATTCTTCAAATGTCTGAAACAAGTCAGATTTTGTAGATGTTATTTCTTTTAGCATTTAGAAATATGAGCTACATGAAACAACCATTGAATGGATTAATATGTGACAGAAGGGAGAAAGAACCATTATACTAAACACACAAGGTATAAAGGTTGTACCCAATGCACAAAGCTTCCACTTTTACGGGGTCTAGAAGAAGTGATTGGTACGCAACCTTACCCCCAATTTTATTTTTTGGAGAGGCTGATCCAATTCATAAATTTTATCAAGCTTCATCATAAGTTATACTCAGTATAAGCAGCATTAAAGAGACTATTGCAAACAAATCTTACTATTTTAGAGCCCAAACCAAAAATAGATAAGAAAGATATTTTTAAACTATGCTTTATGGTACTGAATGTTGGGGTATTAAGAAGCAACATGTTCATACAATGAGAATGTAAAGATGGATAAGTGGAAAATACAAGGAAATATAGAATTTGTAATGAGAAAATTTGCATAAAGATAGTGGTGGCCCCTATTGATAAAAAGATGAGGGAGAATTGCTTGAGATGTTTTGGACATGTGTGGAGAACAACGATTAATGCACCAGTGAGGTAAAGTGAGTTGATTAAAGTTGAGTGAATGAAAAAAAGGTAGAGGAAAACCTAAAATAACATTAGTAAAAGTAGTAAAAATGGACTTGTCAATTAAGTAAGTGACATAGAGTATTGACTGTGAATAGGATAGAATGGCGAAAAAGAATACATGTGGTTGACCCTGATTAGTCTGTTGAGAATCCATGACCCTGATTAGTCTGTTGAGAATTCATAACCAAACCCAAAGCTTTGGGATTGAGGTCAGGTTGTCTCAAGATTGTAACTTTAAAGAAGATATACGATTTGATCAAGGACAATAAATAAATAAACACCATGACCCCATAAGACAAAACTTTAGTGATTGAGATACATTCACCCTAGAGAAACCATTGGACCTTTTCACTTACTTAATATAAAAGTCAATGATAGTATCATTAATGAATCTCTCCGGCTGTAGAAGCTCAATGTCTCTCTTGCTAATAGAAACAGCATCAGGATCCCCTTTTGGATAGATAACATCTTCAAAAGGCTCATCAAAACTGAAATTTTATGAAATTAAATCAATGCACGGCAAAAGAGGAAAAAAGAAGGCTGAGATTGAATATATAATCATGATCAACTAGTTTATGAGCATCAATGAAGTTTCACTTATCAGGGAAAAAAGAGCATGAATGAACTTTCATCCATAAAGCATGATATGTACAGGTGTTGAAAATTAATTACATATACAACAAGAGACTTAATCGCATTTGGGATCACATTTTGCATAGAACACCAATTGGGTAGCACTGAATGTCCATATATCTGTGTGAGTGTGTAATTGTTAAATCATACACCTAATTTGTAAATCATTTCCCATTTTTCCTTGGCATGATAGAAGAACCAAATATATGACCTTCTAACTAACATATATAACACCACTGGTAATCAAGATGTGCACATGAATATGACAATTTATGAGGAGCAGAAGGATGAGAAATAACATTTATTGATGAAAACAATATTAACTAAAATGGCTGATATGACCCATCAAAATCACGAATTATAGTAAGTGGATTGTGGAAGACCACATAATAACAGAAACCATCTAAACTGGCAGATATTAGTGCAAGTATATGTGACTTGCTTTGACTTACTGAGAAAAATAATTTTTTGAAAAGAACATGTTATTCTGCCCCAAGAAAGTATCTTCTTCCCTTTCTGAATCAGTACTGCAAGCACAACACAAATAATTAAACAATGTAAATAAAAAATATTGAAGAAATACTGTTTTAATAGACAAGTGAAATTTCTTTGAGGAACAGAAAATTATGTGCTCAAAAATGGATAATACGGAACAGAATGAAAGCCTAAGAATAAAAGGAAAAAAAAAATGGAAGCTCACCAACATCTTTTCACCAGAAAAACAAAGTCTCATCTTCATAAGAATGACATAAAACCAAATGACATATAACAATCAACTCCAAAATTAATCACTAACCGCATTCCTTTATACAGTGGACAAACTAAAAGAAATGAAACAGTTCTATTTCCTAAAAAACCATGACCATTTGAGTTATTCAAAGATAAATCAATATTAACACGAAATAACTAAGGAAAAAAAAATAAAAAATAAAAAAACTCACTCAAAAATAACAGTCCATATTTCCTTGTATCTCACATCCAATGATTTGATTGCTTCCTCTCCTTTGGACCAATGAGGGTCATAAATTGCAAACGTCAAGTCCACAATGCCTGCATGCATTCAGGGGGCATAAAGGTAGATAAATTATCTATTCAGAAATATTCACTAAAAATAGCCTTTTTCTGCAAAGGTACAACGATTTTTTGAAAAGTGAAGACATTTCCTATTAAGGAGAAATCTAACTTATAATAACAGAAGTATTAGTCAACACATTTTTCCTTGCTTTGTATACACCTCTTCCCAATCATTCACATAATGTATTACAAAACTAAAAGAAAAGAAAAATGCATTGCTAGAATTCAAAGGCAAATATATTGGAAAACAATGGGAATGCAAGATCTTGGAATGTTATGTTTTTTAGAGATTTTAATGATTGGAAATTGGAGTACGATGATTCATTCCTCTATACACTGTACTCCGATATACCAAGAAAGAGGGCCCTGGCAAAATTAGGTGGCAGTTGAATGGTAATGGTAGGTTTGATGTTCATTCATACTATGCTGCCTTGTGAGGCTCAAGTGAGGTTTATTTTCCTTGGAAAAGTATTTGGTGTGCCAAGGCTCCAAAAGGGGTTGCATTCTTTGTGGACAATAATACCTCAACTGTCTCCCCAGTGAAGAATGCAACCCTTATTATGGTAAATTGATTTTGTCGATTCCTTATGCTTTGTTTCTTCTAATTCTATTATGATGTAATCTTTGTCTCCCCAGTGTTCATATTTTATGCACACAGGGGAGCTCCCTTTTATTAATACAATCATTTTTTACCTATCAAAATAAAAAATTTATTTATGCTGCTTGGATTATGTATTGAACAAGACATTTCTAAAATTGTTTCAAATTGTATGATCAAAAGACGCATCAATGGCGGTGTACATGCATTTGTCTCATGGTAACTTTCATTGGGATAGAAGTTTTATTAGAGCAGTGCAAGCCTGAAAGCTAGAATCCTTGGTTTCTTTTCTTGATGTACCCTAGTAAGGTTTGGAGGGCAGATGAGGATAAAATGAGTTGGGTATTGTCTAAAAGTCATGATTTCAACATTAAAACCTTCTATAGAGTTTTAAGTTCAGAGTGGTTCCTCTTTCCTTTGGAAGAGAGCATTTGATAGTGGCTTGCTTTACAAGGCGGCATTAGGAAATATTATTTTGATAAATTATAAGTTGTATTGAGCTAAAGAGTGTGGCCCAAGTACACAGGAAGTATACAATAGGTACACAAACGCTTAAACTCTAAAATTGCAATGATCAATCAAATCTAATAGGATCTAAAAAAACATTAGTTTTGGATCTAAAATGGTCCTTTCACACCCCTCAAAACTTCTAGAATTCCTTTCTTGCCATATGCACCACATCAAACAATGAGTGTTCGCCTTCCAGATTTCTATATTCCGATGTAGACCAAAGCGTCCTTGCCAACAAGCCAACAAATCTATTACACCTTTAGGCATCACCCACTAGACCCAAAATAGGTTCAAAATCATAGTCCACAAATCTCTGGCAACAGGACAATGAAGGAGTAAATGATCAACTGTCTCCCCATTTCTTTTTCACATACAAGTATACAACACCAATTTGCCACAATAATATTCCTTTTTTCTGAAATTTTCCATTGTTCAGATTCTCCCTAATGTTGCAGTCCACAAAAAGAAAGTGACTCGTGTTGGGACCTTAGGCTTCAGATGCTTTTCCATGGGAAATTCACATCTCCCCTACGGACTAAGGCCCTATAGTAAGACCTGACCTCAAAACCCTTTAATGCAGATGGGGTCCAACAAAGATTTTCCACTCCATTCCCCCGCACTGAAATAGAATAAGTTAAATCCAAAAAGGTTTCTAACGATGGAAAACTTGATGAAGCGCAATATAGTTAATTTTATTAATACTAAAGAATTGTGCAAGGATACCAATAAAGTATACAGGTTATATATCCATTTTCCTTGCAAACAATTACAAAAACAAAGCATCAATGAAGTCATGAAATGTTGGTGGTCTACTCGCATCCAACGACAACTAGGAGGAAGTGTGATGTAGTTGTGAATTAGTGTTGTATGTGTAAGACTAGTGTAGAAAGTACAAATCATTTACTTTCTTATTGTGACGTTAGTGAGTAGTGGGCTACGATTTTTTTGCCTTTTTGGGATTCATTGGGTAATGCCTAGAAAGGTGGTTGATTTATTGGCTTGTTCGAATGGACATTTTTCTCAGCATCATAAAATTATCATTCAGGATTCACTTCCTTTGCGCCATATGTGGTGTATTTGGAGAAAAATAAACGCATAATTTTGAGGGGTGTGAGAGATCAGTTTTGGACTTGAAGCTTTTGCTCCCTGCATTCCAGGTATGACTGGAATGATCATGACTGCCACAAGTTATTCTTTTTCAATTTGTTTGGGGTTATTGATCTTAATTTTATGTGATAGCTTTCGGTGTCTCTAGTATGGGCCCTTGAGCCCAAATCCACAAAATCACTTCTCTGGATGGACCATCTGACTAAAGAAAATCCCTAAATTTACAAGATCTTTTCTCTCCTGTGCACAATCCTAACAACTTATTCCCACAAGCTTTCTTAAGAAGGTAAGACTGGGTAAAAATGTCAGCTGAGTGTCTTTCTCAGGATAACCCACCTTGAAAAGAGTATAGCAGTCTGTCCAACATCTCAAGCATTTCATGACTGTTTCAACCATGAAATTTAACAAATAGGATTTTTCAAACTGATTGAGGAAACAACCCTTAACAAAGCCTTTGTAGTTTCCATCCAAAAATGGATGTTTGCGCCTTAGTATTAAATACTAAACCAAAAAGATGTAGCAACAAACAACAAAGTCATGTAATACATTCTAATACATACAGATTACGGAATAGCTCCAACACAATTACTTTAAAAAATGCACAAACCTGAAGTTTCATTTGCATTTCCAGCTCCTTTAGAATCCTTTGATTCAAGACAAAGGTTAACCACAGCAGTTTCAACCTACACCCAACAAGTACGAAGTTGGCCTATATGTAAGCAAAAGAGAGGAAAAGTCAATGTAACTCACCCTCCCAGACCATTCTGACTTGATTCTAGTGATAGCACCAATATCCCATTCGAAGTTAATATTTTCCTTCAGCCCATTTACAGTTGAACCCTCAAGTTTGATGCAGCGATTTGAAAATGTGAGCCGACATTTTGTGCAATATACATCCCCATAAATAATAAAATCAGGGAACACATGAACTGTCATATTTACAGTGTCCTGCAAATCAATCAATTCAAAGGGCTATCAAAAAAAGCAACATCTCAAAAGAAACTGAGAAAAGATGCACTCTACAAAAAGAGAGCATATGAAACAATTTTCAGATGTGCATG
Organism: Fagus sylvatica; assembly: GCA_907173295.1. NCBI lineage: Eukaryota > Viridiplantae > Streptophyta > Magnoliopsida > Fagales > Fagaceae > Fagus > Fagus sylvatica. The sequence goes on along the minus strand of OU015767.1, from coordinate 8,006,034 downwards.
TAACTCATTCTCATTCAAAATGCAGTGGGAATGGTATATGCTTCATAAAACCAACAAAAGAAAGGATTACGAACTGTAATAAATTGGGGCTACAAGCCTACAACCCTAAAGAAACACCATTTTTAGATCCATATGGATCTTGAAGGAACAGCAGTATTTGCATTTTTCCACACGAGCCAATTAAAAAACACTCCTGCCAAGCTAAGTCAATAGCCTTCTTCAGGCCCTCCAATAGTCAAGTACTCAAGCCTTTCTCAGTTGGTTATGTAAGGTAAGGCTAGGCTAGACTAGACAGGCCACAGAGGCTTCTAAAGAGATTAATTTTTGGAGAAAGGACTGGATATGTTTGCAAATGAATGGTTCTGCAGGTAGCTGATTTTACAATTATCATGTGGATAGTCCTTCCACAAAAGCCTCATTTGGAAAGGGATTCCACAAGATTCTTAAAAATACAACTATCTATTTGAATCTAATGAAAACATCATTGCAGAAAAAGGCTTCCCAGGTGAACACAGATAAAAAGGCCAAGGTTTTTAGCTCGTTCAGTTAAATTTAAAGGTCCAATCTATATATATATATAAATTTGTTGAAGGGCACTATTCCTATCCGAGTTTGAAATGGTACATGGATAATGCAAAAATCTAGATACAATTATAAGTATTTTTAGATACCCAAACTCAAAATTTAAAAAATTACATAAGGAGTTGTCCCTCAATGATAATTCTTTTGGACTCCATGGATAGTAAGTGAAGCAAAGTGATGGTTTCAAGTCTCCAAACATAAAGGATACACTACACTGTTGAAAAAGTTTCTGTCATGTGCTCTTGTACAAAGAATATACTACCAAACTCGACTTTCAAAATAAAAAGATCTTAAGGGGTCTTCTCTTTTGGCATTAGTTGTGTGCAGACTTCTTCCGTAAGCTACGTTTTACTTTTTTTCCCTGGGGGAGGAGGTATAAAATTTCTATTTACATACTTTTAATTATAAAAAAATTAAATTTCCTTTCCCGCCCATGATTTCCATAAACTCTCTCTTTATAGAGATGTCAATTAACAATATTAATTGTTAAATCATAAAAAAAACGCAGTGAATACACTTACAATTTTATATCCACCAGAACCATACGCCAACACTTGCTCTTCTAGTGAAACTGTACAGAGTTAAGAGTTGAAATCTATTAGATCAAATTAGAAGAAGAGGACACTTCATAACTAGAAAATCTTTAAGGAAGTTTTAAATGACCTTCATCAATTGCAGGACTTGAGGCTGAAGTTGATGACGAACACATTCCAATCATGTCATCATAACCTGAAACCATACCAACTTCCATGTTCTGCAACAACTTTCAATTGATCAGTTACAGATGATATTCAAGATCTATATCTGGATTCTCGCATAATAAGTAAAATGAGGTATCTAATACTCAAACAGAGACTTGCTGTCTATATATTTGACGGCAGTTAAACTACTCAAAGATTTTCAGGCTCTGGCTGGAAAGCAATTTCTACAGAAAAGAGACTTCAAGACTCAAGATAACTGGGTAAGTAAGATAACTGAATAGGCTTAAGCATTTACTTCAGAATTTGAAGAACTAGACACCAGAAGGGTTTCCAACTCAGAGGTCTCCACTCTTGCAGTGCCATCTTGTACTGACGATTCCATAGGAACACTATCACTATCATCAATGTCTAACAATTCATTGCCAACTTCCTTTTGTGGAGTCTTAATTCTTTGTGCAGCTAAAGCAAATTCCTTTTGCGGACTCTGGGTTTCTAGCACAGCCTCAGAGAAAACATAACAAAGAAAATTAGATACTTTAATTTTTTTTAAAACAAAATAAAAGCATTGATGACCTATACCTTCAGCATCAATATCAATTGGTGCATTGCTGATTTCCTTAGGCATAGTCTTGGTATCTTGGGCAACTGTAGGAAGTATAGGACAGAAAATTAGACGAAAATATTTCACACGACAAAGCATTAATACTTAAGAATGATACTAGGCATAAAAACACAGAAACTGAAAGGACGGAAATTCTAAATTTAGTCCCATTTAGACACCATCAAATTTCAATGTAGCCAACTCAATAGTCAATACCAATGACTTTAGTCTTTATAACATTCACCACATAACTCAAAAAACTGATAAGCACTTTACTTACAGTCATTATATTCCAAAATGTCATTGTCAAGATGATCAAACACAAAATTCCTACTTTAGGCTCTCACGGCAGACACCATGACTGCTATTAAGTTGCTCAAGATTAAGATGGACAGCAGTATTGCAATGACTTTATTGAAGGCAAGCGGCAACTTGTGTAGTATTTCTGGAGTATGATACCGACTATGATCAAAATCGTCTATTATTTTAGTTTTTTGGGTAAATTACACTAACACTCCCGATGTTTAGTGAAACTAGACTCACTACACCTTATTTTCAACAAATGACACTCCGCTCCGAAATTCTCAAAATAATTCACATTCCACCCCAAAAATGGAGCGGAGTGTGAATTATTTTGGGGGTGGAGTGTGATTTATTTTGGAACGAAGTGTTAATTATTTTTATTATTTTGGGAGCAAAGTATTTTTCTTAAAAATCGGGTGTGGCGAGTGTAATTTAATTATAAACTCTGGAGTGTAAGTGTAATTATTAAAAAAAAAAAAGAAACACACACACTTGAAAATACATGGTTTATGATCATGATGGGTACCATAGGCTCAAAAAACACAAAAAGACCATAAAATTTTCCTGTGTACACAAATTAAATCACATTCCTATGGCTCTTAAGTGCCTAACACCAGTTGTAAACCAATAATTATACGATTTATATATAAAATTTCACATCATGATCGCAACAGTCCTACACTAATCAGCAAAAGTGTGTTTAGTGTGCATGCACATAGTTTTCAATTATTAACAATAATTATAATTAGACTCCTAGCATTGAAGAAGGCAAAGATAGTGTGAAGCGATGGAAAAAGAACTTACAGCATTGAAGGAAGGTGTACTTGGTGAGAGGAGAAGGTTGAGATTTAGGGTTTCCAAACATGTCGAGGAACTTCCGGGAGGCTTTCTCGACGCGTTCGTCTTCTTCGGCGAACTCGAACACGTCGAATCGCTTGGCTGATGAGGAAGGCCGAATCATGGCTTCTCAGTTCAAATATTGGTGAAATGAGAGAAAATGTAAATTACTATTATTGAATAAATGGAAATGGGGGAGTTCAAAAAACTTTTTAAAAGGGCGGTGCGGTTCCCTCTTGTTCTATTATCTATTATCTCAAAAAAAAAAAAATGTAATAACATTAACGATATCAATGTAATTCAATATAAAATATTTCTTTTCCTTCTTTAAATCTCTCCCTCTACCCACCAAAGGAAAGAAACTCATATTTTTATTTTATTTTTATTTTTATTTTTTAAATATTATTCATACGTATTATTTAATACATGTCACGTAACTAATTAAAAAATATTAACTACAATTACTCAACCTACAATCATTGCAATATGTGCACATGGACCAATAATAAACAGCTAATTAATCAAAAGTAACACATCAGTGCCCATTTAGCAATATGACATGTCAAATCTACTAGCCAAACACCAGTCCTCCCTAATTTCTTATAGCCAAAAAACCCCAAACTCCTCAGCCCTCCACCAACATCTGCACGCTTATTAGCAGGAACGACCAATATCGACAGCGATGGAGGCGGAAAGGGAGCAACAACGGTTGAGGACGTTGCGATGCGTGGCTTGGGAAACAAACTCGACCAAGGTGACACCCAATGGTTGGACAACCTTTGTCACTCTCTCTGCAATGATGGTTGGTTATATAAAAAAAATTAAGTTAAATAGGCGACACAAAAAAGTTGGATTACTGTTCACGCAATCTCGGTCAAGTGAGTGTCAAGCACACACTTCCAGTTTAAGTTTCGGTCAAGCAGGGTCGCTCATGAACCTTTTGTTATACGTCCACTCGAGTGAAAATATTTTCGCTTAAAGTGAATTTTCTAAAGCTTGAGTTCTGAAAATTCTGCTTCTTGACCCAACTTAAAATACAACAATTTGTCATGACCCAAGAAGAGGCAAGAAGTGGCTAGAGCAAATACAATAGGACTTGTTTACGTATTGGATAGGAGTTTATTAGGAATTGTGTTTGAATAAGAATTGATTATTAGGAGTCATAGTTACTGTTTACGTATTAAAGAATTGTGTTTGAATCAGAATTGCTTATTAGGATTTCATAGTTTACTTAGGAGTCTTATAGTTGTGCTTGTATTTAAAGGATGGATTAGTTATGAATAAAGCAAGCAGAATTATTATAACTTCCCTCTCTCTTTCTTTCTCTAAATTCAGGAGATTAGTCATCTCGAAGTGACTATTGTTCTTATTTTTATTCATCATATTCCTAGTACGTTACATTTGGTATCAGAGCCATACATATGGCGTCCACACGCTCTACCACTCCTGAGGATCGCTTTGCTGCACTCGAAGTTAGTAATCATGGACTTCAACGACAATTGGAGGCGCAACGTGAAGAGATTTCAGGTGTACGCAACGGCTTGGCAGCCCTTACAACTGCTATTGAACAACTCCATCGTGGCAATCATAACAACAACAATGACGGAGAGTCAGTAAACAACAGCAGAGGCAATAACATCGGCAACAACGGCGGATTGCAGGCATGATTCTCACGACTGGACTTTCCTCGGTTCGATGGAGAAGACCCAACTGGCTGGATCTATACAGCAGATCAATTTTTTCAATACCAAGGTACAGCAGCCAGGGAGAAGGTTCTCTTAGCCTCTTTCCATCTAAAAGGGGAAGCCTTACAATGGTACCAATGGTATGAGCGATCACATCCAGACGTCCATTGGGAGGAATTCACGCAAGCCTTGTGTGTGCGTTTTGGACCCTCTGACTTTGAAGACTTTGATGAGGCCTTGGCTAAGTTGCGCCAAACAGGAACCATACGTGAATATCAGAACCAGTTCGAACGGTTAGCCGCAAGAGTTCAAAACTGGCCGGAAAAGGCCTTGGTGGGCAGCTATATCGGCGGCCTCCAAGACGACATCCGTGCAGAGGTCAAATTATTTAAACCAACCACTCTTACGCATGCCATAAGCCTAGCCCGACTTCAAGACGATAAGCTCCAGCGCCTACGCCGAACCCCTTTTCGATCACCACCGATACTACCTACACCAATAAACAGAGCCAATGCTGGACAACCAGCAGCCACACGACTTCCCCCAGGTACAAGCTTTAAAAAATTATCATGGGGAGAGATGCAAACAAGGAGAGAAAAAGGATTGTGTTATAACTGCGATGAAAAATTCGCGCCTGGCCACCGCTGTAAAGGGCAACATGTATACATGTTAGAAACTCAATTGGAAGAAGACCTAGATGACGGCGACAACGACGAGGTTGAATCCAGCAACAACCACTATCTACCACAAATCTCTCTTCACACTCTATCCGGAACAAATACACCACAGACTATGCGAGTAAATGGACTTGCCCACGGCAAGAAAGTCCAGGTGCTCATTGATAGCGGGAGTACTCATAATTTTGTGAATGCTAAATATGCCACAAGACTAGGATGCCATAGGATTGAGGGTCTGGTCTTCCGAGTGATGGTAGCCAATGGAGAATGGTTGCGCTGTGACGAAACATATCCAAATGTACGTATGGAAATTCAAGGTTATTGTTTTGATATGAACCTATACCCGCTGGAACTACAAGGTTCTGACGTGGTGCTAGGCATGCAATGGTTATGAAGTTTGGGCCGCGTCGCACATGATTGGGAGAAACTCACCATGGAGTTCTCTAATGGAGGAAAAGAATACTTCATTCAAGGAGAAACCAGGAAACAATTACAGCATGGATCTATCCGATCCATGCAAAGAATGCTGGCAAGTGGACTAGAGGCACTTTTGATGCAATTGGTACCAACAGAGGACCACACCTATGGCACTGAGGCCACATCGGAACATCTATTGGAGTTGGATCATCTCTTAGCTCGCTATCAGCCTGTATTTCAGGCCACTCTTGCATTACCACCAGCATGGGAACATGACCACCGTATTCCTCTAGAACCCAACTCAGGAGCAATCAATGTCCGCCCTTATCGCTACCCTCATATCCAAAAGGCTGAAATTGAGCGTGCAGTTAAAGAGATGTTAACCACCGGTATCATCAAACCAAGTTTCAGCCTCTTCTCATCACCGGTGTTACTTGTGAAGAAGAAAGATGGATCTTGGCGATTTTGTGTGGACTATCGAGCACTTAACCGTGTCACCATTAAAGATCGATATCCGATTCCAGTCATTGATGAGCTCTTGGATGAACTTTACGGCGCCACTTTTTTCACAAAGCTTGATCTCAAATCTGGTTATCATCAAATTCGCATGCAACCTGAGGATGTCCATAAAACTGCGTTTCGCACTCACGACGGCCATTACGAATTTTTGGTTATGCCGTTTGGCCTCACCAATGCACCTGCCACCTTCCAAGCCCTCATGAACGATATATTCAGATCGGCTTTACGAAGGTATGTCCTCGTCTTCTTTGATGACATACTCATCTATAGTAAAACATGGGCGGAACATCTGTATCATCTTAAACAGGCTCTCGACAAGTTATTAGACAACCACCTGTGTGTCAATCATTCCAAATGCTCTATTGGAGCACAAGAGGTGGACTACCTCGGTCATATCATTAACGCTAGTGGAGTTTCAGCTGACCCCAGTAAAATCAGCAGTATGCAATCTTGGCCAGCACCTCGCAACACTACTGGTCTTCGTGGGTTCTTGGGCTTAACGGGTTATTATCGGAAGTTTATCCGTGGTTATGGAACCATAGCGGCACCGTTAACTCAGTTGTTAAAAAAGGACAGTTTTAAATGGACCGATGATGCCGAGACTGCATTTCAGTCATTGAAGACAGCCATGGTGCAAGCACCAATTTTGGCATTACCAGACTTCACAAAAAAATTCGTGATTGAAGCTGACGCGTCAGGTAAGGGATTGGGGGCTGTTCTCATGCAAGACGACAAACCTATAGCATTTTTTAGCAAGGCCATCTCACAACGCGCATCAGGCCGTTCCACTTACGAGAAGGAATTAATGGCCATTGTTCACTCCGTTCTTAAATGGCGAAATTATTTGACGGGGCGGCAGTTCCAAGTCCGAACAGACCACCGCAGTTTGAAGTACTTACTTGAGCAACGCATCACCACTTTGGATCAGCAAAGGTGGATTGTAAAACTGATGGGCTTCGACTACGAGATCGTTTATCGGCCTGGTCGTGAAAACAAAGCTGCTGATGCTTTGTCTCGGCTGCATGGTGAGCTTTCAGCCGTCTCTTGCCCACAGCACAGTTGGTTGGAAGAGCTCCATAAAGAAGCCAGGACACACCCAGAGCTAATGAAACTGAAACACGCCATTCAGCAAAGTTCGACGACAGTGTCGCGTTATAAAGAAAAAGATGGTCTTTTATGGCTTCAGGGTCGCTTGGTGCTACCAGCCACATCTCAATATAAGGAGTATGTCATCCGTGAATTTCACGATACACCTATTGGAGGACATTCCGGCTCACTGAGAACGTATAAACGGGTCCACGCCAATTTCTTTTGGGTTGGCATGAAACGTGATATTGCCGACTATATACGCCGATGTGATACATGCCAACGAAACAAGAGTGACACCATGACCCCTTAAGGATTGCTACAGCCCTTGCCTATTCCAGAGCAGGTGTGGGAGGACATTTCAATGGATTTCATCGAAGGCTTACCCAACTCCAATGGTTGCATTGTGATTTTAGTCGTTGTTGATCGCTTGTCAAAATATGGGCATTTTTTGGCTCTCAAACACCCTTATACAGCCAAGACAGTGGCTGGATTATTTGTTCAAGAAATTTCTCGTCTTCATGGAATGCCTCGTTCCATTGTTTCCGATAGAGACAAGGTGTTCACTAGCCATTTTTGGGGTGAATACTTTCGCCTACAAGATTCAGCCCTTCGCATGAGTTCGGCATACCACCCGCAAACGGATGGCCAAACAGAGGCTCTTAATCGTTGCTTAGAGACATATCTGAGATGTTTTGTGAGTACCAAGCAAAAACAGTGGAGCAAATGGCTTCATTGGGCTGAATATTGGTAAAATACGTCATATCAAACCTCTACACAGTTGACGCCATTTGAGGTGGTCTATGGACGTCCACCACCAGTTCTCCATCGTTATGAATTGGGCACCACAACAGTGGCTGAAGTTGAGAGCACGCTTCGTGATCGAGACACTATTTTACAGACATTGAAGGATAACTTGGTGGTCGCCCAGAATCGTATGAAAACCAATGCTGATAAGCATTGCCGTGAGCAAAATTTTGACGTGGATGACTTGGTGTATCTGAAACTCCAGCCATTTCGTCAATCCACCCTGCGAAACCGTGGAAAGATGAAATTATCTCCGCGTTACTATGGGCCGTATTGTGTTCTTGAACGAATTGGGCCTGTGGCTTACCGATTGGAATTACCAGCCCATGCTTGCATTCACCCCGTCATTCATGTGTCGCAACTTAAGAGGACCTTAGGGAGGATTGAGCACACAGTGGAGGACTTGCCAATTGTTGATGAGGAAGGTTCAGTTTCTTTCGAGCCCAAATATATCCTTGACTTCCGCTGGGTTAAACGTGGGAAGAAGCGCATCCAAGAGGCTTTAGTGCAGTGGGTGGGCGTTGCAGTAGAAGATGCTACGTGGGTGCAGTATTCGGACTTAGAGCACCAGTTTCCTCACTTGAATCTTGAGGACAAGATTCGTCTTGAAGGGGAAGGGAATGTCATGACCCAAGAAGAGGCAAGAAGTGGCTAGAGCAAATACAATAGGACTTGTTTACGTATTGGATAGGAGTTTATTAGGAATTGTGTTTGAATAAGAATTGATTATTAGGAGTCATAGTTACTGTTTACGTATTAAAGAATTGTGTTTGAATCAGAATTGCTTATTAGGATTTCATAGTTTACTTAGGAGTCTTATAGTTGTGCTTGTATTTAAAGGATGGATTAGTTATGAATAAAGCAAGCAGAATTATTATAACTTCCCTCTCTCTTTCTTTCTCTAAATTCAGGAGATTAGTCATCTCGAAGTGACTATTGTTCTTATTTTTATTCATCATATTCCTAGTACGTTACACAATTATAACACTTTATTTTGACACAAGAATTTAGCCAACAATCTAGAAGCTAACACTTTATAAATGGGCTTGAAATATATTTTGAATTGAAGAGAAATTTGACACAAACTTTATAGTAGATTTGAAATCAAGCATGAGATACTTGTCAATTTGTTTTTTAATAAATTAGTTTAATTATTTGTTAAGCTTCTACATGGAGTATAGTATATACATTATATAGGTCAGATATTACTGCTAAATCCAATCATTATGGCCGTTTGCAATCCGCTTCTCACATCTTTGTGAAACTTACATTATGTTTGGATATTTCAATTACATTTTCTCTCCTCTCTACCCATTCAAACATAATTTATAAAATCCATGTATATGAAAATGAAACTGTAACGGGAAAAATATTGAAACAAATAAAGAGTTTAAAGAAAGACATTTCCTGGTGTGGTTGAGAAGATCATTCTCTGAATGAAAGAGAAGTTCTGCACAGAGTAAACCAAGTGAGAAGGAAATGGTCCCCAGTGTTGGGGACTGATTACCCTCCGATGGTAAAGTCAGTCGAGTGTGTTTGAAAGCAATAGAATAGTGAGAGTTTAGTTTTTCTGTATGTGTATATGCGTACCTGGTTCTTTGCTGAACATGCCCTTTTTATAGGCTCTCCAAAGACAGCTCACCTGTCTTTTGTATTAATTATTTTGTTCCCCGAATGGGGATGGTATCTCTTGATGGGATATTTGGCCGTTCCTGCTTGCGTGATCTGCCCCGCTGCATTAATGACTTTGTGTGTTCATCCCTACGTGGGTCATCACCAGACAGGTCACCTCGCCATAAGATAATTAATGCCTCCAACTACTAATCTGATGAGCATTAAATGTAGAGATTCAATGCATCTGTAGATCCGAACGGCACGTCAAGATGAGGTGAGTCCGGCCTAGAATAAATATGATCTGTGCCTTTCCTATAAATACGATCCGGACTTATCTTATTCCATTAAATGAAGCCCTAGATGTCTTGTGGGTCTTAAATAATTTTTCTCCTCACAATAGCCCTTGAGTCCGTCCTTCATAGTGCTAACTAGTGTGGGACGGACTGTAATTGTCCGTGTCATATTCCGCCAGCCGTGCTAACGATCCTGATTCGTGCGACCCCTCGTGTTCCGTGTTTTTGTAATAATGACCCTGGGATGCCGTGAGCTGTTAAGTCATAACGTCATGGCAATTCTTGAGCCGTCGCACTCTTCACGAGATCATAATGGGGCCCCTAAATGTGGCTTCCCTCACACACTTTCCATCTTTCGCCTATAAGTACCATTTTTCTTTCTTCTAATGCTTTTGTTTACCTCTCATATGCACAAGCCCTTGCGATCCTGAGTCTCCTCTATATCTCGTCCCTTCATCATCCCTGTATTGTCTGTGCTTTCGCTTGTAAGTCTTCCTCCTCACAACTCTTTTGTTTTCTTTTTCGTCTTTCTCTGGGGATTAGGTTTTAGGCAATGGGTAGGAAGAAAAAAGAGAAAGAAGGGGGCAAGTTGAGCCGCTTCGTGAACACACCTGAGGCCATGGCCGTGTTTCGGCATGTATATGAGATTCCAAACGACGTGAGATTGAGGTACGTGCATTGGTCTGATGCACTTAATCCTCCCACAGGAGACCTCCTCATCCCTGTGGTGGCGATTGTGGAAGGGGGGATCCGTTTTCCCATGGATCCCCTGTTGGCGGACTTCCTTAACTATTTTAGGTTGTCTCCCTCTCAAGTAAATCCGAACGTCTTTAGGATAGTGATGGGTACGGTAGAGTTGAATAGGAGGCTAGGTCTAGGGCTCAGTATACATGATATAGTTCGGACCTACATCCTTCATCACAACACAAAAACTGAGGCATACTCACTTCACCCTAGAGATGTCAACTTCACATTGGTGAACGGCTTGCCGGACACCAATCGTGGTTTTGATGAAGACTTCTTAATAGTGTCCGGAGAGTGATTTTTGCCCGGACGTCAGTGCCTCACAAGAGATAGGGTTCTAGGTCCGTTCCCGCCTAATATCATTTTGTATTAGGGCCCACTGCACAGACAGGTAGTGATTTGATACTGACCCCTTTTTTTTTTAATCCGTGCATATCCTCGAAGAAGAAATCCCCGTAAAAGCTTAATAAACATCAACAGCCTTCATGAGGTTTGGGAGAGCGAGCTCTGCACGGAAGATTACGCACAGCCACGCTCCGCTCCCCTGCTGCTTCGCTACGTGGCTCAGACGCACTCCTATCTAGCCTGCAGGTTGGTATCAGACATCCAGGCCACTCGAGCTAATCCGGCCAACCTTGCTCTGCCTACCGTAGACATCCGGGAATTGCTTGATGTAGACACTCCTGACATGTCTGGAATAAATTTGAGGAATCTGCTTCCAACTCGGAGTCGCGAGGGCACTTCAGAGAACGTGTCGGCCTCCTCTCAACCGGTTCGAAGTAAGAGGGCAAGGGTGGAAATCTCTGCAGGGCCTAGCTGACCAGCAACCTCTGCTCAACCCAGTCTGTTGGCCTTAGAGGCACAAGAGACGGTTCATGTTACCCAACTGGGAAACGTGGTTCGTTCTGGGATGCTTCTTCGGTCCGATGTTCAAGCCCAAGGGGAGGGGTCCGTGCCATTGTGGGCCCCCCGAATGGAGTATAGGGGAGAAGATGCAGTAACGGAGGCAGACTGCATTCTCCCTGTCAGAAATGCGCGCAGTGCCTTAGTGGCCAGCGCCCTGAGTCAGGCGGTCCGTCTCCCTTTAGATATAGAGGAGTGAAAAAAATCCGCTGATGACGAGCTCATCAACAACCTGAGGAGGGGTCTTCTTATGGTAAGTAATTAAAGAACCTAATCTTATTTTCTGTAAGTTTTTATTTATTTTGGCTTAAGACTTTGCTGCACAGCAGGGGGTCCAAGCTTCTTTAGAGCTGGAGGACCGGTTCCAGACCACCAAAATCACCTCGCTCATGCTAACATCCTGGCCACTAAGTACCAGGACGCAAAGAAAATGGCAACAGAGGCCAAAAGATTGGTTGATACCGCAGATGCTAAGAGGATAGAACCTGAAGAGTCCCTCAATGCCGCGCTAAACTCGCTCACGAAAGCTGAGGACAAAGTCCGGGCTTTGGAATTGGAGCTTGAGCGAGCCAAGAAGGCGGCTTATGAGAGTGGAAGCAAGGAGGCTCAAGATGAGATGGGCCGTCAGCTCCCTAGAGTATGCAACGAGTATTACACGGACGCTTGGAATGTCGCCATTGCCGTGCTAAACTCTGGGCAGACCATGCTTCCACCAAATCCGATCAAATTACCCTTCCCTGGTGCCACTCCGCCCCTTCATCCTGAAGCGGTTCTCAACTCTCCTCCTCCTCAGTTGGGCGCTGTCATGGTGGACTTGGAGGAGGTGGAATCAGCTGAAGCGGCGAGACAGTTGATGCCGGTCTTCATGACGCTTCCGATGGAGGAAGCGCAGCTCCGGGCGAGGCCGGCCCAAACAACTTGTAGTGTTTTTATTTAAGTTTTTTTTGCAAAAATATGTAAAACTATAAACATTTTGTTTCAAATATCTTCTTTTTTGAATGAAGAACCTGAAAGTCTTTACTTTTTGCTCTATGAATGATGGACTGTATGATCTGTACCGTTCCAAACAACTATGGCATGACGCGCATTGATCTTAAGTTGTTTTACGGACAAATGATGCCCTAACAGACCATGTAGATCACTTAGGCAAAAAATAAATTACGTACTCGATATGACCAAGGTTTATTGCCGTTCTAGCATACTACGTAAGATACTAGGCAAGAGAATAAATAAAGCGCTTGGTATGGCCAAGTTTTATTGCCGTTCTAGCATACTACGTAAGGTATTATGCAAGAAAATAAATGAAGTGCTTGGTATGGCCAAGTTTTATTGCCGTTCTTCCATACCATTAGAGGATTTATAGGTAGAAAATAAACCACGTACCTGTTATGTTCAGGGATCAATGTTGCTCTGCCTCATTATGAAGGGCTCATAGACAGGAGATTTTAGAACACCTAGTGTGGCCAAAGTTTTGATGCCGTTCCGCCACACCACTTGAGGGTTTACAGACGAAACACCTAGCATGGCTAGGGTTTTGATGCCGCTCTACCACACCATTTGAGGATTCATAGGCAGAACACCTGGACGTGGCCAGGATTTTGATGCCGTTCCGCCACACCACTTGAGGGTTTACATGCGAAACACCTAGCATGGCTAGGGTTTTGATGCCGCTCTACCACACCACTTGAGGATTCACAGGCAGAGCACCTGGACGTGGCCAGGATTTTGATGCCGTTTCGCCACACCACTTGAGGGTTTACAGGCGAAACACCTAGCATGGCTAGGGTTTTGATGCCGCTCTACCACACCACTTGAGGATTCACAGGCAGAGCACCTGGACGTGGCCAGGATTTTGATGCTGTGTCAGTTGATCCATATCTTAGCAGCACATGTTACAAAAATTCTTGCATTTCAAAAAATTAGTGAGAACATAATGCAACTTTTAATCTGTACAGCCCTTTCAACCACCTTTCTACTGGAAAAACTTCTTCAGGTTGCTTATATTCCAAGGTCGCTTGAGAGGTTTGTCATCCATTCCTTTGAGATTGAATGCTCCCAGTCCAGCCTCTGAAATGATCTGGTAGGGTCCTTCCCAATTTGCTCCTAGTTTGCCTTGGGTAGGGTCCTTCCTGCTTCCTAGCACTTTTCGTAACACCAAGTCCCCTGGTGCAAGGATCCGTTCACTTACACTTTTGCCGTATCTTTTCTTCAGATCACCCTGGTAGGATGCCAGCCTGATCATGGCAAGGTCTCTGCGCTCTTGAGCCAGGTCTAAATCTTTGGCTAGCATGAGCTCGTTATTCTCCTGATCATATTCTTCTGAACGTAAGGTAGGGAGTCCTACCTCAAGTGGAATCACGGCTTCAACCCCATAAGTAAGAGAGAAAGGGGTTTCACCTGTTGAACTTCGAGGCGTCGTTCTGAATGTCCATAATATGGTGGGCAGCTCCTCCACCCATCTTCCCTTAACTTCTTCCAACCTTTTCTTAATTCCGTTGAGGATTGTCTTATTGGAGGACTCTGCCTGTCCGTTTCCTTGTGGGTAGGCTGGACTGGTGAAGTGATTTCTGATTCCGAACTCTGAGCAGTACTTCTTGAATGGCCCGCTATCGAACTGTGTGCCATTGTCGGAAATGAGGCATTTGGGTATACCGAAGCGAGTTATTTTGTTCTTCCAGATGAATTTTCTTGATTCGGAATCAGTAATGCGGGCGAGGGGCTCCGCTTCGACCCACTTTGTGAAATAATCGGTTGCCACGATTAACCATTGCCTGTTCCCTGTTGCACGAGGTAGCGGTCCGACCAGGTCTAGCCCCCACTAAGCAAATGGCCAGGGACTAGATATAGGATTAAGCTGGGATGCAGGTTTGTGTATGGCCGGAGCAAATAATTGACACTTCTCACAGCGTCTGACATATTGAGCCGCATCCTTCTGTATATATGGCCACCAGTAACCTTGGCCGATTGCTCTGTGGGCCAATGAACGTCTTCCAGTATGACCACCGCATACTCCCTCATGGATTTCGTAGAGCAAATTCGGGATCAGGTCCGGATGTACACAAAGGAGGTAAGGTCCCGTGTATGACTTTTTGCACAACTTTCCCTTTCGGGAGACCCAGTACCTCGTTGCTGTCTTGCGAATCTTGGCCGCTTCTTTCTGATTTGCTGGTAATATGTCTTTTGATAAATAATCCAGTATGGAGATCCATCCTAGCTGGGCCCCATCTCGATTTGACATATGCTCGCCTGGCTACTCTTCGCTATGCTAGGAGAATCCTGCGCACACTTCCACGGTTATGATTCTTCTGAAATTTGGCGCCACAGAAGATTCTAGTCCGGCAAGCGAGTCAGCATGCCCATTGTGCTCTCGGCCTACTCTCTCAATGTTGAATTCATGGAAGCCCTTCAAAAGATTTTTAGCCAAGTCTAGATAAGCTACCATCCTTTCGTCTTTTGCCATGTATTCCCCAGTCAATTGATTGACTATCAGCTGGGAGTCATAGTGAATGGTGAGGGGATCAGCGCCTAGCCGTTTAGCGGCTCTGAGGCCGTGCAGGAGTACTTCATATTCGGCTTCATTATTTGAGGCGCCGAAGCCCAATCTAACTGCCTGCTCCAAAAGTTCTCCCTTTGGCGATATCAGGACTATTCCTAAGCCAGAGCCCCTGGAATTTGTCGCGCCGTCAACATATAGCACCCAACATTTCTTTCCAAGGTTCCGTTCAGTGTCTTTGGGGCGCTCTTCCCCAATATATATGTCGTTGTTCTCTGGTGCAAACTCAGCTATGAAGTCAGCCAGTACCTGTCCTTTGATTGCTGTCCTGGGTTTGTAACGCACGTCATATGCCCCAAGCTGGGCTCCCCATTTGGATATCCGCCCGCTAAAATCTGAACTCCTGAACAAGGCCTTCAAAGGCAAAGAAGTTAGAACGATCATAGTGTGGGCTTGAAAGTAGTGGGGGAGCTTCTTCGCTGTTACGAACAGTGTAAGAGCCAACTTTTCCAGTGGTAGATACCTTGTCTCTGCCCCATTCATGGTCTTGCTAGTGTAGTAAACCGGTCGCTGATCTCTTGAGTCATTTCATATGATTGCCGCACTGACCGCTTTATCCGAGGTTGCGAGATAAATATAGAAAGGTTCCCCTTCCTTGGGTGAGGAGAGCAATGGGGGTGCTGATAAGTATTTCTTCAATCGTTCAAATGCTTGGTCGGACTCTTCGCTCCATGCAAAGCTTTTCCCTTTCTTGATCAAGTCGAAGAATGGTCGGCACTTCTCGGAGGATTTAGAGATGAATCAGTTGAGAGCGGCGGCCATGCCTGTCAGTCTTTGAACTTCTCTGACGTTCTTAGGGGGCTGTAACCCCTGGATAGCTGCTATCTAATCTGAGTTTGCTTCTATGCCGCGCTGAGTCACCATAAACCCCAAAAACTTTCCCGAGCCTACTCTGAATGCGCATTTTGAAGCATTGAGCTTCAAGCTGTGCCTTCTAAGTATACTGAAGACCTGCCTCAAGTCTTCCAAATGGTCTGTGCCCTGGACGCTTTTGACAACCATATCATCAATGTACACTTCAACAGTCTTCCCTAGCAGCTCCGAGAACATTTTAGTGACCATTCTCTGGTAAGTTGCCCCGGCATTCTTCAATCCAAAGGGCATCACCTTGTAGCAGAATACTCCTCGAGGTGTGATGAATGTGGTCTTTTCCTGATCTTCTCTTCTCAGGGCGATCTGGTGGTACCCTTGAAAGGCATCCAAGAAGCTCATTCTCTCATGGCCGGCCGTAGAGTCTACCAACTGATCTATCTTTGGGAGCGGGAAAGGATCTTTTGGGCAAGCTTTGTTTAAATCTGTAAAATCTACACAGACCCTCCACTTTATGTTTTTCTTTTTCACAACAACAGTGTTGGACAGCCACTGTGGGTATAAGACTTCCCGAATCGCTCCAATCTTTAAGAGCCGTTCCACTTCTTCCTGCACGGCCTCAGCATGCTGCGGTGCTGTCCTTCTTGCTTTCTGGACTACTGGTTTATACTCAGGCGAGACATTCAGTTCATGACAAACAAATTCTGAATCTACTCCAGGTGCCTCATATGGAGTCCATGCGAAAACGTCTTGGTATTCCTTGAGAAGGGCCAACAATTGTGACTTGTGCTCCTCGGACAGAGAGTCGCCTATCAAGAATTGCCCCCGAGCTCACCTTCAGTTACTGATACTGGTACAAGTTTCTCCACACATTTCTCTTGAGGATGTCGTTCTTCACGGCCCTCCCCGTTCTGTAATTGCTATTTGCCCCCATTGGGGCCTTCCTCCGGTTCTTGAGGCAGTTGGGCCTTCTGTTTAACTGCGGCTATCAAGCATTGCTTTGCCGCAAGTTGGTCCCCCATAATCTCCATGACGCCTTGCGGTGTTGGAAACCTTAGACGTTGATGGAGTGTGGAGGGGACTGCGCCTATTCGATGCAGCCATGGTCTTCCTAGGATCGCATTATAAGGAGAGAAAGCATTCAGAACGAAGAACTCAGTTGGGGATGAGACCGTTCCAGCCCTAACGTTAATCGTCACTTTTCCAGATGGAATCACTGTCTCTCCGGAGAAGCAGTTGAGCGGTCCTTCAGTGCGGCTCAAATCTTTCTTCCCGAGGCCCAAACCTTTAGACAGGGACTCGTACATAATCTCGACTGAACTGCTAGGATCTATGAGGATTCTTTTGACATCGTACTCCCCGATCCTTAGAGTTATCACCAAAGCGTCTGAGTGAGGGAGCTGCACCCCTTCGAAGTCTTGATTATTGAAAATGATCTCCTCCACCGATTCCTTCCTCAGGGGAGTCGGAGCCATTTGGGCCGAGTCTTGAACTTGGAATACCTCCCGCAAATGCGCCGCCCTCCTCAACTCTCCTCTTTGGTCATGGCCAGTTGCCTCGTAGTGAATTACATCAATGATTCCTACGGGGGTTGAGGCTTTCACAATGGTTCTTGGCGCTTCAACATTCTGGTGGGGACTCTTTGACTCATCCACGTACTGCCTGAGGTGCCCATTCTTTACCAAATATTCTAGATGGTATTTATAAGCCCGACATTGCTCGGTTAAATGCCCTCACTCTCGGTGATAGCTACAGTACGGCTTAGTTTCCCTGGTGGCAGGGTCGCCAGGCATCTTCGGGGGCCATTCAAAGTAGGGTTTATCCTTGATAAGGGGAAGGAGCCGGTAGATCGGCTCTTTGAATGTTGTGTATACGGCCAGGCATACACCGGTCCTGGGCGAATCTGTTGAGCTTTTGGCTTTCTTGGCCCGACGTGACTCGAGTTGTGACTTGGGTTGTGCTGCCTTTATATCAACAAGTGGGGCCACTTCTGCGTCTTTGGCCGCACTCTTTGGGTCGTCTTCAACTCTGATATGCTGTTCCAGGTGGGTCATAAGATCTGCCATGCTGACAGGAGGCCTTTTAGTGAAGGACTTCCTGAGTTTGCTGTCTTGGTGCAGGCCGAACCGAAATGTCTTCACCACTATGTCTTCGTCACATGCGTCAATGTCATTGTAGACCTCCCAGTATCGTGTTGAGTATGACTTCAACGTTTCTCCAGCTTTCATTGTGAGGGCTAGCAAAGAATCAATCTTCTTAGGCTTCTGGGTATTCGTGATGAATCTTGCAGTGAAAATCTCAGACATCTCCTTCCATGAGCGAATGGACCTGTGCTCTAAACGGTCAAACCACCGTAAACCCACTTCACCTAAGCTTGAGGGGAATACGTGGCACATGAGTGCATTATTGGAGTTGTGGAAAGCCATCGCTTGCCGGTAGCGGCTCAAGTGTCCCACCGGGTCGCTCTTTCTGTCGTACACAGCAAGGTTGGGTGAAATAAATTTAGCCGGAAACTTCGCTTGCTCTATTCTGGCCGAAAAAGGAGAGTGTGAAATCTGCTGGAGCTTCCTCCAGATTGGATTTTGCTCTTGTTGGGGGGGAGGTGTCTTAGAACGATTACGTCTTCGCCTCTTGGGAGACACTGTCCTTCGGTGTTTGTAGTCTGATCTTTTGCTGCGTTCCTTACGGCTAGGAACACGATGTGGGCTTCCACACGAGCCCGAATGACTCCTGCTTCGTCTGCTTCTGTGTTGCTCATCTTTATTCTTGTTTTCTTCTTTTAAAAGCTTGAGCTCCTCTTCGAGTTCCTCGATCCTTCTTTTCTTTCTGGCTTCTCCGAGGAAAGAGAGCTCTCTAGAATGTGAGCGCTGCCTTCCCTCGGTCCTTCCTCGGGAGTGCTGCACTTCGCGCTCCTCCTGTCCGCCGGGAACTCGCACCTCGGACTGTAACCTCCTGTGATTGAAAGTGGGTAGTCTATTGCCTCCTCGCTCGTTTCCTGAGACGGCTATTTCTTCCATTCCAGAGGGTAGATCTGTAATCTCTTCCTGAATCGGCTTTTCCCACAGACGGCGCCAATTGTAACGGGAAAAATATTGAAACAAATAAAGAGTTTAAAGAAATACCTTTCCTGGTGTGGTTGAGAAGATCATTCTCTGAATGAAAGAGAAGTCCTGCACAGAGTAAACCAAGTGAGAAGGAAATGGTCCCCGGTGTTGGGGTCTGATTACCCTCCGATGGTAAAGTCAGTTGAGTGTGTTTGAAATCAATAGAATAGTGAGAGTTTAGTTTTTCTGTATGTGTATATGCGTACCTGGTTCTTTGCTGAACATGCCCTTTTTATAGGCTCTCCAAAGACAGCTCACCTGTCTTCTGTATTAATTAGTTTGTTCCCCGAATGGGGACGGTATCTCTTGATGGGACATGGAGATATTTGGCCGTTCCTGCTTGCGTGATCTGCCCTGCTGCATTAATGACTTTGTGTGTTCATCCCCATGTGGGTCATCACCAGACAGGTCACCTCGCCGTAAGATAATTAATGCCTCCAACCACTAATCTGATGAGCATTAAATGTAGAGATTCAATGCATCTGTAGATCCGAACGGAATGTCAAGATGAGGTGAGTCCGGCCTAGAATAAATATGATCCGTGCCTTTCCTATAAATACGATCCGGACTTATCTTATTCCATTAAATGAAGCCCTAGATGTCTTGTGGGTCTTAAATAATTTTTCTCCTCACAGAAACATTGCATATAATTGTTACAAAACTTGTGAATCTTTTCTCTTAATAATTATCACTTTGTTTTGTTGTTAAATCAAATTTCAAAAACAATTTATGTGATAATAAATACATCTACTTGAATATCATAAAGAAAACTCTCCAAAGTGCGTAAATATGTTCACCAAATAAAGTAATGTATAAAAATAAAAAAAATTATTGTATAGAACTGCTGTTTTCATTTTGAATTTATAAGTAATAACTAATAAGTTGTAAACATTCCTAGTATTATATAGAAGGATTATAAATTTTAATTGGGTAATTTAATATACTTCTATGATTAGATTCATGAATTTAGATTTAGATGTAAAGACACTGAATAATTATTCAGTACTCCGAAAATAATGCTCATTCCTCTAATATAATAATAGGTCTCATCCACATTCATATGAGAAGAAAGAGATTTGTTATACAAAATGTTGAATAATTTTCCAAATACAATTGATACAAAACTATAATCCAATTTGAAGAACAATTAGCACAACGTGGAGTGAATTTAAAATATAAAAACACTTGACATTAAATTAGAGTGCAATTAAATTGACACTTGATACAAAATTAGAATTTAATTTGGATTATTGGTTGACCTTCCACTTTACTATATAAATATTATATATTATTTAGATTTATAAGAATAGGATATATATGCATAACATATATAGGCATTCTAGATTTCATCTTATCTATATAATATATAATAGCAGAAGACATGGGCGTTGAAACCAATAATACCTCACATAATGACAAGTGACATCTTTATTAATTGATGTGGCACTGATGTGGCTGCCACATCAGCAATTAAAACACTAAATTAATTGTTTTTATTTGCCAAGTGTCACTTTTTTTACAATGTGAGATTCTGCCAAGTGGCATGTTTATCTTTTTATCAAGTGATACATTGTTTAAATAAATCGACTTAATGCATTTTATTTAATGTTTTCTCTCTCCCTGTTTCACGTCTCTCTCTGCTTCACGCCTCTCTCTCTCCCTCTTTCATACATTGCAATCCCTGGAGTTCAAGTAGATAGAATTCCAATCTCTCTCTCTCTTTATTTGTTGGCACCAATGAACCAAGGTGAGTTATTTCTCTTTCTCTATTTATTCACCGATTTTCTTTGTTTTTGTTTTTCCAATAGGTGTGGCTAATCTGCTTTCAATGGGTGCGTTTAGGCGTTCATGTATGATTGGGGTTTTTCCAACCAAATGAAAGCACCGCCATTATTGGACAGTAAGCCTTTTCTTTCTTTCTCTCTTTCTTTTTGTTTTTTGATTTTCTCTCTCACTTCCTCTGCAATTTTGTTCGTCCCAATCATTTGGCTAATCACAATTAGATCCGGAAATTCTCGGACATCGAGAGGGAAACCAGTATTTGCATTAATAGTTGCGTTGATTTGGGGAAGACGATACTTTGTTTGCTTTTGTTGATAATCTTAAATTGCTGTTTTTTTTTTTTTAATAATGCAAATGCTTCTTAATAATGCCTTTCCTTCTCAACCAATGAAGAAAAATAATTCTTTTGGTTTCAGCACACACACAGAAAGCCGGTGAGGGAGAGAGCAAAATAAAAAATGAAGAGGAAGAAGACTGTTGCCGAAGTGGTCTGTGAAAAGTGATTGATGGCCTAAAGCAATTAATGAGGCGTGTCTTGAAAGCCAAGGGGCTGACCACACCAACGGCTAAAAATGCTTTCTTTTCATACTTCCTTTTTGTTTTTCTAAAGTCACTTTTGGGTGATATAAAAGAATGACCCAATGAACAGAATGATAAAGAAAGGTGTGTTTGTAGTGTGTTTGTAACACACTCACACCAACATATATATATATATATTTGATGGAATGTATATCTGTTTTGTGATTGTATCAATTAGTGATGTGTGCTTGCTGTATATAAATATTATGTTTATGTATTTTTATAATGCCAATGTTGTTTGCATGTCAATGCGTGCTTTGATGGGAAAAGGGCAGATAATGTGTTTGTTATATTAATTTATTGTCTTTTTTTTTTTTTTTTTTTTTGTTTTTTTTCTTTTTTTTTTTTTTTTTTTTTGCTTTTGTTTGTCTTAAACTGTTTTTTTTTTTTTTTTTCTTTTTTTTTTTTTTTTTGTTGATGATAAAGATAAAACTTTTGTTTGTTAAAAAAAAAAAAACATTTTTTGTTGAAAAAAATAAAATACCGTGCATGCTTAACAGTTTAGAGAGGATTCTTTAAATAATGGACAAACCTTAGGAAGAGTTAATTAGTTGTTGTATTTAACTTCCTGATTGAATTCAATTATATGATTGTTTTGCCTTTTTTTTTTTTTTTTGATGACAAAGATAAAACTTTTGTTTGTTAATGTAAAAAAAAAAATACAATTGACTTGATGTAATTTTTTTCAGATATATTTCAATGGTTTAAATGATAATAATTTATATACACAAAATAGTACATTAAATTTCATTATAAATTTAGTTGCTATACTTACAAATTAACATATTTTACTGTTTTTGTTATTCATATTAAATAAGTGTATCCCGCACATTGCGCGGGTCATATGCTAGTTTACATAAAGCCAGAGAATAAGATGTAATAAACCAAAGTCCATTCATAACAATCTTAAGAGTGTAAAAATAAAATTCAAAGCAATCCGATATCCAATCTAAATTAACTTTGTTCGCATAAAAATATTTTCTAACTAGAAGAACGAATTCAACTTCAAGGGAATCAAATGGGTTCGGTAACACTTCAAATAATGACTTTTTGCCAATGAGATATTGAAAAATACAATAATTAACAGGGGCGGAACCAGCTTATGACCAGTGCCCACCCTCAAATTTTTAAAAAGTTTACCAGGTATATATATATCAAAGAAATTGAGATTTTTAGAACATGTTTTCATCGATCACTATTGATTCGGTGCTAGCAACCATAGACCAAGGCTTGCTGTGCTGCCGAAAATGCAGATCGGCAAACATAGGTCCAGATCAATAATTCAACTTTCATTTCCATCTTCTCAGCTACCATATCAGTAGTCGTAGTCTCATAATCCATATCGGCAAGGCAAAAGCCTCATTACTTTCTTAGTTGTGTTCCTGGAGAGAAGCAGGTGCTTCTACAATCTCTTATTTGTCCAAACAATTAAGTCAATCTTTATCTTAATTCAATAGCATGATGGGGCTTTACTTTGGGCCCCACTATTCACCAGCCCACCGAAACAATAAAGTCATGTATAGTTTTTTTTTTTTGCTGATTTGTTATGTATAGTTGTAGGACTAAAAAGCAATATGATTTTTATTTGCAATGCATATAGCTCCTCATTTAAGTTTTATGAATTTATTTGCAATGCATACCTCCTCATTTACTTTACTGGTTGGCTGGTTACCTAGTTTTTATTTAAAATATAGGTTTTAATATTTTTACACTACTATTTTAAACCAATATTTTACACTACTTAAAATGTAAATAATATTTTCCACAATTAGGTGGTGTAAGGTATAGATAGTGTGAAAGAATTATACCATTAGTCTAAATTTTTAACATTATATAATAAATATTTATGTCTTAATGAGTTTATAGGCTTTTGACCTTTTTGTATTAATAAGTATATTATTTATCAAAGTATATGTATACAAATATATACATATAATCCTTGTTAAAATTTGAGATCAAAAGGTGTCCACTCTAGACCAAATTTCTGACTCTGCCCCTAACAATAAGGATATTAAAACTAATGCAACTATAATCAAGAATTGAGGATCCATTATCACCATATAGATTAAAGATTTCAGAAATCCAGATGAAGATAAAATTAAAATCTTTGGAACTGTGATATGATTTCGGAAACAAGTTTGTTGAATAATAGCAACCACACTTTTGATAGCACAAAAAACCATCAAACAAAATATATGTTTTTCTCTTTAATAAAAAAATGAAAATTTGAAGAAACAATTAGAGCACTTTGCATATATTATGATGAGCTGGAAGAATTTCATTCCTCAGTAGCAGCACTTGCAGCACTCAGGTCCACAGAAAGATCAAGAACCTAAAACATACAATAAGTGAGATACTAAATATAAAAGAGTCAAACTTGCAAGTTTAGATTATGCTCCACTCATTTGTTTTTCCCTCAGATAACAGTGTAATTTAGACAAAGAGGTTGTTCCTATGCATATATATAAAACATGGTCGAGAATATTGAGACATAGTAGTTTGCCAGATTTGGTTAGTTCTGAGCTAAAAAAACTGTGGTCATAGCCAATAACAAAGTTCGTGGCTGCATATTGCCTTCTTCATCTATAGATAGTGTGTCCAACAAAAGAACTTTTTTAAAAATGACATATCCAGAAGAATATTTTAGTTTCATTTTCAGAATTGACTATACAGCAAATCATTCTTAAAAGTAGTGAACTCAAAATTATCAGGGGAAGATGAATTGCCTTACTATATATTGTATTTTGATTTCCTGTCTTCCTAATAGCTATTTTATGCAATTATAATGAAAATCACTAGTTCTACATAAAGGAGTCCATCTTTAAATCATGTTTATAATTAATGTAGATGAACCGTTAATATACAGAAGCCAACAACAAGTGCCATGGGATTGAAACATTTACAATTCCCTTTCTTCCCAGTGATGCATAGTTCATGGCAGATATTTACAACGCGCTTGACATCTATTTTCAAAGTTCATAACACATGTTTGTGCTACAATATAACACAACACAAGCAATTGTAAAAACTGTTCCTCCTATTATGCACTAACATATCAAAAAATGGTTATTCTTGAAGGAATATAAATAAAATCTATCCATGCACATGCAATAAATTGTATCTGAGGCAATTAGTCCTTTGTATTCTCTTTTAAACAAACAGGTAATTTATGTGTATCTAAACCATTTCAAAGGATATTAAAGGTTACCTTTCCAGTAATATTATTGTACATTTGAATCACGTCTTCTACAGTGGACTCAAAGTGCGTTGTTGCATCATAGCTCTGCAAGAAATGCATCACCTAATCAGTTCTCAATATAAGAAGAGGAAGAAGAGGAACCAGACCTCCAAAGTTTTATTATAATATAATAAAGCAGTTAACCCTTAACTTTGTTATATACGAAGTACAAATCTTTTTGCAAGTCCTTAACCAAGGAATAATGGCATAGACAATTTAGCAATTTTAAAAGGTGTTGATGTTTCATCAAATACGAGAGACGAAAATAAGTACGTTTCTAAACATTTAGTCATGTACAAAACATGTCATTTTTAAGATGTCACCAAAATCGCAAGATTGGGGTCTGCACCTCCTTTACTTAATTAGTACACGAATCACAAATTTTGGATCTATCACTTACTAAAGACAAGAACTTTAGTTATTTATACCATAAAATATTACATTCTTTTTTTCTAGTTACCAACTACATGAATTTTGTGTTTGAAAATTAGATTATTTTTCCTCTTATTGGTTTATAAATACGACAGAATATCACTATAAGGTAAGAACTCATATGTTCAGAAGAAATATCAGTAACCAGACAAAGTTTTAAATTTCTTTAATTTGTGACTTGTGTTGTTAGCAGGTTGCAACGAACGGAAAATCTTAATCCTTTATGGAAAATCAAAGCATAAGAAATGTATTTTATGTGTACTTACAGTAGATATATAGCAATTATCAACTTCATGCTTGTTTGTGGGTACAAATCTGTCATAAGTGTCATAGAAAATTTCATCTACAGGTCCAAGTAGGTCAATCCCAGGCTTCAATTCCACCTCTGGTTTGTCAGTTTCTGCTTCTGTTGAAACAAAAGCAATGTATTTTCCTTTTGGTGCCACATTGTGAGCATATGAGCAGCAGAAGAGGTACCTGTAGCCATGATAAAAGTTAAGCAACACATTTAGAAGGTACGTAGGATAAAAACTTGGTAGATGTTGAGTTTTCTCATATAGCATTAGGAAACAGTAAGTGTATATTAACTAAGGGTGTGTTCGATATTATACTGCATTGCTTAATTTAGGTTTTCTTGACAAAAAAATATTTGGCTTATTTATTATAAGAGTAGTAATAAAAAGTATCCCATCATGGCATGTTGAAAAATATAAGTCTTTATGATTGGTTGTTAGATTGGGCTGTGCATTAATCGGGCACTATGATGGGGAATAGGATCCTCTTTATTTGGAAATCTCTCAATTTGTCTATTTCATGGTTCAGATTTTATTTCACAAATCTAACGGTATACAGAGTATTTCGTCATTTAAAATTTTAAATGACGTGACAATCTATATATTATTAGATTTGAGATATTTAATCTAGACTAAGAAATGAAGACTCTCCATTTCATTTCAAATGGAGAGGATCTTTGTTCGATGATGGGGGGTATCTTATTACTATTTAGTTGATTTCATGGATTATTTAAATTTACAAGTGTAATTCTTTCCGAAGTTCTATTATTTGAGCTTTTTTTTTTCATTACAAAAAATAAAAGATTGGGCTTTGCATTTGATTTCACCCTTCAAAATTCCCAAGGCATGTTCCAATATGATGATTATTGGGGAAAAGTGAAACAATAATGGTGTAGGAACCCTTTATAGCCTCCTAAAAGGAAAGAACAACTTTGACAAGATTTGCCAATGTGAAATAGATGTTTTCTTATTTGTTATTATTTTTTTATGAGTATGTGAAATAGATGCTTATGACAAGTATTGCTTGATATCTTAACTCCATCATACAATTCATTATTAAAGATATTAGAATCAACTACACTTGTATTACATGTTGCAAATGTGCACTGGCTGTTAAGATTTGTACTTCATTGTAGAAAGAGTAAATGGAAACAAGAAAAGAGTTCAACACACGTACATATCTGATTTGCGGCCGAGTTGCTTCTGTGGCAGGATAACCTGAACTGAGTGAGAGTCATTGGTGTCTGGAATAGGATGGCTCATAATACATATAGCACGAGCAACTTTTCCCACCTTTCGGACCTGTTTCATTTTAAAAAGATTGATTAAGGTAGTCCACATAAGGTGATGAAAAATAGAACTGGTAATTCAGGCTTGAAACATAGGTTGCGTTTTTGCACCTATGCCAGTTTTGCATGAGAAGATTACATAATTTTGAAGTTGCTTACAAGTTACCTTATCAGGTAAATATGATGGGTCGCAAACAACTTTCTTGCATTTAGCAGTTTCTCCTTCAGAAGTTACACCAATGGCTTTCCCATTATTGTCAAATTCTACCTATTATACAAGAAATACAACATTAATTCAAATTTGACAAGAGGAATTTAGAGGTAACCTTATTAGCAAAAGTGATATAATATAAATTCTCTCTATTAGTTGTGATAACTAGTAAAAGTGAAAAGCACTTTGAGGACATCTAAAAAATTGAATTGCTTTTAGATTCAAATCTTAAGATTTATAAGGAATAGCAGTAAAATTGAAAAGTACTGAACAGTGAACAACTCTATGCAAGTGCTAATAAGATAAAAAAAAATTGGCCACCATGGATAGTAGAGAGCTCCGGGATATAGGTTTCAAGGTTGATCCACAGATTCATAGAGAATGCTTTAAAAAGTTATTATCAAAAACTTTATAAATTTTCTGCTATTTTTTAATTTTTTTATAAAATAATAGTTAGACATATGAATTAAAGCAGGAAGGGAGAGATAGAGGGAAGCACTGAGTGCACTATCATTATTTCGTCAAGCAAACAAATTTGAGGAGCTAATCATTGTACTGTATGCTTAGTTGCTTCAAAACAAGCCACAAGGAATTACTAGCCGTAAATAAAGTCTTACAAAAGAGAGTAAAATATATGGGTACTACTAAAACTTTGGGTAATTGGTTAAGGTCAATACCTAAGGTAGGTGTGCCTTGGGGCCATACCTGTTTTCTCAAAGAATGAGAACCTCAAGGCATATGTTGGGTTTGCATCAATAAAAGCATCTAGGTATAAGTCTTAAAGGGCTAAGATACTCGGAATCGGGAAAAAAAGTAAGTCTTAAAGGTTTGCCTACCTTACAAAAACACAGGTACAATATTTTGGACAACCATGTTTTTGACGACTTTACCTTACATTCTGGCTTGCTAAGCATGTAAGTTCCACCATAAACTGCACTTAAACGTGCAAACGCCTGCCAATAATTGCACCAAAATTAGAATAGAAACTTATATTATCTCTGAACATTTCCACAATGTTATCGATGAAAAACAAACCTGAGGCAATTCTCCTAGTCCGTACAATGGATAGATATAAGGAGATCCACCTTGAAAACGTGCCAAAGACTCAGCATAGAGCTTTACAGAAAGAAAAAGAAAAATGTCAATGTTGTTGAATTTAAAGTAATCATTGGCATGCAACTACACATTAGCTAAATGTATTTTATCCTTATTCAGATTTGTACTAGCAACATTTATACCAGGAGCAGCACAGACAAGTGATTATTCTAATATTGTTTCAGTTGGTGTCAAAACTCAAGAACCCACTTGAAAAAATATTGTAATAAGATTTTAAGGTTAAAACTGGTCCTTTTTTTCCCCTCTGATTCCCATATAATATTGGCAAATGAAGATGACATTTGACAAACAATATGAAATGAAATAACAACTTATTGATTTTTTGTTGATACATTGCATACTAAGCCCTCAAACATGGTATTAAATTTCAAAAACTTTCAATTCATTGGTTGACATCTTCATATTGACTAATTATAAATAACTACGGAAGGCATCCGACTAATAGATTATATTTATATCTCTACATTTCAATTTAAATTTCATGAGAAGCTAAAAATGAGTTTAGTGTCCCCTGCACATGCCATATTTAGATGGTTATTGGATTTTTGAGCATTAGCCCATT
>OU015767.1:7950480-7977196 GCA_907173295.1 Fagus sylvatica | reverse complement strand
CAATGGTACCAATGGTATGAGCGATCACATCCAGACGTCCATTGGGAGGAATTCACGCAAGCCTTGTGTGTGCGTTTTGGACCCTCTGACTTTGAAGACTTTGATGAGGCCTTGGCTAAGTTGCGCCAAACAGGAACCATACGTGAATATCAGAACCAGTTCGAACGGTTAGCCGCAAGAGTTCAAAACTGGCCGGAAAAGGCCTTGGTGGGCAGCTATATCGGCGGCCTCCGAAGACGACATCCGTGCAGAGGTCAAATTATTTAAACCAACCACTCTTACGCATGCCATAAGCCTAGCCCGACTTCAAGACGATAAGCTCCAGCGCCTACGCCGAACCCCTTTTCGATCACCACCGATACTACCTACACCAATAAACAGAGCCAATGCTGGACAACCAGCAGCCACACGACTTCCCCCAGGTACAAGCTTTAAAAAATTATCATGGGGAGAGATGCAAACAAGGAGAGAAAAAGGATTGTGTTATAACTGCGATGAAAAATTCGCGCCTGGCCACCGCTGTAAAGGGCAACATGTATACATGTTAGAAACTCAATTGGAAGAAGACCTAGATGACGGCGACAACGACGAGGTTGAATCCAGCAACAACCACTATCTACCACAAATCTCTCTTCACACTCTATCCGGAACAAATACACCACAGACTATGCGAGTAAATGGACTTGCCCACGGCAAGAAAGTCCAGGTGCTCATTGATAGCGGGAGTACTCATAATTTTGTGAATGCTAAATATGCCACAAGACTAGGATGCCATAGGATTGAGGGTCTGGTCTTCCGAGTGATGGTAGCCAATGGAGAATGGTTGCGCTGTGACGAAACATATCCAAATGTACGTATGGAAATTCAAGGTTATTGTTTTGATACGAACCTATACCCGCTGGAACTACAAGGTTCTGACGTGGTGCTAGGCATGCAGTGGTTACGGAGTTTGGGCCGCGTCGCACATGATTGGGAGAAACTCACCATGGAGTTCTCTAATGGAGGAAAAGAATACTTCATTCAAGGAGAAACCAGGAAACAATTACAGCATGGATCTATCCGATCCATGCAAAGAATGCTGGCAAGTGGACTAGAGGCACTTTTGATGCAATTGGTACCAACAGAGGACCACACCTATGGCACTGAGGCCACATCGGAACATCTATTGGAGTTGGATCATCTCTTAGCTCGCTATCAGCCTGTATTTCAGGCCACTCTTGCATTACCACCAGCATGGGAACATGACCACCGTATTCCTCTAGAACCCAACTCAGGAGCAATCAATGTCCGCCCTTATCGCTACCCTCATATCCAAAAGGCTGAAATTGAGCGTGCAGTTAAAGAGATGTTAACCACCGGTATCATCAAACCAAGTTTCAGCCTCTTCTCATCACCGGTGTTACTTGTGAAGAAGAAAGATGGATCTTGGCGATTTTGTGTGGACTATCGAGCACTTAACCGTGTCACCATTAAAGATCGATATCCGATTCCAGTCATTGATGAGCTCTTGGATGAACTTTACGGCGCCACTTTTTTCACAAAGCTTGATCTCAAATCTGGTTATCATCAAATTCGCATGCAACCTGAGGATGTCCATAAAACTGCGTTTCGCACTCACGACGGCCATTACGAATTTTTGGTTATGCCGTTTGGCCTCACCAATGCACCTGCCACCTTCCAAGCCCTCATGAACGATATATTCAGATCGGCTTTACGAAGGTATGTCCTCGTCTTCTTTGATGACATACTCATCTATAGTAAAACATGGGCGGAACATCTGTATCATCTTAAACAGGCTCTCGACAAGTTATTAGACAACCACCTGTGTGTCAATCATTCCAAATGCTCTATTGGAGCACAAGAGGTGGACTACCTCGGTCATATCATTAACGCTAGTGGAGTTTCAGCTGACCCCAGTAAAATCAGCAGTATGCAATCTTGGCCAGCACCTCGCAACACTACTGGTCTTCGTGGGTTCTTGGGCTTAACGGGTTATTATCGGAAGTTTATCCGTGGTTATGGAACCATAGCGGCACCGTTAACTCAGTTGTTAAAAAAGGACAGTTTTAAATGGACCGATGATGCCGAGACTGCATTTCAGTCATTGAAGACAGCCATGGTGCAAGCACCAATTTTGGCATTACCAGACTTCACAAAAAAATTCGTGATTGAAGCTGACGCGTCAGGTAAGGGATTGGGGGCTGTTCTCATGCAAGACGACAAACCTATAGCATTTTTTAGCAAGGCCATCTCACAACGCGCATCAGGCCGTTCCACTTACGAGAAGGAATTAATGGCCATTGTTCACTCCGTTCTTAAATGGCGAAATTATTTGACGGGGCGGCAGTTCCAAGTCCGAACAGACCACCGCAGTTTGAAGTACTTACTTGAGCAACGCATCACCACTTTGGATCAGCAAAGGTGGATTGTAAAACTGATGGGCTTCGACTACGAGATCGTTTATCGGCCTGGTCGTGAAAACAAAGCTGCTGATGCTTTGTCTCGGCTGCATGGTGAGCTTTCAGCCGTCTCTTGCCCACAGCACAGTTGGTTGGAAGAGCTCCATAAAGAAGCCAGGACACACCCAGAGCTAATGAAACTGAAACACGCCATTCAGCAAAGTTCGACGACAGTGTCGCGTTATAAAGAAAAAGATGGTCTTTTATGGCTTCAGGGTCGCTTGGTGCTACCAGCCACATCTCAATATAAGGAGTATGTCATCCGTGAATTTCACGATACACCTATTGGAGGACATTCCGGCTCACTGAGAACGTATAAACGGGTCCACGCCAATTTCTTTTGGGTTGGCATGAAACGTGATATTGCCGACTATATACGCCGATGTGATACATGCCAACGGAAACAAGAGTGACACCATGACCCCTTAAGGATTGCTACAGCCCTTGCCTATTCCAGAGCAGGTGTGGGAGGACATTTCAATGGATTTCATCGAAGGCTTACCCAACTCCAATGGTTGCATTGTGATTTTAGTCGTTGTTGATCGCTTGTCAAAATATGGGCATTTTTTGGCTCTCAAACACCCTTATACAGCCAAGACAGTGGCTGGATTATTTGTTCAAGAAATTTCTCGTCTTCATGGAATGCCTCGTTCCATTGTTTCCGATAGAGACAAGGTGTTCACTAGCCATTTTTGGGGTGAATACTTTCGCCTACAAGATTCAGCACCTTCGCATGAGTTCGGCATACCACCCGCAGAACGGATGGCCAAACAGAGGCTCTTAATCGTTGCTTAGAGACATATCTGAGATGTTTTGTGAGTACCAAGCAAAAACAGTGGAGCAAATGGCTTCATTGGGCTGAATATTGGTACAATACGTCATATCAAACCTCTACACAGTTGACGCCATTTGAGGTGGTCTATGGACGTCCACCACCAGTTCTCCATCGTTATGAATTGGGCACCACAGCAGTGGCTGAAGTTGAGAGCACGCTTCGTGATTGAGACACTATTTTACAGACATTGAAGGATAACTTGGTGGTCGCCCAGAATCGTATGAAAACCAATGCTGATAAGCATCGCCGTGAGCAAAATTTTGACGTGGATGACTTGGTGTATCTGAAACTCCAACCATTTCATCAATCCACCCTGCGAAACCGTGGAAAGATGAAATTATCTCCGCGTTACTATGGGCCGTATCGTGTTCTTGAACGAATTGGGCCTGTGGCTTACCGATTGGAATTACCAGCCCATGCTTGCATTCACCCCGTCATTCATGTGTCGCAACTTAAGAGGACCTTAGGGAGGATTGAGCACACAGTGGAGGACTTGCCAATTGTTGATGAGGAAGGTTCAATTTCTTTCGAGCCCAAATATATCCTTGACTTCCGCTGGGTTAAACGTGGGAAGAAGCGCGTCCAAGAGGCTTTAGTGCAGTGGGTGGGCGTTGCAGCAGAAGATGCTACGTGGGAGCAGTATTCGGACTTAGAGCACCAGTTTCCTCACTTGAATCTTGAGGACAAGATTCGTCTTGAAGGGGAAGGGAATGTCATGACCCAAGAAGAGGCAAGAAGTGGCTAGAGCAAATACAATAGGACTTGTTTACGTATTGGATAGGAGTTTATTAGGAATTGTGTTTGAATAAGAATTGATTATTAGGAGTCATAGTTACTGTTTACGTATTAAAGAATTGTGTTTGAATCAGAATTGCTTATTAGGATTTCATAGTTTACTTAGGAGTCTTATAGTTGTGCTTGTATTTAAAGGATGGATTAGTTATGAATAAAGCAAGCAGAATTATTATAACTTCCCTCTCTCTTTCTTTCTCTAAATTCAGGAGATTAGTCATCTCGAAGTGACTATTGTTCTTATTTTTATTCATCATATTCCTAGTACGTTACACAATTATAACACTTTATTTTGACACAAGAATTTAGCCAACAATCTAGAAGCTAACACTTTATAAATGGGCTTGAAATATATTTTGAATTGAAGAGAAATTTGACACAAACTTTATAGTAGATTTGAAATCAAGCATGAGATACTTGTCAATTTGTTTTTTAATAAATTAGTTTAATTATTTGTTAAGCTTCTACATGGAGTATAGTATATACATTATATAGGTCAGATATTACTGCTAAATCCAATCATTATGGCCGTTTGCAATCCGCCTCTCACATCTTTGTGAAACTTACATTATGTTTGGATATTTCAATTACATTTTCTCTCCTCTCTACCCATTCAAACATAATTTATAAAATCCATGTATATGAAAATGAAACTGTAACGGGAAAAATATTGAAACAAATAAAGAGTTTAAAGAAAGACCTTTCCTTGTGTGGTTGAGAAGATCATTCTCTAAATGAAAGAGAAGTTCTGCACAAAGTAAACCAAGTGAGAAGGAAATGGTCCACGGTGTTGGGGACTGATTACCCTCCGATGGTAAAGTCAGTCGAGTGTGTTTGAAAGCAATAGAATAGTGAGAGTTTAGTTTTTCTGTATGTGTATATGCGTACCTGGTTCTTTGCTGAACATGCCCTTTTTATAGGCTCTCCAAAGACAGCTCACCTGTCTTCTGTATTAATTATTTTGTTCCCCGAATGGGGATGGTATCTCTTGATGGGACATGGAGATATTTGGCCGTTCCTGCTTGCGTGATCTGCCCCGCTGCATTAATGACTTTGTGTGTTCATCCCTATGTGGGTCATCACCAGACAGGTCACCTCGCCATAAGATAATTAATGCCTCCAACTACTAATCTGATGAGCATTAAATGTAGAGATTCAATGCATCAGTAGATCCGAACGGCACGTCAAGATGAGGTGAGTCCGGCCTAGAATAAATATGATCTGTGCCTTTCCTAGAAATATGATCCGGACTTATCTTATTCCATTAAATGAAGCCCTAGATGTCTTGTGGGTCTTAAATAATTTTTCTCCTCACAATAGCCCTTGAGTCCGTCCTTCACAGTGCTAACTAGTGTGGGACGGACTGTAATTGTCTGTGTCATATTCCGTCAGCCGTGCTAACGATCCTTATTCGTGCGACCCCTCGTGTTCCGTGTTTTTGTAATAATGACCCTGGGATGCCGTGAGCTGTTAAGTCATAACGTCATGGCAATTCTTGAGCCGTCGCACTCTTCACGAGATCATAATGGGGCCCCTAAATGTGGCTTCCCTCACACGCTTTCCATCTTTCGCCTATAAGTACCATTTTTCTTTCTTCTAATGCTTTTGTTTACCTCTCATATGCACAAGCCCTTGCGGTCCTGAGTCTCCTCTATATCTCGTCCCTTCATCATCCCTGTATTGTTTGTGCTTTCGCTTGTAAGTCTTCCTCCTCACAACTCTTTTGTTTTCTTTTTCGTCTTTCTCTGGGGATTAGGTTTTAGGCAATGGGTAGGAAGAAAAAAGAGAAAGAAGGGGGCAAGTTGAGCCGCTTCGTGAACACGCCTGAGGCCATGGCCGTGTTTCGGCATGTATATGAGATTCCAAACGACGTGAGATTGAGGTACGTGCATTGGTCTGATGCACTTAATCCTCCCACAGGAGACCTCCTCATCCCTGTGGTGGCGATTGTGGAAGGGGGGATCCGTTTTCCCATGGATCCCCTGTTGGCGGACTTCCTTAACTATTTTAGGTTGTCTCCCTCTCAAGTAAATCCGAACGTCTTTAGGATAGTGATGGGTACGGTAGAGTTGAATAGGAGGCTAGGTCTAGGGCTCAGTATACATGATATAGTTCGGACCTACATCCTTCATCACAACACAAAAACTGAGGCATACTCACTTCACCTTAGAGACGTCAACTTCACATTGGTGAACGGCTTGCCGGACACCAATCGTGGTTTTGATGAAGACTTCTTAATAGTGTCTGGAGAGTGGTTTTTGCCCGGATGTCAGTGCCTCACAAGAGATGGGGTTCTAGGTCCGTTCTCGCCTAATATCATTTTGTATTAGGGCCCACTGCACAGACAGGTAGTGATTTGATACTGACCCCCTTTTTTTTTTTAATCCGTGCAGATCCTCGAAGAAGAAATCCCCGTAAAAGCTTAATAAACATCAACAGCCTTCGTGAGGTTTGGGAGAGCGAGCTCTGCACGGAAGATTACGCACAGCCACGCTCCGCTCCCCTGCTGCTTCGCTACGTGGCTCAGACGCACTCCTATCTAGCCTGCAGGTTGGTATCAGACATCCAGGCCGCTCGAGCTAATCCGACCAACCTTGCTCTGCCTACCGTAGACATCCGGGAATTGCTTGATGTAGACACTCCTGACATGTCTGGAATAAATTTGAGGAATCTGCTTCCAACTCGGAGTCGCGAGGGCACTTCAGAGAACGTGCCGGCCTCCTCTCAACCGGCTCGAAGTAAGAGGGCAAGGGTGGAAATCTCTGCAGGGCCTAGCCGACCAGCAACCTCTGCTCAACCCAGTCTGTTGGCCTTAGAGGCACAAGAGACGGTTCATGTTACCCAACTGGGAAACGTGGTTCGTTCCGGGATGCTTCTTCGGTCCGACGTTCAAGCCCAAGGGGAGGGGTCCGTGCCATTGTGGGCCCCCCGAATGGAGTATAGGGGAGAAGATGCAGTAACGGAGGCAGACTGCATTCTCCCTGTCAGAAATGCGCGCAGTGCCTTAGTGGCCAGCGCCCTGAGTCAGGCGGTCCGTCTCCTTTTAGATATGGAGGAGTGAAAAAAATCCGCTGATGACGAGCTCATCAACAACCTAAGGAGGGGTCTTCTTATGGTAAGTAATTAAAGAACCTAATCTTATTTTCTGTAAGTTTTTATTTATTTTGGCTTAAGACTTTGCTGCACAGCAGGGGGTCCAAGCTTCTTTAGAGCTGGAGGACCGGTTCCAGACCACCAAAATCACCTCGCTCATGCTAACATCCTGGCCACTAAGTACCAGGACGCAAAGAAAATGGCAACAGAGGCCAAAAGATTGGTTGATACCGCAGATGCTAAGAGGATAGAACCTGAAGAGTCCCTCAATGCCGCGCTAAACTCGCTCACGAAAGCTGAGGACAAAGTCCGGGCTTTGGAATTGGAGCTTGAGCGAGCCAAGAAGGCGGCTTATGAGAGTGGAAGCAAGGAGGCTCAAGATGAGATGGGCCGTCAGCTCCCTAGAGTATGCAACGAGTATTACACGGACACTTGGAATGACGCCATTGCCGTGCTAAACTCTAGGCAGACCATGCTTCCACCAAATCCGATCAAATTACCCTTCCCTGGTGCCACTCCGCCCCTTCATCCTGAAGCGGTTCTCAACTCTCCTCCTCCTCAGTTGGGCGCTGTCATGGTGGACTTGGAGGAGGTGGAATCAGCTGAAGCGGCGGGACAGTTGATGCCGGTCTTCATGACGCTTCCGATGGAGGAAGCGCAGCTCCGGGCGAGGCCGGCCCAAACAACTTGTAGTGTTTTTATTTAAGTTTTTTTTGCAAAAATATGTAAAACTATAAACATTTTGTTTCAAATATCTTCTTTTTTGAATGAAGAACCTGAAAGTCTTTACTTTTTGCTCTATGAATGATGGACTGTATGATCTGTACCGTTCCAAACAACTATGGCATGACGCGCATTGATCTTAAGTTGTTTTACGGACAAATGATGCCCTAACAGACCATGTAGATCACTTAGGCAAAAAATAAATTACGTACTCGATATGACCAAGGTTTATTGCCGTTCTAGCATACTACGTAAGATACTAGGCAAGAGAATAAATAAAGCGCTTGGTATGGCCAAGTTTTATTGCCGTTCTAGCATACTACGTAAGGTATTATGCAAGAAAATAAATGAAGTGCTTGGTATGGCCAAGTTTTATTGCCGTTCTTCCATACCATTAGAGGATTTATAGGTAGAAAATAAACCACGTACCTGTTATGTTCAGGGATCAATGTTGCTCTGCCTCATTATGAAGGGCTCATAGACAGGAGATTTTAGAACACCAAGTGTGGCCAAAGTTTTGATGCCGTTCCGCCACACCACTTGAGGGTTTACAAACGAAACACCTAGCATGGCTAGAGTTTTGATGCCGCTCTACCACACCATTTGAGGATTCATAGGCAGAGCACCTGGACGTGGCCAGGATTTTGATGCCGTTCCGCCACACCACTTGAGGGTTTACATGCGAAACACCTAGCATGGCTAGGGTTTTGATGACGCTCTACCACACCACTTGAGGATTCACAGGCAGAGCACCTGGACGTGGCCAGGATTTTGATGCCGTTTCGCCACACCACTTGAGGGTTTACAGGCGAAACACCTAGCATGGCTAGGGTTTTGATGCCGCTCTACCACACCACTTGAGGATTCACAGGCAGAGCACCTGGACGTGGCCAGGATTTTGATGCTGTGTCAGTTGATCCATATCTCAATAGCACATGTTACAAAAATTCTTGCATTTCAAAAAATTAGTGAGAACATAATGCAACTTTTAATCTGTACAGCCCTTTCAACCACCTTTCTACTGGAAAAACTTCTTCAGGTTGCTTATATTCCAAGGTCGCTTGAGAGGTTTGTCATCCATTCCTTTGAGATTGAATGCTCCCAGTCCAGCCTCTGAAATGATCTGGTAGGGTCCTTCCCAATTTGCTCCTAGTTTGCCTTGGGTAGGGTCCTTCCTGCTTCCTAGCACTTTTCGTAACACCAAGTCCCCTGGTGCAAGGATCCGTTCACTTACACTTTTGCCGTATCTTTTCTTCAGATCACCCTGGTAGGATGCCAGCCTGATCATGGCAAGGTCTCTGCGCTCTTGAGCCAGGTCTAAATCTTTGGCTAGCATGAGCTCGTTATTCTCCTGATCATATTCTTCTGAACGTAAGGTAGGGAGTCCTACCTCAAGTGGAATCACGGCTTCAACCCCATAAGTAAGAGAGAAAGGGGTTTCACCTGTTGAACTTCGAGGCGTCGTTCTGAATGTCCATAATATGGTGGGCAGCTCCTCCACCCATCTTCCCTTAACTTCTTCCAACCTTTTCTTAATTCCGTTGAGGATTGTCTTATTGGAGGACTCTGCCTGTCCGTTTCCTTGTGGGTAGGCTGGACTGGTGAAGTGATTTCTGATTCCGAACTCTGAGCAGTACTTCTTGAATGGCCCGCTATCGAACTGTGTGCCATTGTCGGAAATGAGGCATTTGGGTATACCGAAGCGAGTTATTTTGTTCTTCCAGATGAATTTTCTTGATTCGGAATCAGTAATGCGGGCGAGGGGCTCCGCTTCGACCCACTTTGTGAAATAATCGGTTGCCACGATTAACCATTGCCTGTTCCCTGTTGCACGAGGTAGCGGTCCGACCAGGTCTAGCCCCCACTAAGCAAATGGCCAGGGACTAGATATAGGATTAAGCTGGGATGCAGGTTTGTGTATGGCCGGAGCAAATAATTGACACTTCTCACAGCGTCTGACATATTGAGCCGCATCCTTCTGTATATATGGCCACCAGTAACCTTGGCCGATTGCTCTGTGGGCCAATGAACGTCTTCCAGTATGACCACCGCATACTCCCTCATGGATTTCGTAGAGCAAATTCGGGATCAGGTCCGGATGTACACAAAGGAGGTAAGGTCCCGTGTATGACTTTTTGTACAACTTTCCCTTTCGGGAGACCCAGTACCTCGTTGCTGTCTTGCGAATCTTGGCCGCTTCTTTCTGATTTGCTGGTAATATGTCTTTTGATAAATAATCCAGTATGGGATCCATCCAGCTGGGCCCCATCTCGATTTGACATATGCTCGCCTGGCTACTCTTCGCTATGCTAGGAGAATCCTGCGCGCACTTCCACGGTTATGGTTCTTCTGAAATTTGGCGCCACGGAAGATGCTAGTCCGGCAAGCGAGTCAGCATGCCCATTGTGCTCTCGGCCTACTCTCTCAATGTTGAATTCATGGAAGCCCTTCAAAAGATTTTTAGCCAAGTCTAGATAAGCTTGTCATAACCCCATTTTTACCCACGGGATTTTCTCGGGTGTTGGCGCGCAAAACGAGACAGCCCGAGCCGAGCCGGCCTGACCCGACGACACTCGCCACATCAAATGACCCCAAGAAGAAGATCCGGGACACATCTCCCGAAGTTTGACCAGGTTTGACTAGGGTTGACCGAGTTTGACCAAGGTTTGACCAGACCGTTTCTGACCTGACTGGGGCCCGCTATGCCCGAAAACCCTCGAAACGCGGTCCGGGATACATTTCCCAGAGTTTGGAGGGCTTTGACCAAATTCGACCAAGTTTGAGCAAGGTTGACCAAGTTTGACCAAGATTTGACCGGACCGTTGACCAGACCGAAAGCTGAATCGAACTGACCGCTCCTTGACCATTCTGAAGAACGTGATGAGAGCTTCGATTCGACACTTTACGGGCCAAAAACAGACGAGAAACGAGGGAGTTATGGTCAAAACTGTGAAAAAACGGTCCAACACTTAGCCAAATTTTGCTAAGTGTTGTTGACAAAACAGCCTATTTGGGAGGCAACGTTTGCGCAAAGATTCTCTCCGACCCGCTGCAACTTGGTCCGCGAGCCAAGACCCTTAGGCAAGAGGTTCACTTCAGCTGCCACACGCAACTTTCGGATCGTCAAGAGCTCCTCCGGTCAAGCCGGAATCTCAGTCAGAAGATGACCCCTTGGCATAAGGAACATTCCGACGGCCTTTGTTCGCAAGATCATATCTTGCGAACCCAAGCTCGCCTCTGTACAAGGCCTATACCGTTGAAAAGTAGGTAGCGCAAGCTTTCCGACGATACCAAGATCGTCGAAATCCGACATCAGGGAGTTACGTCTACCACGCGCGTGAAAACAGGCCGACGAAATAAGGTTGTGCTGAAATTTCCAGAATTTTCCCACCGACGTTGCCACGCTTGCGCGCAGAGTCTTCCTGACTCGCAACAAGTTGATCCGCGAGCCCAGGTGCGTTGGAAAGAAGACACATTCATGCATGACAAGGAACTCTCAGATCGCCAAGAATTCACCGGGTCTAGCCGGAATCCCGATCGGAAAAATGTCCTCCAACGGACCAAAAACACCCCGGCGGCCTCTGTTTGCGGGACCATATCTCACAAGCCCAAGCTCGGATTCCCTCAAATCCAGAACCTTGCAAAAATAGGCAACGCAAGCTTTCCAGCGGTACCAAGAACGTCAAAATCTGACATCGGGAACTAGGTCAAATACGCACGCGAACTGGGACAAGATTTGAGAAAAAACGCGTTGG
This sequence comes from Fagus sylvatica, assembly GCA_907173295.1. Taxonomy (NCBI): domain Eukaryota; kingdom Viridiplantae; phylum Streptophyta; class Magnoliopsida; order Fagales; family Fagaceae; genus Fagus; species Fagus sylvatica. The sequence goes on along the minus strand of OU015767.1, from coordinate 7,965,539 downwards.
GAGTAAAACGCGTTTTTCCACCCGGACAGCCGCCTTCGCGCGCAGAGTCTTTCCGACTCGCAACAAGTTGATCCGCGAGCCCGGGTGCGTTGGAAAGATAATGACTCAAGCTACGACGTGGAACTCTCGGTTCGTCGATAGCATCCCCCGTTTGACCGGAATCTTCACCGGAAAAACACGCGAAAACAACTCCGACACCCCGATTTCCGGGAGCCATAATTCTCTCGTACGAACTCCGATTTGCGCAAAATTTATACCGTTGGAAAGTATACGTCGAGAGCTTTCCGACGATATGCTGCATGACCCATTTTGAGTTCCGGAAGACCTCCAAAACTGCCCTCGAAAATCGGGTCAAAAAAGGATACGCGCACGGAAACCGAGGAGGATTTGAGGAGCTGCTGGCGTGGAAGGATAAGACTGCCACGTGGCAGTACCACAACTCGCGTGGGACCATACCGCGCGGCGCGTGATGGACCCACGCGAGGCGTGCACGGTTTTCTATAAAATCGACCCCCCTCCCCTCACTTCAGCACAATTTTTGCTCGGCTCTAGGCCTCTTTGAGCGTTAGTTTAGGCAGAGATAGGGGTTTTTAGGGTCTTTAGAGGGGGTTTGGGTAGTCTTTTAGAGGGAGAGACTCCTCTCTAGGTACTCTCTCTCTCTAAGCTCTTTCTCTCTCCTCTCTCTTCTTTTTTTCTTTTCTTTTGGGTGGAGGTGACTAGTGATGATCCTTAAAATGGGAAGGGATTCACAAGGATCCACCCTTACTTATGAGTTTTAGTTTATTATTGCTTTATTTATGCACTTTTAGTTCATTAAATGTTCATTTATGTTCTTTAAGTTCATGTCTAGCTTTATATACTTGCTTTAAGTTTATTTATCGCTTTATGCTTTAAGATTCATTTATTGCTTTCCATATTTTCTTTAAATACGTTTATAGCTTTCCGCAATACTTTAAATATATTTATTGCTTTATTATTGTGAATATTATATTGTGATTATCCCTTCCCCCGTATTTTAGTACGGCAAATATTGAGTGGCTTTGGCGGAGTGCGTAAGACCTTTAACTAGGCCGTAACAACCATGTTAGCCCATGAGGTATTTGACCCGAAAAATACATCCCCCATGTTTAAATAACATCATTTATCGCTTTATTTACATTTACTATGTACTTGTGAATATTATATTGTGATTATCCCTTTCCCCGTATTTTAGTACGGCAAATATTGAGTAGCTTTGGCTCAGTTGCGTAAGACCTCTAACGAGGCCGTAACAACCATGTTAGTCTACGAGGTATTTGACCCGAAAAATACACTTCCCCATGTCTAAATAATGTCATTTAGAGCTTTATTTACATTTACTATGTACTTGTGAATATTATATTGTGATTATCCCTTTCCCCGTATTTTAGTACGGCAAATATTGAGTGGCTTTGGCGGAGTGCGTAAAACCTCTAACGAGGCCGTAACAACCATGTTAGCCTACGAGGTATTTGACCCGAAAAATACATCCCCATGTGTTAAATATTGTCATTTATCGCTTTATTTACTACGTTGCGCATATTATATTGTGAATATTATCATTTTCTCCCATTTTCCCTTTGTGATTTGGGCGTGATAATCCCGATTGGTCGTGGTGGATTATGTAAGACCTCAAAGAGGCATTAACCACCACGTAATTCCATAAGGCATTGGACCCATGAAAATCCCATGCTTTAAATTCCATTATCGCTTTAAATATATTTATCGCTTTCCGCAATGCTTTAAATACATTTATCGCTTTATTTACTTTTACGCACTTGTGAATATATTGCGTCGTTATTATCCCCGTTCCCCGTAAAAATGGGCGTGATAATCCCGATTGGTCGTGGTGGTTTATGTAAGACCTCAATGAGGCTTTGACCATCACGTAATCCCATAGGGCATTGGACCCACAAAAATCCTTTATTTTAAACCCCGTTATTTTCGCCATTGTCCATTTTCTTCCATTTTTGATTTGGGCATGAAAATACCGAACGGTATTGGTGGTTTTAGGTAAATCTTTTCAAATAGTACTAAAACCTCCATGTAAATCCATGAGGCGTTGGACCCGCAAAATCCCTACTTTCAAAAAACGATTTTCTCATTTAAGTCCTATTTGGCTTCGCGGGTTTAGGTAAATCTTTTCAAATAGTACTAAACCCCCGTGTAAGCCCGAAAAGGCGTTGAAACTCATTTCCAAAACGGTTTTTCTCATTTAAGTCCTATTTGGCTTCGCGGGTTTAGGTAAATCTTTTCAAATAGTACTAAACCCCCGTGTAAGCCCGAAAAGGCGTTGAAACTCATTTCTAAAAACGGTTTTTCTCATTTAAGTCCTATTTGGCTTCGCGGGTTTAGGTAAATCTTTTCAAATAGTACTAAACCCCCGTGTAAGCCCGAAAAGGCGTTGAAACTCATTTCTAAAAACGGTTTTTCTCATTTAAGTCCTATTTGGCTTCGCGGGTTTAGGTAAATCTTTTCAAATAGTACTAAACCCCCGTGTAAGCCCGAAAAGGCGTTGAAACTCATTTCTAAAACGGTTTTTCTCATTTAAGTCCTATTTGGCTTCGCGGGTTTAGGTAAATCTTTTCAAATAGTACTAAACCCCTGTGTAAGCTCGAAAAGGCGTTGAAACTCATTTCTAAAACGGTTTTTCTCATTTAAGTCCTATTTGGCTTCGCGGGTTTAGGTAAATCTTTTCAAATAGTACTAAACCCCCGTGTAAGCCCGAAAAGGCGTTGAAACTCATTTCCAAAACGGTTTTTCTCATTTAAGTCCTATTTGGCTTCGCGGGTTTAGGTAAATCTTTTCAAATAGTACTAAACCCCCGTGTAAGCCCGAAAAGGCATTGAATTCTCTTCTAAAAATTGCCTTGTTTTATTCATGTAAATCCTAAGGTGGTGTCGAGATTCGAATAAGTCTTTCAAATAGCATCGAATCCTGACCCCACGAGGTCTTGACCCTTTCCCTAAAAACTCTCATGAATTGTACCTTGCCCCTTTCAATTAAATGTTGCATTTATGTCATTTCATACTCATGATTGATGTACTGCTAACATACCATGATCATCCCATTTTGTCATACTTGTGATTTATGTGCTGCGAACATACCGTGATTACTTGTATGAACATTTTACTTGCTTCATACTCTTTCTTGTAATTTGTGTGCCGTGAACATGCCGTGATTACTTGCTTGATTGTTTATCGCTTTGATATAAAAATGTGATTAAAATGCACTTTGCCATGAAAACTTTAAAAAGAGTAAACATGGTAATGTGGGCGTTAGAAACGAAGTTGGTGCAATCCAAGGGCTACGGCTCGCCCTGGCTTTTGGACACCATGGTATGAGTCCTTTACACGGGGGTGTTGACACCCCATTTTGCTACCTCTATTCTAACCCTCACACAAACTAGGGTTTTTACAAATTAAAATTCTAAAAACGGAAAGTGCACAACTTGCCTAAATTAGGGTTTTAAACCAACAGTATTTTTTTGACCGTTTGATCGACAACTAAAAGTAATCAAACAGATCTTTAAGTTAAGACGATTGAAATGACGTGTCATGTGTTTGAATCGGACCACGTGTGTGAAAATTATATCCGGTTGAAGTTTTAATGAACAGAGTGCATAATAATTAAATGGCATTGGGCACATAAGATTAATCCAAATTAATTATGATTGGTCCATTAATTGGATTAATTTTAATTAATAAGGTGTAAATATCTTATTGGCTCAAAGTATTAAATTATCATGGACTCTAGCACATTGGATAAACTGAACAAATTAATTGGATAATTGTTGATTAATTAATTAATTAAAATATTTGAATTGTTTGAATTAAATCATTCAGTGTTTTGAGGAGTTAAGAAAAATCACCAATTATCTGATAATATCTGATAATCAGCTGGCAAGAGTTTGAAATTCAAGTTTTAAACATATCAAAAACAAAGTTCTAGGCTCTGATTTATTTTATATAAAAAGGGGAGGAGAGTCATAAAACAGGGGGGCAGGCAGCACAGGTAAGGTTGAAGGTAATCAATGTATCATTTCTTTTATTATCATTCTTACAGTTTGTTTTAATTGATGATACTAACATTATTTTATTTGTTTTCTTTCATGAGCATGAGCATACAACCATGGTCAACAAAGCCACGACAACAGAAAATAAAACAGGGAATAATCTAAACGATTTGTTTCTATTCTGTATTTCTGTATTTTTGTTTGCTGTTCAATACAAATTGTTCTGACATTACTCTTCTTTGTTTCTGGTCATGAGCAAACAACCATGAGCAGCTGAAGATGGAGCGCACAACAACACACAAAATGGTAATCTAAATACTTAGATTCACTGAATGGGGCACAATTCCTATCTATTCATAAAATCTCCACCACCTACATTCAAATCACAACACACTATGTATACATTTACAAACACAAACCCCATACACTATGTTCAACACCACACAAACACAAAACCCAGCACAAATGCAGTCAAACCCACACTATCATCACCACCTACACACGGGTTCAGAATTACCCATACACGGCCAAAGTCCACAAACCAACATCCACGGCCAAAATCCCACCAAACCCGTGAGCCTCTTGGCTCTTACTCCACAAACCCAAGACCTCCATGGTCTTGATTCTCACACAACACCAAACCCCCATGGGTTCACACAAAACCCACGACCCCCTACTCGGGTTCACCCAAAAAATCACCACCCCAAGCTCACAGCCGAGTGAGAGAACAAGGTCCTTGGCCATGGTGGCCTTGGTCCAAACCATGAGAAGCCGAGAGGGAGAGAGAAGAGAGAAGCCGAGAGGGAGAAAAAAAGCCGAGAAAAGAGTGGTGGTGGGGCCGAGAGAGAGAGAGAGAGCCGTGAGAGAAATGCTGAGAGAGAGAGAGAGAGCACTGCCGAGGCTGGTGGTGGCGCCGGCGGCGCTGGCTGTGAGTGGCAAACGGAGCTCGGGCTCGAGCTCCAGCCTTCGGTCTGATTCAGGTGAGAGAGAGTGAGATTAGAGAGAGAGAAAAGAAAGAGAGGGGAAAATGAGATAGGCGGCTGGGAAAAATGGAGAAAGAAGGAGACGGGTCGGGTCAACCCGACCCGGTCTTTTATTGAAAACCTACCCGTGGGTCACAAACAATGACCTTGGGCCAATTCTATCAAGCCCAATCCGAAAACCAAAGCCCAACCCTATGTTATACCCATTAAACCCACTTTCCTCATAACCCAATCCAAAACCCATTTCATTAAGCCCAATCCCAAAATAAAGAAAGCCTCACATTCACACCTACACTCAATCCAAGCCCAAAACCAAAACCCAATCAGCCCACACCAATAAATTGCACTTCACAAAATTACATTTTAACCCCAAAATTTCACAAATCACATTTTGGCCCCAAATTTCTCAAAAATCACATTTTGACCCCCAAGCCATACAAGCATTTCTCGCAAGCTACACAAGCAATTCTTCTCAAGCTATACAAGCAATCTTGAGGTATTTTTTACAAGCCATACAAGCGTACAGGTATAAATTCTAAACTGAAATTTATTTACTTGTATTTGATTGTTTTGTTTCTATTCTTGAATAACCATGCTTATATGACTATAACATGATATTTCACATGAAATAAATTAAACAACAACTTGAACATTAAAATTGGATTTTGATGCGAACATGAGTTTATGTACTTTGACATGATATGAATATTGGCCAAGTTTAATCTAGAAGACCGACGTATGTCGGGTAAAATGGGGTGCAAACACCTTCCCATTTTATAACCAAGCCTCCGAATCTTGAATTTAGGGTTCGTATTACAAAGTGTCTTGTAAACAAACAGTTTTCCCTTTTACTAGACTGTAACTAGGAAACTCATTTACATGTAATTATTTCTTTTTACAAATTCATTGGCAATTGTACAAATTCAAAGATGAATAAAGAGGAATTATTGTTATTGTGGAATTTCTTATTTTGTCCAAATAATTAAAATAAGTGGCGACTCCATTTACATGTACAATCAACCTTCAAATCGAGAGGGTTGATCCATTGTTGGTTGGGTCACATTTTGAGGCCCATTTGACCCTCGGGTCGTGGTTCTCACAGGGGGTGTGGCTGGTACGTGCTTTCGTGTAAGGGATTCTACACGTTCTAACTCCCATAGGATCATGGTCTAAAATTCCCCAAAGTGTGAATTAATCATCCAAAACCCCGCCATTTGACGGACCGCTTTATCCTTGGAAATCAAGGGTAAAGAGATCCCGAATATGGCATCAAAAACATTAATTGTTTGTCCCGGCACTAGGTGTTAGGATTTCAAGTACATCCTACTACCGAAATGCCCGGAAATTTAAAAAATACAAAGATAAGGGACGATGAAATAAAGAGTCTAATCAAAACCGAACAAAGTCACATTGCGTTTGCCATTTCTGGTATATCGCACGACGGAAATCGGGACATTTGTTTATAATTAAAACCAACAACCTAGGCTTAGCAAATAAAAGAAAACATTAGAAAGGAGGTAACCGTTTTCTTAAACGGATGTCGTGGGGTGCCTAACACCTTCCCCACGCATAAGCAAACCCCCGAACCTATCTCTGGTTCAAGACCATTTTTGTTGTAAATGTCTAAACAAGATAAAATCTATTAGACATAGGTGCCCAATCACACCTTAAATTTCCCATGGTTGGTGGCGACTCCAAATTTGTGCACACACGCACACACGTACACAAGTTCCCACACACACACACAACTCATATCTCGAAACGGAAAAGAGATAGAGATCACACACACACTCGCCAAATGGGGGTCGGTATCTAGGAAAATAAATAAAAAGATAGATAGAATTTTCCGCCGGTGTCGACAAAGCTATCATCCTTTCGTCTTTCGTCATGTATTCCCCAGTCAATTGATTGACTATCAGCTAGGAGTCATAGTGAATGGTGAGGGGATCAGCGCCTAGCCGTTTAGCGGCTCTGAGGCTGTGCAGGAGTACTTCATATTCGGCTTCATTATTTGAGGCGCCGAAGCCCAATCTGACTGCCTGCTCCAAAAGTTCTCCCTTTGGCGATATCAGGACTATTCCTAAGCCAGAGCCCCTGGAATTTGCCGCGCCGTCAACATATAGCACCCAGCATTTCTTTCCAAGGTTCCGTTCAGTGTCTTTGGGGCGCTCTTCCCCAGTATATATGTCGTTCTTCTCTGGTGCAAACTCAGCTATGAAGTCAGCCAATACCTGTCCTTTGATTGCTGTCCTGGGTTTGTAACGCACGTCATATGCCCCAAGCTGGGCTCCCCATTTGGATATCCAACCGCTAAAATCTGAACTCCTGAACAAGGCCTTCAAAGGCAAAGAAGTTAGAACGATCATAGTGTGGGCTTGAAAGTAGTGGAGGAGCTTCTTCGCTGTTACGAACAGTGTAAGGGCCAACTTTTCCAGTGGTAGATACCTTGTCTCTGCCCCATTCATGGTCTTGCTAGTGTAGTAAACCGGTCGCTGTTCTCTTGAGTCATTTCGTATGATTGCCGCACTGACCGCTTTATCCGAGGTTGCGAGATAAATATAGAAAGGTTCCCCTTCCTTGGGTGAGGAGAGCAATGGGGGTGCTGATAAGTATTTCTTCAATCGTTCAAATGCTTGGTCGGACTCTTCGCTCCATGCAAAGCTTTTCCCTTTCTTGATCAAGTCGAAGAATGGTCGGCACTTCTCGGAGGATTTAGAGATGAATCGATTGAGAGCGGCGGCCATGCCTGTCAGTCTTTGAACTTCTCTGACGTTCTTAGGGGGCTGTAGCCTCTGGATAGCTGCTATCTAATCTGAGTTTGCTTCTATGCCGCGCTGAGTCACCATAAACCCCAAAAACTTTCCCGAGCCTACTCTGAATGCGCATTTTGAAGCATTGAGCTTCAAGCCGTGCCTTCTAAGTATACTGAAGACCTGCCTCAAGTCTTCCAAATGGTCCGTGCCCTGGACGCTTTTGACAACCATATCATCAATGTACACTTCAACAGTCTTCCCTAGCAGCTCCGAGAACATTTTAGTGACCATTCTCTGGTAAGTTGCCCCGACATTCTTCAATCCAAAGGGCATCACCTTGTAGCAGAATACTCCTCGGGGTGTGATGAATGTGGTCTTTTCCTGGTCTTCTCTTCTTAGGGCGATCTGGTGGTACCCTTGAAAGGCATCCAAGAAGCTCATTCTCTCATAGCCGGCCGTAGAGTCTACCAACTGATCTATCTTTGGGAGCAGGAAAGGATCTTTTGGGCAAGCTTTGTTTAGATCTGTAAAATCTACACAGACCCTCCACTTTCTGTTTTTCTTTTTCACAACAACAGTGTTGGACAGCCACTGTGTGTATAAGACTTCCCGAATCGCTCCAATCTTTAAGAGCCGTTCCACTTCTTCCTGCACGGCCTCAGCATGCTGCGGTGCTGTCCTTCTTGCTTTCTGGACTACTGGTTTATACTCAGGCGAGACGTTCAGTTCATGACAGACAAATTCTGAATCTACTCCAAGTGCCTCATATGGAGTCCATGCGAAAACGTCTTGGTATTCCTTGAGAAGGGCCAACAATTGTGACTTGTGCTCCTCGAACAGAGAGTCGCCTATCAAGAACTGCCCCCGAGCTCACCTTCAGTTACTGATACTGGTACAAGTTTCTCCACACATTTCTGATGAGTCACGAATTATGACTCATTAACCTTATTTTCATATGACTTTAATGGAATTTTCTTGCATCCAATTCTCAATTACACGTAAATTATGACAATTCTTTCACACCATTACATAGCATGGAATCCATTCTATTACGTGTATTATTTCATTAAAAACTCTGCATGTCTCATTTAAATTTAATTTAATGATGCAGGACCCATTTTATTTTCTCTATTACCCACCAGGATTACACATAAATGGTTGGCAGCACAGTGACACAAAATGGAGCAATATTTGTTATATATTAAATGATAGAAGTGGTGAGCCACGGAGGATTATTCCCTAAAATTATAATTTGATTAAGTCATTTGCTTATGAAGCCATGCCACTTGAAAGATAGAGTTGCCAGGAAACTTCACGTGGGCTAGAAGAAAGCAACAAGAAATAATTTACCATATTAGAGGCAGCACGTGTGTATTGGAGGGGGAGGTTATTTGATAACCTTGAGAAGGTGTGCACGTGGGCCGGAAAAAAAAAAGAGAGGTTAAAGTGGAGATTTATTTCTTTTAAGAGGGGGATTATTTCTGATCATAAAAAGGGGGGAGGCGGGAGGAAGCAGGGAGGATTATGAGTTTTATTCCTTGGACAGTCCAGCCGCAAGAAAAAAAGGAGATGAGGCAGTGCTGAACAGAAAAAGCGAAGAAGAAGAAAATCAAGACCATGAGTTTATCTTGTGCTTTGATATTTTTCTGCTCTTTAATATTATTTTTCAATACTATGAGTAGCTAAATCTCCAGCTAGGGCTAAGGGTGAATCCTAATATATCTTCCATGTGTGACTTGGATTAGAGGATGTATTTTCTTGAATTAATGATTAATATTGTGTTTGATTCATTATTTGAAATCATTGTGTGTTGACAAGTTATTTTGATTCAGTATGATTTTAATATATCAAATGCATGAATGCCATGATTTGTTATGATTCGAAATATGCTGAATGCTTAATCTCCCCTGTAGCATGCTTTTGAATTTATTAGCTAAACCAACCCATATACTATCTACATTACCCTTATCAAGTGTTTTATTATTGAATCTTCCGATTAGGCGAGTGGCCTCTCTAACCTAATTGAGTAAAAGAATAATCCAAGTTCACATAGATATATATTAGGTGGATCCTTGAAACCCTAGTGCCTTTCTCCATTAATTTCAACCAATTTTATTTATCTGCTTTTAATTATAGTCTTCATAATATTTTGCTCCATCTTCAGGTGGAAACAACCAAATCAATTTACTATTTTCTTTTCTTTTCATAATAATAGGAGTTTTTACACTGTGTCAACCATTCCCTGTGGTTCGACCTCGGACTTACCGAGATTTTATTACTACTTGCGAAACCTGCACTTGGGTGCACTTTAAAACATCGCAACAATTTCTCTTGAGGATGTCGTTCTTCACGGCCCTCCCCATTCTGTAATTGCTATTTGCCCCCATTGGGGCCTTCCTCCGGTTCTTGAGGCAGTTGGGCCTTCTGTTTAACTGCGGCTATCAAGCATTGCTTTGCCGCAAGTTGGTCCCCCATAATCTCCATGACGCCTTGCGGTGTTGGAAACCTTAGACGTTGATGGAGTGTGGAGGGGACTGCGCCTGTTCGATGCAGCCATGGTCTTCCTAGGATCGCATTATAAGGAGAGAAAGCATTCAGAACGAAGAACTCAGTTGGGGATGAGACCGTTCCAGCCCTAACGTTAATCGTCACTTTTCCAGATGGAATCACTGTCTCTCCGGAGAAGCAGTTGAGCGGTCCTTCAGTGCGGCTCAAATCTTTCTTCCCGAGGCCCAAACCTTTAGACAGGGACTCGTACATAATCTCGACTGAATTGCTAGGATCTATGAGGATTCTTTTGACATCGTACTCCCCGATCCTTAGAGTTATCACCAAAGCGTCTAAGTGAGGGAGCTGCACCCCTTCGAAGTCTTGATTATTGAAAATGATCTCCTCCACCGATTCCTTCCTCAGGGGAGTCGGAGCCATTTGGGCCGAGTCTTGAACTTGGAATACCTCCCGCAAATGCGCCACCCTCCTCAACTCTCCTCTTTGGTCATGGCCAGTTGCCTCGTAGTGAATTACATCAATGATTCCTACGGGGGTTGAGGCTTTCACAATGGTTCTTGGCGCTTCAACATTCTGGTGGGGACTCTTTGACTCATCCACGTACTGCCTGAGGTGCCCATTCTTTACCAAATATTCTAGATGGTATTTATAAGCCTGACATTGCTCGGTTAAATGCCCTCGCTCTCGGTGATAGCTACAGTACGGCTTAGTTTCCCTGGTGGCAGGGTCGCCAGGCATCTTCGGGGGCCATTCAAAGTAGGGTTTATCCTTGATAAGGGGAAGGAGCCGGTAGATCGGCTCTTTGAATGTTGTGTATACGGCCAGGCATACACCGGTCCTGGGCGGATCTGTTGAGCTTTTGGCTTTCTTGGCCCGACATGACTCGAGTTGTGACTTGGGTTGTGCTGCCTTTATATCAACAAGTGGGGCCACTTCTGCGTCTTTGGCCGCACTCTTTGGGTCGTCTTCAACTCTGATATGCTGTTCCAGGCGGGTCATAAGATCTGCCATGCTAACAGGAGGCCTTTTAGTGAAGGACTTCCTGAGTTTGCTGTCTTGGTGCAAGCCGAACCGAAATGTCTTCACCACTATGTCTTCGTCACATGCGTCAATGTCATTGTAGACCTCCCAGTATCGTGTTGAGTATGACTTCAACGTTTCTCCAGCTTTCATTGTGAGGGCTAGCAAAGAATCAATCTTCTTAGGCTTCTGGGTATTCGTGATGAATCTTGCAGTGAAAATCTCAGACATCTCATTCCATGAGCGAATGGACCCGTGCTCTAGACGGTCAAACCACCGTAAACCCACTTCACCTAAGCTTGAGGGGAATACGCGGCACATGAGTGCATTATTGGAGTTGTGGAAAGCCATCGCTTGCCGGTAGCGGCTCAAGTGTCCCACCGGGTCGCTCTTTCTGTCGTACACAGCAAGGTTGGGTGAAATAAATTTAGCCGGAAACTTCGCTTGCTCTATTCTGGCCGAAAAAGGAGAGTGTGAAATCTGCTGGAGCTTCCTCCAGATTGGATTTTGCTCTTGTTGGGGGGGAGGTGTCTTAGAACGATTACGTCTTCGCCTCTTGGGAGACACTGTCCTTCGGTGTTTGTAGTCTGATCTTTTGCTGCGTTCCTTACGGCTAGGAACACGATGTGGGCTTCCACACGAGCCCGAATGACTCCTGCTTCGTCTGCTTCTGTGTTGCTCATCTTTATTCTTGTTTTCTTCTTTTAAAAGCTTGAGCTCCTCTTCGAGTTCCTCGATCCTTCTTTTCTTTCTGGCTTCTCCGAGGAAAGAGAGCTCTCTAGAATGTGAGCGCTGCCTTCCCTCGGTCCTTCCTCGGGAGTGCTGCACTTCGCGCTCCTCCTGTCCGCCGGGAACTCGCACCTCGGACTGTAACCTCCTGTGATTGAAAGTGGGTAGTCTATTGCCTCCTCGCTCGTTTCCTGAGACGGCTATTTCTTCCATTCCAGAGGGTAGATCTGTAATCTCTTCTTGAATCGGCTTTTCCCACAGACGGCGCCAATTGTAACGGGAAAAATATTGAAACAAATAAAGAGTTTAAAGAAATACCTTTCCTGGTGTGGTTGAGAAGATCATTCTCTGAATGAAAGAGAAGTCCTGCACAGAGTAAACCAAGTGAGAAGGAAATGGTCCCCGGTGTTGGGGTCTGATTACCCTCCGATGGTAAAGTCAGTTGAGTGTGTTTGAAATCAATAGAATAGTGAGAGTTTAGTTTTTCTGTATGTGTATATGCGTACCTGGTTCTTTGCTGAACATGCCCTTTTTATAGGCTCTCCAAAGACAGCTCACCTGTCTTCTGTATTAATTAGTTTGTTCCCCGAATGGGGACGGTATCTCTTGATGGGACATGGAGATATTTGGCCGTTCCTGCTTGCGTGATCTGCCCTGCTGCATTAATGACTTTGTGTGTTCATCCCCATGTGGGTCATCACCAGACAGGTCACCTCGCCGTAAGATAATTAATGCCTCCAACCACTAATCTGATGAGCATTAAATGTAGAGATTCAATGCATCTGTAGATCCGAACGGAATGTCAAGATGAGGTGAGTCCGGCCTAGAATAAATATGATCCGTGCCTTTCCTATAAATACGATCCGGACTTATCTTATTCCATTAAATGAAGCCCTAGATGTCTTGTGGGTCTTAAATAATTTTTCTCCTCACAGAAACATTGCATATAATTGTTACAAAACTTGTGAATCTTTTCTCTTAATAATTATCACTTTGTTTTGTTGTTAAATCAAATTTCAAAAACAATTTATGTGATAATAAATACATCTACTTGAATATCATAAAGAAAACTCTCCAAAGTGCGTAAATATGTTCACCAAATAAAGTAATGTATAAAAATAAAAAAAATTATTGTATAGAACTGCTGTTTTCATTTTGAATTTATAAGTAATAACTAATAAGTTGTAAACATTCCTAGTATTATATAGAAGGATTATAAATTTTAATTGGGTAATTTAATATACTTCTATGATTAGATTCATGAATTTAGATTTAGATGTAAAGACACTGAATAATTATTCAGTACTCCGAAAATAATGCTCATTCCTCTAATATAATAATAGGTCTCATCCACATTCATATGAGAAGAAAGAGATTTGTTATACGAAATGTTGAATAATTTTCCAAATACAATTGATACAAAACTATAATCCAATTTGAAGAACAATTAGCACAACTTGGAGTGAATTTAAAATATAAAAACACTTGACATTAAATTAGAGTGCAATTAAATTGACACTTGATACAAAATTAGAGTAAAATTAGAATTTAATTTGGATTATTGGTTGACCTTCCACTTTACTATATAAATATTATATATTATTTAGATTTATAAGAATAGGATATATATGCATAACATATATAGGCATTCTAGATTTCATCTTATCTATATAATATATAATAGCAGAAGACATGGGCGTTGAAACCAATAATACCTCACATAATGACAAGTGGCATCTCTTATTAATTGATGTGGCACTGATGTGGCTGCCACATCAGCAATTAAAACACTAAATTAATTGTTTTTATTTGCCAAGTGTCACTTTTTTTACAATGTGAGATTCTGCCAAGTGGCATGTTTATCTTTTTATCAAGTGATACATTGTTTAAATAAATCGACTTAATGCATTTTATTTAATGTTTTCTCTCTCCCTGTTTCACGTCTCTCTCTGCTTCACGCCTCTCTCTCTCCCTCTTTCATACATTGCAATCCCTGGAGTTCAAGTAGATAGAATTCCAATCTCTCTCCCTCTTTATTTGTTGGCACCAATGAACCAAGGTGAGTTATTTCTCTTTCTCTATTTATTCACCGATTTTCTTTGTTTTTGTTTTTCCAATAGGTGTGGCTAATCTGCTTTCAATGGGTGCGTTTAGGCGTTCATGTATGATTGGGGTTTTTCCAACCAAATGAAAGCACCGCCATTATTGGACAGTAAGCCTTTTCTTTCTTTCTCTCTTTCTTTTTGTTTTTTGATTTTCTCTCTCACTTCCTCTACAGTTTTGTTTGTCCCAATCATTTGGCTAATCACAATTATGTTGAGAAAAATTTAGAATATACAACTCTAAATTTTTCTATCTCTCAAAGAAGAAATTCACTTAAAATTGGAGACACAACAAAAGACTTTATTAAACTGAAAATATTACAAAGAAAGCTCTCAACTTTCACAAACACTCATCACTCAAGACTAAAACTACATACAAGACTTTCACTCCTCAATCACTCAAGACTAACACTACATATAGGACTTTCACTCCTTGATTAGTACTTCACTACTTCACTCTATAATACAAAATGGGATCCATTGCTCCCTATTTATACTAGCTTGAGAGCTTCTAGGACATTCTTGCATAATGGCAAAATCAACTCTTCACCAAGCTTCTAGCACATTCTTGTGTGTGGAAGTCTCTAGATAATTGTATCTTGTAGAGACTTCTAGAGAGATAGAGAAATTTCTAGGAGGGTTCTAGAAATTTCTAGAGAGAAGGAGAAAACTCTAGAAAGCTCTAGAGAGAAGCTTCTAGAGAGACTTATAGACATTTCTAGAAATCTCTAGATAGAGAGAGAAATTTCTAGAAAACTCTAGAAGATTCTAGAGAGAGAGAGAGGCGGTGCTTGATTTTTAACACTCCCCCTCAACACTGACTCTCTCTCAATTCCGCCTGGGTCGAAATTCCAAGTTGCTTTCTGAAACTTAGCTGTGTTGAAGACTTTAGTGAGTATGTCTGCAACTTGGTCCTCTGTAAGGATTGCAT
>OU015767.1:7443777-7947880 GCA_907173295.1 Fagus sylvatica | reverse complement strand
GGCCATCCCTGTATAGCAGTAACGAACCCTCGATATTCGGGTCGCAAACCATGGATAATTATTCTCTTTATCCTGGATTCCCCAATAGGAGCTGTCGGATCTAACTGTGAAATTTCGCGGCATATCGCCTTCACCTTATGAAAATATTGGGCAATCGTCATGTCGCGTTGCGCCATTGATAGCAGCTCGTTCTCGAGAAGTTGTAGTCTTGTATCATTCTTCTTTGAAAAGAGTGTAACAAAAGTGTCCCATGCTTCCTTTGGTGTTTTGGCATCCCGGATGTGCTCCAACATTTCTTCTTCAATTGTGGTCTTTAAAGCAAACATTGCTTTGCCTGCTTTAATTTTCCACTTTCGCAAGGTGCCACTGGCATCTTCTACCGCCGGTTGTGTAACTTCACTACCACCAACAACCTCCCAAAGGTCCTGACCTTGTAGGTAAGACTCTATACATGTTGCCCACGTGTTGTAGTTTTTGTTGTTGAGCTTCTTGATTCCTCCAACTACTTGAAGGTCACCCATCGTGTCGATCAAGACTTCGACTATATCGAACAAGCTTGACTAACAAACTTGTAGAGTACTAAACTCCTCACGACTCAAGATAGCTCCACCAAGAACGATCCCTGACCGTCCCGCTCTGATACCAATTGTTGAGAAAAATTTAGAATATACAACTCTAAATTTTTCTATCTCTCAAAGAAGAAATTCACTTAAAATTGGAGACACAACAAAAGACTTTATTAAACTGAAAATATTACAAAGAAAGCTCTCAACTTTCACAAACACTCATCACTCAAGACTAAAACTACATACAAGACTTTCACTCCTCAATCACTCAAGACTAACACTACATATAGGACTTTCACTCCTTGATTAGTACTTCACTACTTCACTCTATAATACAAAATGGGATCCATTGCTCCCTATTTATACTAGCTTGAGAGCTTCTAGGACATTCTTGCATAATGGCAAAATCAACTCTTCACCAAGCTTCTAGCACATTCTTGTGTGTGGAAGTCTCTAGATAATTGTATCTTGTAGAGACTTCTAGAGAGATAGAGAAATTTCTAGAGAGGGTTCTAGAAATTTCTAGAGAGAAGGAGAAACCTCTAGAATGCTCTAGAGAGAAGCTTCTAGAGACTTATAGACATTTCTAGAAATCTCTAGATAGAGAGAGAAATTTCTAGAAAACTCTAGAAGATTCTAAAGAGAGAGAGAGGCGGTGCTTGATTTTTAACAAATTAGATCCGGAAATTCTCGGACATCGAGAGGGAAACCAGTATTTGCATTAATAGTTGCGTTGATTTGGGGAAGACGATGCTTTGTTTGCTTTTGTTGATAATCTTAAACTGCCGTTTTTTTTTTTTTAATAATGCAAATGCTTCTTAATAATGCCTTTCCTTCTCAACCAATGAAGAAAAATAATTCTTTTGGTTTCAGCACACACACAGAAAGCCGGTGAGGGAGAGAGCAAAATAAAAAATGAAGAGGAAGAAGACTGTTGCCGAAGTGGTCTGTGAAAAGAAACTGAAGTGAAAAGTGATTGATGGCCTAAAGCAATTAATGAGGCGTGTCTTGAAAGCCAAGGGGCTGACCACACCAACGGCTAAAAATGCTTTCTTTTCATACTTCCTTTTTGTTTTTCTAAAGTCACTTTTGGGTGATATAAAAGAATGACCCAATGAACAGAATGATAAAGAAAGGTGTGTTTGTAGTGTGTTTGTAACACACTCACACCAACATATACATATATATATATATATATATTTTTATGTATAATATATATATATACATATATATATATATATATATATATATTTGATGGAATGTATATCTGTTTTGTGATTGTATCAATTAGTGATGTGTGCTTGCTGTATATAAATATTATGTTTATGTATTTTTATAATGCCAATGTTGTTTGCATGTCAATGCGTGCTTTGATGGGAAAAGGGCAGATAATGTGTTTGTTATATTAATTTATTGTCTTTTTTTTTTTTGTGTTTGCTTTTGTTGATAATCTTAAACTGCTGTTTTTTTTTTTTTTTTTTTTTTTTGCTTTTGTTGTATCTTAAACTGTTTTTTTTTTTTTTTTTTTTCTCAGTTTTTGTTGATGATAAAGATAAAACTTTTGTTTGTTTAAAAAAAAAAAAAAAACATTTTTTGTTGAAAAAAATAAAATACCGTGCATGCTTAACAGTTTAGAGAGGATTCTTTAAATAATGGACAAACCTTAGGAAGAGTTAATTAGTTGTTGTATTTAACTTCCTGATTGAATTCAATTATATGATTGTTTTGCCTTTTTTTTTTTTTTGTTGATGACAAAGATAAAACTTTTGTTTGTTAAAAAAAAAAATTATACAATTGACTTGATGTAATTTTTTTCAGATATATTTCAATGGTTTAAATGATAATAATTTATATACACAAAATAGTACATTAAATTTCATTATAAATTTAGTTGCTATACTTACAAATTAACATATTTTACTGTTTTTGTTATTCATATTAAATAAGTGTATCCCGCACATTGCGCGGGTCATATGCTAGTTTACATAAAGCCAGAGAATAAGATGTAATAAACCAAAGTCCATTCATAACAATCTTAAGAGTGTAAAAATAAAATTCAAAGCAATCCGATATCCAATCTAAATTAACTTTGTTCGCATAAAAATATTTTCTAACTAGAAGAACGAATTCAACTTCAAGGGAATCAAATGGGTTCGGTAACACTTCAAATAATGACTTTTTGCCAATGAGATATTGAAAAATACAATAATTAACAGGGGCGGAACCAGCTTATGACCAGTGCCCACCCTCAAATTTTTAAAAAGTTTACCAGGTATATATATATCAAAGAAATTGAGATTTTTAGAACATGTTTTCACCGATCACTATTGATTCGGTGCTAGCAACCATAGACCAAGGCTTGCTGTGCTGCCAAAAATGCAGATCGGCAAACATAGGTCCAGATCAATAATTCAACTTTCATTTCCATCTTCTCAGCTACCATATCAGTAGTCGTAGTCTCATAATCCATATCGGCAAGGCAAAAGCCTCATTACTTTCTTAGTTGTGTTCCTGGAGAGAAGCAGGTGCTTCTACAATCTCTTATTTGTCCAAACAATTAAGTCAATCTTTATCTTAATTCAATAGCATGATGGGGCTTTACTTTGGGCCCCACTATTCACCAGCCCACCGAAACAATAAAGTCATGTATAGTTTTTTTTTTTGCTGATTTGTTATGTATAGTTGTAGGACTAAAAAGCAATATGATTTTTATTTGCAATGCATATAGCTCCTCATTTAAGTTTTATGAATTTATTTGCAATGCATACCTCCTCATTTACTTTACTGGTTGGCTGGTTACCTAGTTTTTATTTAAAATATAGGTTTTAATATTTTTACACTACTATTTTAAACCAATATTTTACACTACTTAAAATGTAAATAATATTTTCCACAATTAGGTGGTGTAAGGTATAGATAGTGTGAAAGAATTATACCATTAGTCTAAATTTTTAACATTATATAATAAATATTTATGTCTTAATGAGTTTATAGGCTTTTGACCTTTTTGTATTAATAAGTATATTATTTATCAAAGTATATGTATACAAATATATACATATAATCCTTGTTAAAATTTGAGATCAAAAGGTGTCCACTCTAGACCAAATTTCTGACTCTGCCCCTAACAATAAGGATATTAAAACTAATGCAACTATAATCAAGAATTGAGGATCCATTATCACCATATAGATTAAAGATTTCAGAAATCCAGATGAAGATAAAATTAAAATCTTTGGAACTGTGATATGATTTCGGAAACAAGTTTGTTGAATAATAGCAACCACACTTTTGATAGCACAAAAAACCATCAAACAAAATATATGTTTTTCTCTTTAATAAAAAAATGAAAATTTGAAGAAACAATTAGAGCACTTTGCATATATTATGATGAGCTGGAAGAATTTCATTCCTCAGTAGCAGCACTTGCAGCACTCAGGTCCACAGAAAGATCAAGAACCTAAAACATACAATAAGTGAGATACTAAATATAAAAGAGTCAAACTTGCAAGTTTAGATTATGCTCCACTCATTTGTTTTTCCCTCAGATAACAGTGTAATTTAGACAAAGAGGTTGTTCCTATGCATATATATAAAACATGGTCGAGAATATTGAGACATAGTAGTTTGCCAGATTTGGTTAGTTCTGAGCTAAAAAAACTGTGGTCATAGCCAATAACAAAGTTCGTGGCTGCATATTGCCTTCTTCATCTATAGATAGTGTGTCCAACAAAAGAACTTTTTTAAAAATGACATATCCAGAAGAATATTTTAGTTTCATTTTCAGAATTGACTATACAGCAAATCATTCTTAAAAGTAGTGAACTCAAAATTATCAGGGGAAGATGAATTGCCTTACTATATATTGTATTTTGATTTCCTGTCTTCCTAATAGCTATTTTATGCAATTATAATGAAAATCACTAGTTCTACATAAAGGAGTCCATCTTTAAATCATGTTTATAATTAATGTAGATGAACCGTTAATATACAGAAGCCAACAACAAGTGCCATGGGATTGAAACATTTACAATTCCCTTTCTTCCCAGTGATGCATAGTTCATGGCAGATATTTACAACGCGCTTGACATCTATTTTCAAAGTTCATAACACATGTTTGTGCTACAATATAACACAACACAAGCAATTGTAAAAACTGTTCCTCCTATTATGCACTAACATATCAAAAAATGGTTATTCTTGAAGGAATATAAATAAAATCTATCCATGCACATGCAATAAATTGTATCTGAGGCAATTAGTCCTTTGTATTCTCTTTTAAACAAACAGGTAATTTATGTGTATCTAAACCATTTCAAAGGATATTAAAGGTTACCTTTCCAGTAATATTATTGTACATTTGAATCACGTCTTCTACAGTGGACTCAAAGTGCGTTGTTGCATCATAGCTCTGCAAGAAATGCATCACCTAATCAGTTCTCAATATAAGAAGAGGAAGAAGAGGAACCAGACCTCCAAAGTTTTATTATAATATAATAAAGCAGTTAACCCTTAACTTTGTTATATACGAAGTACAAATCTTTTTGCAAGTCCTTAACCAAGGAATAATGGCATAGACAATTTAGCAATTTTAAAAGGTGTTGATGTTTCATCAAATACGAGAGACGAAAATAAGTACGTTTCTAAACATTTAGTCATGTACAAAACATGTCATTTTTAAGATGTCACCAAAATCGCAAGATTGGGGTCTGCACCTCCTTTACTTAATTAGTACACGAATCACAAATTTTGGATCTATCACTTACTAAAGACAAGAACTTTAGTTATTTATACCATAAAATATTACATTCTTTTTTTCTAGTTACCAACTACATGAATTTTGTGTTTGAAAATTAGATTATTTTTCCTCTTATTGGTTTATAAATACGACAGAATATCACTATAAGGTAAGAACTCATATGTTCAGAAGAAATATCAGTAACCAGACAAAGTTTTAAATTTCTTTAATTTGTGACTTGTGTTGTTAGCAGGTTGCAACGAACGGAAAATCTTAATCCTTTATGGAAAATCAAAGCATAAGAAATGTATTTTATGTGTACTTACAGTAGATATATAGCAATTATCAACTTCATGCTTGTTTGTGGGTACAAATCTGTCATAAGTGTCATAGAAAATTTCATCTACAGGTCCAAGTAGGTCAATCCCAGGCTTCAATTCCACCTCTGGTTTGTCAGTTTCTGCTTCTGTTGAAACAAAAGCAATGTATTTTCCTTTTGGTGCCACATTGTGAGCATATGAGCAGCAGAAGAGGTACCTGTAGCCATGATAAAAGTTAAGCAACACATTTAGAAGGTACGTAGGATAAAAACTTGGTAGATGTTGAGTTTTCTCATATAGCATTAGGAAACAGTAAGTGTATATTAACTAAGGGTGTGTTCGATATTATACTGCATTGCTTAATTTAGGTTTTCTTGACAAAAAAATATTTGGCTTATTTATTATAAGAGTAGTAATAAAAAGTATCCCATCATGGCATGTTGAAAAATATAAGTCTTTATGATTGGTTGTTAGATTGGGCTGTGCATTAATCGGGCACTATGATGGGGAATAGGATCCTCTTTATTTGGAAATCTCTCAATTTGTCTATTTCATGGTTCAGATTTTATTTCACAAATCTAACGGTATACAGAGTATTTCGTCATTTAAAATTTTAAATGACGTGACAATCTATATATTATTAGATTTGAGATATTTAATCTAGACTAAGAAATGAAGACTCTCCATTTCATTTCAAATGGAGAGGATCTTTGTTCGATGATGGGGGGTATCTTATTACTATTTAGTTGATTTCATGGATTATTTAAATTTACAAGTGTAATTCTTTCCGAAGTTCTATTATTTGAGCTTTTTTTTTTCATTACAAAAAATAAAAGATTGGGCTTTGCATTTGATTTCACCCTTCAAAATTCCCAAGGCATGTTCCAATATGATGATTATTGGGGAAAAGTGAAACAATAATGGTGTAGGAACCCTTTATAGCCTCCTAAAAGGAAAGAACAACTTTGACAAGATTTGCCAATGTGAAATAGATGTTTTCTTATTTGTTATTATTTTTTTATGAGTATGTGAAATAGATGCTTATGACAAGTATTGCTTGATATCTTAACTCCATCATACAATTCATTATTAAAGATATTAGAATCAACTACACTTGTATTACATGTTGCAAATGTGCACTGGCTGTTAAGATTTGTACTTCATTGTAGAAAGAGTAAATGGAAACAAGAAAAGAGTTCAACACACGTACATATCTGATTTGCGGCCGAGTTGCTTCTGTGGCAGGATAACCTGAACTGAGTGAGAGTCATTGGTGTCTGGAATAGGATGGCTCATAATACATATAGCACGAGCAACTTTTCCCACCTTTCGGACCTGTTTCATTTTAAAAAGATTGATTAAGGTAGTCCACATAAGGTGATGAAAAATAGAACTGGTAATTCAGGCTTGAAACATAGGTTGCGTTTTTGCACCTATGCCAGTTTTGCATGAGAAGATTACATAATTTTGAAGTTGCTTACAAGTTACCTTATCAGGTAAATATGATGGGTCGCAAACAACTTTCTTGCATTTAGCAGTTTCTCCTTCAGAAGTTACACCAATGGCTTTCCCATTATTGTCAAATTCTACCTATTATACAAGAAATACAACATTAATTCAAATTTGACAAGAGGAATTTAGAGGTAACCTTATTAGCAAAAGTGATATAATATAAATTCTCTCTATTAGTTGTGATAACTAGTAAAAGTGAAAAGCACTTTGAGGACATCTAAAAAATTGAATTGCTTTTAGATTCAAATCTTAAGATTTATAAGGAATAGCAGTAAAATTGAAAAGTACTGAACAGTGAACAACTCTATGCAAGTGCTAATAAGATAAAAAAAAATTGGCCACCATGGATAGTAGAGAGCTCCGGGATATAGGTTTCAAGGTTGATCCACAGATTCATAGAGAATGCTTTAAAAAGTTATTATCAAAAACTTTATAAATTTTCTGCTATTTTTTAATTTTTTTATAAAATAATAGTTAGACATATGAATTAAAGCAGGAAGGGAGAGATAGAGGGAAGCACTGAGTGCACTATCATTATTTCGTCAAGCAAACAAATTTGAGGAGCTAATCATTGTACTGTATGCTTAGTTGCTTCAAAACAAGCCACAAGGAATTACTAGCCGTAAATAAAGTCTTACAAAAGAGAGTAAAATATATGGGTACTACTAAAACTTTGGGTAATTGGTTAAGGTCAATACCTAAGGTAGGTGTGCCTTGGGGCCATACCTGTTTTCTCAAAGAATGAGAACCTCAAGGCATATGTTGGGTTTGCATCAATAAAAGCATCTAGGTATAAGTCTTAAAGGGCTAAGATACTCGGAATCGGGAAAAAAAGTAAGTCTTAAAGGTTTGCCTACCTTACAAAAACACAGGTACAATATTTTGGACAACCATGTTTTTGACGACTTTACCTTACATTCTGGCTTGCTAAGCATGTAAGTTCCACCATAAACTGCACTTAAACGTGCAAACGCCTGCCAATAATTGCACCAAAATTAGAATAGAAACTTATATTATCTCTGAACATTTCCACAATGTTATCGATGAAAAACAAACCTGAGGCAATTCTCCTAGTCCGTACAATGGATAGATATAAGGAGATCCACCTTGAAAACGTGCCAAAGACTCAGCATAGAGCTTTACAGAAAGAAAAAGAAAAATGTCAATGTTGTTGAATTTAAAGTAATCATTGGCATGCAACTACACATTAGCTAAATGTATTTTATCCTTATTCAGATTTGTACTAGCAACATTTATACCAGGAGCAGCACAGACAAGTGATTATTCTAATATTGTTTCAGTTGGTGTCAAAACTCAAGAACCCACTTGAAAAAATATTGTAATAAGATTTTAAGGTTAAAACTGGTCCTTTTTTTCCCCTCTGATTCCCATATAATATTGGCAAATGAAGATGACATTTGACAAACAATATGAAATGAAATAACAACTTATTGATTTTTTGTTGATACATTGCATACTAAGCCCTCAAACATGGTATTCAATTTCAAAAACTTTCAATTCATTGGTTGACATCTTCATATTGACTAATTATAAATAACTACGGAAGGCATCCGACTAATAGATTATATTTATATCTCTACATTTCAATTTAAATTTCATGAGAAGCTAAAAATGAGTTTAGTGTCCCCTGCACATGCCATATTTAGATGGTTATTGGATTTTTGAGCATTAGCCCATTTGAAATTTAAGAACTAACTTTGAAAAATTGATTATAATTTGATATAGGTTGTAACTGAACCAAAAAAAAATAAATTGATATGATAATATCATTGGATGTACTATAGCAGATTTGTTAATGTTATATGTGTAATTTACATTATTGTGTCATGAGATTTGAGGTAACCATGGAAATAATTTACAACCCCCCCACCCCCACATGCTTACACACACATATGACTACCATGCCACATTAAGCATGAATTCAAACTATATACCACAACTTTATGATCATCTACCAATCTTTATATGGTTTTTTCGGGGTTGGGGCTTAAGAAGAGGGGTGAGGTGGAAGCGGAGTAAAATATTCTATTTTCATATATATTTTTTTTGAGATATATAATAATTGTCGACGAATGCAGTAAAAACAAATAATAACACACGTGATAAAATAAGGTATGAGAAAATAATTGGACCTTCATTTTCATCACAAAATCCATAGCTGGCTT
Source organism: Fagus sylvatica (assembly GCA_907173295.1). Taxonomy (NCBI): domain Eukaryota; kingdom Viridiplantae; phylum Streptophyta; class Magnoliopsida; order Fagales; family Fagaceae; genus Fagus; species Fagus sylvatica. The sequence continues at coordinate 7,938,558 of OU015767.1, read as the reverse complement.
ATCCAAGTAACTATCATCAATATGAAGTGCCAAGGCATGTCCAATAAAGTCAATTGTATCATCTTCTAACCCGTATTTTCTGCATTAAAAGAGATATCATATATTAAATTATGATGACTTTAGTAGACATAGCTGAATTAGCAAAGCAATCAAATGCCAAATTATTTTGGAGTAGCAAAGACTTCTTTCAATATTCATTCATCGCACTTCAGATCCATGGTCAATTTTGGATAAAGAAATAAAATACAATCTTAACATGATCAGAGATGACGTCTCAGAATGCAAACACCAAAAGAAATTACTAGATGCAAAATCATTTATGTCTTATATCAATATACATAAAGTAGTATATACAAATTATATAACATTAGCAATTTTATTTAAAATTATGTGTGCATATAAGCCATTATATCCTAATGGCTCTTGTTTATATTCCTATTTTCTACTGACGTATATCTTTCTCCTTACCACTACAATTATAGTTTCCATCATCATTACTCTAAGTATGTCTTTTGATTCTAGAAACTTATAAGTTCATATTTAGAAAATTTGACTATGAACTTTAAAAAGAAAAAAAAGGTAACGTTTGAGCTTAAGAATCTGAAAATTCACAAATCAAAACTGGGGATAAATCAGAATAAACAACTATAGGACTTGCCATAAGCCGTTATCATATAATATCTGCACATATGGCATATCAGACATTGGGTTGGAACATTGATGTGGATATTTGGAACAAAAAACTTGTCTATTTGTAAGTTATATTTCTTTATTTTTAATTTTTGGGAATACAAGATACACTATAAATTGATGTGGCCCAAGACATGACCGATCCATATTAGTTTTAGTTGTTAATTGGGCAATATATATATATTATTTTTCTTTGGGTTCAGGGGGTAGTATTTGTTCAATTACTGAAAATAACGAGAGACTGGACAACTAAAACAGAGCTAAACCTACACTCTCAACATTTAGCAAGTGTGAGTTCCTTCTTATGTGCTCTAGTCAATTGTATTTTTATAAAATGTAATAAAAAAGAAAAGGAAAATGAGATAGTACGTGATAAGCTCCCTTGCTGTAACTTTGTTCAAATCCAGTCCCTCATGAGATTTTGGATCATTCTCTTCATAGTCTTGGACATAAATGAAGAACTTTCGAGCACGACGCTTTTCAAACAATCCCATCAGTGGTGATCTCAGTGCTTCAACATCAGTTGCCGGAACTTTGAAAATCTAAACAAAATTATAGGAAATATATTTTCTTATAAGCTTACATTTAGAATAGTAATATGTTGTAGTGAAATGTGGGAATGAAAGACAACGGTTCAAGAGAGAGAGAGAGAGCTAAATTGTCAACATGATTCATACCTTTCCTTTATTGTACACAAAACCACCATCTACGACCTTGAAGTGTAGATATTTGGTAACATCTGTGTGGATGAGAACACGGACCAATCTACCATTGGCCATCATGAACTACAAAAACAAATGGGAAAAAGGTTTCCATCATAATACTTAAGAGAGTATAAACAATGGCACATTCAAGGAGAAATATCTGCCAAGGAAGCAACGCAAAATAAAAAGGGAAGCACTGCATAGTAGCGCCACTTTGGTGCAAGGATCAGTGCCCAAAGCATGCCATTTTTCCTTGGTTACCTCAAATTAAATGAAGCATTGCCGTGAGAAAGTGTTTTATTGCACAATCTTAATGGTAGAAGTTGCATTGTATCAATTTATATCATCCAATCCAAGGGAATCATGGCCCAAGCTGTGTAAGCAGCTAAACAAAAGTACATTATTGTAACAGATTGAAGTACATATCTAAAGCAAGAAGATACATGTTCCATCCCTGTCAACATCATAAATTAAACCCCTTTATATAGAAAACAAAAATAATACCCCGACCATTTTTTTTTATCCTATTTAGATACTCGAACTTTTAAAGAGGACATCATAATATGCATTGTCTTTCAAATAAAAAGGTATAAAATTTTCAAAACTACGCTCTTTGATTTTAAATTTTTTTTACAATTAACTTAAAAATGATTACTGGATTACTGCATTTTCAAACAAAGTAAATGTTGAGTTAAGAAAGATATTAAAATTGTGTACATTGTCTTTTAAAAAAGGATTATGTTTTAAAACATCTTGAAATAGAATAGAAGACCAATAAAAATGGATAAAGGTAGCAACTCCATTCTAAATTTACTTATGAATAAGATACATCTAAATTTACTCATGAATAGGATACATCTGTTTGTTGTGCACATTATACAGATTCAACACATATAGATATACTGTTGCAAACACATTATACAGAGACAACGTCCGGATGTTTGAGGAACATTGGATGAAATATGCAATTTGAGAGCAGTAAAGCATCATAATATTACACTGAAAAACAGAACTTTGCATAAAGCTCTAAATACCTTAGGTATCATATCAACATTGTACTCTCTGCTTGACCCCAATTGTTCTGTAGGCTTGTCATTTCCTCTGAAACGCTTCCAAAGCTATAAAGCAGATAAACAAAGTTATGACAAGGAAAAATAGAAAAGAAAAAAAAAAAAAAAAAAAAATGTATAAAAAGAGTAACCTGCATAAGGTTAAGAGAAGATGAGGCTCCTCCATAATAGTCATTTCTGTCCATATGCAATACCTGTTTCAAAAGAATACATAGTGCACATTTAGAAAATACATTATTGATATGTGATATGAGTAAGAAAGCAAAAATCGGCAGCAAATCTGACAATACTAAGTGTAAGTGTATCTTTAGTGGAAGCGGGATATATAAACAGACAATTTAAGAACACAGATAAATCTAACTTCATGAAACTTGGAAAAAGCATAGATGGCTTTGAGGTAGACAATAAGAAAGGAGTTTTACAAGTTAATAAAATCAACCAGAAAGCATAAGCATGCAACATATGATATTATTGATTTCTTGTGCTAGACAAATGGAAAACTCATACCACGTAATTATCGTATATCTTGCCGCTAAAAAGTTGCCCCTGACCCCTTTGACTATGCTCTATTTCCTAAGATATATGTGTAACAAGACCACATATAACTAATCTAAGATTCCAAGGATTTTTTTTAGCACTTGTGTTATGGCCAGCCCAAATAATTTCTGTGATATTTATACTCAAAAGACCCATTTCCAATAATCTAAAATATAGCTGCTCCAAATTCATCTCTTTTACATAAGCAACTATAATACCCTTAATCGTTTACAAACTTTGGCAATAATATCATGCAGATGCTATATATCGTCTAAGAGATCAGGAAAATAAAAAAAGACATAGCATAGCAAGCCTTTAAATATTACTAATACAAGACCAACGATTTTGTACATCAAAGCAAGCTAATGTGTCTATTATAACGGAGAATATAAGGAATCTCAAGCTCAAAGATTGAGAAACAAATCCATGATTAGCAATTACAATTTCCAGCTGAATTCTTGGTATTTTGTATACATTACAATGTGAAATTTTTAGAATCACATTACATAAAAGCCTAGATGTTTGTACAAAAGACATGGTAGATTATCTCAAAAAGGATGTTTAAACAAACTTTTTTTTTAAGGCAGTTTAGGAATAATAGACTACCACTTGTCCCAAATGATTAAATTGTTAAGAAACAATAAATTTAATCATTTAAAAACATGGGATTTTGGAGACAAGGTTGAACTCATGACCATCTGCTATTACCATGATAACCACTTGTCTCAAAAGCTTAAATGGTTAAAAAAGGATGAATTTAATTACTCCTATTTAACTAGGAAAAAAATAAAACTATTGAAAACATTATGTTTGTAAGTTTTCTTTTAAAAGTAGTTTTTAAAGATAGAAACAATTAAACAAAACAATTGGAGAGAGAGAGAGAAAACATGTTACTTTGAGTCCATTAACAGAGAGAAGGCCACTGAGAATGCACTCCTTAAGACCGGTCCCAAGAACGATCACGTCATACTCTTCATCCATGGCTGATCAGCTGATAATTATTCTCAGCTCAACAGTTTGGATGGACCCAAATGTTAAAAACAAAACTAGGAAGTGCAACAATGAATAGTGCTGCACAATGTAAAAGATAGGGAGGGAGATTGATGAGAGAGAGAGAGACATTGTCGGTAGTTATGTGTATGTGAATGTGAGAGAGATTTGGAACTGGTCTTTAGCGAGAAGTAACTAACGAGACAACGCACATGGACGACTGCTACGCTTACGCTACATCAAAGGCTTGCAACAGGATGTGTGTGTATGTCTTTGCTTTTTGTTTTTTCTGTTTAATATTAACATATTTGTAGCCATCTTGTTATAAGTTATTACCTTACAACTCATAAGACCATCCACGTATATTTTTAATCACATAATCTATTAAATAGGTCATGGGACTAAAAATATACGTGAATGATCTTATGAGTTGTCACGTAATGGGTTGTAACAAAATGACTAAAAAATAGTTTGTAACCAAACTCTGTCCTTTTAATATTACGTGATTAAAAGATGAAGATGTATTCTTAATAGAAATGTTAAAGTTAGTATCAATTTTACAAATTAAGATCTTGTAGAGTTTTTATTTTTATTTTTTTATTTTTAATGAAACGATAGCTTTAGTTTTATTGAATAGAATCAAACTATACAAATTAAGATCTTCTAGAGTTGCCCTAAAAAAAAAATCTTTTAGAGTTCTTAGACCAAGAAACTTTCATTATAGGTTCTTAAAATCTCTATTTTGAAATGAGCAAATTTGATTTACCACGACATTGATATTTAAATAAAAATTAACTATTACCAATTGGTATCAATAGTTGATGATATGACAAAATCTAATCTATTCATTTCAAAATGAATGGATAAGATTTTAGGAATTATACTCTAGAAAATTTTCATCCCAATTTTACTATAAAATATTTAAAAATTGGCAGTGTTTTTATTTATTTATATTATTTTCTATAGAAAAGTTATTTTTATTTTTTATTTTTTATATGATAACAGAATTATTCTCTTCCACCCGAACACATTCTGAATTACAAGATGGTGCTAACAAAGCTCAAGAAGTTGCTAGTGAATGTGATATATTTGTGTCATTTCAATTACATAATAAATGAATGAATCTATTTGTTTTTTTTTTTTTTTTTTTTTTTTTTTTTAATGACACATTAATTTTTAAAACATAAATAATAAAATTTGTATTATCTAGCATCACTCTTTGTAAGACGTGTTAATGAATGAGATTGTATGCCATTTTAATAACATAATAAATGAATGTCTAAATTACTTTATTTATGCTAATGGTAATCCCCTTTCCCAAAAAGCCTCACTCCTTTATGAGGGTGTGGGTTTAATCTCCGGGGTCTTTAAATATTCGTGTGTGTAAGTTTAGATTAAAATTTCTATCATATATATATATATATATAAAGACATCAATTTGTAAGATACATGCAATAAAATTTATAATATCCCTTATATCGGTATTTCTTAATTATTGTAAACGTTACACTGTAATTGGAAGATATAAATAGGAGTAGTTAAAGTATACCCAACATTTTAAAAATGGTCGTATTTCACTCATTTCAAATCGAAATTAAATTAAATTTTGTCTATTTTGAAGTTTCAAATACACAAGTTTCATTTAAAAATTCATTATGGTATAAAAATTATGAGCAAAAGATCATAAAATTATCATCTTTGAATTGATTTTAAATTCATCTTTGAGTTGCTCCTGAACCGTATTCAACTCTAACACAATTTTATTGATACAACGCAAATTTGATATGTTTTGCCATTTTGGTGGTAAAGTGAAAAACTTTTGAAGAACTTTCCATAAAAATAAATAATCACTCATGGGGTAACCAACTCTGCAGGATAATTCACTATAGAAGAATTAGTTGCAATTAGTCAATACTCACAAAACCTTTTAAGACTAGACTTGACTTGTAACCTTAACAAGAGACCCTTTTGCCTTATATCGAATTTCTTCCACGAACAAACTTAATGTTTGCAACCACTAAAACTCAACACTCCAAAGAACTCTTCGAAAGGGAACAACAATTAACTCATTGTAAAGGAGCAAACTTTGTGGTTTCAAGTAACATCAATTTAGGCTCAAGGTTGAAAAAGCATAAGTAAAGATTTTCGGCTTAGACCCAATGAATGAAGGCTTTCTTGGAACTCTTTGGCACTCTAGGTATGATAGCCTCCTTACCCTTGAAAATCGTGCTTTAAGCAGTATATAAAGGCAGGTTAAAGTTTGGCTTTAATCATACTTCGTGTAGAATTAGGATTCCTTGTTTTGTATGCGAGAGTCTCACGGAGAATTTGCTTAACTTTAATGATCACTCAAGACATTCATGATTTTGCCTAAATGTCTTCAAGTAGCTTCTACATTGACTTTTGCCTAACTTGATGACATTTAAATAGTACAACCCTTTTGACACATGATTTGTCACGTGGAACTTACCAATACTAAATCTTAACAAAGTTAAAGTATTGAAATGAACAAAATTAAAATTATAGGGACAAAAATGAAAATTGATTAAAGTTTTTTTTTTTTTTGAAAAAATTGATTAAAGTTAGACGATATAATTAGTGCATTAGTTTTTTAAAAAACTAGGTCAAGAGCCTTGTGGTAGCAAAATAATATTGTTCAATTATTTTATAGAGGAAAACCTGAATTCAAATCCTGTAAGACAAAAAAAAAATGCTGTAATTAGGTGGTGTCTGGTTCAATTTAAAAACTAGAGATACTAAAATAAAGTTAAGGACATGGTTCAATTTAAAAGCCCGAGAGAGTAAAATACAGGACAATTTATACTATAGCTTTTAAATTATGTGTAGAGTTTAATTTCATCCTTGAACTAACGCTTGTGTTAATTTAATGACTGAAGTTTTGAAAATAATTCAATGTTACACTTATCCACACTTTCTTTTAAAAAATGACTGTAAACTAAAGTGATTTTCGTGGAATTACTAGTATGAGACCAAAGAGCTAGTTCAAAAGAAGCAGGGAAAACTATGGGCTTGTTTGGTAAATGTTTTCATTTTCATTTCCTAATTTTTTTAACTTTTCAAATTGAAATTTGAAACTTGTTTGAATTTGGTTTTTTATTTTTTTTAAAAATTTGTTTGGCACCCTATTTTCTCACATATTTTAAGTCTCGTTTTTATTTTAATTTTTGGGATAAATTACACTGACATCCCCTTATTTTGGAGAAACTAGACTCGCTACATCTTAGTTTGGAAAATGACACTCAGCTCCCAAATTTGCAAAATAATTAACACTACGTCCCTTTTTTCATTTTTTTTGTTTATTAATTCTTTTAACTAATACCTAACTAACCAAAGTTAAAAAGAAAAATTATATTCCAATTATTTTAAGTTTAAGTGGAGAATATTCCTTTTAAAATTGGGAAAAAGGGGGCTGAGTGTTAATTATTTTGCAAATTTGGGAGCGGAGTGTCATTTCTCTAAATTAGAGTGTAGCAAGTCTAATTTTTCCAAAAGAATGGGGTGTCAGTGTAATTTATCCTAATTTTTATTATGAGTAAAACTTAAGTACAGTTCCTTAGATTAAGTACATTAGGTTCAATAATTGAATTCAAACACATGGTTGCATTAACCAATGAAACACAAACAATATTATCTTTTCCAAGAATATTTAAATTCAATACAGTTATGTATTATCCTTTTATTATTATCTTATTATTATTATATTTATTTTATGTGTAAAAACTAAAATGAGATAAAAAACAAATAATGAAAACAGCTTATGGCTGTTTTGAAAAAGGGTATGGGACCCATAAAAAAAAAAAAAAATTGTTTTCAAGATCAAAATTGAAACCGATGTACCAAACAAATTATTTTTTTTGGTGGGGTCCATGAATTCTGTTTTACAAACATGAAAACAATTTTGCAAAAGTGTGTACCAAACATGCCCTATAATTTATTCTCTTTGATTTGGTCCTTTCACAATTTAGTTCATCAATTTTTAATTGTTATATTTGACACCCTAAGGTTAGGACAAAATAAAAAATTGTTAGAGTTCTGTTTTAATTAACATATTTCGCATTCTATGAATAAATTATTTATTCTTTTTGGTTTGGCTATATCACAATTTAGTCCCACAAAAGTTTCAATTGCTATATTTTTACCTCTAAAGTTTGAATTGAAATCAAATCCTAAAATCTATTTAATTTGGATGGAATTCTCATGATTCCATTTTAGTCCAAATCTTAGGGGGTAAAATGTGAAAATTTAAATTTTGTTAACTAAATTGTAATTGGACAATAACATACGTGAGTAAATTATAATTTACCTAAAGAAGTATGATTTGTACAATTTTGCCATATAATTCTGATGATAATTGGATAGAACATTGAACTGTCTTTTAAAATTTAAAGACTAAATTGATATTATGAATAGTATAAGGACAAAATTAAATTTCAAAATAATTTAGGGATCAAAAAAGTACTTCAATTAAAAAAAAAAAAAACCATTCAAAGATAATCGCTTTCTAATGCATGCATGACTAGTTGTTCTTTATGGATTTTTTTAGGTAGAATTCTAACGATTTTATTTTAGTCCAAGTCTTTAGGGGTAAAATGTAAATATAAAAAATTTGTAAACTAAATTGTGATTGGAAAATAATATAAGTGGGTTCATTATAGTTTACTTAACGAAGTATGATTTGTACATTTTGACAAAATTTTGATGAGGTGTATACAAAGGTAATATTGAACTGTCTTCTAAAATTTAAATACTATTGATATTATCAATAATTTAAGAACAAAATTAAATTCTAAAATAATTTAGGGATCAAAATAATACTTCAGTTAATAAAAAATAAAAAAAAATTCGAAGATTTTCAGTTTCCATGGAGTTCACCAGCATGAACAAACTGATGTCTTTTCACAATGGGACGGCTGACTTTGACTAAAACACTACTAAAAACTTGGAGAATAATATTTCCAGTGGTTAATGGGAAATGTTTTTCTCAAAAATCATCTTTTCTAATGAAATTCCAAATCTTAGCGCATTTATAATTGTGAGAATTGTGACAACATTTCGACTTTGGAAATGACATTTCCATAAATCATATACTAGTTTAATTCTTGCATTTTCTTTTTTGGCTTTTTTTAATTTTAACGAAGGGAAAAAATGTGGAATGGGCAAGCCGTAGAAAAGTTAAAATTTGTTGTTGTTGTTGTTATTGTTTATTATTATTTGCTGGTTAAAATATACGTTTGATTCCTGAATTTGGTACTAGGTTCTATTTTAATCTCTGAAATTTGAAAAATTCAATTATAGTCACTAAAATTTATAAAATGTCTCTATAATAGTCATTCCATTAATATTTTGTTAAAAATATGCTAATTTTGACTGAATATCCTATCAAAATTCCGTTAGAAATGTGCATTTTCGTTAGCCACATCAACATATTTCAATGCATATTTTTAACGGGATATTGACAAAAGGACTATTTTAGAGATATTTTATAAATTTTAAGGACAAAAATAAAAAATTTCAAATTTGAGGAACTAAAATCATATTTTTTTTTAATGATGTATTGTTGCTTATTATTTAAGCATAAGGTTTTAGATAAATGTCTTTATAATATAATGGTACTTCTATTTCCTGTAAAATGAGGAGATTAAATATTTGATTTAATATTGTATGATTTGTTTTTTTCTTTTAAAAAAACACAGGTTGTAGGCCCAAAAAATGTAAAAAGAAAACCACCAATACTACAAATTAAATATCAAAACGGAAATTTCATTTATATCATCTAAGAATTACTAAAAGATAAATAGATGAAGAGAGAGCTTTACTTTATACCAGTCTGATCGATTTTTACTTTGTAACCTTGTGTTTTAGAAGGTGTCACTTTTTTTGTTCATAATGTTTCAGACAAAGTTGTTTTCAAAATTGGTTTGGGGGAAATTTTTGTCCATATGTTTCATGGTTAAAATATATATTTGTCTATCATAATAATCTATATAATATATAAAAGCAGAAGATATGAGTACGTTGTTTAGATTTTCTAAGTGGTTTGTATGTCTATCGATTGTTTAAATTTCTGAAGTGATACGTTATTTAAATTTCTTAAGTGGTTTGATTTAATAATTGCCAAACACTTTTAAATAAAAATAAATAATAACAAATTCTTTAAAATAATTAAGTCTCCTACTACTAAAAAGATATCTTAATAAAATATCATATTAAAAAACTTACAATTATGACAATCTCCTAATACTAGAAGACTTCTTAAAGATTATAAAAAAAAAAAAATCATACGTTGTTTAAATTTCCTAAGTGGTTTGATTTAATAACTGTCAAACACTTTTAAATAAAAATTAAAAAAAAAAATCTATCATACACATTTTATAAAAAACAAATCTTAAATAAATATCCTACTACAAAAAGATATCTAAACAAAATATATTTCTCTTAGAGAAATTAAAACAATTATGTCAAACATGTTTTAAAAAAATTATAAAAATTTCAACACCAAATTTTCTAAAATAGAAGTCTTACAAATCTTAAAAAAAAATCTTCACCATTTTTTTTAAATAAGAGTAATAGATAAAGAATATTGTAGTGTAACTGTGTTAGGAGTACTCTTTTAGTGAAAATGTATTGATTGGTGAACAATCACTTAAGATATCATTTGGTGAACAGACATACTCCTTGATAGAAGGAAGATAAATAGAGCACGTTAAATTGAAGGTTCCTCATTCTTGCATAATCTGCTTACGTAACATCTAAACAATGGTAATCTGGTACAAGTTTTGTTCTTCTACTTCTTTTTCTTTTTTATTTATTTATTTTTCTATCATGATCTATTTTTATTTTTGTGTTTTTGTATGTTTATATGACTGCAAGGGGCTTTAAACAATGGTAATCTGGTACAAGTTTTGTTCTTCTACTTTTTTTTTATTTATTTTTCAAACATGATTTTTTTTTCTTTCCTTGTGTGTGTTTGTGTGTTTTTGTACATTTATATGACTACAAGGGGATCTAAGAGACAATTGAACTAAGGTAATCTTTTATTTTTTTCTTGATTCTAACTTATTTTATGTTTTATCAATTAAAGATAGCTATTTTTTCTCAATTATTATACACTAACTAATTCCTTTTATTTTTCTATTGTTGGTGCAATTCTATCTATTTGTTATTATCAGTTTTATTTTTTTTATGGAACATATTTTTCATAAAATAATTCTGAATATATATTTTGATTATATACACATTATGTGTTTATATAGAGTTTTTTCCGTGCATTGCACGGGTTATACGCTAGTAATTAATAAAAAGCAAGAAAAAAAAAAAAAAAAAGAAAAAAAGAAAAAAAAGAAAAAAAAGAAGATACTTTTAAGTCGAAAGAGTGATAAAATGAAAATGGTCAAAGGGATATAATCACATAATATATAAATTTCAAATAATATTAATTATCTGATTTAGTAGTTCCAGTGGGGACAAATGGAGGGGTTAACATCTAAACTTTGTCAAGAAGAGAAGGACTAGACTTTTGGGCCCATGCCATAAAAAAAGGACCACAAGAATGGTCCAGACATTTTTTTTTTTGTTTAGATACAAAAGGTCCAATCCTCTATTTTGTCCTGAATAAGATGATTTTATTGAGAAGAAGGAACAAAAGAGGGAGATTTGTGGGAACAAAAGTGATGAGAATGGTTCCTAAGTTACAAAAGGAATCCCATCTAGCCAGGCTGTGAGCAGGAACCTTAGCAGGTCTAAGAACATGAGCAAGACTGGTCCAGTCTAGCTCAAGCGATATGCTCCACATATATACATTGATCCATATGCCTGGAACTGTTGCCTAAGTTTAATTTAGGATAAACATCTCATTCATAAATTGGCCTAAGCTGTCTTGTCACCTGTTCTACTCGGAGAACAATTTCATATATAAATAAACTGATTTTAGAGACTAGGTTATTTTATAAAGATCTTTTAAGGTTATATCTACTTTGATTAATTCAGCTCAAATTACAATATTGCATATATATATATATATATATATATATATATATATTTATTTATCTTATTCACGTGTGGTTTTAGATCAGATTAGAATTTTTAACCTATAGTTTAAAAGGTTACAGTACTCTACTAATTTGATGTCTATCTTTTTTGTAACACCCTCCCTTCCCCTAAGGGAAGGGCCAGAGGTACCACTCGAGCCAAGAAGCCAAAGTAGTTTTATTTGCTTTTGATTTGCCAGTTTAATTAATTCAAACTGTAATAACATACATTATTTACATATGTCAATTTTAACAATCTGGGATTGAAAAAAATATTAAAAGGATGTGACCTCATGTACTATATGATTAACAAATCAAACTAGACCAAAATAGAAGTGCGTAAAATGTAATTAATTACAGAATGTTTTTATATGTTCTTGATTCCTTTTTATGAAAAAAATAAATATGTTTGGTTCGATTTCCAGTGGTCAACCTACTATTAAAATAAATTATATAAAAAAAAAAAAAATCTACTATAAAAATACAGAATATCTCTATAAACTCATGGAAATTAGTAATTAATAGTAGTAATTAATAAGCATGCTATTAGTTTTATTGCTGTTCTAGCTGAGCTAGTTTTAGCTTTGATATAGCTGAACCTGATCCATATTGTGTTTGTGTCAAATAATAAAACTCCAAAGCCTCAGATCCCCACTCCATAAATTCATCGTTCACATGCAGAATTCGGAGAACCAGAGATGTTGCAATTGTTCACTAATCTTTATGTAATGTCATTATTTTCAAGAGGCGTTACTTAGGATACGTTTGTACACTGTAATGATTATTATATTGTAATAGGAATTAGTATTACAAGGAATAGAATAAGCTGTAATGGAATAAGTATTACTATTCATTAGTTTGGTAACAACACATGAATAGAACCCTGAATCTGTATTCCATAGTTTGGTACAGTATAATAACGTGGTGGAATGACATTATATTTTAGTCAAATTCCTAAAATACCCTTTTTGAAATGCATTATATATTTACACTTTTTGTGAGTCTTGTTAGTATTCTATTATGTATAAACTGAAAAATATACATGAGCATAGATTAACAACGATGGTTATATAGGAAAAAAAACAACCAGTACTATACAGATTAAAAACACCAGCCAGTAAACACAAAAACCAAAAAAAAAAAAAAGGGGTATATGTTGTAAACACAAAAACCAAAAGCAAAAATAATTATATAACTGGTTATTTTTTCCATGAGCAATACCATATAGATTAACAACAATGGTTATATAGGAAAAAAAAAAAAAATAACCAATACTGTACAGATTAAAAATACTAGTAAACACAAAAACCAAAAGCAAAAATAATTATATAACTGGTTATTTTTTCCATGAGCAGTACCATATAGATTAACAACAATGGTTATATAGGAAAAAAAAAAAATAACCAATACTGTACAGATTAAAAACACCAGTAAACACAAAAGCCAAAAGCAAAAAATAAATAAATATATATTTTTTTGTAAAAAAAAAATATATATATTAGTATATGATGTAAACACTAAAACCAAAAACAATTTTTTTTTTCCCATGAGCATTACCGTATAAATTAACAACAATGGTTATATAGGATAAAAAAAATAACCAGTACTATACCGACTGAAAAACCAATAAACACAAAAACCAATACTATACAGATTAACAACAATGGTTATATAGAAAAAGAAAAAAAGAAAAAACAAAAAAAAGAAGTACTATACAGATTGAAAACCTAAGAAAAAAAAAATCAATACTGTACAAATTAAAAACATCAGTCAAACGAACAAAGAGAGAGAGAGAGGACCTCCACGGCCATAGAGAGAAAGATTAGACAAAGAGTATCTCTATGGCCAACTAGAGGAAGATGACTTTGATGACCTAAAAGAGAAAGAGGAGAGAGAGAGAGAGAGAACCTGATAAGGAAGATGAAGACCAAGAGAAAGAACCTGGTGAGGAAGATGAAGAGCAAGAGAGAGAAAAAGGCGAGATAGAGATAAAAACATATATTTTGATCGGGTCTTTTGGGTATTTTATATTTTATAGTTATTACGTAAGATAAAAGAATAGCTATTACACTCATTTTTAAGAGGAATAGCTATTCTTCATTTTAAGGAATAACTATTACTAAGGAATGACTATTCCTTATAATAAAAACATAATCAAACAACTGAATAGCTATTACTACGTAATAGTTATTACATTACAGGGTCTATTACAGCGTATCAAACGAACCCTTAGTCTTTTCTCATTCCAAAGTAATAAATAGTGAACATACTTCATCGATCACGATTTTAGTTGCTATTTTTAGTGATTTCAATTTAATTTTGTTCGCTCCCAAAAAATATGCTGATTTATCATGTTTTATTTATTTATAATTTCTGTCCCAAAAGTGAGAAAAAAAAAAAATGCATTTCTTTATTTCGGGAAGAATGAAAAAAAAAGGGGCTAAAATCAATCATTGACATTTGATTTATAAACTAGCCCTAACATGGTTTGTTTTTGTCTTTTTTAAAAGAACTAGCCCTAACATGTTAAACGAACATTTTGATGAGTTTGCTTGATAGTGAATTCCAAATTACATAAATATGATTGGGGGTTTAATAAGTAAGCATATATATATATATATATAGAGAGAGAGAGAGAGAGAGAGAGAGAGAGTGTGTGTGTACTAGCTAGTGAAAAATGGCAGAAACTTGTAAAGTGCTAATCGTGAGTTGTCTTTGGCGGTGAGGTTACGATGTTACTTGCAGTTTATAGGTCAAGGAAGACTATGAAATAGGATAATGTAACCTAGAAAAATTCAATAAACTTAAGAGAAAGTGGAAAAAAAGTTGAGAGAAAATTTTATTATGATATTTTAAATATGTATCATGGCACTTTTCTAAATTTGGTGCAAGAATCCGTATTCCAAAAACATAAGAAGCAAATTAACAAAAGTCTTCTTGCATGGGGCTAGATTAACTTCAAATTATGCATTTACATAGTTAATTTGATAAAGACATGTGAAGGCAGAGATGTAATAGGGAAATACTTCAAAGGTGATCAAACAAAGATAAGAGCACATACATATTGCAGAAAGTGTGATTCAAATCAATGACTTGAATTGTCATCAAGAACAGCCTCTTTCTTAATCTTCTACATATAATTAATAGATGTTAATGGTAGTGAAAACCTAGTTTGCCCACTGAAAGTATTGCATTATTCTGACAATCCATGGATTGAATAAATTATCAGCCAGGTCACAGGTGTACATCTTACTATGCATCTTAAGTAACTAACTAAAATGGAGAAAACCCTACAAACACAAATTACTAATACTTCTGTAGCTCTTCAAACATTGAGTTTGTCTTGCTAATATCAATCTCGACGCTACACGCAACCTTTTCCGACACCTTCAACCCTTCCCCCCCTCCAATTTTATTTTCCATTGAAACAAATTGACCCTACTGATTCAACCATAAACATTATTAAACATCCAAAATTAACCTTATACATATGCATACTCTCTTTAAATCTACTGATGGAAACAAATTGGTCTTACATAAAGCTAATTGTGACTATGAGCTAGCTGGGATCTGTACTTACTTAGACATCCCTTTTTTTTTTTTTTTTTGTACAGGAGAAAATGCAAATCCATGTATGCTTCTTGATCTTCTCTATACTTCAAATTCAGTTAGGGAAAGGTAGCCTGCAAGACAGAGAAAGATGCACTAAGGCATAAATAGTTTCTATACAGTAGCAGTTAGCATGCAGTCAATTATGATAATTAAGTTGCTTCACTAACAGACAAATTGCTCAAAGCTGAGTTGAAAGTGACATCATCCTGTGTTGCAATTATTAATTTCACTACCGAACTTATCTTTCAGAACCTGATAAGCCCAGATTAAACTGTAGATTGAAGAATATGGTACATATTGTAATGGTAAATCCAGGGAGATAATTAAACCTAGGGACAGATCAATCTGTTAATTTGGTCAAGTTCCGAAACTACAACTATATCTTGAGATTTATTAAATATAAGGCCCCTAAATATTGAGGTTTGATTTAAATATCCTTAGATTGAATTCTTAATCATATTTCATGCTGTATCCAGAAAAAAAATGCTACATAAACAAATTTTTTTTTACAATTTTTTCGGATTATCTGAGATGTTAGATTGTGATTAGTGCAACATTACTTTCACATGAGACTACAAATGACATTTCTTTTATTGTAACCGATTACAACCTACTACGTACAACTTAGACTATTGGAAAAAAATAAAATAAAAAAGGAGAAGAGAAACAATTGAAATTAATGGAATCTTGCAAACTTACCCCAACTTGAGAGAAGTGTCCGAGCTGTCATTGTCTTGAGGATCAGATGAGTTGCAAGCATTGGTGATTGACTCAGATGACTGACCTTGTTCAAGTGCTTGTGTTTGAACACTAAACAGATTCTCCATCTGCTAAAGAGACATTTTTTTATTAACTGAGATTGGAAAAGAAAAAAAGAAAAAAAGAAAGAAATAAAATGAGACCTATGACCTGTTTTAGTCGTTGGTTGTCTTCTATCAACTGAGCTTCCTGCGTTAAAAGAATAAGATAAACAGACAGCAATTGTTAAGACATCTTAGCGGCCTTATACACAAAATATAACTTCTTATATAAGGTCTTTCATTAGAAATTTGATACCCTATTTTGGGAGAGAGGAAATTGGTTTAGGTTAGGTGATAGGATAACATTCAGTTCTGGATTTATGTTGACAATGGTTTCACTAAGGTTCCATGGTGGTTGTTAGCCATGTGCACTCCTCCTTTCTCTACAATTTGAGCTAGCAATGTAGCAAAATCCAGTATTAAATATGAGACCACAACATACTAATAAGTTCTTAAGTAAATTAACTGAATCATATCCAACCCATTCCAAGAAAACATAAAAACCTAATTGATGGAAAGCACAATTCTGACACTAGCCACTGCACATACAGACCATGGCAAAGGTAAACAAAGTTCTGCAAATCCCAGAATTGTCACCATGAATTTTATGAATTTGCGCCAACTTGCATCAACATTATTAATTTTAATAATTAAATAGATTTTTCTACAGCTAAGTCATAATTTACAAATATTTACTCACATTGATTAAAGATATGGATTCAGGGTCGAATCCGATTACATTATTCTAGTTCTGATTGTACATGTACTTAGTCCTAACTATATTAATTTAATCATAGGGTTAGCATAGAGTTAGTCTTTTATATATTTCTCTTCAGTAAGTCCATTATAGTAATTTAAGAATTTCTGCTATTAATATAGGTTGTTAAGGGCAAACCACCTTAATCCCTTATATTCCTTCTCTTTCTCACTTTCTCTTTATTTCATCTTTCTGACTTTCTCTTTATTTCATCTTTCTGCCTATTATTTATATTGTTGGATCTCCATGATGGAAGAAGCATATTCACTTGAACAATAAATAAACATATTCACACAAGACAATAATATTTAATGTGGTTGGGTCAACTTCAAGCCTACATCCACAGACAATACCAACCAACATGCATCCACTAATCAATAATAAGGATTACAACCACTCTCAATCAAACATCGTAAACTAAACTCACATACTTTCAAAAAGAAACTCATAAACTTCGCAAAAACAAACTAACTCAATCCCAAACTCCAATACACTCAGTAACTTTCTCACACAAACTCTTAACTAAAAACGTGGGTATATAACAACTCAAAAATATCTACCAAACTACTCTTTGAAAAAATCCACTCATGTTCTTATAAGAGACTTCTCCCCCATGTGAGAGGACCTTTGGGCCAAAACCATCAAATCCTTTGCAAAATTTCCCATATATAAGACTTTTCTTAAACTCTTTTAACTCGGCTCTCAACTTTTTGCATTGATATTGATAATGTCTCATCTCATTACAATAGTGGCACTCCACGTCATTAGTATCCTTTCTCGGTCTTAGATTTTGATCTTGACTTATACCTATCATTCTTCTCACGTGACACACTCCTACCACAATTTGAATCAGGTTTCACCACAAATGTCCCAGCTTTCGAATTATCTATTAGCTGTTTGACCTTCTCTATCTTCAACAAAATTATCGTAACATCTTCTAACTTTAATACGTGCTTACCAATTAACAGTGTAGTCACTAAGGTATCATACAAAGGAGGGAGCGAGGTTAAAAGTAACAGAGCTTGATCTTCCTTCTCAATCTTAGCCTCTATGCTTGAAAATTTAGTAGTCAATCTATTAAGAGTATTCGATAATCTCTAATGTTAGCACCTTCCACCATGTGCAGCCAACTGAAACAACTCTTTCTTCAAGTACAACCCATTTGTCAATGATTTTGACATATATATCCTCAACACAATTCTAGGGGAGAGGTCTTATTCAACATGCTATACTTTACTTCAGGGACAAGACTTAGTACTCATTGCTTTTATCTCTTTGACTTTTCATACGATGCCTTAATCAATCCTTGTTGCACTAAGATGTCTTTGATAGTGTTTCGCCAATGACAAATTATTTTTCCCATTAAAGAGATTCACATCAAACTTTTTGCTTGCCATCGTCAAGAACTCGAATCAATAGCTCTAATACGAGTTTGTTGGAATTTGGGGTTAGTAGAAGTGTTAAAGTCCAATAGGCCTAACTCAATCTCAAAAGACGCCTTGAAAGATGAGGATTACCCATAGGCTTATAAATTGCACAACCCAAGAATACTTGGTCAATGTGGGACAAGACTCTCACTTTAATATGCCCTCTCACGTGTGGCATGATCATCAACACGTGGACAAACAATAGGGGGAGGTCTGCCCAACACCCAAGGGGTGGCTCTGATACCATGTTAAAGTCCAATGGGCCTAACTCAATCTCAAAAGACGCCTTGAGAGATGAGGATTACCCATGGGCTTATAAATTGCACAACCCAAGAATACTTGGTCAATGTGGGACAAGATTCTCACTTTAATAAGAAGCGTATTTACATGAAAAATAAATAAAAACATCTATAAAAGATTACAATATTTAACGTTAATGGGCCAATCCAAGCCTACGTCCATGGGCAACGCCAACCAACATCCACTATTAATGATAAGGATTATAACCACTCTTAATCAAATCTCACAATCCAAACTCACAAACAACACTCATAAGCAGCACAAGCAAACTAACCAAAACCTCTCACAAATACAAACTAACTCGCAATCCCAAAACCCCAATACACCCAATAACTCTCTTAAACAATAAAAAACTTTCTAATGAAAAAATCTACCTAACCACTCTTCGAAGAAATCCACTAATATTCTAATAAGAGTTTTCTCTCCACATGTGAGAGGACTATTGGGCCAAAGTCACCAAACCATTTCCAACAATATTGCCTTTATATAAGATTTCAATATTTATTTCTTAGTGGACTAGGAACACTTTTCTTTGTAAACACACCAGTTTTTGTAGCCAAGGAAGGTAACATTACTTTTTTGCCAATAAATAAAATTTTCTTCAATACTATTAATATTCAAATTATTAATTAACCAATGATACCATTGATTATGGAGAGGATCATCAATAAAATAAGTACGAAAATGTTTTTCATTGAAAACCATAATTCAATTCTATAATACTTAAATTTATAATATTTGCATGACGTGTCTTGAAAAAATTTAAAGTTTGGAACATGACCTTTCGCTTAAGGGCACTGATCTCTTCCAGAAATTTTTCATCCTGAAATACAAAAAGTTTCTTTTGTTAAGAGAATGCACATAAATTTCACACTATCTCCATTATAATGCTGGCAAACAGAGACAAGAAAGAGAGACAAGCCTTTGTTTCTAAAACACGGCTCAGGCCTACTTCAAGCAGCTTCTCTAGATTCTGTAATTCATCTACATCCATTCCTTGGAGATCCTCTCCCTTAATCTGCCTGTAAGGTGTAAACATTTCTCACCATTAATTTAGTGTGGTATGTGCATGTCTTTACAGTAACAAAGTTGATAGCAATGTAGTTATATAATACCTCAGTTCCTGCGTCTTCTCCTCTATTTCCTTGCTCAACATGGTGTAAGTACTGCTCTCAAGCTAAATGAAAGAATTGCCATTCATGAAGTTTTTTGTTGTGTGATATGTAACTAAGAACTTTTAATATATAAGGATTTCTCGCCTTCAATAAGAAATTGTTAGGGATGTCATCATTTTGGGAGTGCTACAAGTAGTCTTCAAATTAAGTTGTTCCAAAAAACATCCCTAGCTTTTCTTATGGATGTACAATTTTCTATAATTTGAAACTATCAAAGTTTTTATGAAAACTAATTTCATGAGATAATGGATTAAGAAATAATCCAACGTCATGTTTTCTTATGACAATGATAAAATTACCTACATTAACGTTAAGATGAAAACATTGGAAATACTTTAGAGGTAAGAAATCTTGAAAAAAAGGAGGGTATTGATATTGTTGTTATAAGTCAACAAAGTATTAGATTAATAAGAAATAAGAGTAATTGTGGGCCAACAATCTGTTATGGTCCTTATGGAAAGGATGGCTGAAAAATAAAAGGAAGCTAGCCACTTTAATTTTTCTGAAGGATTTTATCACTGTATTTAACAAAGTTTGAAATCTCTGTACCTTTAAACTATTTCATTGATTTATAGATCTTGAGAACATGATGGCATTGTCATTCAGTTCTATCTAATACCAAAAGGGACATTATTCACCAACTAAAAAAATTCAAAACATGTTAAAACTGAACATGAACGACAAGCAGCTTTGCAAGGAAGAAGAGAAGGAAAATGACTGCAGCTTAAGCCAAAAGAGAAGCTTGTCACATGAAGATCACGTGGGTTACTTAAACACGTAACTCAAACTGATTGGCTGCTAATGGTAGTTAGTTAGGCTGAGAAGCAGTGTGTGAATTTGTTAGAAAAGCTATTGAATTGTTTTTCATTCCCGCCATTAGTTTGTTAGAATAAACTGATAAGATCAAAGCATAATCAGTTAGTGGATTTGTGTATAAATAGCAACATCATTATGTACAAATTGATTAAGTGAAATAACAAGCTTTTGAGTTCTTCTTTTCACAAATACTTGTTTCCCTATTCTCTTTCAATTGCTCTCTGTGTTTTGTTATGGTATCAGAGCTTTAATGGCTTTCATTGCAAACACTGATTCAGTTCCCACTCCACCGATTGATACTTCTGTGTATCTAGGTGATGATCCAACATACAAATACTATTTGCACCATGGGGATAGTCCCGGTGCTATTCTGGTTTCTCAGTCTCTGATTGGAGACAATTACCACACCTGGTCAAGATCCATGGTGATGGCACTGACAGCCAAGAACAAGATTGGCTTTGTCAATGGAGTTATAGTGCAGCCTCAAGATGAGTCCTCACCTGCATACAATGCCTGGATGCGTTGCAATACCATGGTCATTTCATGGCTGTTGAATTCCTTGTCCAAAGAAATAGCATCAAGTGTGATCTATGCTAACACTGGAAAGGAGATTTGGGAAGATCTCAGAGAGAGATTTGCTTAAGGAAATGGGCCAAGAATCTTTGAGATTCAGAAGTCAATCTCAGTTCTTTCTCAAGACAATTTCTCTGTGAGCAGCTACTATACAAGGTTGAAAAGTCTTTAGGATGAACTTAGCAACTTCAGACCTCTTCCAGATTGTTCTTGTGGAGCAATGAAGATTCTCTTGGATAACAAGCAGCATGAATACGTGATGCAGTTCCTTATAGGATTGAATGATAGCTTCTCTCATGTGAGAGCCCAGATTTTGATGACAGATCCTCTTCCATCCATAACTAAAGCCTTTACTTTAGTAGTTCAAGAGGAGAGACAAAGGAATATCAATATTCCTTCTTCTGCATTAGTAGGTGATTCAGTGGCTCTATTCACCAGAAGAGAAGCACCTAAGGAACAATTATGGTGGAAAAGGCCAGTTCCAAAAGAGAGAGAGGCCCCTCTATAATCATTGTGGCATCACTGGTCACACTGTTGACAAATGCTACAAACTACATGAATATCCTCCTGGTTACAGATTCAAGAACAAGGTGCACTCTGCTAATCAATCCTCTGTCATTGGAGAAGATCCTCATCTGCCCTTCACACAAGCCCAATGCCAACAACTGTTAGCTATGCTGTCCTCTCAAGCCTCTTTGAGCCCTTCACAGCCACAAATGCCTAACCAGATTGTATGTCAGAGTCAAGATGCATCTTCTTCTACTCCTCACCAAGCAGCATCTGCTATATCCCAATTCATGTCAAGTAATACTCCAAGATATCTTTCTACCATGCCTAAGCATTCCATTTTTTCTGTTCAAACTATCAATAGAGCTCGTTTTAGCCATAATACTTGGATCTTGGATACGGGTGCCACAGATCATATGGTGCATTCTTTATGCAAGTTCACTTCTATAACCTCATCAGTTAGTACTTATATTCATCTTCCCAATGGTGAAAAAGCTTTAGCCACACACATTGGAACAGTACAAGTATTAGAATCTTTACTACTCACTAATGTTCTTTGTGTTCCATCTTTTTCATTCAACCTCATTTCCATATCTAAGCTAACCAACTCTCCATCTTGTTGTGTGTTCTTTCTTTCAAATCTTTGTTTCATTTAGGACCTGGTAGCTTGGAAGAGGATTGGCTTGGGTAGAAAGAAGAATGGATTGTATTTCTTGCAAGTATCAGACAGTGCAGAAACCTTTTTTTCTTCTCTTCCTTCAAGTTGCAGCCCACACTGCTGTCACTAATAAGTCTGTTTTTGATGTCTGGCATCATAGATTAGGTCATCTCTCTCCTTCTAGATTGTCTTTGTTAATGAATGTAATCAATGACTTAGTCATTCCTTCTGCCAATGAGCATTGTAAAGTGTGTCATATATCCAAGCAGAAAAGATTACCTTTTACAACTGTTGTCCATATTGCTGCTATGCCTTTTGATTTGATACACTGTGACATTTGGGATCCCTACCATGTACCTACACTAGATAAGCAAAGATATTTCCTTACTATTGTTGATGATTGTACACGTTGCACTTGGGTATTTTTGATGAAACAGAAATCTGAAACCAGTACACTAATACAGTCCTTCTTTAATCTCATTCAAACCCAATTTTCAGTTCCAATTAAAATGGTGAGGTCAGACAATGGCCTTGAGTTTCAAATGCCCAACTTTTATGCCCAACATGGTACTTTACATCAAACCAACTATGTAGGTACCCCATAACAAAATGCTACTGTGGAAAGAAAGCATCAACATCTTTTAGTTGTTGCACGAGCTTTAAGATTTCAAGCCAATTTACCTCTGCAATTTTGGGATTACTGTGTACTCACTGCAACACACTTAATCAACAGAATCCCAACACCCCTTTTAGGCAACAAATCACCTTTTGAGCTATTGTTTAACAAGATACCAAATTACTCTTACCTTCGTGTATTTGGATGCTTGTGTTATGCAGCCACCCTATCTCACAATAGGCACAAGTTTGCCCCCAGATCAAAACAGTGTATCATGCTTGGTTATCCACAAGGCACTAAAGGCTATAGACTATTAGATTTGTCTACAAAACAAATTTTTGTGTCTCGAGATGTTGTCTTTTATGAAAAATAATTTCCTTTTCATACATCTCACTCTTTCATTCCCAATACACAAACTGTTGCTTTTCCTGTTTTACCCCTATACCATTACTGATATATCTACTGCTATATCACTTATTTCATATGATATTGACAACACTACAAGCTCACCTTTATCTGCTCATTCTCCACCTTCATTACCTGACAGTCCCTCTCATAGTCCACTGGATATTGCACGCCAATTGCCTGGATTCACTGTCACTAATCCAATTTCAAATCCATCTGCATCTATACCAGATAACATAGCAATACCTTCTCCTCCACCTATCCCATTACTCAGAAAATCTACCAGACTGCATAAGACACCTACATACTTGCAAGAATTCCATTGTAACAATGCATTTCTGCCTACTACCAGTCAATCTTCTCCAACTACTGCTCAAGGTACTCTCTCTACAGTTTTTCCCACTTCAGATTTTATTTCATATTCCAACTTAGCACCTTCATATCACTATTTTGTTCTAAATGCATCTTCCATCCGAGAACCTACAACCTATCATGAGGCTAGTCAAGATCCTAAATGGTGTGAGGCAATGCAAGCAGAACTTGCAGCACTTGAGGCTAACAATACATGGTCCATCCAACCTCTTTCTCCTGGCAAAGTTCCAATTAGGAGTAAGTGGGTTTTTAAGGTCAAACTCAGATCAGATGGCTCTCTTGAGAGGTATAAGGCACGATTGGTTGCAAAATGGTACAATCAGCAAGAAGGCTTTGACTATTTTGAGACATTCTCTCCTGTAGCAAAATTTGTTACTGTCAGAAGTCTATTGACCATAGCTGCTGTGAAAGGTTGGTTTTTATACCAACTTGATGTCAATAATGCATTTCTGCATGGTGAACTAGATGAAGAAGTGTACATGACCTTGCCTCAAGGCTTTCACAGCAAGGGGAGACTTCCAATTCTGTTTGCAAACTCACTAAGTCCTTATATGGATTAAAACAGGCCTCTAGGCAATGGTTCTTCAAATTTTCCATAACTCTCCTCAAGCATGGGTTTGTGCTGTCCAAAGCTGATTACTCTCTGTTCACAAGACAAGAAGGATCAAGTTTCATTACATTGCTTGTCAATGTTGATGACATATTGATTGCTAGTAGTGATGCAACAGCAGTGACCAAACTCAAGCAATTCCTAGATGCTTAGTTTAAATTGAATCCTGGCCCTGTTAGATATTTCTTGGGCTTGGAAATAGCAATATCATCTCAAGGCATCTCTGTGTCTCAAAGAAAGTATGCACTTGAGATCTTACAAGATGCAAGGCTACTAGGCTGTAAACCAACTAAATGTCCCATGGATCAGAATCTAAAGCTATCCAAACTTGAAGGATCCCTAATGCCTGATCCAACAGTGTATAGAAGGCTCATTGGAAGATTGATGTATTTGACTTTGACAAGACCAGACATAGTCTTTGCTATACATAAGCTGAGCCAGTTCATGGAACAACCTCGAGAGCCACACTACAAAGCTGCTCAACACATTCTGTAGTATGTAAAAGGAGTTCCCAACCAAGACATATTTTATCCATCTACTTCAGAGCTGCATATCAAGGCCTTCTTAGACTCTGATTGGGCAGGATGTCCAGAAACTCGTAGATCTACCACAGGATATTGTATATTTTTGGGGCATTCCTTGGTATCTTGGAGATCAAAGGAGCAAACCACTGTGTCAAGATCTTCTGCAGAGGCAGAATACAGAGCCATGGCATCAGCAGTGTGTGAAGTGATTTGGATGAAATCTTTACTTCAAGACCTTCAAATACCTCATCCAAATGCAGCTTTGTTATTTTCAGACAGTCAAGCTGCAATACATATAGAAACTAACCCAGTGTTTCATGAAAGAACAAATAACATAGAGATAGACTGCCATTTGGTAAGAGATAAAATACAGGAAGGAGTCATTTGCAATCTGCATGTTCCAAGCAAGCATTAGGTTGCAGACATCATGACCAAGGCACTTGGGTTTCCTCTTTTCTCAAGTCTGGTCATCAAGATGGGAATGCATAATTTGTGCAGTCCATCTTGAGGGGGAGTGTTAAAACTGAACATGAACGACAAGCAGCTTTGCAAGGAAGAAGAGAAGGAAAACGACTGCAGCTTAAGCCAAAAGAGAAGCTTGTCACATGAAGATCACGTGGGTTACTTAAACACGTGTCTCAAACTGATTGGCTGCTAATGGTAGTTAGTTAGGCTGAGAAGCAGTTGTGAATTTGTTAGAAAAACTGTTGAATTGTTTTTCATTCCCGCCATTAGTTTGTTAGAATAAACTGATAAGATCAAAGCATAATCAGTTAGTGGATTTGTGTATAAATAGCAACATCATTATGTACAAAATAAGAAATTGTTAGGGATGTCATCATTTTGGGAGTGCTACAAGTAGTCTTCAAATTAAGTTGTTCCAAAAAACATCCCTAGCTTTTCTTATGGATGTACAATTTTCTATAATTTGAAACTATCAAAGTTTTTATGAAAATTAATTTCATGAGATAATGGATTAAGAAATAATCCAACGTCATGTTTTCTTATGACAATGATAAAATTACCTGCATTAACGTTAAGATGAAAACATTGGAAATACTTCAAAGGTAAGAAATCTTGAAAAAAAGGAGGGTATTGATATTGTAGTTATAAGTCAACAAAGTATTAGATTAATAAGAAATAAGAGTAATTGTGGGCCAACAATCTATGTTATGGTCCTTATGGAAAGGATGGCTGAAATATAAAAGGAAGCTAGCCACTTTAATTTTTCTGAAGGATTATCACTGTATTTAACAAAGTTTGAAATCTCTGTACCTTTAAACTATTTCATTGATTTATAAATCTTGAGAACATGACGGCATTGTCATTCAGTTCTATCTAATACCAAAAGGGACATTATTCACCAACTAAAAAAATTCAAAACATCTTACCTGCAGCTCAAGAGATGGCTGGTTCATTTTGCAAAGATTGTCTGGATTCTGATTATGCCTTTCAAGTACCTGCTGCATACTTCAAACAACAAAAGGATAACACATTCAGTTATTCTCTCTCTCATTAGAATAAAATGAAAGTGCTGATGAACTTATAAACTACTAAAATATACTACTATTTCTGACTCAAATCTAAGAAAAGGAAATTTGAGCTGGTGATATCTCATATTGGCATATTTGCTGTTGTCTCTAGGCCAACTGTGTACTATATTAAAATTTCAAACACAAGTGAGCAATTCAGTTTCTGTGGAATATCTATATGCAGCCTCAAACTATTTATATTAATTGACACAAGTGATAAATTAACTTCTTACTTATTTTGTATACTTCTAATTTTTGCGAACATCAAATAACATGACTTGGTAGAGAACCTTATTATTTTGGATCCCAAAATTGATATTCCACATTCTCCAAGTTTTAGGTGCTGTTGCTCTCAACACTACAATGTTAAATTTAATTGAAAATATTCTCTAAAATTCAAGGTAAGACTTCAAAATCTCTTGATATTAGTTTTCCATGACAGTTCATCATGAAACCCTAAAAAATGGTAGACATATGTGCTTCATGATATTTAAATGTTGCTGAAATTTTTATCATTAACTACATTGAAATTTCATTTTGTTAATATACTATGCATATCACATTTAGCACATGCTAATATTTTTTATTGACTAAAATCAAGGAATATTAATTGTTCTTGATTTTAGTCCAATCAAGGGATTCTCTTAAGTCAACTTTAATTCCTATATGTAGTCTACTTAGAGTTGCATTTAGCACACGATATTTTTTATTGACTAAAATTATGGAATATTAATTGTCCTTGATTTAGGCCATTCAAGGGATTCTCTTATGTCAACTTTAATTCCTATATATACTCTACTTGTAAAAAAACAATCTTGAATAGCAAGATTTAGCTGCGGATCATTCTACAATACCCACTCTTTTTGTGGATATGGTACCTACTCAATTGGTACCATCAAATGTGATATAGGTAATCATATGTGATGTTAGTACTATCCAATATGATATTGGTACTATATGATTTTTTATATATATTAAATTTAAATAATAAATAAAAATTTAGGGTACCAAGCAATGTGATGGTTGACACCATCATATGTAAGGTAATTACTATCATGTATAACATTGATACCATTAATGTGAGATTTTATCTATTAGAGGATACTGTACCCACAAGGGTAATAATCCTTTAGTTGCTGAGGCTTTCCGTTATAGATGTAGGCCGTCATGATAAAATACGTTAATTCTTTGCATTCTCTCTCTTTCTCTAACTTTGTTTCGCTCTATTATTTTATTTTCTTCTTTCTATTTCACAAGGTATCAAAGTGACTTTTATATGGCTTCCACTAGATTTCAAGTAGCCCATTACCAACCATTGCTTGGCTTAGCCCAAGCCACTTGTGGTCATTTGTTTTTCTCTAGATAGGGCACTTTTCCACTCTATTTTTTCAATGTAGATTTCGATTTCAGGATCCGTTTTCATATTTGAGCCTCCTAAGTCACAAAACTTGATCCATCACTCATTCTTCCTAGGTTCAATCTATGCAAAATTTGACAACTTGCTCACGTGCTCCATTACGACATTGTCCTCTACCAATATTCCTCATGCTACCGATGTAGCTATTACTCCTGCCATAATAGGCCCTTTTTGGTCACTGGTTCAGCTGTTCTTAGACTCTTGTAACATCTTCTGGCATTCAACAGTTGTTGTCCGCTACCATCTCCAACATTTTGCACGATTTATATTCCACATTATGCCTAGCCCATTCTACATCCGATTTGGTCACACATGGTCATCTTCAAGGTATTTTCACAAATTTACATTACAAACTCGTGCATGGCATCATCAGGGATCTACCTTGAATTTGAGGGGAATGTTAGTGTATCATGCTTATCACATTTAGCACATGTTTAATTGTCCTTGGTTTTAGTTCAATTAAGAGATTCTCCAAAGTCAACTTTAATTCCTATATAAATCCTACATAGGGTTCATTGTTATAACAATTTTGAATAGCAAAATGTAGCCCAAAAAGACTCTCCGTTATGGAAGTAGGCAATCAAGTTGAATCACGTTAGTTCCTCTCTCTTCCTTACGTATGCACTCTCTACATAAGTTTTACTTTTCTTATTTATATTCGAACACTTTTGAAAATGCTTTACTTGGCTGGTTGCAATCATGCTTAACAACTACAATCAAAGATAAGTTTAGAAGTGCCACTAATGCATTGTATAAAGCACAATTATGATGGAAAAGACTGTATTGTTATTATCACGAAGGAGATTGTGACTATCATGATACAGAAACTACCGTGATACTTATAAAATTTGTGAGAAATCAAGTTGGTTGACTAATTTATGTTACTTATTTTCACTGTAGTTTAAATAGGAATTGGAGATTCTGATTGAAAGTCAAGTCACTACAACATCATTTTTCACGAGTTTGTCTTCGTAATCATGTTATTTTTATTTGTTGGCTTGCTATTGCCAGTCATGCCCATCAGATATCTTCACAGCAGGTTGTTCCAACATTTGACATACGTTCATTCGCGATGATCACATTAATATTTATAATGGTCAGTTAATCGGTCACTATTGATCAATGTCAAGATTGTTAACACTGTCATATTATCCCAATGCGTTTTATCTATAATTTTCCACAAAAGTATTTTATGTTCCTAAACATAAGAAACCTTACCTCAAAGCAAGGCTAATTATACTATTCTTAATCAAGGACTACATGCAGACAGGACAATCGCTTAGGGTTCAATTGAGGATAATTCCATGACTGGAAATTATCTAATTTGGTGTCACACATAAAGGTGGCATTATTCCAAATCCTTGCAATTGATGTTTTGGTCATCCTTATTAGTTATTTCTAAGTTTTTCCAAAACTAATCTCAAAAGAAAACCAAAAATGGTTTTGTGCAAGTTTGTATCTTTCCGCATCAGATGTGCTACTTAGGTCATGTTTTGAACACACAGCTACATTACACCATTTAGCTTTCAAGCAGACATACCATGCTCAGTGCCGGTTTCAAATCCGAATAAAGGAGGGTTGCGATAAGTTTACTATTAGAGTCAAATTTCGTCACTCTATTATGAATGAAGATGGCACGGTGAAAGAAAAATTGCAATAACATTCAAAATTCAATCATTTAATGGCACTAAATTACAATGTAACAATCCTAGTGACTTAATTAGACTGGAATGAAAGTCATTGTAATAGAAACACTATCATGCCAAGGACCTAATATGCTAGTAGGTATCAACATATAATTATTTTCACAACATTGTGCCAAAAACAGTCCTCATTGTATGCATAGCAAACTCAACAATTCAAGAAAGTCTACAAATATAAGATCAAGTCATGCCACATCTTTAGCACAAATGAGCCTATCATGACTCTTTTCCTTAAAACATATATGCATGTTTAAAGGGAAAGCTAGGCTCTGTCAAAATGACAATACGTATAGTTGCCATGCTGACTTTGAAATCAAAAGAACATCATATCAGTTTAGCATGGCAATACTGTTACACTGGCAGCTATATGGCTACTAAGGGAACATGCCTTTCTTATATCTAATTTCTAGAAGTCTTTAATTTGTTCAATGTGATTTTTAGTCAAAAATCCAACATTGGAGTCAACTCTCTAAGACTTAAACCTAGAAATTGATCTAAATGCTAACCATCTGTTCCAATTGTGCTCTGAGCCAAAAAGAAAAGAAAAAAGAGTGTTCCGATTGTGCTATAAAGAGTTATGAAATGGTCCTTGATATGTGTTAATTGCATGACCATCCCATTACATTATACTAATAGGAGTTGAAGTTATGTCATGAAGAACACGTAAAACAATACAACCAAAATCTACTATATAAAGTAAATAAAACATCCAAACGTGTTCTCATGCTAACACACTATACAAAACTCTGTCTTCTAACCCTCTCATACACCAAAGAAGTTACAATACCACTCTACATATAAAAATTATTGCACATCCTTGCTTAAATCTTATCAAATGTGGGACTAAAACTCATTATAGGAATTCTTGCACCTCTTTATTATTCTTCTAACCAATGTGGATTTCAAAACAACCATAAAAACCTCTATAACTTTTCTTCTCTTGGGTTGTGCTCAGATCTCCAGTCTAACCAATAAGGTCTCTTAGAGCATTCACATTAGACTAGATATAATTTTAGCCAAATGGGCTCTAAAATCCCTACTTTTTCTATTTTAACAAACTCATTTTTTACATGCACCACATCAAACTCTATTTTTTACACCATTCTATTTATATATTATTTTTTCTCTCTCCAAAATAAACCAACACATCTACGGCAAACCCAAACCCAGAATTTGATTTCATCAACCACAAATCACAACCAACAAAACCGTTCTCAACCATCACAGACAACAATTTCACCGAGAATCAACAACAAATCAGCCAAAATTTCACCCAAAACCAACCACAAATCAACAACAAATCAGCCAAAATTTCACCCAAAATCAACCACAAATCATCCATAACCCACAACCAAAACCCATCCTTGTAATTCATCAAGCAACAATTCTCACAAACCAGAAAAAGCCATAACCCAGCTTCAAGCAACACCACATCGGCTCCACCATCATCAAGTTTGGCAAGCTTTCCAGATTTGGGTTTTCCTTATCTCAACAAATTCACGGTGGAAGATCATCTCCAATACAACACAAGATCGCTCTGTCGTAGCCCACTGCCATAGCCACCGACAAGATTCAGTTCTCAGATCTTATCATCTCCAAGATCTCAGTCAACGGCCCCGCAAGGCCGTAACCCAAACCCATTTGCAACCCCACTGCCGTGAAATCCCAAACAAAACCCACCGTTTGTAGCCAATCTACTCCAAACTGCAGTTGGCGCGATAGAGAGGCACCAAACGATGTGAGAAGAGAGAAAATAATATTAAAAGGGAGAGATTTGATTTGTTGATGAATAGATCCTCAAGCATTTGGGCGAGCTCCTGTACAAAATGCAAACTCAATTTGGTGAATGGGGAGGCTAATGGGGCGTGTTTTGTGAGTTTGTAGCTATTATTTTGCTGAAAATACGGTTTTGATGACTCTGATGAGAGTGCTCTTAGTACTACCGTTTTGGATACTCCCTTTGTTGGGGTGCACGAGCACCATGTGGTCACGTTATGAACTTACCCATGACACGTCAGGTCTCTTTACTGGACTTGAATAAGGAATAGAACTAGTCCTATCTATTAGAAGTAGGAAAATTTATGGCGTTTGGGTTTATTATAAAAGTAGAGTTTCTTGTGGTTTTTTAAGTGGTGCCGCCTGTTAAGAATAAAAGGGCAGAGTGCAGCAGCCGCAAGCCTGGGTTAAAAAAAAAGCAATAGTGCAGCAACAAGTGATAGCAGTCAGAGAAAGAGCAGCAGCATGTGTGCCTGAGAGCACAAAAAAGCAAGAGATTTTTCTTTAACCGTAAAACATACACAAGTAGAGAATATGAGTTTTTCTTTAAAGAGTTTGTTAGGTGCTACAACCAAGAAGAATTGTTTTATTAGAGATCACAAGTAAGTGTATTAATTTCTCGAGAGAATATTATTGTTATTTGGTGAGTATTTTAAGTTAGGAATAAACTTAAGAAACTATTTTAATTGATTTTATAATAGTGAATTTATTCAGAGTTGGTCCTTGTGGTTCTTCCCTTAAAGAAGAAAAGGTTTTCTACGTAAATCTTTGTGTCTTATGCTTATTCTTTATTTTCGCATCCCACAGATTCTAGAAATAAGGTTTTATTCGGAAAAGGTGGTATCAGAGCGAGGTTTGAGTGGGAGCGATGACTGGAGAAGAGGGAAAGGCGTCAAGAAATGAGAAGTTTGACAACACAAAATTTGGGTATTGGAAGATGCAAATTGAAGATCATCTTTATGGGAAGAAATTACACTAGCCTATTTTGGGAGAAGAAACTAGATGAGATGGCAGATGCAACATAGGCTCTTCTTGATAGACAGGTGCTGGGAGTTGTTCGATTAACTATGTCAAGATTAGTTATGCACATTGTTGTGAAGGAGAATACCACAGCGGAACTAATGACGGCTTTGTCTGGCATGTATGAAAAACCGTTGTTTAACAACAAGGTGCATTTGATGAAGAAGTTGTTCAATCTAAAAATGGCGGAAGGTGCAGCTGTGGCAAAGCACTTGAATGAGTTCAATACAATCACAAATCAATTGTCCTCTATGGAAATTGAATTTGATGATGAGATCCGTGCGTTGATTGTTATTGGCTTCTTTCCTAAACAGTTGGTAGGCCATGAGAATGACAGTGAGCAACTCCGCAGGGAAGGAAAAACTCAAGTAGGATGATATTCGAGATTTGATTCTAAGCAAGGAGGTTCGCAGGAGAGATGCATGCATAGACAATGCAGAAAGTTAAGCTCTTGTCACGGAGAACATAGGTAGAAGTAAAAGTAAGGGGAGTAATGATTAGGTTAAATTCAATGACAGGTCAAAATTAAGAGATAGATCTCAGTTTAAAGAGACTAGAGAACATTTCCATTGTGGGGAAACAGGCCACTTAAGAAGATATTGACATTTGAAAAAAGAACATATTGAAGATAAAGATCAAAATAATGATGATGACAAGGATACCATGGTAGTTGTGACTGATGAGAAAGTAGTGGTGCTCTCAGTTGAAGAGCAAAAGTGTGAGCATGTTGCTAACAATGATGATGAATGAGTTGTTGATTCGGAAGCTACCCACCATGTTATCCGTACAAAAGATTTTTTCACTTCGTACAAAGCAGGGGACTTTGGTAATGTGAAGATGGGTAATACTAGTTATTCGAAAATTGTGGGAATTGGTGATGTGTGCATAAAATCCAATGCTTGTTGCATGGTGATGTTGAAGGATGTGCGACATGTTCCAGATTTACGTTTAATTGATCTCTACACCAGCTATGGATCAGGCAGATTATTGTAACCACCTAAGCAATAGAAGATGGAAACTTACCAAAGGATATTTCGTTGTTGCAAGAGGGCATATTTGTTGTTGTATGTACATGATTCATATAAGAAGGCCTGTAAGAAGAAGTTCAATGAGGTTAAAGTTATTGAGAAGACTCTATTGTTGAGAGTTGAGGTCATTAATGTTGCTACAAAGAGAGTAAAATTTTCTCTATCTGACAATGCTATAGATAAGAGAGCGATATATGATGAAGAATATAAAGATGACAAGTTGGCTACATTTAATAACAATAAAGTGAAAGATTCTAAAAGTCTTGAGCAGGAAGAGCGATCTCCTACACTAGAGATTGTTAAGTCTCATGAGAGGCAGTCTACTAGAGAACTTCGAAATGATAGTTTCGAGAATATATGGCTTTTGATGAGGGGTAGCCATGAAATTGGATTAAGGATATCCAAGAAGAGATTACTTCTTTGAGAATGAAAGGTATTATCATTGATGAGGTTTCCCCAGTGTTAGTAAAGATAATGAAGAAGCTTGAGCTTCATGTCGGGTTAAATTGAGCTTCCAACTGACATGGATTGTGGTTGACGGGTTAAATTGAAGCCCAACTGACATGGATTGTGGTTGACGGGTTAAATTGAAGACCTCCTTCCTTTGTGGGTTGGAGGGGCAGATTTTTGGGGTGCACAAGCAACATGTGGTCCAACCCATATTATAGTAAAGCTCATGTTATGAACTTACCCATGACACATCAGGTCTCTTTGCCTGACTTGAATAAGGAATAGAACTAGTCCTATTCTATTAGATGTAGGACAATGTGTGGCTGTTGGGTTTATTATAAAAGTAAAGTTTTGTGTGTTTTTATAAGTAGTGCCGCCTGTTAAGAAAAAAAGACAAGAGTGTAGCATGGATATGGACATGGACATGACAAGACACGATAGGGATAGATAATTAAAGATAAATATTTTATATTTTATTTATTTGACTTTTTTTAATTAAATTTTATATATAAAATGTAATTATTTTCTTTTATGATTATGTTTATATACCTCTAGTTGCAGAAGAATAAAAAATTGTTATTTTAAAATTGAAAAATTATGATTTCAAAAAATTTAAAAGCAAAAATGCAACAATAAGATATATAAATATAATATATAATAAATATAAACATCCATACAATATTTAGATTCCCAACTAGCATCCTGCAACACCAGTCTGACGTGTTTAAATGAAAATTAATTGACTACTTATCCCTGACGCTGTTTTAACATTATACTATACTTAAAGTAAAGTCCGACTGTGTGTTTTAATATAGGCCGAGCAGTGTTTTATGCATATGTATAAGAAAAATTAATGACTTCTTAGTGTAATGTAGATATGGAAACATAAAATATCCAACAAGTGATGCATGCAAATTTGAAAATATCAAAATTTGTCTATGAAGGCTTCTTATATAATCGAAAACCTAATATATAATATTTTATTTGCTATGTATATTTGAACATAAAATGAATTATTCAAATTTGTAAATTCAAATATTTTATGTTTCTTGAAGTTGAAACTCAAAAATGTTTACCATTCTGACAATAATCTTTGGGCACGGAATAATGATGTAAACCATATTCTATGAATTCGAATAGTTCTGTCTCTAGTTTTCATTCGTGTCTCTTTTTTATTAAATGATGAACAATTTGAATTTTTCTAGAGAGTTATGGTCATTTTACTACATGGTGTGTTAGAAGAAAGCACTTAGAGAATAGTGATTTCTGTGTTCTCTTTGTTCCAGTCAAGCTTATTTGATTACCAAATGTCTTTTCGAATTCCTAAGTCTTGTTGATGGGTCTTGTTAGCTGTGTTTTAAATATTTGGTCAAGTCTTTACTTTATATTAAATGTTTTGTCTTAAAAATGTAAGTTTTTATTACCTATGCTTGTTTGGAGAGTTGTTCCAAGTTGGTCCTATTTAAGGCCTACGTCCTGTATGAAATGGGAGAAAAGTTTATTTTAAAAGGAAATCAGCCTTTCACATTTGTGAAGAAGGATTTTTTCTTATTATTTAACTCTTATCTTTCAATGGATTTTGATAGGTAGCGAGTTTCTTACTCTGTATCTCTTTTGTGGATTTCTTAGAGTGGTGAGCGTTTCTCTTACTTTGTATCTCTTAGGTGAATTCAACTGAGTGGTGAGCTTATCTATTTACTATAAGTGTGTACTTGCGCTTCTTTTTTACTCTCCCTGAAAATCCAGTATTAGAATGACACCATGGCTGGTCGTCATCATTGTGGGCTTATTGTCGAAGCATCTCCAGCTCGTGAAAGAGACTTTATGTGATGTCGAAGTGGCTGAGTTAACGAGACAACTATAGCAGCTCCAGCAGCGTCTTGAGGGCTACAAACCTTTAACATTTAGTCAAGTCTTTAGATTTCGTTAAGTGTTTTTATACTGAAATATAAGTTATTATTTATGCTTGGAGAGTTGTTCCAAGCTAGTCCTATTTGTGCCCTAGGTCATGTATGAAATGGGAGAAGAGTATTCTTTTGAATGAAAATTAGCCTGAAGAAAGACTTCTTGTTTAATGCTTATCCTTGGGTGGATTTTAATAGGTGACGAGTTTCTCATATTTATTTGAAACAAACCTCCCACAAAATTTTTATACATAACTTTTTCAAGGACAGCTAACAACATGGGAAAAACTTAGTCATTGATAATTCACAAAACAAAAAGAACTTGCTCATTGTTTGCCAAAAAATTGAATCGTGATAAAAGCACTCTATATGTACAATCAATACCTAAAACTATTTATGACAGTAAACAATCAAATACAAAATCCAATATGTAAAATGCGTGAGGGGTTGTGCCAATATGTAACACTAGTCTTGATAAGAGTACTCCTATAGAATTTTACATAACATTTTAATTTGTAAGACGCTTTTGTAAGAAAAGTATTTCCCTTGCCATACAAATGTAAGACAAAAAATTATTGTGTATAATTTGTTTGCTTGAATAGGATTACACATTACTTATAGCATACATATCATGGATTAGAAAATTTATGCAAGAATTTGGAGTAAGAATAGCATTTTTAAATATGGAACCATATTTCTTAATTTTTCTGGTAGGAAATTGATGTGGCACAAATATGTTAGAAACTCTAAAGGACAATTTCGTTTACAAAATAATATCATCAAAATTCCATATAAGATGATAAGAAACTCTCTTATCAAGACATGCGGTATATATGGTCTCCAATCCCTTAGATTTGGTGTGAGTGTTGCCACATCATTTTGTAATTTTTATGTTTTTTTGTAGGATTTGCTTTTAGTTTTATAGCACATTCAGTCTTAAATAACAACCTTTTAAGTTTAAACCTAATTATAAGGTAACCTACAAGAAATTTACTTTGATCATTAAAAACCTAAAACACTCTTACAAGATAGTGAAATAAAAGCCTAAACAAAATCAAAATGAAATTAAAAAAAAAAAAAATAGGGATGCTGTGATATAGGACGTCTTCTATCAAGTATGATGTGTAGGCATATATCTAAAGCTATTAATCTAGGCTCTTAAATATGTAGGTAACCTATTTACCAGTTATCTAGGTTTTAGTGACTTTGGATTCACTATCTTTTTTAGGTAATGAATGCAAATCTACCTTTATCCTCTCTATTTGCAATTTGATGTAATTGACGCTCTCTATCTCCTTTTAATTTTAGATCATATTCATTTTACTTAAAAAACTCTAAAACCGAAAAAAGAAGAAAAAGAAAAAGAAAAAAAATAGAAAGAAAAGGAAAACCATTATTCTTGCAAGACCTAAAACATTTAATTAATTGACTTCCTCTATCTCTCTCTCAAGTTACATCATTTAATTAGAAGAACAAAATCTACATCCATAAGGGAAGCACTTTTGTAACATAATGGAAACAATATGAAGAACGTTTTAGTTCATAATCTCCTTTTCATTCGATATTGATACAGTACCCATTTTAAAGATAATTATAATACGACATATTAAAAGTTAATACCAGGATTCCCATTGAAAGCTTTTGATGAGAGTGGATCTGTACTCCTATTGAAGTTCATATAGCATCTTATAATTTGAAAAGAGTTGTTAATGAGATTGTATAAATGAGATTACTTTGAAATTTGATTTAAGCATTCCAAATTAAGTGAGCTTAGTTTATCATATTCTAATAAGGAGGAGATAAGGGAAAAGGAGAAAGAGAGAGCCATTTGTAGTCAGACTTCCGTAGAACTTTTTTTTGACAAAAAATGGAAGATTATTTTTAGGACATGATCAATAAGCATAGGGAAGTTTTACTTTAAAATATTAATATACCACAAACTATGAGAGAGAGAGAGAAGCCATTTGCAGTCAGACTTCTTTAGAATTAGTTTACTAAAAAAATCAAAGATTTCTATTTTTATTTTTTTAGGACATGATCAATGAACATAGGGAAGTTTTACTTTAAAATATTAATAAACCACGAGAGAGAGAGAGAGAGAGAGAGAGAGAGAGAGAGAGAGAGAGAGAGAGAGAGGAGCCATTTGCAGTCAGACTTCTTTAGAATTAGTTTACTAAAAAAATCAAAGATTTCTATTTTTATATTTTTAGGACATGATCAATGAACATAGGGAAGTTTTACTTTAAAATATTAATATACCACTAAATCGGAAAATAACATAAAAAAGAGTGGTATATAAGGGTCTTGGGATTGAGGGTATTGATTTTGGAGTTAAGACTTGAAATTTTGTAATTCATATCTTTAAAGTTTATGTGGATGTCATTAAAGTAGAAAGTTTGTAATCTATATCACTAATCATGCACTTCATGTGGAAGTAAGCAACCTTCGCATACAACAATTCAGAACACGGGACTTATCAAAAAAACAATTCAGAACACGGTATGGCTAATGACTTATAGCTATGTAAAACAAGTCCATCAGTGTATACATAAGGTACATGAATTGGAGGGTAAAAAATTTTAGGAAAGGGAAATAGATTATTAGTATGATAGTTGTTGATCCTTTCCAAGATAATGTGGTTAATGTTGCGAAAGTGTCTCAAATTCCTATTATGAGATTTGGTTAATTACTTTGATTTATTTGGTGTGAAAGGAAAGACTACTCCTTGGTGTGTAAGGAAAGTCTATTCATTGTAAAAAAATATTATTTTATTCCTTATACATCAAAAAATAGGAATTGAAATCTTATAAATAGACAGTATTGCAAAGTATAAGGTAGTTTTTGCCTAGGGTTTTTCCCCTATGGAGAGAGGAGAAAAATTATAGAAGGAGAGCCTAAAACCCAGAGAGAAAAAAGAGATTTTCGCTCGGTAGATAGTGTAAGGAGACTAAAACCAAGAGAAAGAAAAAAATGGAACGCTTGGGAGATAACACAAAGAATTAGACAACATAGTTTGGGTATTCTTTGGGATTTATGGAAAGCGCACAAATCAAGGAAAATTTGTGACACTTGAATTAATGTAGAAAAGTATGAGGTAGAACGTACTCTGTGTGTGTGAGAACAGAGATGAGCAAGAGTTTTTTCTTTAACCATGAGACATACACAAGGGAAGTTTTTCACTAGGGAGAGTTATTGAGTAGTATAACCATGAAGAGTTGTTGTATTCCAAATAAAGTGAAGATCACTGGTGAGTGCGTATTAATCCCTAAGAGAAAATATATTATTGTGTTTGGTGAAGATCTCAATTTATTCATAAACTTGAGAACTATTGTTGGTTTTATAACAGTGAATTTATTCGGAGTTGGTCCCATGATTTTTCCCTTCAAGGAAAAAGAGTTTTCCCCGTAAATCTTTGTGTTTTTGTGTGATTTGATAACTTGGCATGGGTTTTAATAATCTTTGGTGTTTGATTAAAAATATTTTTTGAATATATAAGACTAGATTGTGGCCTCAACAGGGGGTATCAGAGTTTTCATTGTCCCAACAGTTAGCCATTGATGAAAACAAGTTTAAGAAGGAAGAAGACAAAAAGAATGTAAGGATGTTTACATACAAACCCTCAAGGTTAAAACTTAAAGAGACAACAATGGACACAAGATAGACAAACATACGCTTATTTGAAAACAAAGTTACAAATGGAGCAGCCAAACTAGGTTTGAGTTATAGAAAGCAACACTTTGATATTGCATGAGAAAAGAAAAAGAGTCTATTTATTTATTTTCTTGTCTTCTTCAACTAATTTCTCATTTCTTCATGCATATGCTCTCTCCAAACTTGTTTGGAGACAGTACCACTGATATAGGACACAGAGGTAATCCACTATGAAAATTAACATTTATGGCGTGCTCCTAGGGTTGGCTCTCCCACTAGGCCACTTAGGCAATGGCCTAAGGTCCCCAAATGGGAGCAGGCCCGAAATTAAAATTTGGAAAAAAAAAATTTTTCCATGTAATAGCCAGTACATTCTTAAAAAACAAATTTCAATTATTAGCAAATAAGGTAAAAAAGGGACGGAAGCCAATAGATGAACTTTTGAGGTTTATATTATCTTTCTCTCTCTCGTATATAGGAAACCCCAATAGATGAACATTTGTGATGTAGTGCCTTAATGGGGTAGGTAATTTCCAATATAGCATGGCAGCCATTGAAACATTAAAAGTCTCTTGAAAATCTGGTCTTAGTCAATTAGTCTTTGTCTAGGAAATAATCTTTGTATTTATTAAGTCTTGTTATGTTTGTCTGGTAATTTTTCTTTGCCTTGTGAGTTGTGCTTTTTACTATTAGAAGCTATAGTAATTATGGGGGTGATTAAGTCTTTAGGTTATATATATGTTGGAGATGTGGGAGTTCAAATCAAGCCTTTTGTATGGATTTTCTATTGCATGCTATCATTTGGTTGAGTGCAACTCTCATTTATCTATCTCAGAATCGGGTAATTATACTATACTCCGGGAGTATATTAAATATGTACTCCCTTCTCTCACAGAAGTTGTGGGTCCTACTAATTAAATTCATAATGAGACTCACCACTTCTGTGAGAGGAATAAGTAAATTCATGATGGGACCCACCACTTTTGTGAGAGGAAGGAATACGCATTTAATGTACTCCCAGAATACCTAATAATTTTCCCTCAGAATCTTGTTGTACCTTTCGAATTTTCTAATCGTATGTTGCTTCCCCTTACACCCGCATCATTGGGTATCAGAGTTAGTGAAATGCTCTTAGTATAGCTTCCTTATTTCTTTCCATGGCACCAGAAGGGATAGAGGTAGTCGTGATAATCCAATGACGAGTGATAGTAGAGATGAAACATCATTGATGCAAAAAATTATGAGAACATCGTTGCTCAAGAAATGGTGGACAAGCTAAAGTTGAAGATTGAACCCCACCCAAAGCCTTACCAAATTGCAAGGTTGAAGAAAGGTAACAAGGTAAAAGTAATTAGAAGATACCTTGTTTCTTTTGAAATGAGAAAAAACTATAAAGATAAAGTTTGGTGTGATTGTTGACGTGTGTATGGTTAGAGATTATTTGACTTTTGTATTAATTATTAATTTTATTGGCTGTATTAGTTAAATGTAATTATTTTCCTTTTATGTATTCTCTTGTATAGCTTTATATACCTCTAGATTGGAGAAGAATAAAAAATATCAGCTCTATTTTAACATGGTATCAGAGCATTGATCCTATAATATTACCCTATTTTTTTCTAGCAACTTTTACCCTAATATACCTATAAGTTTTTCCGCTGCCACCGTCGCTGGAAACTACTTAGCCACTGCTGCTGCTGTTCCAGCCACCGCTACAGCTGTTCCAGCCACCGATACTGCTGATTACTGCTATTCTTCCCATTATTTTTCAATATGAGCGATGCTACCCCTTCCCCTACTACTGTGACTATACAACAAGACAACATGTCTCTACAAATCACTCCAAAAAAATTGAATGCCTTGAATTATTCCACATGATCTCGTGTGAAGATGTATATCATGGGAAGAGGAAAAGTGCAGTATTTAACTAGAAAAAAACCCAAACCAGTTGAAACAGATGCTACTTACCCTAAATGGGTGGAGGAGAATGCCATGGTTAAATCTTGGCTTCTTAATTCAATGACTTCTAATGTTAGGACAGTTTTTCTTCGTCTCCCTACTGCTCATGATGTTTGGGATACGGTTTCTCAAACCTATTTTATTGGCAAGGATGCTTCACAAATGTATGAACACCAATGTCGAGCTCATGAGACACGCCAAAATGGTAAGTCTTTGGCTAATTACTATGGTGCTCTTCGACTTATTTGGCAGGAATTGGACTACCTTCATCCGAGTGCAATGACATGCTCGGCAGATGCTGCTGTCCAGAAAAAAGAGATTGAGGAGGATCGTTTATATGATTTTTTGACTAGTCTTGATCCTAGTTTGGACGAAGTCCGGAGTCGAGTGTTGGCTCAAGATCATCTTCCTAGTGTTCGTAATGCTTTTGCCTTCACGCTGTGAAGAGCTTCGTCAGGCTACTATGATGGCTGTAAAATTTCATAAAGGGTCTGCTATGGTGGCTAGTGCTTCTTCTCGACCTCTACAGATGGTCCCAGATATGACTTTCGGTAATTTTCGACCTCCATCAGTATCCCCTAGGTCCAAAATTTCTGGCAATAGGAAGTGCACCTACTATAACGGCACCAATCATATTCGAGAAACATGCTTTAAATTGAATGGGTATTCAGAATGGTTTGTTCAGAAGAAGGGAACTCAAACTAAGGGGAACAATTCTAGACCCCAGGCTCATCACATCTCTATAGGCTCTCAGGTAGATCAATTTGCTCAATAGGTTTCTTTGGCTGATACTTTTACTTCCTCAAGAAACACAGGTAATTTTGGATTCACTAATAGTACAACTTCTATTCCTTGTAATAAACCTTGGATCATTGATTCAGGGGCTTCAAATCATATGACCAATGACTCAAAACTATTTACGCTTTATACTACTACTCCTAGAAATACTGTTAAGGTTGCTAACGGTCTTTCTACCCCAGTTCTTGGGAATGGATTCTATTCCTTTATCATCATCTTTGTCTCTTTCATCAGTTCTGCATGTTACTAGTCTCTCTAATAATTTAATATCAATCAGCAAAATTACTAAACATCTTAATTGTTGTGCAATCTTCTTCTCTACTCATTGTCTTTTTTAGGATATTCTTACGAAGAAGCTGATTGGTCTTGGTAGAGAATGTGGGGGCCTGTATTACTTGGATTTGAAAGAAGCACCAGTGTTACAGGCTGGCCATATGTATCAAGTGGGAATAGAAGAGTCTAAGGCTAGGGAGAAGATTTGGTTATGGCATAGGAGATTAGGACATCCTTCATTTCAGTATTTGCAGTATCTTTTTCCATCTTTGTTTTCTAAAGTTAATGTTTCTAATTTTCATTATGAACCTTGCATTTATGCAAAGAATCATCGTGTTTCATTTCCTTTAAGTTTCAATAAAAGTGATGTTCACTTCTCTTTAATTCATACTGATGTTAAAGGTCCATCTCCAATTCCTACATATACTGGTGTTCAGTGGTTTGTTTCGTTTATTAATGATTGCACACGGGTATCTTGGGTATATTTGATGAAAACTAAAAGTGATGTCTTTCCTATCTTCCAAATTTTTCATCAAATAATTCGTACCCAGTTTAATGCTCAGGTGCAAGTTGTCAAGTCTAATAACGTGAAGGAGTACCTAAAAAAGGGTTTCAATGCCTATTTTCAACAGAATGGCACCATTCACCAAACTTTTTATGTAACTACCCCTCTACAGAATGGTATAGCTGAGCGTAAAAATCGTCACCTCCTGGAAGTGGCTCAATCTTTATGCTTTGCTATGCAGGTCCCAAAATGTTTTTGGGGTGATGCCATCCTCACAATTGCATTTCTTATAAATCGTATGCCATCCCATGTCCTCCAGTTCAAAATCCCTCTCCTTACTCTATCTCAGTATCATTCTATTCCTTCTCTTCTCAAATTCCCACCAAAAGTTTTTGGGTGTACTTGTTATATTCATGTTCATCAACATTAACGTGGTAAGATGGATCCTCATGCCCGTAAGTGTCTTTTTGTGAGTTATTCTGCTACTCAGAAAGGGTACAAGTGTTATCATCCCCCTTCTGGAAAAGTGTTTGTATCTATGGATGTTACGTTCCTTGAACATGAAGCTTATTTTCCAAGGGAAGCTTCTTACACTTCTCTTCAAGGGGGAGATTGGAATTTAGGAAGAAGAGAAGTTGTCGTAGGATGAAATGACAATACCAATTGTGTCTAGAGTGGAGATCACTCCACCAACTCCATCTAAATTACCTGAAGAAAGGGAATTGAGAGTATATGTAAGAAGGAAGAAAAAACTAGGATCAGGACGCTCTCCAAGATAGTCAGACAGACCTCATTCTTGAACAAGACCAATCAGCTGCTTCCCTTAAGAATATCGAACCTAAGGTAATTCCTGAACTTTCTTCCCCAATTGATACTTGAATAGAATCTAGTGTTTCTATAGATTCTATTGATCCAGTGGATGACTTACCTATTGCTTTGAGGAGACAGTCCCGTACTTGTCAGTCAAGATATAAATATCTCATTTCGAACTATGTATCATCTCATCATTTATCTGATTCCTATATAGCTTTTGCAAAACATTTGTCTTCTGTATCCACCCCTGATAATTTACAGAATGCTCTTGGTAATCCAAAGTGGAAAAGTGCTATGGTTGAGGAAATGGAAGCACTCCAGAAGAACTCTACTTGGGATTTGGTTGAACTACCGGAAGGCAAGAAAACTATGGGTTGCAAATGGGTTTGCACGGTGAAGCATAAAGCTGATGGATCTGTGGAAAGGTATAAGACTTGGTTGGTAGCCAAGGGTTATACACA
Source organism: Fagus sylvatica (assembly GCA_907173295.1). Lineage (NCBI taxonomy): Eukaryota > Viridiplantae > Streptophyta > Magnoliopsida > Fagales > Fagaceae > Fagus > Fagus sylvatica. Next base: position 7,894,077 of record OU015767.1, on the reverse strand, counting down.
AACCTATGGAATTAACTATCATGAGACTTTTGCACTTGTGGCCAAGATTAATACTATCCGGGTTCTTCTGTCTTTAGCTGCAAATTTGGATTGGCCCTTACAGCAATTTGATGTGAAGAATACTTTTTTGCATGGGGAATTGGAGGAAGAAGTATACATGGATCTTCTTCCTGGTTTTACTACGGCCTCTGATGTTGGAAAGGTTTGTAAGTTGAACAAATCTTTATATGGGCTGAAACAGTCTCCACGAGCTGGTTTGGCAAGTGCAGTCAATCTATGAAGAATTATGGGTTCAAACAAAGTCAAGCTAATCATACTCTGTTCCTTAAATATGATAGAGGTAAACTTACAGCTTTGATTGTATATGTTGATGATATGGTAGTTATAGGTAATGATGAAGAAGGAATTAGAAGGCTGCGAGATTATCTTGCAAAAGAGTTTGAGATGAAGGACCTGGGTGCACTAAGGTATCTTTTGGGCATTGAGGTTGCTCGATCTAAGCATGGTATTTTTCTGTCTCAACAAAAGTACGTTTTGGACCTATTAACCGAAACTGGAATGCTAGCTAGCCAACCTATTGATACGCCAATTGAGCAGAATCACAAATTGGGGGATGATCGTGTTGATCAGGTTCCAACTAACAAGGAGAGGTACCAATGGTTAGTTGGGAGATTGATTTACTTGTCTCACATACGACCTGACTTGGCTTATGCTGTAAGTGTGGTGAGTCAGTTTATGCATTCACCTAATGAAGTCCATATGGATGCTGTTCATCAAATTCTCTGGTATCTGAAATCCGCACCTGGTAAGGGTTTAATGTTTTTTAAACATATGGTCATCTAGAGGTTGAGGGATATACAGATGTTGATTAGGCAGGATCAATTACTGATCGGAAGTCTACTTCTGGATACTTTAGATTTGTTGGAGGAAACTTAGTCACATGGCATAGTAAGAAACAAAATGTTATGGCTAGGTCGAGTGTAGAGGCAGAATATAGAGCCATGTCACATGGTGTTTGTGAGTTGTTGTGGTTAAGGATCTTGATGGGGGAATTGGGTTTCAATCTTGAGAACCAATAAATCTTTACTATGACAACAAGGCTGCTATCAGTATTGCACATAATCCAGTTCAACATGATCATACTAAACCTTTTGAAGTGAATAGACACTTCATCAAGGAGAAGCTGACTGATGGGATTATTAGTGCGCCTTTTGTGAAATCTGAGGATCAGTTAGTAGATATCTTAACAAAGGCAGTATCAAGTCGAGTTTTATATTCCACACTTGTTAAGTTGGGCATCCGAGATATCTATGCACCAACTTGAGGGGGAGTGTTGACGTGTGTATAGCTAGGGATTATTTGACTTTTGTATTAGCTGTTAATTACATTAGTTGTATTAGTTAATTGTAATTATTTTCCTTTTCTGTATTCCCTTGTATAGCTTTATATACCTCCATATTGGAGAAGAATAAAAAATATCAGCTCTATTTTAACAGTGATGTTGTCCCAATGGATGTTAATCATATTCTCTTAGGGCGGCCTTGAAAATATGTTAGGTGTGAAAGTATTGGGGTGGTGTATATGTTGGTGGCTAAAGAAAAAGATAATCTTGTTGGTGTGCCATTTGAGTATGAGCCTTTTTTGGAGGACTTCAAGGATGTTATCCCAGATCGACTTGATTACTAGCTCCAACCTACCAAGCAAAGCTTATTATCCATGAAGAATTGAATAGGCAAGTCATGGAGCTTTTGAAGAAGGAATATAATAGAGAAAGAATGATCCTTGAACAGTACTGACCATACTCATGCCAAAGAAGGATAGCACTTGGCGAATGTGGGTTGATAGTTGCACCATTAATCGGATCATTATCAAATATTATTTTTCTATTCCAAGAATTGATGAAATGTTTGAAAATGTTGCCAGCACTAAAGTCTTTTTTCCAAGATTAACCTTAGAAGCAAAAATCATCAAATTCAAATAAAACATGGTGATGAATGGAAAATTGCTTTCAAGATTCGTTTCGGCTTATATGAGTGGCTTATCATTCGTTTGGTCTTTCCATCCTGAGGGTAATGACTTAAGCTCTTCAAAATTTAATTATTGTTTACTATGATTATATTGTTAATTATAGTCGGTATACCGTAAAAATGTTGAGCATACATCACCTTTGACATATGTTCTAACCATTTAGAGAGGTGAAAAGCTTTATGTAAACCTCAAGAAGTGTTATTTCATGACCAATAATCTAGCTTTCCTAGGTTTCGTCTTGACTTCTATAGGAATTAGTGTGGATGATGAAAATATAAAGGCTATTCAAGAATGATTGATAACAAAAAACTTGCAAGAAGTTAAAAGTCTAGGTAAATTACATCAATCTCCTTTGAGGTTTCGAAATGAGAGTGTCTCCTTCTATTGTAAAAATGAGGGGGCTAAGTGTCATTTTCTAACAAAGGTGAGGGAGCGAAGTGTCATTTTCTAGAAAAAGTGAGAGGAGCAGAGTTTCATTTTCTAAAATAAGAAGACCATTGTCATTTTAGACCATTTTCCCTAAAAGATTTCATGGATTAACTTCATTCTATTGTCAATTCATTAGGAACTTCAACACTGTTGCAGCACCATTAACCAATTGCATAAATGACACCACAACTAAGAAAAGTATCCAACTTTTGATATACAAGTAGTCCAACATCCTTGTGCTTGCTTTACCTGACTTTGAGAAGACATTTGAAAAATAAGTGATACTTCTCAAGTTGGCATTGGCGGGTTACTTCTCCGCATAAATAGTGGGATAATGGTACTTTCCCAAGCTGAGTTTGCCTATAATTTGGTAATCAATTTTTCTAAGGGAAAAAGTTCATTTGAAGTGGTTTATGGGTTTGCTCCAAGAAATTATCTTAATATTCCACCTATCCTAGAATATCCATTATCTATTAAGGTGGGAGATTTTGTAACTAGTGATGAAAATTCATAAAGAAGTTAAGAATCTTGAAGAGAGTAATGGCTTTAAAGCCAAGCTCAATTTTAATTTCTAAACTAGAATCAAGTTGTGGTCATGATTTGGACAAATTTGATTAAGTTGAGGTCCGACAAGCCAAAACTTAGCTCGGCTCTCCATCATTTGCAACCTTGCTTGGAACAAAAATAAAATAAAAATTCTCTCATTGACCACTAAATGAAATTAATGGTTCCATATTGCTTAAATTTATTACAGTGATTGTTATGACAACCTCATTTGGGATATTTGTACCCATTTTCAGTAATTTTTGGATCCAAGGATAAATTGAACTTTGAAGCTCTTTTTCTTTCTTTTGAGTTTATACGACAACTCTTAGATGCAAAGAAAGTGTTAAAATTAAATGCACAACCATTAAGCTCAAGTTTTTAGAGCCTATTGGTTGAACAACAGGTTTAACTCTCCTCTGTGAGGAGTGTTTGGATTCAAATCCTGGAGTGTCATCCCCATGGATCCTATACCTAGTAAAAGAAAAGGGGGATTGGAGAAATCGAGAGCATATATGATTAAGTCCAACCAATTTTCTTAGTTTCCTTCACAAATATTAGTTATCTTTTAAGGACAATGCATAAAAGAAAATAACTAGTTTTGGATAAGTAAAATAAAAGTACAAAAGGTAATTTTAACAATTTTGCTTCTTCCCCTAGTACAATCTGATCAAAATCATACTTTTAATTGCATTATTTATAAAGCCTATAAACAATTTATAGAACATAGACATGATTTCTAAAACTTATTAATTACTTAATTAGTATCTTTGTCACCTAAGTAATTGATTTACAAGACCTGAATTTTTTAAATTTAATTAGTATTTTGGAGTTCTTACTTTTTTGGGGATTTCTTGGGGGCGAGGGGATGTAAAATCTTGGGTGGTGGATAGTTTGGCATAAACCCATATAAGTTTCATAGAATGAACATTTTGTCATATATACTCTTACCCATATAAGAAAAAGAAAAAGAAAATTACAGACAAATCTCTGATTTTAAGTAATCAATATACTCTTTGATAATGCTAATATTGTAAAAAAGGAAAAAAAAAGAAGAAAAAAAGGTCTTGATTCTACAAGTTTGGACTCAGATGCATTAGACTCATAATTAGAGATGAAGTGTCTCGTAAACTAAAAGTCTTTAGTTCTATAGGTTTGGACCCAGATGTATAGGACTCATAAGGAAGTCTACAGGACTAGATAATATTATAACAAGACTTCAATTGTAGGATGTTTATGGTTGCATTATGCTCTTGTAATATATTTAGTCTAAAAGAAGTTATGTTTAGCTTGATCTCCCCCACCCTCAATTTAACCTTAACCAAAAGACTCAATTCTACATACTTTAGTTCATGCATATTATATGATTTAATCAACTTTAATGTTTTAGCTTAGCACTCACATGTTGCTAAGCAAGTTCTAGAAATAATTTTGGCAAAACCTCCAATGCATAAGAATCCTCTTTCTGTCTCCCCTCTATTTTCCTTCAATGTGGGTGATGCATTCAATTAGAGTGTAAGGATTTTTCCTATAGTGATGATGTAGTAGATATTGGATGACACTGCTAAGGGAAGCACTAAACAATCTAATACTAATTTTGAGGGAGATTAGTTTTTCTACTCTAGAAGACTATGTATGCTATCTGAACAATGAAATATGCAAGCACATCAAATTTTTCTCTCCCAAAAAGGAAAATCAAATTCTAAACAAATAACTTAGAAGTTCTCTACTTTGCATGTACTATTGGACTAATGTCAATTTAATATTATTAATTTGTTATAATAAATTACTTCTGTTATTACTTATATATTTCATATAGAGTAGAATAATTTGTTTATTTCTTCTCAATCAAGGCTACTTGACAATCTCAATTCATAAATTGCACTCTTTGAACTTTCATCATACATTCACAATGCAAGACCTAAGTTGATATTAACATGTACATATGACTATAAAACATAGGAAGGGAACTTAATGAGATCAGACCTATTGAACAATCTAATTAGGAAATTTTATAAATTCAGGATATTGATAAGACAACATATTTTTGGTGTTTCACGATAAAGATTTGTGTTCTAAAGCATGTGGTTTCTACTTCACATTTCCATTTAAATCTCTTTGTCGACTTCTTTTGAAGTTTGTTTACTGAAAATTGTATATCAAATGTGGTGAGATTGTATGCATGGTGAAGTTGTGCTTGTTACCTAGTTTAAATCGAGATCATCACTCATTTTTGTGTTTGGACTTTGGAATCCCTAGCTAGCATTGGGGTTTATTTATACATAACCAAAAGTGTTTCAATTGGCATATGTAACTCTAAATCAAATATTCTAATCCCAAACTATGGTCCTAAATTAGCATCATATAATTCATTTAGATATTCATCATATTTTATGAAGAAATCCTTATAGAAATGCTGTGATTAGTTTAGTCAGGATAACAAAAAGAGATTTCAATCAGGTGAAGGTTCAAAAGCAGAAAGATCATTAGGCATTTAAGGAAGAGTTGAAGCAGCTAATGGAAGCTTTACAATCAGTAAATACAACTCTAAAACTTAGGGAAAATAAAATATTAGATTATAATTAAGCTAATAGGCAATAATTAGCAATGTTACAAGACACAATATAAACCAGCTTATAGAACTACAAAACTAATAGCAGCAACATATATACGTTAAACCCTTCAAGGTAAGATTAACATCTCTAGTTCTCTCTTTAACATAAGAAAATCGTTGTTTATTTGTTTGTTTTTTCTTTTTCTTTTGACAGAAACAGTAACATTTTATAGTATTCTTTTTCTTCATTTGATGTTTACATAGTACAACATTTTGTCAATCATTTCTCTGGTTTGTTCAGTCTTTAGGTACAGGATCTTTATTTTAACAGTTGAACACTTGAGAGAAATGATAAAATCATTGTGGATGCGTGAAGAAAACGATGAAGCAAACGGAGAATGACTGACATATGTAAATATATATATATATATACTGGTTCTATAAATAGAAAAGAAAAAAGTGTTTTTCTATAAGTAGAAAGGAGATTGAAAAACCTTGAGCTGGCGTACTCAAAGAGCTTTCCAGTGGCTGAAAAGACAATGAGAGCAATTTCAGCATCGCAGAGAGTTGAGAGCTCGTAAGCCTTCTTGAAAAGCCCTCTCCTTCTCTTTGAGAAAGTCACCTGCCTTGCCGTCGTGTTGTCGATCTTCTTAATCTGAATTTTCTTTCTCGTCATTTTCCCGGAGATTGTATATATATATATATATATATATATATGCAATCACAGTATCACACCTTTTACATCAAACATCAAACAAAATCAAATTGTCAGTCCAAACTAGTAGTATTCTACAAATAGAAAACGAAAATATATGTGTAGAGAATGAAACAAAGAGAAATACGAAGTTATTTGTACGGAAGAGGAATAATTATGTTTCATAGAAGCTCAATCAAAGTATATCAGATCAAAATAGAGTCTTAGAGACAACCAATCTGAAGTCCTATGCATGAAAATAGATAAGGGGAAGCTAGATTAATCTAATAAAAATCATCAACAATTTTTTATTTTATTTTAAATATGACAAGAAGAAGAAGAAAGAAAGCAACAATTAGCCTATACACAAACTCAAACGTTTGATGAATTCTAGAGAGAAGATTAGAAGAAGTAAAAAAAAAAAGAATCTTTAAAAAATTAAAGAAATCAAACTGCACTTATTGCTCGCCCCCTTAAAAAAGGAAAAAAGAAAAAGAAAAATATAATAAAATCTAAACAAACCTTCACACAAAGAGTCGATTAATTTAGCAGATCTTCTACAAGCCTTGTAGTGATAAATCATAGGAAAATGTATAAAGAGGAAAGGAGAGAGAGAGAGAGAGAGAGAAGGGTATGTACTATACTACTATGTAGAGAAAGGAAAGGATAAAGGAAAAAAGAAAAGATGGGTTTTGCATAAAACAAGAAAAATATAAAGAAAGTGTGGCACTTTGCCAAATTTAGCGAAGAATCTGAAACCAACCCTCGAAGCAAAGAAAGAAGAAGGCAGTGTGAGTAGTGTGAGTTGAAGAAGAAGAAGAAGAACAGCGAACCCTACCAATTGAAAGAAAGTTTAGAGGCTAGTCCATTGAGTTTGTAAATTGCAACGAATGGTGGTAGATATAGGGATTGGCCAGAATTCCTATTTGCATCGTTTACTACCTTTTCTTGCTTGCTTTCTTTGCTTTTCTAGGTTGTTGTCGTTTTTAATGCTGTTGACATCTCACACAAAACCAGATACCAAGCCACCAATGGTTTTTAGAGAGAGAGAGAGAGAGAGAGAGAGAGAGAGAGTGAGTGAGACAGAATGAACAGCTAGTTTAAAAGACTTTATTTTTTATTTTTGGGACCATCATAGTTCCAAAAAATTAAGATTCCTTTTATGGCCGAGCAAAGGGTAAAGGGGTTTCCTGCAATTTCAGAATTTGGGTCATATTAGTTTACGTTTGCTCATTTAAAAAAGGTAAAGGGAATTTAATGGACTGGACCATGACTTAAATAGTTACATTGTATTATTATTAAAAAATAAAGTGGATATGTTTATAGGTTTTTTTTTATATGGTGAGGAATGCTTTCCGTACAGATAGCCACGCTGCATCACTGGACAGAAATTATGACATGTTTGTACCCTCGTACCCGTCATGTCTCCCACCCTTGACCCTACCCTCTCTCTAATTCATACCAAATATATTGTATTTACTATTTACTATTATTAATTATTTCCTTTTTAGAATTTCCATTTCATTTCCTACTTACTGCTTTCTTTTATTTTAAGCTATATATAGTAAAGAGAATGCCACTGAGTCTACCATTCAATTTCATTTTTTATTCTATCTTTCTCTTTTCTTTTTTTGTCAAAGCCCTTTTTGCAAATTTTATATTTTCTAATAGATTTCCTTGCCTTCGGGCTTGGGTCATTTTCAGTGAATTTTTTTTCTAGCCCAAATGAATTTCCATTGTACTAGTTTAAATATGTCAACTTCTAGAATATGTCAACTTCTCATTTCTTGTTTTATCACCAACAAAAAGAAAACTAGAATCATCAGATTGCGAGTTCTTATTTTACACCGTTAATTCAACAAAAAGAAAAGAAAAGGAGACATATAGTAAAGAACAACACATGCACTAATATCACAATCAAATAATCAACAGAAGAGATACGAACCGATCTATGATTTCATCTTTGGGAGGCGTCATAGTATGAACCAAAATTCTTAAAAAAAAAAAAAAATTCAAAATTCAAAACTAAATTAATACATAAAAATTCAAATTAGCATATATTCAATAATAAATAAAATATTTTTTCAAAATTTAAAACTAAATTAATACATAAAAATTCAAATTAGCATATATTCAATATTAACAAAATATTAAAAAAAATATTTTATTTATTATTGATTTTGCGTTTTCATAACAATTTATCTTTCACTGTTCAAAATGGGTTAGTTAAAATCACCTCTCTCTCTCTCTCTCTCTCTCTCTCTCTCTCTCTCTCTCTATATATATATATATATATATATATATTCTTGTAACTATAACAAAATGCATAAACAAAAGTTTGAAACTACAAAACATTATGTTCTATATATATGTCAATCTTCTTCTAACATGTTGCCAAGAAAAAAACATATATCATATATATATAATTGTTGAGTCGGTGACCTTAATTGGTCAATAAAGTAACCGACCTATGCTAGGTCCTTGTTTTGGTAGGATTCGGCAAACCCCTTGCTATATATATAAGGCTTTAGGTCTTATTTGTGTGCCACAATATAGAATAATTAGATAAGGGTTTTTCTCTAGGTTTATTCTTGGTGAGAGAGAGGTTAGGGTGTAATTGGGGTTTGGGTTCTTTGAGAGAGTCCAGGTGCCACTATTGTAATCTCCCTATTTTCTTAGTGAAGCTTTCTCCCTATCGTCGCCGGTGGATGTAGGCATATTGCCGAACCACGTAAATTCTTGTGTTCTTTATTTGTGTGTTTGATCTCTTTCTCTCTTCTTTAATCTTGCGCAAATAGTTAATTTTCACAACATATATATATCATTTAGGAGAGCCAGAGAGTAGCAAAATGGCATCTAAATTTCCAAGTCTCAGACTTTTAATTTTGTATCCCAAATAACAAACAGCAAAATGTAAAACACCGTCATTTGATTTAAAAGAAAAAAAGAAAAATAATATAAGCCAAACACATATAGTCATTTGTTTTAAAAAGGAAAAAGTCAAACACGTGGTCATTTTCTGTAAAAAGAAAACTAAACAAATTGATAGCACTAACACTTAAGGATTAGTGGTTTTTTTCTTTTTTTTTTTTTATGACTCTGAGTGTCTGGGTACACGTGAATTAGCTTCCGAGGTCAAGCAGTCTCAATTTCACTACAGGATTTGCGAATGAATGCTGGCTTGGGCCACCTCAAATGGTGTGAATTGTATGCAGGGAGACCCGCACACACGGTTTTTAGGGGGATCTAGTTGAAAGACTGCCCGGTGCCCACCCGACTAGAGGAACTGAGAAATTACTATAGTACGAAACTTATCTTTAAGCTTTACCTAATTTTGATCGTTCAGAGGGCGATCACAGAGTCACTTAATAGAGTCCTCCGTTTCTTTTGGAAGTGTTGACCCGCAGCGAGGCAGAGATGACTAAGTGACACATGGAATATGGCGATGACAACAACATGTCGTAGAAGGAGATATCAGGTGGAGCCAATGACCCACTAAGACTAACGTATCTACAACTACATCCCCGAGCGACAGTGAACTAATCTCAGGGGACACGTAACACCCTACTAGACACGTATACTGCGATAAGTGCAAAGCTTTGCCTTGGGTAGCTGCCCCTGAGGGGACTCGAACTATTAACCATTCGGAAGAATAGCCAAGGTCGAACTAGTTAAGCTACCCCTCAGGATTTTAGGGATTTGTTATGTAAAATAGGCTTTTGTTTTAAAAGGGACCATCAATCATAGGAATGGATTAAATGACCAATTTATTTTGTAGTTCATTGGATCAATAATAATTTTAGGGGACTAATTTCAAAATATCATATATCTATATATAAATTTATTTTTTAATTTTTATAAATTTTTAGTCCCCTCTAACTAAACACAACTTCGTCCCTAATATGAAGTATATGATACACAACAGGACCACTCTCAAGTCTACTGCCAACAACTAAAACAACTAATGAATTCTACCCAAGGCATACATGCATTAGATTGGATTTCACTATGACATTGAGCTAGAGAATAAAGCGCAAAAAATATATATAATAGACATTTAAGAACCGATGGCTGAGTGAGGAGGGATGGTTGGTAGTGCAGGCCTTCGATTGACCCAATTTGTATCTTATTTTGTTTATGTATAATTCTTAAAACCTCACCCTTTTGTTAGGTATAAATATACTTTAATCCACTATCAGAAAAAATTAATCAGTAAAAAATCAAATAATATAACCAACTTATTTTATATATATAACTTTTTAAATCTCACTTGTTTTAGGTACAACTATACTTTAATACACTTTTACCAAAAAACCAAATAAGCTGATGTCAAACAAACACCGATGGCTAGTCCAAGAGATGAGGAAGAGTAGACAATCTCAGGCAAAGTTGGGATTAATTTTTGTAATGGTAGCACTCAGGCTTCGGTAAACTTGATACAGAAAGTGGTGGCAACTTTGGTTTAGGAAGGGATGTGTCTCCTAAAATATGTTGAGGCCTACATACCAGGTTTTTAACAACCTAGTGGTTAGCGTTAAAGATATATCAAGTTTATTGTTGGACAAGGTCCAAGTCCAATACTTGGTGTGCAAGCAAAGCAATTTATTGATATTGCAATCATATGACCCCAGTTAATATGTATAAATAGTTCAGTGTTAGCTCCTATAAATATCTTGCTAAGGAGCTCATTGTAATATACAAATTCACATAGTAAAGATGTAATCATTAAGGACTTTCCTCCGTAGACGTATAGACCATCAGACTAAACCACATAACCCTTGCTTACGCTCTCTCTCTACTCTCTTCATACTTTACACATTATTACTTCATTGCTTGATATTCTAACATGCATCACATCAATGATTCTAACATCTAACATTAATAGCAGTGAGATAGAGATGGAAGGAGGAAAGGCAGGGATGAGCCACATATATAGATAGTTGGAGCAAATGAATTAAAGACTTAAGACAGATTAGAAGCTAGCACAATATTTGTGAAGGGTGGTGTTAAAGTTTTCTTGAGCACAATATAACATATATGGGAATAATTAGACTTGGTTACAAATACCTTTAACTAAATTAATCCAAATTGTTAATTAATCAATTATGTGGTCCGAATCATATTTAGCTAAGTATGTATAAAAGCAACAAAGTAACCAATATCGCAATAAATCAGGTAGTGGAAATGTAAATGACACAAGCGATATGGTTACAAAGAGAAAACCCCGAAAAGGATAAAAACTCTACGAGTATTTAATGATAACCACCAAACACGAAGATTTTACTATGAGAGGATTTGAAGGATTACACTACAAAGAATATAATCATCCTAAAGTACACACTTACTAGCCGTGACCCCAAGTTGCTCCAACTCTCCCCCAATTAACTCATTCACGTGAAACTCTCCAAAGTGCACGAATATCCTATCCATGACTAACTCTACATCAATGGCTTATTGAGTAGGTTTTGCAACATTTTTTGAACATCAACTAGGATATGAATGTGGTTGATGCAAAAAACCTTTGATTGATCAACTGACCCGGTGCTGTATAGAAGACGCAGCAAAGGTACTCTTCTTTACCTTTAATCACTCAATCTTTTTTTATTATTTTTTAAGTATGAGGCTATCGAGAGAGTGACAGAGGTACAAAAAGGAAACCTTTTTCGCACCTATAACTAACCTTATAATAGGTATTAAATACCTCAATTATTAGGTCACATAAAACACGGCAGATTCTGTCCATTTAGTAGAATCTAGACAGTTCGACCGATCGAACTGCTATTGAGCCTGGAGTCGAACTGAATGTAAGTTCGACCGATCGGACTGCAGTTGAGAAAGCTGTCGAAGTTCACTAGAATTCAACTTGTCTTGAGCAATTGGAGCTTGTACTAGTCTTGATGCCTTCATAATTGATCTTTAACTTAATTGTTAGACTCAAAAGATTTACAACTCAAGCTAATTAGACAAATTTTGGATAAGATATTACCAATTAAAAACATGGAATTAACAATATATATATGTTTCATTCATATGGCATGGATTTTATTGGACGGGAGATCACGCCGTTGGTGAGAATTGAGAGAGCTATAGTCCTATACCCGTTGTTTGTTCTACTTCTCACCTATGCAGCTTCCATAAACATGATGATAATCTTAGTTTTTCAAATTTATGTTAGTAAGCAGTATAATAATTTTTTTGAGTTTGTGTACAAGTAATAGGCACCGCTCATAGTACTTGTCAGAGTCAGGATAGTTGACTTATAAAATGTATATCTATTAAAAGGAGCTTGGTTCTTGTTGGCAGTTGAGCCAAGAATATGCCTGTGAGGAACAATTAATCTGTTAGGAATTGGTACACGTATGACATGTGATAGCGAAACAATAATATGCCTGTAATAGCGAAACAATATGACATGTAAGAGCTCAAACGAGACCCATTTTCCCTCATGTTCTAGAATTTGTCTTTTTTTTTTTTTTTTTTTTGCTAGAGATTGGATACTTCTATTTACAACTGATAAACCACTCTAAATATATTAAAAATCCCATTGACATGTTCTAAGATAAACGCTCCTCTCCACCATATTATAGCAGAATTAGAACCAAATCCCCCTAATTCGGGTTCTTTAAAATGTTTCAAGAAAGCATGTTTTAATTTCCTCTAGAACGTCAGATGAAAAGTAAAAATTCCTTTTTGGCCAGTCAAAAAAAAAAAAGTAAAAATTATGAAAGGTAAATCAAGAATTCTCCTTTGGGAGTTGGGACATTTGCATTAATATGGACGTTGGGAAAATATAAATTATTGGAGCTGGAACAACCTACCATTAGGGTTTATGGCTTGGCCTACACATACCTTCATAGAGGTTCTTTGAAGGGTTTCATAGGGGAGAAGATTGAATTCGTTGGTGCTTAGATTAATCAATTAAATCCCTTAAGATAAGATTTCCTCCCATACTTCTCTAATACTTTAAGAAGGACAATGTTTGCCTCCAAAAGTTTAAAAGAAATTCCTCCAAACGGCTAGGTGGCACCAATTTTATAATCTAAACACGTCTCCTGGTCATGTTTATCTCACATGACCAACTTAACTTAGTCAACAACCCCCCAAAAGCCCTTAACACTGTTAACTCTACCCTCCCATTTTTCATCTCTCTTCCACAAACTCCCAACCCATTACTCTCTCTCTCTCTCTCTCCTTTTTAACTATTCTCTTTCTCCTCCATTCTCTCTCTTCTCCGGTTCCAACTCCCATTTTCTCTCTCCTTTACCAGTACCCACAAGCCTAGTACTCAAAACTGTTCCCTCAAACAACCGGATAATAACCTCAAATTTCTCCCCTCCTCTCTCTCGTCCCATCAGATCCTTAACTTGTTCACATGTCGATTTGAGTTATGAAACTGCCATTGAATGGCACCATTGGAGGATAATAACCAGCTTTTTCCCATATAAGTGTTCTTTCATTGTTTTTAATATGAGTGCACTTCTAAGTCTTGGAGTAATGGAACTGTTAAAGGCATATGGGCCTTGGTATGGCATATTATCTTCAGTACACACTTGTCTTAATTGTATTGTTAGGCGTGTTAGTATTGGGGATGTACCAAAGATTCAAGATTGAGTATTTTCGGGGAGTCCTGCTGTTGGGGATCTGAACGAAGGAGAGTGAGAGAGACCGAATTCGGGGGTATTCAAATATAGAAGAGAGAGAAATACCCAGCTAGAACCGGAGGGGAGAGAGAGAAGAGAGAAGGGGATTGAACAAAGGAGAGAGAGAGAGAGAGAGTCTAATAGTTGTACTGTTAATGGTTTGTGTGACTGTTAGTTGGGTTAAGTTGGTCACGTGCATTCACATGACCAGGGCACTTGTTTAAATTTAAATGGTGACACCTAGAAGTTTAGAGAAATTTCCTCCAAATTGGATCATGGGGTTTTGGCTCATTGAGGATGTTCTAAGCCAATTGAGTGCATATAACTTTATATTTTTATAGAAAAAAGTTTTTTATATATTGAAAATTCAATAGTTGAGAAAGGGGAATTTGAATCCTGGTAAATAGGGGCTTTTACACCCTCCAATCACGTAATGACACATCATCTTTTTGTAAATAAAATATTAAAGCTTGCCATGCCCAATCAATTCCCATTTCCTCATATCTCCAGATCTCCATGGCTACTTCAATAGCCGAAATCCGAATCACCATGGCAGCACCTTGGCTCTGTCACTTGTATTTTCACTGGCCTGAACCAACACCACCACTGTAGCCTGTAGGTGATGTCCACCGGCGTCGCCACCGGTGGTCGCTATCGGTCCACTCTCTCTTTCTCTCTTTTGTTTTACCTTCTTTTTTACCCAAATTTCTTCTTTTCTCAACTTTTATTTTATTTATTTTTCAAATCATATCTTTCCTCGTTTCAAAGTTAAGAAGAAATTGGAACTTGAATCCATAACTTAAAGAAATTAGAATGACATATATCAAGACTAAAACTACTACTTAAAAAAAAAAAAAAAGCTTGATGGCCATAGTTAAAAGAAAGAAGAACATGAAATAAACAAATGAGGAGTTAGAAAAAAAAAATTTGGTCATAGTTAAGGAAAAATAGATAAAAGAAGAAAATAAAAGAAAAAAGAAATAGAGAAGATGAAACATATATATATGTTCTGGAAAAAAAAAAAAAAAAAAAAGTGTGGACCGGTGGCGACCACTGGTGGCGGAGTCAATGGACATCTCCTACGGTGGTAGTGTTGGTTCAGGCCACGTGAGAAGGCAAGTGATAGAGCCGAGGTGCTGCCATGGTGATTCGGATTTTGGCCATTAAAGTAGCCATGGAGATCTAAAGAGATGAGAAAATGAGAATTGATTGGGTGTGGTAGGCTTTAATCTCTTATTTACAAAAAGCTGATGTGACATTATGTGATTAGAGGGTGTAAAATCCCCCATTTACATGGGCTCTTTATTGAATTTATTTTCATAATTCAATAATTGAGGGAGGGGAATTTAAACCCTGGTTCTTTTCATAAATTAGACAAGTCAATGCTAGTTGAGCTACAACGCTCTTAGCATTTTTGGGGAACTAGTGAGTATAGTACTAAATATGATATTAATGTAGAATTCAGTAACAATAATTGCATATTTGAATTCACTGGTCATCAGTGTTAACAAAGAAGTTAAAAGGATTAAAGGGTTAACAAAGAAGTTAAAAGGATTAAAGGGTATGGATCATCCAGGTGGTGCTCGAAGATGCCACAAGAAAACAAGTGACGGGTGTAGTGAAAAAGCTCTAGGTAGAAAAGCTCAAAGACACTATATTCTTTTCCATTCCATTCGATTATGTTCTGTTCTTTTATAAACTCTCAAACATAGTGTTAGAATTCCCAAATAATGTATGTTAGTTTGATAAATGTAGTGATTATTGACCTAGCTTCAAAAATTAAGAAAATAAATTTTGGACCCAATGTAATTTGATTTTACTAATGACCTTTTTTGTATTACATTTTTCCCATTGAAACATCAAATAAAATTTAACAATAAGGTCAAGAGCCTCGTGGCTCATAGAAGATAATCTGGATTCGAATTCCTCATCCCCAACTTGTTGTAAGGAAAAAAGAAAAAAAAAAAAGAATCCATCTTTGATAAATTTAAAACTCTTTTCTAATCACTAGGAAATGTTTTAATTGAAAATTATACCTCTAATTTAATACCTTTTGACTAACTAAATAGTGTACTCTTTTCTAATGAACCGTCTCTCCTCCATCTCTTCTCTCTTTACAAATTTGGAAAGTCCATTGCGAGACTTTGATTTTTATCTTCCATTTGAAATTGTTTTAATGTTTGAAGAAAGTAAATAGTTCCGATTGATAAGACATGGTGTCATGATAAAATATTAAAACCTAGAATTTGGAACAATAATTTAATATCTCATGTGTTATTCGAAAATGTTAGATTATGATTTTAGGAGATTTGACTTAATGTATGACCCATATTAAGAAGGCACGCAAAATGTATGGGTAATACGCTCGACATTTTATTTATAAATCAAAAGTTCTTTTAAAAAGAATATACGATTCTTATAAATAAATAAAAGATAGGTTCTTATAATCTTAAGATTTTCAATCAAACCAAACCTGCACATATATTCTTGGGCAGAAGGATTTGCAGACATCACATATTCGAGAATCTGGATGTCAAGTAACATATTAGATTCTCCAAGTCAAGCACTAAGTTAAGGAAATAAACAGACAATGAAAATATGAAAACTAACTAAAGTACCTTTAGAATGTAAGACCATGGTGATGATGTGGATAAGGATCCTCTCCATTTGAAATAAAATGGAGAGTCTCCATTTCATGGTTCAGATTAAATATCACAAATCTAATAGTGTACAGACTGCCACGTCATTTAAAATTTTAAATGACAAGGCAACTATATATCGTTAGATTTGTGAAATAAAATTTAACCAGAATGTAAGATTTCCAAATGGAGAGGATCCTTATCCTGATGATGTTACTCTATGTCTATGAGTTCTCGTGAAGGTTTGTAGATAGGAGCGGACAGGGGCGGAGGGGGGTTGGGGGAAGCCATGGCTCCCCCTGAAATTTACAATTTTATCCCTCCCTCTTATATTTTGTTATAAAAAAATATTAATTTATCTATAAAATTTAAGTAATGTCTTCTTAGTTTTTTAAATGCTATATTATATCTATGTAAATGACTAATACATAATTTGTTTTTCCTTTTATTACTCGTATACCATATGTATTTATGTAGCTCATTAAATCAAAGTATATTTTCTTAAAAATAGATAAGTTAAATAAATGATAAATACATTATTTTTTCCCTTATTACTCTTATGCCATACATAACTCATTAAATCAAAATATATTTTAAGATATATGTTCTCCTAAATAGAATTTTCTTTATTTTCCAAAAACAGTTTTTTTTTTTTTTTTTGAATAAAGGACAGTTACAAATTTAGTGGAAAATTAGCGATATAGAGACTATACATATAATAGATTTTTTTTATATATATTTATTTTTGCTCCCCTGAATTTTTTTTTTTTACTCCACCACTATTTGTGAACAATTATAATCCTCAATATATATATATATATATATAATTGGATAAATCATCCCAAAACTATAACAAAAATTATATAATTTATCATTTTCTTTTTCTTTTCTTTTTCGCCGAACTTATCATTTTCTTTTTAATCATAAATCAAATAGTCAGTGGCTTACTTTGAAAAAAATAAACCTTCGAATTAAAAAAAGAAGAAGAAAGTTTAATAAAAACCGTAGTAGACCAAAACATAAAATACAGGCTGGATCGAAATAGGCTAAAATGGGGTAAAATAGAGCCGAAAATGCTGGAATTTTGAGCAAAATAGAATAGATAGGTCTACTGGTTTACTCGCTTATACGAAATATTTCGGCTGAATTAAAATAGAAATAATAATTATAGGTAAGAGGTCCTAACAACCTCAATGCATGAATCTCATGAATTTTTGTTGGTTTAATGCTCTTACAGGTTAGAAAACTTGTTTAGGTCATGGTTAATAATACATGGGCCTCCTTGAATGTAGACTAGGCATAAAGGAAACTCATTGCGAAAAGAGAGCAAATTTGAATATTTGTTGCCTATGCTATGAAACCAGAGAAACGTGTTTAATGTGAACATAAAGGAACTTCAAATTCTCTAAAAAAAAAATATTGAAGACCATCCAATATAGTTTAAGAATTTAATCCTCACAAACTTGGCATTCAAGTGTAGAGTGGGGGGGACCATATATGGTTCAGTCCTTTGGCACATTGCCAGCCTAACTAATGACATCTTACTCTTAGCTCTTACAAATTATTATGCTAGCTGTAACTTCATATGAATCAAAAGAGAATTCGATGGTGTAGATTGTAGCCCACTCCTTGGGAAATTTTGCCTTTTAATTATCCCTCCATTTTGTGTTGTTTAGGTCTTTATCTCCCTGATGTACTTTAATTGGGTAGCCTAATATACTTTTGTGGCTATGAAATCTCTACAGTTTACTAAAAAAAACAAAAACAAGTGCAGTGGAGTAATGTTGGGGGCACAAAAATTTTCACAATCCTTTTTACAAGTATGGTGACAAGTTATGATTGGAATAGTATCATTTTCATATAGTTCCATCGCACCAATTATAATATCCCACCTCAACAGTTATGAAAAAATATTATGATAATTTGTGTGTTTAGACGGACAATTGTCCCTTCACCTTCACAAATCCCCACCTCAACAGATGCATGAAAATTTTCCGCCTTGCCTCCCTTATGATAATTTGTGTGTTTAGACGGACAATTGTCCCTTCACCTTCACAAATCCCCATTAGATGCACAAAATTTTCCGCCTTGCCTCCCTTAGACCTAGAAATCCCATGTCTCTCCAACTAAAAAAAAAAGTGTGAAAACAAAGAAGGTTAGTTTCCAATTTTAGTTTTTGTCTTATTTCTAATGCTTTCCATGATACCACGCCTTTCAAGATGTTATGTTTTGAAGATGAGTTATGTAAAGCCAAGAAACGAAAAGAAGAATTTAATGCCAAGAAACGGGTAACCCATTTTTTTAGGTTTAATAACTATGGGTAACCCATTTTTTTATTTTTAACTATGACTAACCAATTTACCTAATTTAATATTTTATACATAAATTAATTTGTTAATGACTATGTAAATATTTTTTTTGTTAGAAAAGGTGAGGTGAGACATATATCATACAAATGTTAAAATAAATGAGAAATTATGTTTAAGAAAATAAAGACAGAAGTTGGGACAGAAAAAAGTATGTATTAACGTGATTCGGTTTTAAAGGCTTAGGTCTACATTAAGAAATCTCAAACATTTTTGTTATCAAAATGTGTTACAATAAACCCATTGAAGTGTATGTTGAGAGAGAGAGAGAGAGAGAGAGAGAGAGAGAGAGAGAGAGAGAGAGAGAGAGAGAGAGAGAGAGAGAGAGAGAGAGAGAGAGAGAGAGAGAGAGAGATCAAAATGTGTTACAATAAACCCATTGAAGTGTATGTATGAGAGAGAGAGAGAGACAATAGGCCTAATACAGTGATCCTAAAACCACGGTAGCCCAAACTATACAAATATATGATCTAATGTATTCATACTATGGTATTCTAAAAGTTCTCTCAAAATCAAAATGTAAACTTAAACACAATTTAAGTATGAAAAGAAAATGTGACCAGACAGAAGGTCGAATTGGTTGTGGAATGGAGCGTGCAAGATAAATGTAAGAGGTAGCGGACAATAACGAATGGTGGTTGGAGGATGGAAGTATTGTTGGCTGCATTGCATAGGATGGTGTTTCCATTGGGAGGTTGACAATTGGTTTGGTTGGGCAAGTGAGCCCGTGTAGCGCATGGGCATAGAAGGTTTATGGACACATGAGTAGACTGGTGCGTGGCCAATGCATGGGATTGTGTAAAGGTGCATGAGAAAGCAATTCCGCTCCTAATTGTTGAACTCCATTTAATCTCCTAAATACCCCCTCCTTTAGAGCACCTTGTCCTTAAGATGACTCTATTTTTATTGCCGAGTGTGCAGGGACATATCCAAGTTGCCTCTTCATCAAAGGAGACCTACCACTTGACTAATATTCTAGTGACATCTTGGTCACATTGTTAATAAAATATTTCTTAGTAAGTGCTCTCAGGTCCATGAAAGTCCTGTCTTCATAGATCAACCACCCTTCAATAATGTCCTGAATAACCTCCATTGCATGCCACAACTTCTACCCTTGTATTGCAGTCTTGAATATTTTGTCATTCTTGGAACTTGTATTAAGTTCTTGAGCATTCGGTTATTCTTAGATCTCAGAGATTTCATTTAGGTCTTGAACCTTTGATTGTTCATTGCTAACCGACAATTGATTCGTTAGCTCGTGGATCTTTGATCTTCAACACTTGATTCATTGGCTCTTGAATCTCTAATCGTGCTTTGATCTCTGACATGTGATTCGTTGGCTCGAGAACCTTCGATGGTTCTACTATTCTTGCAAATCCATATGCTTGGTCAAACAAAAAAGGATTTAGCCTCTTTAGATGTTGTCTTATTTCCTTTTTCAACCCATTAAGTAAGTAGTTAAGCCTATGGTCTTTGGATAGCCCCTTAATTTCACAAGATAGGCCTCAAATTATGCCCTATAAGTGACCACTATAAAGGTTTGTCTCAGGGACTCCATTGATTCTTCATGTGTTGTTGAACGAAACTTGTCTTGTAGGGCTCGTATAAATGCCTCCTAACCTTTGAATATGCTTACTCTCTCTGCATCTTGGAACCTCACTAAGGCCTCTCCTACCATGTGACAAGAGGCCATAAAGATCTTTTGATATGCTAAGGTATTGTAAAAATTAAAGAATTGATTGGCTTTGCAAATCCAGCATGAGCATGAAAGGTCTTCATCTTTGAATCATGGAAACTTAATCTTGGCGGGCTTTAGTAGATTGAGAGTATGAACACTACCTACTGCTGGTCAATTTCTTTGGAATTTTTGGTCTCCAATGAGGGTTGCCAATGATGCTTTGATCTCATCAATGGTGTGTTTGGTGGTCTGAATGGATATTTGGAGAGATGCAACCGTTTTTGTTTAATCCATCTCGGATCGACTGCTCAGATACCAATTATAAGGAACTCAATTAGGGTTAGGGTTTGTTGATATATCAAATGGATTCTTAGCTTAGAAATGTTATGGTTACTTACTATATGGTACATTGCAACTATGATGAGTGTCCTCCCTAGACCAGTTATTTGATATTTTCACCAAATCTTCGTCTCTAGGTCGCTTCCGCGATCTAGTTTCCAAACTCAAGTTAGTTTCACTTTACTTAACATGAGTTTGGAGAGGCTGTTAGGATATAAGCCCAACGAGCTTAAGCCTAATATATATTCTTGTAAAGCAATCTTATTAGTTGTGTAGTACTCCTATTAAGTGTACTTGTAATACACTCTTTAAGCGTGCATTACACTCAAATATCTACAAAATTGGCAGTGTCTTGTACAGTTTAGTATTACTCAATACAATAGAGACCTTCAATCTTTAACAATTAACATTGTCCAACTTAATTTTGCTTTCAAGTTTTAACCCTTATCACTTCCCTCCATAACTAAATACGAGAGGATCTTGTTCCGCGTGAAAGATATTGAACCCAAGGCATGTGCTACAGGGAGGCCAAAATCATTAGCCATATCTAAAATCCAGGAAATGAAAGGATGGGTTAGCAACATTCCGCGTGCTTTTGGACCATGTTAGTAAGACCTTTGTTGGAATATACACTTGTAAGTGGTGTGGTTTGATAAGTCATGAAATATGACTTATTTACATGCATTTTAGAGAGATTCTATTGAGATTGTGTTGCATTACATGTCTAATTACACTTAAATGGATGATAGTTGTTCAATTCATTAAATTACATGATTTGTGCATTTAAGTGTATTAATTTATTCCCTTATATGCTAATTTGGGCTATGCTTGATTATAGGTACAAGCTGGATCAGATTGGATAGATAACACAAGCTGGAAGAAGCAAAAGAGAAGAAAGGAGTGATAAAAGCACAATTCAGGCGACTGGATTGGGACATCCAGGCGACTGGATGAGGTTTCAAGTGATTGCACCTTTAGGCGGGAACTTCAGAATTCAAATCAAGAAGGATCCAGTCAATTGGATGGTGATCCAGCCAACTGGATTAATTGTCCAAAATTAGGCAGAAACTCCAGACTTCGAGAAACCAAGGCAACTAGATTGGATCCTGGCGACTGGATTAATTAATCCAAATCAGGCAGAAAGTCCAAGAGGCATTTCAATGAAGATCCAATCGACTAGATGGTGTTTCAGGCAACTGGATTCGCGCAAAATCAGTTTTAAAGAAAACCCAATTGTGTTTTAAAGCTCTCCCAACTCAAGGTCCATTGGACCCAATCTGTTTAGGGTTTGAAGTCCGAATTAAAGAAGAGTATTAGGGTTAATAAGAAGGTTTAGATTAGACGGCTAAGATTAGACAGACTTACCCTCTTTCTCTCTCTCCTAAGCTTAGGTTTTCACTCTCATGGCTGTCTAAGCCCCTTGCTAAGGCTAGGAGGCTATGTTTCCTTTGTAATGGTATGGATACTTTGTAATCCCATTGCTTTTTATTGATTAAATACAGTTGATTGTTAATTTATTAATTATTAATTGATGTATATTTTATTCCGTACTTTTTATAAGTTCAATCATGTTTTTCTTATGATTAAGGGAGAATATTGCATGGTTTTAATTAGGTCTCGTGTTTTATAAATTGAAAGATTTTTCTAAATATTACTCTAGCCACTTTATTTTCTCCGGTTATATAGTGTTCCTGAGTTCTCTTAGTTCAACCATGCCAAAAGCTTTTTAAGGAAAATAATCAACTGTATACTGTTATTAGAACAAGGTTTTTAACCGGGATTATAAAGGAATCATATCAGTATAAAGAAACATTGTGAAACCCTAGTTCCTTTTACTCATATATCTCTTACAAAACTTCCATAAACCAAATTCATTTTACCCTTTTAGATATTGTTTTACATTGTCTTTTGAAAACACAACTCCCTGAGAATTCGACAACCCCCTATACCGTACTACAAGGTACCGCTTATTATTAAGCGACATCAATTTTTGGCGCCGTTGCTGGGGAGTTTCGGCTTATTCAAGAGACAATTCTGTGGGACAAGGTTATCGGTGGATCACTCTATTGGTAACTTCGTTCCATTCTCTCTTAATTCTGTTTTTCTTTTATTTGTTTATTTTGTTGATTTGATCTATTTTGTTTTACAGTGCATGAGCGTTTGGGTAAGAAACAGTAAAGGTAGACTGGAAACTTCTGAGGCGTTCTTTGGAAGTCTATTTAATACACCTACAAGCTCACCCACATCTTCTATCATAGCTGAAGAAAGAGTAGTTCAACCTGAAGCACCTAGGATGACCATGTATCAACTGTTACACCCTACTCAGAGCTCTATTCTTTCATGCATCATGTTTCCTCTAAATGCACATCATGTGGAGATCAAACAAGGGCTGATAGTCATACTTCCTGATTTTAGAGGATTAGAGAATGAGAACCCTTATGTGCATGTGAGAGCGTTTGAAGAGGTAATTGGCAACTTCTATGCACAGAATGTTATTGAGATGGCTAAGTTAAGGTTCTTCCTATTCTCACTCAAGGACAAGGCTAAGGGTTGGTTGTACACATTGAAGTCTAAGTCTATAGGAAATTGGGGAAAGATGACCCAAGAGTTCTACAAGAAATTTTTCCCTCCCCACAAAGTCCAACAAGTAAAAAGGAAGATCTCTAATTTCGCCCAAGGAAACAATGAGACACTATTCATGGCTTGGGAAAGATTTAAGGACCCAACACATGGATATAACACTTGGAGGTTGGTAAGTTATTTCTATGAGGAACTCCAACCTAGAGACCGCCAGTT
Source organism: Fagus sylvatica (assembly GCA_907173295.1). Taxonomy (NCBI): domain Eukaryota; kingdom Viridiplantae; phylum Streptophyta; class Magnoliopsida; order Fagales; family Fagaceae; genus Fagus; species Fagus sylvatica. The sequence goes on along the minus strand of OU015767.1, from coordinate 7,870,371 downwards.
CGTTCAAGTTGCATATGGCGGTGGATTCTTATAGAAGGAGCCTGAAGATGCTATGGATTACTTGGATGAGATAGCTGAGAATTCCAACACCTGGAACAGACCAAGTCCCTTAGATTCCATAGACCGAAATAGAAGTAGTACTACCACATCTAGTGGTAGTATTTTCAGACTAAGGGAAGAGGATAACATGAGTGCCAAGATCAATTTGTTGACTAAGGAGATAGGTCACTTAAGCTGAAGGAAAGTAAATGCGTAAATGCTATGTACAGAGAGGAACCTATGGAGGCATGCCAGATTTTCCAAGAGATAGACCATATCACAAGTGACTGTAAGTCTCTATCTAAGTTCCTAAATGTGCCTGAAGAACAAGTGTGTGCATTCAACCAGTACAGGCCAAATAATTCTTCATATTCGAACAATTATAATCCAAATATGAGAAATCATCCATATTTGAGTTATAAGAGTGACAATGTGTTGAATTCCACTAGTCCAAGGAATTTTGACACCTCACATACCACTTCATCATCATCTAGACCACCTTTGGAAGATGTGCTTTACACTTTCATACAAAAGCAAGGTGAACATAATCAAAGATTTGAGATCATGTTCACAAGAATAGATGAAGAGATGAGAGAAACCAAGAGCCAGGTAGCTAGACTCACAGAAGCATTGAGTAGGACTAAAAGAGGGAAGCTTCCTTCCCAAACTCAACCTAATCCCAATAATCAGAGTTTAAAAGTTGTCAACATAGATAAGTTTAAGGAAGTCAAGTCTATTACCATTTTGAGAAGTGGTAAGGAAATTGGAAAGAGTGCTCCTAAAGCTAATGAGAAACCCAAGGAGACCCCAGATGAAAAGGATGAGAGTGGGATAGCTAAATCTAATGATATTGAAAAGTGTCCATTCCCTGCATAATTCCCACAAGCCCTGAAATTACCAAAGAATTTGGATATCACCAGTGAGATTTTGGAGCATTTGCATTAAGTTAAGGTTAACTTGCCTCTATTGTGTCTCATCAAGCAAATGCCCGTTCTATGCCAAGGTAATTAAGGACTTATGCACTGTCAAGAGAGAGCATCATATGAAGAAGACTGCATTCTTGACAGAACAGGTAAGTGCAATCATCCAACACAAGGTCCCACCAAAGTACAAGGATCCGGGCTGCCCTACAATCTCTTGTACTATTGGAGATTATAATATTGAGCGTGCATTGCTAGACCTTGGGGCCAGTGTAAATTTGCTTCCCTTCTCTATGTATCTACAACTCGGGTTAGGTGAGTTAAAACCCACCTCTGTTACTTTACAGTTAGCAGACCGCTCTGTAAGGAAGCCGAGGGAGTGGTTGAGGATGTACTGGTAAAGGTTGAGAATTTCTATTATCCTGTTAATTTTATCATTTTGGATATTGAAACTACTTTACATCCTAGTGCTAACATTCTTATCATCTTGGGTAGACCTTTTCTTACCACAACTAATACTTTGATCAATTGCAGGAATGGAAGAATGAAGATCACCTTTGGTTTTATGACTGCTGAGCTCAATATTTTCAATGTGAACCCACAACAATTGGTGGATGAAGAGTGTGAATATGTGAACTTCATTAAGGCAGCACCTCAAGAAGAGTTTGATAAAAATTGTTTTTTGACCCTTTTGAAACTCTTCCTATTAATTCTGCTGTTTCTATTGAGTTAAAACCTGGTGTTAAATTATCTGACCTTTCTTTTTTGTTGGACTCTTTTCAAATTTGGAAGAAAAAAAAGTCGTGGTAGCTGAGAAGCCTCCAAGAAATAAGAAGAAGTCCTTACTTGCATACCCAAATGCACCCAAGTTAAAGTTGAAGAAAACACCAAAAGGTTTACCATGTGCATCCATTGAACCACATGCCACTTCTATTGTGGAAGTTCCTTCAAAGATGAGTGTGGATCAGGAAGTTGAGAAGGCAGGTGAGAAAACCAAGTTCTTCGAGAGCACAAAACGAAGAGGAAAGCACTTCAAGATACAAGACTTTCAAAGAAATTGCTGAACAGTTCCAAAGGAGTGGATTTGCATGTTGCCAGGATGAAGAGTGCCAGAAGAAGAAACTATTCCTTTGGAGGATCTCGTTCTGGGGGATGATTTTTCTGTTTCTACCTTGTAATTGTACATTAGTTAATTAATTTTGTTTTTGTTTTTGTTTTGGGTATCTAACCATTTTGCAGAAATAGCTTGAGAAGTTCGTCATAATATCAGGTGCTTTCTTTCCTTTTCCCTTGTACTTTCATTTAAAGACTTGTATCTTGTTCTCACATACATTTGTTTAAACATTGAGGACAATGTCAACTTTAAGTTGGGGGGAGTATTGATTGTTTGTTTGATTTTGTGATGAACTTTGTGTTGTTCTTGTTGATAGTTTAGAAACCATTTGCTTTCATTTATATATAAAAAAAAAAAATCAGAAAATTGAGAAAAAAAAAAAAAAAATTGTTTGGCAATGATGTCTTTGATTTATGCTATATTCACATGCATCTTTGTTATCTTTGAGAATCTTGTTGAACTTTGAACTTTGGTTTGAAGTCATTGGTGAGCTTAAGCATATGAACACATGATTATTTGATTGAGATATTTGAACATGGGCATCTATTGCTTGTTTTTTAGTATTGAGTGTTACACTTGTACACCTTAAACCAAGCACTTAGCACACTAACATGTAATCTGTGAGGAATGAAATATGCATCCAATTGTTACTAAATTAAAAGTGGTTGACTTGTTAGTTGATTAACCATAGCATAAAGAAGAAAATAAAAAAAATATCCAAGAGAGCCTATGTTAAAAGAGGTAAACAATTCACTTGGTTGAGATATAAGTGGCTAGTCTAGCTTCGTAGCCTTTTTTACTCAAGTAAGTAAACTCTTAGGGGTGTCTCTACACCTAGTGCCCCTTGAGCCAACTGCTTCGGGAGTCATTGGTCTAACACTTGATACATGGGTCAGTTAGAAAGCTTAATGGAGTTAGACATTGCACAGTCCTCACACAAAAAGAAAAAAAAAAAAAATTTGTTTTTATGCCTTGGTTGGTTCTTCTAATGAGAATTTCATTGTCCTTCATTACTATATTGGAAAGATATTGAAGTCCCATGATTCTAGGTTAATTCACTTCACACATCAAGGAACTTGTATAGTTTTTAATGCTTAATTTCAAGTGATTGTGGCCTAGTTAAAATTTCTAAAGATTTGAAATTGAGGTTGAATTGTTTAAGCTTGCTAATGATTGAATACCATTGTTTGTGTGACACTTTATTCTCATTTGATAGTATGATGTTATATGTGTTTAACTGTGAATCAAGACTGAGCATTTGATAGTGTTTGTGGGTATCACTTCTGGTAAACCCTCACAAGACTATAACTCGTCCACTGGGGACACCTAGGGGTTTAAAGGCTTATTGCATATACTAAATGCAATCGAGAGTGTCAGCGAAAGTGGCTTTATTAGTTTGTTTCATTTATGTTTTATTGTTTTTAGTTTGCTAGGGACTAGCAAAATTCAGATTGGGGGGTATGATAAGTCATGAAATATAACTTATTTACATGCATTTTAGAGATATTCTACTGGGATTGTGTTGCATTACATGTCTAATTACACTTAAATGGATGATAGTTGTTCAATTCATTGAATTACATGACTTGTGCATTTAAGTGTATTAATTTAATCCCTTCGATGTTAATTTGGGCTATGCTTGATTGCAAGTACAAGCTGGATCAGATTGGACAAATAGCACAAGTTGGAAGAAGCAGAAGAGAAGAAATGAGTGATAAAAGCACAATTCAGACGACTGAATTGGGACATCCAGGCGACTGGATGAGGCTTCAAGTGACTGCACCTTTAGGCGAGAACTCCAGAATTCAAATCAAGAAGGATCCAGTCAACTGGATGATGATCCAGTCAACTGGATGGTGATCCAGCCGACTAGATTAATTGTCCAAAATTAGGCAGAAACTCCAGACTTCGAGAATCCAGGCGACTGGATTAATTAATCCAAATCAGGCAAAAAGTCCAGGAGGCATTTCAATGAAGATCCAGTCAACTGGATGGTGTTCCAGGCGACTAGATTCGCACGAAATCAGTTTTAAAGAAAGCCTCAATTGTGTTTTAAAGCTCTCCAAACTTCAAGGCCCATTGGACCCAATTTGTTTAGGGTTTGAAGTCCGAATTAGAGAAGAGGATTAGGGTTAATAAAAAAGTTTAGATTAGACGGCTAAGATTAGACAAACTTACCCTCTCTCTCTCTCTCTCTCTCTCTCTCTCTCTCTCTCTCTCTCTCTCAAGCTTAAGTTTTCACTCTCATGGCCGCCTAAGCCCCTTGCTAGGGCTAGGGGCTATGTTTTCTTTGTAACGGTATGGATACTTTGTAATCTTATTGCTTTTTATTGATTAAATACAGTTGATTGTTAATTTATTGATTCCTAATTGATGTATGTTTTATTTCGTACTTTCTATAAGTTCAATCATGTTTTTCTTATGATTAAGGGGGAATATTGCATGGTTTTAATTAGGTCTCGTGTTTTATAATTTGAAAGGTTTTTCTAAATATTACTCTAGTCATTTTATTTTCTCCGATTATATAGTGTTCCTGAGTTCTCTTAGTTCAACCATGTCAAAAGCTTTTTAAGAGAATTAGAAAGAACGAAGAAGTAAGGAAATGAGACGACTCTTTCTTGAACTATATCATAAACAGATCTTCCCCTCCACACCAATCACGAGTTTTTCTTCATTCCTCTCGTATATCGTCGTAACGCCCTTAATGTGTCAAGCTCTGGTAAGGTTCTTCGCTTTGCATCAAATTAAACCACATGCTCCACCGCTTGTGCGGGCCCCCGTCAATTCCTTTGAGTTTCATTCTTGCGAACGTACTCCCCAGGCGGGATACTTAACGCGTTAGCTACAGCACTGCACGGGTCGATACGCACAGCGCCTAGTATCCATCGTTTACGGCTAGGACTACTGGGGTATCTAATCCCATTCGCTCCCCTAGCTTTCGTCTCTCAGTGTCAGTGTCGGCCCAGCAGAGTGCTTTCGCCGTTGGTGTTCTTTCCGATCTCTACGCATTTCACCGCTCCACCGGAAATTCCCTTTGCCCGAAAAATAATCAACTGTATACTGTTATTAGAATAAGGTTTTTAACCAGGATTATAAGGGAATCATACTGGTATAGAGAAACACCCCGAAACCCTAGTGTCTTTTACTCTTATATCTCTTACACTGTATACTGTTATTAGAATAAGGTTTTTAACCAGGATTATAAGGGAATCATACTAGTATAGAGAAACACCCCGAAACCCTAGTGTCTTTTACTCTTATATCTCTTGCAAAACTTCCATAAACCAAATTCATTTTACCTTTTTAGATATTGTTTTACATTGTCTTTTGAAAACATAACTCCCTGAGAATCGACAACCTCCTATACCGTACTACAAAGTACCGCTTATTATTGTGAGACAAAAATGACACTTGTAAGTGGTGTGGTTAATGGACAAAAATGACAAAGTTAATGCTCAATGTTGGACCAACCAACATTCATTGATTTAAGTTTTTGGATAATGATGGTGTTCCAAATATGTTTTATTAAACCGTCACAAATTGTGACACTTCCCAATGTTTTGACGGTATAACTTTTAATTTTAAGCTCCACCCAATAATACCCATGATTGCGTAACGGCTGTAATGGTTTTTGGTGCAACAACCATGCATGTTGCCAGATGACAGTGCATGTGTGTTGGTAGCTCCCCATTATAGCTAGGGGTGGGCAAAAAACCGCGAAACCCGACCCGCCCGACCAATCCGGCCCACCCGCTCGTCCGTCCGTCCGCCCGCTCGCATATATACGGACGGATACGGATACGGATATTTTAAATATCCGGATAACGGACGGATAACGGTTTTTGGAATTTTGGTCGGGTGGATATCCGTCCGCCCGACAATATTTAATTAAGTAATATATATATATATATACCCATCCTTACCCGCCCACTAATACCTACCCGATACCCAGCCAGCCCTGAGATTACTACCCAATACCCACACATACCCGCCCAATGCCTCACCCGATCACTCACCTACCACCTAATCTCATTTCTCACTCTCAGCCGGTCACTCTCAGCCTCACTCTCTCTCTCGTTTCCCAGCACCTCTCCGAGTATCACGAAATCATAGTCACCTCTCCGAGTAGATCTTCTCCACCGAGCACCGCAACGCAACGCCGACTGGATCTCACCGAGCACCGCAACGCCGACTGGATCTCACCGAGCACCGCCAAGCGAGATCTCACCAATCTAGCGAGATCTCGCCGGATCTGGAGAGATCTCACCAGATCTGGAAGAGATCTCGCCGGATTTGGTGAGATCTCACCAGATCTAGCATGATTCTCGCCGGATTCGGTGAGACCTCCGACCCATTTGTTCAGATCTGGAAATTTGTGTTGTTGATTGAATTTTTTTTTGCGTTTTTTAACTTTGTAGTTTGAGTTTGATTTTGGGTTTGATGATATGGTTAATACCCGATCACCCGACCGTTCTCCACCCGATAAACCCGATCACCCGAACCGTCCGATCCGACCACACAATGGACGGTCAACGGATTTCATTTCTTCAAACCCGAAGCTGTCGGGTAGGATAAAATATTTCTCCCAAACCCGAACCGCCCGACCCGAGCCCACCCCTAATGCCAGCAAGCTATAGCCAACAAATTATTGAAAGCTGAAAATATTATTATTTATATTTATTTAATTAAAAAAAGAAAAAGAAAAAGCAGCTACCCTTGGTAAAGCAGGCCTGAGGGTCCTTCTAAGTAGCAAGCTCAAGTTGGGGCAGACCACAATCAAATTATTGAAAGCTGAAAATATTATTATTTATATTTATTTAATTAAAAAAAGAAAAAGAAAAAGCAGCTACCCTTGGTAAAGCAGGCCTAAGGGTCCTTCTAAGTAGCTGTCAGCTAGCCATCACAAACTAAGGCAGCAAACATTGCCATTTTTGGATTGAGTTCCCAAGGCTCCAAAACCTCCCACTTTTACACAATTTTTTGTTTACCTTTTTGCCTTTTTACCATTTAATCCTTTTACTTTTTTAACTTTTGAATCCTCCATTAATGTGGCAGCCATACAATATCTTAAGTATTACATAAGATATCAATCTGTCACATGATTTCAGTTTCTAATAAAATATATGAATATTTGTGTTATAAAAAAAATTAATAATAATAATGAAAAAGAAATTCAGTTGGTACAAAGCATATCATAGCATAGCACACTATAAAGTATAAACAATGAGATAAAAACAACATTTCATTGAGACACAAATACAACAGGGTAGATATATCATATTCAGTAAAATGCTTCAGCTGTTACACTCAACATAAATTTTAGAAAAAGAGAATTATAATAATCTGTTAAGGATCTGTACCAACCCAAAATTTCGGGCCTTCGTTGTTGTTGTAGTAGCAGCAGTAATAATAATAATTAATGATAACAAACCATTCAAAGATGGTAGTAGCGAAATTCAGCACCAATAAAATCGGTTTTTAACTGCAAATCTACTATTTTTCCCCAAATTGCTTCCCTTGTAATCCAGTGTCCACTTCTCAAATGTACAGTCAACAAAGTCATAGTATCCACCATGCAAAGACACTTCTCCTTTAGCCACTTTTTGTTCTATCCATGGGTAAGTGAGCAGGTTCAACAAAGAATGGTTGACTGATTCCTGTAATAGAAACGTGTAAGAGGCTTAGACACTCAACATGCAAGAATTATTCATTATTCATTTTTTATTTTTTTATTTAATATATTGTCATATTTTCAGGGAAACATTCAATAGTTGCATTAGCTGTTTGATTTGCTGAAACCTTTCAGAAATGGAGAACCCCCATTCTAAGATGTGCACAAATATGTCTACAACCCTCATTCAAGCAGAATTAGCCTCACTTTTGAGGGATTGCCTGGTATTTCTAATCCCCACCATATGTAACTTTTTTGCATAACCTTTGTGCAAAGTTGATTTAGCCTCATTTCTAAGGAACTAGCAGGCAGGCATTCTAACCTGGTCTAAAGAGGAATTTTTATAATAGTCATAAAAAGCCCCATACTTTTCTTATTGGTTAGGAACAGAGAAATTTAAAGGAATACAAGTTTCAGAAGAGTGGTGGTCCTGTTTATAAAACAATAATGGGCATCGTCAATAATTCATCATAATTTGTGAAGAATACAATGTGTTTTGGTTATGACTAATCAGAAAGGGCAGAAAGGAGACATCTAACTAATCAGCAAATGCGTTTTGCACGATATTGAAACCTCCACTCACAAGCTTCAAACATGAACCCAATATCCAAGTGCTTATTTGACTTCAAAGAGAGAATGATTGTCTTTGCACCAAAAGGGAGTCCTTTTCATCAGATATATAATGCACTGAACCTAGTAATCATTTTCTGAATCCAATATTAGAGAACATATTTATGTTGTCACCCAAGTAAAGACGTGATTATTTATGTTGGATCAGACAGTCTCATTGGATGGGATTTGATAAATTAAGGATAAAAGTGATTACCTTTTCACAGTGTCTGCACTGCTGGTCAAAGCTTAGGTTGGAAGCTGCAGACTTTGTGTTTAACCTGGCATTCTTTCCAACAAGAACCCAACTTCTAATGAAGCTACTGTATAAAAGAGTTTAGCCAAGTGAGAAACATTTCTGCAATGTAATTTAACCCAAAGAAATGATACATGCAAAAGACTAGGTAAAAAGAGGATGGTGGTGTCTTAATTGAACCTTGAATCCACTTCATCTTGCATGCTCATAAGGGCACGAATGCCTCCACAGCGACTGTGGCCAATGACTAAAATGTTCTCAACCTGTAAAAGAAATTATCCTTCATCATTTCTCATAATAATAATTATAATATAATAAAAAAAATTCCTCTAGATTTGTTGTTGAATGGCTACCCATTTTGTTTTATATTTAAAATGCTAAACATAGAGTGGATTAAGTCACTGAATTTATATTCTTTAAATTTTCAAGAACCTTTATCATTCAGGAAACATTGGTTATGGACTTATGATCATGATTTGATAAATTTTGAAGAATAAATTCAAACTCCTAAAATTATTCTAATAACTTTGCAAAGGCAAGATATACTTAGTTTCCTGAAATTTTTTTCTTTCCCCAAACACAAGTTCACTCTCTTACTAAAATTTATTCTTAATAGTTTTAGTAAGACTTCCAGACTGTGCTTTGCGATAATCATTATTTGACTCTAGCACCCTATTTTTATCAAAGCATTTTATTGATCGATCCCCTACTACCCATATTTCCATATGCTTAGTGAAATGTTACGTCAGTTTGGCCACCACCAATAAAACATCATACATAAAATGGCATCTAAGAATACATAAGTCATGAACAAAGAAGCCTGTGTACTAGAATTCTAGGCACAAAATACTTACTTTAAGAGAATTTACAGCAAATTCTAATGCTGCATTTGTTTCTGAGGGTCCACCCTGCACAAGGAAAGAAGGAAAAAGGAAGGGGATAAAGACTTTGTGGCCTCAATTTTATCTGCTAAGAAGTAGAAATTCAAAATAAATGAATGCAATGTAATGTGCACCTCAAATGGGGGAACCAAATTTGCTACATTTCGGACCATGAATGCTTCGCCTGGTTGAATCCCCAGGATATTTGAGGGGCAAACCCTAGAGTCTGCACAAGCAATAATCATGAACTGTTCTAGAACACGTCAGTTTTAACAGGCTATCTATCCCGACATTTCAGAAAATAAATTGAACGAAAAAGCCAAAGCTTATCCATCCAAAATGTTCTCAACATTTGTACAACATGGGGAATAAATAATTATAACCAAAGCAGAAAAAAGTATCACCTTTGGTGCTTGACTCTCAGCAAGATTTTGAAAATGTTCCATGTTCTCCCTGTGAAAATAATATAAGTAAATTTAAAAGAAACTAATTGCTTTAGAGCTCAACAACCTTAGGCCAAAGTTATCTGCTGCTTACTTGAACTTATGCTTTTTGAATCTCAGAAATCGATGTTTCAGATCTTCAAACAAATCACACCCATTTTCAGTTTCAGTTAAGCTATCCAGCCTGCGCTTGTCAAATTTCTGAGTCAATCCCGGAGGCTCCTTCATAGCCTTCAATTCCAAACGTGAACCGGTTCTGCAATCATCAAAGAAAGACAATTGTAGCAGAATATAAAGGGGTGCTTGTGAATTCAAGATCAATGAATTATAAAGCGGCTGCTTTTAAATTAAAATAGAGAAGTATTTTTATCTGTCAGGGTAAATAGTGAAGTGTGCACAGTAGTTGTAATCTCAAAATCTACAACTCTCCAGTCTCCCCTATAAAAATCACAAACAACAAAAATTAAAAGCTTATGACACCACAAGGTAACCCATAACAACAGTAGTATTACAAGAGAAGCAGTCCATGGATTTGTAGCCAGGTGTAGGGGTGGTACTCAAACAAAAGAAAGTTTATTTGTACAAAGAACAATGAAATCATCACCCTTATAAGAAAAAATTTCAGACCCAGGTTCTAAAATTTGGTTCAAATTCCATAACAACGGGATGAACAACTAAATCAATTTTAGACATTTTCAATTCTATCAGAATTGGTAAATCTTAATCTAATTCATTTGAAATCGATTTCAGCCTACAGTTATAAAGAACACAGAAGCAGTTCAAATGCCTATAACATTAGGGAAATTAAACAAATTTGTAAAACAAATGCTGATTAAAAAAGCAACATACTTGAAAGAAGTCAATAATCTCAAATGGGTCTGTACAGTTTCTCCTGATATCAGCTTAGGACCATAGATCTGCCACACACACAAAAAAAAATGACAATAAATTAACAAACCCAGATAAAAATAAGAAACCACAAAGTGAGAGAGAGTGTAAGAAGTTACTGTATTTGTCTTGAACGAAGTTGTGCAAACATCCATGGAAGAATTAAAGTTTTGTGAGTAAGAGATTGGTGAAGGTGTTGATGCCATTGGAGAGGTGTTTAAGGTGAGGGGGGATTGTGAGAGTGTGGAATGAAAAGGGAGAATTGAGTGGATTAGGAAGATTCATAGGGAGAAGAAGGTGGGTGAGTTGGTTGGTTGGATCAAGAGACATTTGTGTGTCTCCAAGAAAGACGGAGAAACCAAAGTTAAAATAAAATTAATAAAAGACCGATTTGTTTGTTAATGTTAATGGCCAACTAAGCTTAAAGCTCTACCATGATGATGATGAGGACTTTACGCTTTTAAGATGTGATGTGAAGCACTACAGTCTACAGCACATGTGCCTCTTCAAGTTCAACTCACTTCTACATTTTGAGCCTCTTAACTTTATTCTCTATATTGGGAAAGTTAAACTAACATCTCCTCCTCGAAATTTATTGAAATTGCACTCCTTTTATAACAGAAATTCTTAAAATACTATTTTACCCTTTTTTTTCACATTTTATCCTTTTGAAATTTCTCATCTATCCTTCCAAAGACCATTTCTTTAGCGTCATTTGAGGGCCAAATTTGTCAAAAACACATATTTTATAGTTTTTCGGCCAAACATGTCCCTATTGATATTAATTTGAAAAATAAGCTCGTTGAAAATCGTTTTTAGGAAATGCAACTTTCAACAAAATTTTTACAAAAGACAACTTTCACGTGTGTTTTTAAAAAAAAAAAATAAAAAAAAATAGATGAAAGTCGTCTTTTACAAAAGACAACTTTCACGTGTTTTTTTTTATTTAAATTATATGAAAGTCATCTTTACAAAAGACAACTTTCATATAAATTTTTTTGAAATTTGAAAAAACACATGAAAATTGTCTTTTGTAAAGACGACTTTCATATAATTTTTTTTTTTTTTAATTTTGAAAAAACACGTGAAAAATTATAAACAAAAAAGGTAATAAAAAATCGTTTTTCACAAAAACGATTTGCAATCAATCTATTTTTCAAATTAATATCAAAGAGGCATGTTTGACCGAAAACATAAAAAAAAAAAAAAAAAAAAAAATGCTTCTTTTTTTTTTTTTTGCAAATTTAGCAGTTATTTGAGCCTCTTAATCTTCTCCCTCTCTTAATCTAAAGTCTAAAGACTCTAAACCCACCCAAATTGGCTACCAAACTCAAGAAGACAAGAAATCAAGGTTGTTTGGAAGTTTTGTTGTATTTAAGAAAGAAAAAACTGTTAAAAAGTAAGAGAAGCCAGCGTATAATTTGAAACCTCAAAAGAGGTTAATACAACAATAATAAACCTTAAGGGAGCTGAATGCAAGTTTCTCTATATTTAAATAAAATTATATTACAAAAATTAATTTGTGGAGTCACGTATTAAGGAATTACATTTGTTTGTCCCCAAATAGAGATTGACTGATAGCAAACTCGAGCGAGGTGCACTAAAATTTTGCATAAACACACCCTATGCAAAATAAAACGCCATTTGCATAAACACAACCATAAAAAAATAAATAAATAAAACACAAAAAAAAACAAAATGTTTGTCAAATTTATTATGTTAAAATGTATGTTGATTCTTCTTTATATATATGGTTCATATTATGAAACCATTCTTGTAATTGTAATTTTCACAGTAATTTGCACGAAGATTTTAAAGAATTTTTTTTTTTTTTTAAGTATGATATGATTTTATAGTTTGTGAAAATGTTATTTAATTATCTCTATTTTAAGCTGGACATTACTTCTATCATCGTATCTTTGTCATTAAGCAAAGTTATCATCTACTTTATTTGATTAATTAGTTACATAATCATTTGATGTAGCAATCAAACACTTTTGCACGGATTTAGCTTCCTTCATTTAGCAAAAATATAAGGGGAAAAAATGTGCATTTTTTACTCAATAAATGTAATTTATTAATTTATTTGTTCAAGTTTGATTGCTATTGTAGTTCATGAAATCTATATATATATATATATAAGCAAAGACCTTCAGCTGAGTTTCTGTCATTTGGCATGCTTAGTGTTGAGTTTCTACCACCATTTGACATGCTTTTTATTTATTATATATATATATATATTATATATATATATATATATATATATATATATATATATATATATATATATTAATATATAAATATATATTATATTATATCTATATCTATATAATATATATAAAAAAAAAGTTTTATCAAAGTTTTTAATGTGCTAAATCAGTAGTTTTTATTTTATTTTTTAAATTACATTATCAGTTTACTTAATAGACACCAATTAAAATAAGAACTCTTGGTTTTCAACTCTCTCCCTCTATCAATATTTAAAAAAAAATTTAAAAAATTTTTTAAATTACATTAAGGACTTTTCAATACTTAATAGACATCAATTAAAATAAGGGCTATTGGTTTTCAACTCTCTCTCTCTCTTTATCAGTAGTTTATATTTTATTTTTTAAATTACATTATCAGTTTACTTAATAAACACCAATTAAAATAAAATACTTTTCAACTCTCTTTATCTCAACATTAAACATACACTAAGTTTTTAATTATTTGTGTTAATTTTAGTTAACTCCTCCCCCAGTTTCTGCCATTTGGCATACTTAGTGCTGAGTTTCTATCATCATTTGGCATGCTTAGTGTTTGACATGTGGCAAGTTTTTTTTTTTACATTTTATTTTATATTTTCTTAATTTCTTTTTTCAATGTTTATCTATATCTATATCTATATCTATTTATATCTATATCTATATATATATAATATATAAAAAGCAGAGTTTTATTTTATTTTTTATATTACATTAGCAATTTACTTAGTAGACACCAATTAAAATAAATACTCTTAGTTTTCAACTCTCTCTCTATCTCAACATTAAACAAACTTACGGTCAAAGTTTTTAATGTGCTAAATCGGTAGTTTTTATTTAATTTTTTAAATTACATTATCAGTTTACTTTATAGACACCGATTAAAATAATGACTCTTGGTTTTCAACTCTCTCTCTATCAGTGGTTTTTATTTTATTTTTTAAATTACATTAAGGACTTTCAATACTTAATAGACATCAATTAAAATAAGTACTTTTGGTTTTTAACTCTCTCTCTATCATTAGTTTTTATTTTATTTTTTAAATTAAATTATCAGTTTACTTAATAAACACCAATTAAAATAAAGACTTTTCATAACGTACACTATTTTATTTTTTAAATTAAATTATCAGTTTACTTAATAAACACCAATTAAAATAAAGACTTTTCATAACGTACGCTAAGTTTTTAATGATTTGTGTTAATTTTAGTTAACTCCTCCCCCCCACAGTCCACACGTTCCTCCCACATGTTTTCTTTATTTCTAAAAAAAAAATTAACTCTCTGCCTCTGTCTCTCAACTCTTCCTCTACCCATCAAACCCAAACGGCTTTTCAGAGTTTATATGCTTCAATTGCTACCCCATACAATTCAAAGTCCACATATTGATTCTTTTTTTGTACTCGACTTTTGATTGCTCTTTATGTCTTTTCACTTATCCTATTCATTGAACTGATAGAATCCTAAGGTGAGTTTATTTTTTGATTTTTTTTCCCAATGAATTAGTAATTGTTTGTTTGTGGCTAATTTGCTTTCGGTGGGTGCGTTTGTGTAGTTTGAGAATTTTTGTGATTTTGATTGAATTTGTGGGTTTGGGTTTAGAATCAAGCGACACTCTTCTTTTTTAAAGAAACAAAAACTCGAGTATCAATGAAGAACTCGACGGAGGTGAGTCCATGTGGGTGAGAGCAGCCTAGAGCTCACAATGAGAAACTTCCACTCTATTTCTTACAAACTTTCTCAATGATATTAATCGAAGTGCTTTCCAGAGATGTCTTGAAATGTGTGTTGCAATCAATTGTGTAGGGACACTATTTTAGGGAATAGGATCCTCTCAATTTGAAATGAAATTGAGAGAGTCCATTTCATGGTCCATATTAAATATTACTGATCTAACGGTGTACAAACTGCCACATTATTTAAAATTTTAAATGACGTGGCAATATGTATACTATTAGATCCATGAGATAAAATCTCAACCATGAAACGGACAAATGAAGGGGTTTCCAAATGGAGAAGATCTCATTCCTTGTTTTAGGAGGAGAAGAAGAATAACAACATCCACACAATTTTTTCAAATATGGAACCACATTATTTTTTTAACTAATTTAATTCAATTTTATTGTTGGGTTTGTGTATGATAGTTTTGATATTCGTCTAGCTTTTGTTTTTCCAATGCTATAAATTTAATTTTTTGTTTGTGATTTAAAATTTAAATAAATAAAAATCTCGTGCATTGCACGGAGTACATGCTAGTGGGATTAAAAGCCTTCTGTTCTATGTAGATCTGCCATTTGTCTTTGAGATTGGAAAAAAAATTCACAATAAGATTTTTCATTTCGATGGGGAGGATAAAATCTTCAAATCATCAGGTTCCTAATGTAAAACACATTTATAATTAGTTAGCTCAATTAAGAGAAAATAATTAAACATTGCTTCTCATAAAAAAATAAAAATAAAAATAAAAAAATTAAACATTACTTTTTTTGTTTATATGAAATAGATCACACATTGTTTATCTATATCATGATTTCTAACATGTCATTTAGTTATTAGCTAGAAAGTTCTTTTGCTGATACTTTAGCTTCATTATCAAATAAAATGAATGTTCAATTTGTCAATCATGTTGGATGTTCAATCTTCAATTAATTCTATATTTGAAAGTTAAATTACACTAACATGTCTTGAACTTTCATATTGTTGCACTAAGATTCCCTAATCTTTTCTTCTTCTTTTTTTTTTCCCAGTGTGTGATACCAGAATTATTATGGATATCCCAACTGAAATGGAATTAGTATGGAAATCCAAATTGATAACTCGGTTAATAGGAGGATGGCTGGATATATTTGTTTGAGATATGAATATGAGAATATGAAACACTTAAAAATAAAAGATAGATAGGCTCACCACTCAATGGAATCCACCAATGAGATACAGAAACCAAACTCGCCACCCAAAGGAAGTCCACCCAAGGAATAAGAGTTAAAACAGAAGAAATCTTTCTTCTAAGAAAGCACAAAGCTTATTTTCTGAAAATTCAATCTCTGTTTTATTCATTCCAGCCAAATGGCTTATATAAATGCTTAGAACAACCCTCTAAGCACAGGAAAACGAAATTACATTAAAGGATATTCAAATGATATTTAAGAACTAGACAACATAATAAAAACATACATAGAACTTGAAACAAAAGTAAATGCCTTGAAAAACTACAAATTAAAGGCTGAAATATTTCCAAGAGAGTCCAATAAATGCTGATTCACTTCTTGGCAAATTCGTTCAAAATATTGGCTAGATTATCTGAATCTTCAAAATCATCATAATTGGGTTTTTTAACTTGAAATGGCTGACTGAAGCTTCTGGAAAATGTGGCCTTATTTGTTGGGCTTAAAAACACCAAACTTGGGCTTTTTAGACCAGATTGGGTTTGTTGAACACACCTGTGTCAGTCTCCCCCGGTTGACGAAGACTTGCCCCTAAGTCCACTTGGTCTTCTTGATCCTCATAGTAAGGAGAAAGATCTGAAACATTAAAGGTTGCAGAAACTTCATAATCACCAGGCAGCTCAATCTTGTAAGCATTCTCCCCAATGCGTTGAAGCACCCTAAATGGACCATCAGCTCGAGGCATTAACTTAGAAGATCGCTTAGAGGGAAACAGCTCTTTCCTAAGATGAATCCAAACCAAATCACCCTCCTTGAAAGCTGCTGGCTTCCGATACTTATTAGCTTGTTTGCTATACTTCTCCTTTTTCTTCAAAATTCTTCCTTGGATTTGCTCATGTAATTTCTTGATTTCCTTAGCCCGTTCTTCAGCATCTCCACTAAAATGTTTAGTAACTGGAAGTGGTGCTAATTCAAGTGGTCCAATAGGATTAAGACCATACACAGCTTCAAATGGACTATGGCCAGTAGTTTGGTTAGGAGATCAATTATAAGCAAATTCAGCTTGAGCTAAAAGAAGATCCCATTGCTAAATGTTCTTCCCCACAAAGCTTCTTAAAAGATTTCCCAAACTTCGATTCACCACCTCAGTTTGACCATCAATTTGTAGATGATAAGAAGAGCTGAATTGTAGTGTAGTACCAAGCTTCCTCCCAAGAGTACGCCAAAAATGACTTATGAACTTCGAATCCCGATCAGATGTGATAGTTTTTGGAACTCGGGGAGCTTAACTATCTCTCTAAAGTATAAGTTAGCAATATGAGAAGCATCCGTAGTCTTGTTACAAGGAACAAAATGCGCCATCTTTGAAAATCGATCAACAACCACCATAATAGAATCCTTGTTTCTTTGGGTTCGAGGCAATCCCAAAACAAAATCTAAGTTGATATCTTCCCATGGAGCTTTGGGAACTGGTAGTGGTGTGTATAAACTAATGTTCTTGCTATGACTCTTAGTAATTTGGCAAATTCTGCAACTTTTCACAAAGCACTCAACATCATGAGCCAACTTAGGCCAGAAAAAGTTTTCTTACACAAGAGCAAGAGTCTTGTCTCTCCCAAAATGTCCCGCCAAACTTCCTCCATGAACTTCCTGAATAATTGCCCTTCGTAAAGAACTTTGAGGAATGCACAATCTATTGTTCTTGAAAAGAAAACCTTTTTGCACCAAGAAATGATTGAATGAACCCTTAGAGCAACTCTTCCACACATTTCCAAAGTCAGGACCATTCTTGTACAATTCCTTGAGTACTTCAAAACCCAATACTTGCACCTCCATAGTGCTGAGCAAAGAATGTCTTCTACTTAAAGCATCAGCCACTTGATTCAACTTTCCAGATTTATGCTTGATAGAAAAAGAATAGGGTTGAAGGAATTCAACCCAACTAACATGCCGGCTGTTAAGTTTCTATTGGCTATTCAAATACTTCAAAGCTTCATGATCAGAATGCAACAAAAACTCATTTGGAAGGAGATAGTGACTCCAATGATCCAAAGCACGAATAATAGCATAAAACTCCTTATCATAGGTAGAATACTTCCTACGACTCTCATTCAACTTCTCACTAAAGAAGGCAATAGGCTTACCTTCTTGGCTGAGCACAGCACCAATTCCCAATCCCGACGCATCACAATCAACTTCAAAAAGCTTGTTAAAATCTGGAAGTATAAGCACTGGAGCTTCTGTTACTTTCTTCTTGATCAACTCAAAACTCTTTTGGGCTCCTTCATTCCATTGGAACTTTCCTCCTTTCAAGCATTCAGTAATAGAAGCAATGATGCTACTGAAAGTTCTTATAAAACGGCGATAAAAAGAAGCAAGCCCATGAAAGCTTTTGATATCAAGTAAAGATTTTGGCACGGGTCAACTGATTATTGCCTCTATCTTGTTGGGATTCATCTTGATTCCTTCAGCTGAAACCACATAGCCTAAGAACACAAGGCTATCTGTTAAGAAATGACACTTCTTCAAATTCATATATAACTTCTGTTTTCGAAGAGTTTGAAACACTTGATAAAGGTGCTCCATATGATCTCGTTGAGATTTTTTGTATATCAGAATGTCATCGAAATACACAACAACAAAAAACCCAATGAAAGGCTTAAACACATGATTCATCAGTCGCATAAAAGTACTAGAAGCATTAGAGAGCCTAAAAGGCATCACCATCCATTCATACAAGCCCTTTCTAGTCTTGAATGCTGTTTTCCATTCGTCTCTTCGCCTTATTCTGATTTGGTGATAACCACTGCGAAGATCAATTTTTGAGAAAATAACAGCTCCATAAAACTGGTCAAGAAGATCATCTATTTGCGGAATAGGAAAGCGATATCTAATGTTGATCTTATTCACCGCTCTACTATCAATGCACATACGCCAAGAGCCATTCTTTTTGGGAACAAGGAGTGCCGGAACAGCACAAGGACTCATGCTCTCTCTAACATGCCCCTTTTCTATCAATTATTCAACTTGTCTCTGTAATTCTTCATGCTCCTTAGGGTTCAATCGATAGGCTAGTTTGTTAGGCAATATAGATCCTGGTACAAGATCAATGCAATGTTGCATATCCCTCATAGGTGGAAAGCCATGGGGAATTTCCTTCGGAACAACATCACTAAATTCCTTAAGGAATGGAATCAAAGAAGGGGGAATTTTTGTTGGTTCTTTCTCTTCCTTTACCATAATTGCAAAGCCTTCACCATTCTCCATTAATGCTTTCTCAACCCCAGATCTGGTCAACAAATTAGTTCCTTCCCCAAAAGAAAGTTTAGGAACATGAACCATTTTCAATGGAACCAAAAGGACCTTAACTCCATCATTTTCAAAAGAATAAGTAGTTTTGAAACCATCATGCTTAGTTTTTCTATCATACTGCCAAGGTCTACCAAGCAACAAATGACAAGCATCCATAGGCACAATATCACAAACTACAGCATCTTTATAATTCTTTCCAATGGAAAATTCAACCAAGCATCTTTTATTTACCTTCACTTCATTGCCTTTGCGAAGCCACTGGAGTTTGTAAGGTTCCAGATGATCTTCAATTTTTAACTTCAGTTTCTCCACCATTGTTGCTACCACAACATTTTCCACCATTGTTGCTACCACAACATTTTCACAACTTCCTCCATCAATGATGACGTTACAGACTTTTCCATGAGAAGTGCATCTAGTATGAAAAATATTGTTCCGCAACCATTCATCTTTCACATAGGTTACTTTGAAGCTTCTTTGAACCGCAAGAGCCTCCTCTCGATCAGCATAAGTAATTTCTTCTTCCATAGCAACATGTTCATTAGTTTCTGGTGAAAAATCATCCTCATCTTCCATTTCCATATCTTCTTCCACAAGAGACACCATTTTGCGATTTGGACAATCAAAAGCAGTATGTCCAAAACCTTGACATTTGAAACACTTTCGATTTGTATTGGAAGCGATTAGACGATTTGAACTTGATGTAGCTTCATTCTTTGGAGTTGGCTTGGCAGCGGCTGTCTTTGGTATGGCAGTGGTTTTAGAAGTGGAATCACTCCCACAGTTAGAAACTCCATCTCGAGTAAAGGATCGAAAACTATTGCCACGTTTTTCTTTCAGTTGCTTCTCCACCTTCATAGCTAGTTTGCAAACATCATTGTAAGTCCAATATGGTTGTAGCTGCACCACATCATGATTTCAACACGTAACCCACCGAGATAACGGGCTATCATTTGCTCCTCTTGCTCAACAACATCACAACGAATCATTAGATGATCAAACTCCGCTGTATACTCCTCCACGGACAGCTCCCTTTGCTTGAAATTATGAAATTTCATAAAAGCATCTTGCTTGTAGTGTTCAGGTAAATACTTTCTTTTTAGCTCTTTCTCAAAAATTCGCTCAACGGTAATAAGCCAATCAATGAAATCATCTGGTTGCATCTTTCCTTCAAAATCCGGTATGTCCACCTTTCTATCAAAACCCGGTCGTGAATTTCAAACAAAACAGGGGTGGGGTGGAGTGCTCTCACCAGAGGAGTGACTATGGGCATGGTGGAATGGATTTTCATTATCACTTTCAGAATCATGATGCCTAGCACCACGTCCTTGATTCTCATACTGCTCCAAACGTTGTTGGAGTTCTTGAAGTTGCCTCCTTAGCTCATCCATTTCGAAATTTGTATGACCCCCATCATGGTCCTCCATGTTATAACCTTGATGATGATGTCCAGCCATTAAACCAAGCTCTGATACCAACTGATACCGAAATCATTATGGATATCCCAACTAAAATGGAATTAGTATGGAAATCCAAATTGATAACTCGATTAATAGGGGGATGGCTGGATATATGTGTTTGGGATATGGATATGAGAATATGAAACACTTAAAAATAAAAGCTAGATAGGCTCACCACTCAATGGAATCCACCAATGAGATACAGAAACCAAACTCGCCACCCAAAGGAAGTCCACCCAAGGGATAAGAGTTAAAACAGAAGAAATCTTTCTTCTAAGAAAGCACAAAGCTTATTTTCTGAAAATTCAATCTCTGTTTTATTCATTCTAGCCAAATAGCTTATATAAATGCTTAGAACAACCCTCTAAGCATAGGAAAACGAAATTACATTAAAGGAAATTCAAATGATACTTAGGAACTAGACAACATAATAAAGACATACATAGAACTTGAAACAAAAGTAAATGCCTTGAAAAACTACAAATTAAAGGCTAGAATATTTCCAGGGAAGTCCAATAAATGTTGATTCACTTCTTGGCAAATTCGTTCAAAATATTGGCTAGATTATCTGAATCTTCAAAATCATCATAATTGGACTTTTTAACTTGAAATGGGTTGACTGAAGCTTCTGGAAAATGGGGCCTTATTTGTTGGGTTTAAAAACACCAAACTTGGGCTTTTTACCCTTCAGTCAATGTTCCGTCCATTTGCTAACGGAGAGAACATGTGGCTCTCAAATGCCCAAAATGAAAAATGTTGATATGAATAATGAAGACTTGCTAGAGCTGTGGAGCAAAGTGAATAAATGATGGAAGCTAAACCCATGTAAATATCTTGTTTTCTATTTCCATGAACATTGATATTTGATGTACTTTAGGTGGAGAAGTGAGATATTGTTTTTATGCTAGAAGGTCTCCACTGACCGAGCAAGTCATTGACAGCTTCAAATCATGGAAGAAGATTCTTTGAGTACACAAAAGTATCAGCTCTGTTGTTTTTTCTTTCTTTCTTTTCTCCCCTTTTTTTTTTGTTTGTGTTTGTCTTGGGTTCCTCTAGTGTGCAAAGTCTAAAAAAAATTCTTTGTTTTTTTATAGGTTTGCATAGGATCTTGATGCATGTAACTATTTTGAGTGGTACGATAATCTGTTTACGGTGAGAAGCAAAAGTCTATTAAAAAATAAAGTTTCAATGCACAAAAATAAATGGGCTTTGTTGCCTCATTAGTGTGATTGTGATGGCCATTTGTTTGGTGCAATGGTTAATTGTGGTGGTGACATTTACTTGCAGTGACTATTTATGTATGAGTGCTAGACATTGGGTATTTGTACCCAAAAGTGTACATCACTAAACAAAATGAAAACTACCCAGTAGTTACACTTGATACATGTCTAAACAAAACAAAAACAAGAAGAAGAAGAAAAAATTACATGTTTGCTGCCCTTGTCAACCTAGGCCTTTGCTTCGCAAGTGTTGCCCTTCCTTTTATCACTTTGATTTGATTGATCCACAACTGATACTTGGCTTAACCTGCTTTTAGTGCCCACAATTGGACCTCTATCCTATATGACATAACAATGGAATTACGTGTTGGCAATGGGCCAACCTAGTTTTTCTTAGCACACGGATTTGGTGGTCCGTTGACTAGTCAATGGGTCCAATCAGACCAAGCAGAAAAATCTCAGGCCATGAGTAGTACCCATTAGTCCTTAGCAAGTTGAGTTAATGAGCTGGATCTAATAGGCTTCTCATGTGCCTTTATTGAGCTACTAATGGGCCTATAATGAGCTTTTAAAGAAAACTTAACTTAATATCTAATATATTTTTTTTTAAAGTAAAATAAAACAAAACTATCAAATGGAGTAGTGGTTAGGTGCAAAGGTGTAGACACCCCATTTTGCCACCTACATTCCATTCATAACATGCATGAGAGTTTTAAGGACTAAAAATCTAAAAACGGACCCCGAGATAGATATCTGTGCACATTTAGGGTTTTCGGTCCCAATTTGGTCCGGGCATCCGATTGACATAAAAATACATTCACACGAGTCATTAGGTCAACACGATCACGACAACATGACTTGCACTCAATTTGGACTCCAAGTGTTTCGACACGGAAATCTATGCACGTTTAGGGTTTTCGGTCCCAATTTATTATGGGCATCTAATTGACATAAAAATTCATTCACATGAGTCCTTAGGTCAACACGATCACAACGACACGACTTGCACTCAATTTGGACTTCAGGCGTTTCGGTACGGAAATTCGTGCATTTCTAGGGTTTTCAGTACCAATTTATTATGGGCATTCGATTGACATAAAAATGCATTCACATGAGTCCTAAGGTCAACATAATCACAACGACACGACTTGCACTCAATTTGGACTCCGAGCGTTTCAACACGGAAATCCGTGCATTTCTAGGATTTTGGCCCAATTTTTCTCGGGACGTCTGATTGTCACCAAAATAATTTTAAATGAGTCATTAGGTCAACACGACCAAAACGACGCGTCATGCACTCATATCGGACCATAAACAAGAAAGTTATTACTAATCAAAGTTTTAACGCTTCGGGTCCGCATTAGCTTAAATGGGCATGCATACATAGGATTGTATCTCACTCATGCATGCCAAAAACACTTTTGGAATGGCAGAAAAACTGATTTTTCTGCCCATGCACGTTCCACAATGCATGGCCAAAAGAGGCAAGTTGAAAAAGTCACACAAAAAAAAATGTTTTAAATGACCCAAAACACAATGCCGAATGGCACTTTAATTTTTCAAAACAATGCCGACCTTTAATTTTTAAGCCGGTAGTTCATTTTTTAATCTTAGTTCCGGCCGGCACTAAGATTTTAAAACATAGTGCCGGCTGGCACTGTGTCCTTGGACAATTTTCTGCATTTTTTTTTTTTTTGTCTTTTTTTCAATAAAGGGGGACAAGGCATGGTTGGCATGCACGTGAGGCAGCTGGTAGGGGGGCAAAAAATCAACCCCTTCCACCCCTCATTGACCCTTTGACACCCCCCATCTTCTATAAATACAACTATGGTCTTCAAGGCAAAGGGGGTTCCAAGGATAGAGAGAAATTGGTAGAGAGAAATAGGAATTTAGTACAGAAAATTTACTTGAAGCAAAACTCTCTTCTTCAAAGTTCTAAAGCCTTTAAAGGTTGAGAAATCTCACCCTTCATTGTCTTTAGAACCAAGATTTAGCAAAATTTTGCAACTTAAGTTTTCTTAAATCAAAATTCATTCCCAAAAGTCTTAAAGCTTTTGAAGGTTGATAAAATCAATTTGATTTTGTTCACCCTTCATCATCTTTACAACTTAGGTTTGAAATTATTTTTCCACCAATCCACATACTCAAACACTTCTTAGGATTACCCGTACAACCCACAAATTGTATACACATCCTTAAAGTCATTGAGTCACAAAGCTCACAACCACACAAGTTGTGATGCACATACTTGATTTTAATTTTGTTTTGCATGCGGGTTAGTTCTCTAACCCTTATGTTTTAATTTTTGTGTTCTTACATTATGCTTTAATTTATTGTTCTTACATTATGTTTTAATTTTTTGTGTTTATATTTACAAGTTCATTATGATTATGTGTTTAAGCTTACAACTATAACATGAACATCATATTGCAACCAACATAATAACAACACAGACAATTAAAATTAATTTGTTTGCACAACATACACATACATGCATTGACATTACAATATGCTTAGCCATTTTTAATATAAGAGGACCGATGTAAATCGGGCAAAATGGGGTGCCTAATACCTTCCCATTTTGTAACCAAGCCTCCGAACCAAAACCTTGGTTTGCATATTACAACAACATTTGATTTTCTTTTTACATAGATTGTAATTAGGAAATTCATTCAATATTATTTTCTTAGATTGTATTCTAGGGAAATTTTATTTGTAACATTTACACACACCATTTCATTTAGCAATTGTACAAATTCTAAAATGAAATAAAAGGGGATTACATTACTCTTGTCTTTGGAATTTCTTAATTTGTCCTCTAAAATAAATTAAGTGGCGACTCCACAAACAACATATCACATCAACCTTCAACCTCGAGGGTCGATTAAAACATTAAAGTTTTTATCCCATCATTTGAGACATGCTACCAATCTATTTCCAAACCGAAACCAAAATTACTTGAAATCAATTTTGGGGTTTTCGCTTCGGACTTTGAGAAAAGGGGCGAGGTTCTCACAGAAGGTTAAGAGTTTTCTCCCTTAGATCTCAAGTTTGAATCCATTCCCTCCAAATATTTTGTTTAAAGTGGGCTATTGGATCGAGCTGGCGAGGTAGATTGACAAGCCGGCCCATTAGTCACCCATGGCTAAAGAATCAGCCCACATCCTGGCCCACTAAACTAGTGGACTCCCTATGTGCCTAAACAGTATTGGGTCGAACAGCCCATAAGCCCAATGGACTAGTGGTTACGAGGCCATAAGCTTTGTCGATGTCAGAAATCGTCGCGATTATCTGACCTTGACCCCCATTAGGCTCGACGAAATCTCGTTATTTGGCAATGTGTGATGTGAACATATGTGCATATGAGTGAGTGTGTGTGTGTGTGTGTGTGCTCCAGCATACCCGTAGGCATGGGAATGGAGAGGAGGAAACACGAGATTTGGAGTCGCCACCAATTATCAAGAAATTGAAGGTGTGATTGGTCTCCTATGTCTAATTGGTTTTAATTTTCTTTATTAAGACATGCTAAAAACCAAGTCTTAAATAAAAAATTGATTCGGGAATTTGATTATGCGTGGGGAAGGTGTTAGGCACCCCACGACATTCGTCTGAAAACGGTTACCTCCCTCCAAGTGTTCATTATTTATTTGATCAAGCAAAATGTCGGTTTTAGTTTGGTACAAATATCCCGATGTTAGTGATGCATGCATTTCTACGCGGTTGGTTTTGTTATCTTTTGTTCCCTTTTGATTATCTTATCTCTATTAGGGTTTCCAGTGAAACAATGGCAGGGTGCACTTGAAACCCTAACATTGCTCACCAGAACAAAGTTTGGTTTGTTTTTCCATGATCAAGACCTCATTTACCCTTGGGTTACAAGGGTAAAGTGGTCCGTTGTATGGCAGCTTGGATTAACCCTTTTATCTTTGGGCTATTCTCCTCATTTGTTCGATATCTGAACGCATTTGAGTTCCCTATCCATGTTTGTACATGCTATGAATTCTCTGGGTTCGATGAAATGTGCATGAACTTAGACATGTGATTTTAGGGTTTTATGCATGCCATAATCACAAAGAACACACAAAAGGATATTTAAGATGTTCAAAGACCTACAAATGAACATAGACATGTGATTCTAGGGTTTTATGCATGTCATAATCGCAAAGAACATACAAACGGATATTCAAATGTTCAAAGACATGCGAATGAACCTATACATGTGATTCTAGGGTTTTGAATGCAATAATCACAAAAACATGCAAAAGGACATTCAAAATGTTCAAGGATGTGCAAATGAATCTAGACATGTAATTTTAGGATTTACATGTACAATCACAAGGAAAATGCAAATATAATGAAAATTTCCAAGAATGCAAACCTAGACTCGTGATTCTCGGGTTTATTGCAATGACATAAAGAGGATACAAACATAATCAAGAATATTCAATACACAAAACTTAGACATGCGATTCTAGAACATGCACCATCATAAAGAACATATAAAATCATATTCAAGAACATAAACCTAGATATGTGATTCTAGGATTTACATGCAATGCTATAATAAACAACACATTCAAACATGTGATTTTAGGGTTTATGCACAACACTATAATCACAAGCACAAATGGATGGGAGATGATAAATTTCAAGGATGAAAAATAGGGTTTTAGAGCTTACCTAGTGAGGGTATGGAAATTTGGACGGCGCTTCCGCGTAATGGATGAAGTTTAACCTCTCGGGACTTAGGCAACGCTTTCGAATTGTGGTCGGAAGTCAAAGTCAGCTTTCCGAAATTTGGGCGGAGTTCTGGCGTCAAAATGGTGGACTTGGACCAAATGGGTCCCGGATTCGGAATGGTCGGAATCCAAGAGAATCTTCAATAATGGCTTTGGAGCTGGGCTCAGATTAGGGCAAGACGGACCCGATTTCACTCTCATTTCTCTATTCGAATGGCGTTTTCACATAAATCGAGACTAACCAGAGCTTACACCAGCATTACCTCACCAAGATTTAATTCTTCTTGCCCTTCTCTATCTCGAAATCAGGGCTTATTTATAGACCTTCACGTAACATGGTGTTGCGTGACACATCACCTTCACGCAACATGGTGTTGCCTGACGCATCATGGTGATGCATCACACACATGATGCTGCACGATTGCCTCAACCTTCTTCTGGTTGCTTCTTGCTCAAGTTTTCTCCAATTTTCTAACTTCTTTGGCCGTTTTAATGGACCCTTTTTGGACTGCTATTCGGAGGTCTTCCCGTACTCTGATTTGATAAAATTTGATGTCTATGGAAAATTAGTATCGTCTTCTTTCCAACAAGACTGATTTTGCGCGATTCGGAGTTCTATGCAGGAAACTACAGCTCCGAGAAGTAAGGCACTTGGGCTAATTTCTGTTACAAGTCTTGTTTTTCCCAATTTTGCGGTGAAGATTCTGGTCAGCTCAGAGATGCTCTCCACGGACCAGGACAACCAGATTGTTGATAATCTCGCTTTCTTTGACAAGGTGTTTGCTTTTTGGATCACCTTGGTGAGGATTTGCAAGAATCTGTATGCAAAGGTGGTGTGCCGGATAGTCGTTGTTGGCAAATTTCCAACATTTGAGCTTGTTTTCGCCGTTTTTCCCGCTTCTGGTTGACTTAGCTCCCAATGTTAGGTTTAGGCAATCTTGGAATTTCCAGAAAGCTTGCGATGTATACTTTCCAATGGAATAGAGTTTGTGGTGATTTGATTTCAGATCATAAAACTGTGGTCTTTGGAATAAGGGCAGCCATAGTGATTTCCTTATCGGTGGACCGTTTTCTGACGAAGATTCCAGGCAGTTCGGAGATTCTCTTGGCGAACTGAGACAACCAAGTTGTAGGAAATTTTTCCTAGTTCAGGAAAGGTATTGCTTTTTGGACCACCTTGGTGCGGATCAGGAAGAATCTGTTTGCAAAGATTGCTTCCAAGTGGGCCTTCTTTTGTCAAAAATACTTAGCAAAATTTTACAAAGTGTCAGGCCGGTTTTCACTGTTTCGGTCATAAATTCTTAGTTTCAAGTCCATTTTGAGTCCTTGAACTACCAATCTGAAGGTCTTCTTGTGCCCCTTCAAATGAAGGCAAATAGGTCAACCAATTCTTGACTGGGCTTGGTTACGGTTCCAATCAAACTTTGGTCAAACTCAGCCAAACTTGGTAAAATCCATCCATCCTCAAAACGCAGCCGTGGATTGATGTTTCAGCATGTTTGGGTGATTTCGACTGGTTTTCGGGCCAATCGGGTAGCCTTGTTTTACGTGCTGAGTATCCGAAAAATTTTGAGGGTCAGAATGGGGTTATGACAACCTTTTTGCTAATACTTGAATAAAATGTATCAGTTAAGAGGATTGCCCTTTATTTTTCTTCTTTTAAGTCATCTTGTTAGGTTTATCAGGGATCAGACATGTCCTTTGATTATGGCCCCATTGAAAGCAATTCCCACTCTAATGTGGTTTCTTTCTTACTAACAGTGAATGCATTAATTCTTACATTTTTAGGTCTGCCTACTCTCTGTAAATTTTGGAGGCCAAATTGGATCATAACTTATTCTTGGCCATTGTTTATGGCTTGAAAGCGGGTTTACCATCCACTTGTAACTCTTAAGAAACGTCTCTTTAGTGTACACAATGTGCACATAACTCTTTAAGTTACTTCCCATTCACAATTATTGTAGTGGTAGCATGAAAGCATAGGATAAGATGCAAGTCAAGTCTCATATATCTCCCATAAGGCCATAACCACAAGTCCTCTCTTTCAACTCCACCATATATCTCCCACCATAAATGTACTCTATCTCATATTTGGACAACGATTGCAGCTTATCCAACAAAGTCCACGACTCATGACGACAGTGTGCCTCAGGATGACCATAAAACCCCGTGAAGCGCCACAACTTTCCATCCGCAGAAGAGACATTCAAATCAATATGGTGTTGGGAGAAATTGGAGATGGTTACATTCGCATCATCTTTCCAAAGGAGAGCCAGCCCTCCATTGCGCCCCAAGCTAAGAACAACAAAACAACCAGAGAATCCCAGCTGAAGATGGATGTACTCAAAACACTTCATATCTAATTTTGTTTCCATAAGGAACAAAATCTTGGGTCCTTGTTTCCTCACTAAGGTGTGAAGAGCATTAACTGCACAGGGGTTCCTAAGCCCCCGGCAGTTCCAACTTAAGAGATTCATTGGTCCTGGTGAGGCTGGGTTCCAGTCTCCACCGATGTCAAAAAGTCATTATCATGGATGAAACCAACCACCCCCACCTTACTACGTTTCCCAGTCGTAGCTGCCTCGTTGTTGTCACCATACTCCACTAATGACCCCCGTTTGGAACCTAAGAGTGGCTCTGAGACTAGTGATGAAGTGATTGAACGAGACATGCGCTGCCATGTAGCCCCATTGGACGCCTTATGAATATAAATCTCATGCATAGTCTTAAGGTCCTTTATAGATAAATCTGCTAAGGGAGAGATGTGGCCTGCTTTGCTTCTACCTTTTTTCTGTATGCCCCCACGTGCCCTTCTATCTAGCTTTTCTCTTTGTTTAGGGACCAAATTACCCCCACTAGGTCCCACAGCGATGAAGTGCATTGTAGAAGAACCTGGGAGACCCAAAGAGGACGTGGTTGGAATCGAGGATACAGGATCCGAAACTTGTGGAGAATGGGACACAAATCCTGCAGGTCCAACTGGCAGCTCTCCTAGCGAACCCAAAACTACAGCATCCAAAACATCCTGAGTTGGCATGTGAGCCAAGTCTAGAAATCTGTGTTGAAACAGTTGGATTGACTTATGAGATTGTGACGGATCAAATGGAGACACAAAAAATCCGGGATCCCCTAGGATAGAAGAACGATCAGTGCCCATGGATTCCGGGATGCCCGTAACAGCCTTACCTACCCGGACGCTGGTGTTCCCTTTGAGGGTGGGAGTGAGGCAGAGTGGTATGGAGGGTGCACTTTCCGACTAGCACCATCGGCTCGGAGCCATGCCCCATATTGACCCGTATCCATTGTGAGTGATGGATAGTGCCGAGCTTCATGGCCAAGGAGGCCACACCTGAAACAGAAAAATGGAAAACGCTCATATCGATAGTCCGCCCAATATCGCTCTCCCTCTGAACTGGTAAAATGACCCCCCCCTGCACAATGGTTTATAGAGAGGGAGCTCAACCCTGACACGCAGGAACTGGGCTTGCTCTGACTGCTCAGTACGCCCATCAACCTGCAGGCATCGCCCCATGCTATTCCCTACCAATGTTTTAATCTTCGGAGTCATAAGATCAAACGGTAAACCCCACACTTGCACCCAGAACTATGCGTGGGTGAGAGTTACAGAGAAAGCATTCATCCCCTTATCCCACCTACAAAGAACTAGTAGGTTGTTGTCAAAAACCCATGGGCCATTATCCAACACCCACTGAAGCTGGAATTCTGTAGGAAATTGGAACTGTAAAAGGTCATTTCCAACCTCAACAATACGAAGCGACCGACCCATTCTCCATATCGCACGTATAGTTTCCTTTGCCGCACAATAATTGATTGGTTTCAGAGATAAAAACTTGCTGACCAGGCTCAATGTACAGGCAGAAAGCTGATCCCCCCGTTGTTCCTCTGATATCACAAAAGACTCTTCTTCATCAACCGTAAGGGTGATGTTTTGGAGGCGGTGTCAGACAAGGGACAAAACCTCGGTAGCCCGAGAAGAAAAACTCCAACCTAATGGAGAAGAAGAAATCTCAACATTGGTTGATCTTTCGCCAGATCTGTGGGATTTTGGGTGATATCTTACATGATCTGTGGTGGATGGTGGAAAAATCTATTTGGAATGCTACCCCCTCGGGTATGTACTCTGTGCAATCGGGGTATACTTGCTTGGAAGCAGACTTTCGGACTCTGGTAGAGGGTGAAAGCTCCTACAGCCAGTCCCGCCGCCAGTTCTGAAGGAAATTTTGGAAGCTCCAGCTCCCAGGAAAAGTTAAACACTTTCTCTAGAGAGCCTACCATGACACTTTGCCTACACATTTCAATCTTTACCGAAGGACGATTAGAGACTCGCCGTTGTGTACTATTTGCCTTTAAGATGCTGAAACAGTCCCAAACATCTTATGGCAATGTCCTTTAGCTCAGAATACTTGGGCAATTACCAGGGGACCCTTCCATAAAATGAAGAACGGACTGGACAACTTTGCTCAGTTGCTCTCCAGCATCTTCTCTCGTCTACAGCCGAAAGCAATGATGGAATGGGCTGTGATCTCATGGGCAATTTGGAATGCACGGAACCAGTTTATTTTTTAGAAACGGCAAAAACCTCCAGACCTGATCCGTGATACGGGGATGGACTTGCTGCATCATTATCACTGCGCTTCTACTGTTATTGGGCTGTAATGCTCGGGTTTTTTGTCTTTACTTGGGTACTAACTGTTTACCTCTCCCAAGTGTGAATAGGGATCCCATTCCTGGTCTGATGCTTCTGCGATTTACTTTCTCTATTATCGCATTGTTTACTTGTATTCTCCTCTTAAGTTTTTAATAAAATTCTCTATCTTAAAAAAAAAAAAAAAAAAAAAAAAAAAAAATCTCTTTCCAGTAAGTTAAATGCAGTGAACATATTTAAGCTGTGAATTCACACCATAAAGTTGGGCCTTTCAAAATAACTCTTTTGGCCCAACTGATGTGGGCCGCCGATTTCACCCGCATGCTTTCCGAGGCTGTGCTTAATGTCCTCCTCTCCTTTTGTCTTTACCCTTTTTTTTTTCTTTTTTTTTTTTTTTTTTTTTTTTTTTTTTTTTTTAAGCCACTTCCTTGACCCTGGCCCCACGACACATGTTCCCTGCAACCTGAACCTGGTTTCACCAACTTCCAGAAACTAGAAAATATAAAACGATATTTTCTTATTGTCGTAGAATAGATAGTCTCAGCTTCCAGCAAGATTTTTATACACTGAAAATATCTGAAAAGTTCAAAGTTCTGCATTTGGATAGGTTTATATAGATGCGTCCAACACAAGGTGGATTAGATACGAGTTGTCTATAGTTTTCTTGGTCATTAAAGGATGTAGAATTCGGAAATGCAAAAACATAGGAATTACAAGTACACTATAGTAATGAAAGCCTATTCAAGTCTAAAATTTCCTGGGAAAGATGTTACCAACATCAATAATACACATCACATCAAAAAAAAAAAAAAAAAACATCAATTCTACACAAATGAATGTAGGTTTCATGTCATCTTCTTGTCATGCTACTAACATGCGCTCTCTCTCTCTCTCTCTTAAAACAATTTTTTTTTTTTTTTTTTAATTTATAAAAACTACAAGTATTGTAGGAATTTTCATAGCAATAGACTCATATTTGTTGTAAACGTTGTAAATAAGTTTCACATAGTTTGGCATTCAAAGGTTAATTTCTTTTGGCATTCAAAGGTTAATTTCTTTTAGTTGATAGATGTGTAGGAGACAATTCACCCACGGTAACTCTCCGTCCAAAAAGACAAACATTTATGCCTATAAATATGTAACAGTTTAGCATTATAGGATGCATAAATATAAGAAGTAGAAAGAAGACAGTTTACAATATTGTATAGCTAACCACTTAATATAGACGTTCATACATTTTCTTATCTTCATATTTATTCTCGTGCTATTTTCTTTTATTTTACAATAATATTGATTTTATTTATTTTTAGTAACAAGTATGCCATATTAACCTTTTTCCAAATCAAAAGCAGGTAAGAAAATTCACATTTGGGCTTTGTTTGTTTCGCTGTAAAATATTTTCCTTTGCAAAATGTTTTCGGGGAAATGATTTTTTTTTTTTTTTTTTTTTTTTTTTTTTTTGCATTCCGGAAAATGTTCCGAAACATATTTTGCAGTGTTGTGTGAAAGATAAAGTAGAAAGGACAAGGAGTGAGGCGTGCGTTTTTTGAAAATAGTTTACGAAAAAATTAGGCATAAACCATTTTCCAAATTTTAACAAAAGATATTCCGGTCAACGAAAATTATTTTCCGTTTTACCACAATTTTATAGTAAAACAAACATCCGCAAATCTGGAAATATTTTTTGAAAAATATTTTACAGCGAAACAAACGGAGCCTTGATCCGAAGTTCTTTTCTTTCTTACATCTCCATGCTTCTTTTTTACATAGCCTTAACAAAGAAATAGCACATGGATTTCCAATTCTTCCCAGTCCCACGGTCAAGTGAATAACTCTCATTACTCAACCATTAAAAAAGAAAATTCACTTTAAACTCTATAATTGAAACTTCAAAGTTTAATTTGTTGTTTCAAAATTATAGGGTTTAATTAACTGGTTTTTAAAATTTTAAAGTTTCATTTATTACTTTTTAAACTACTTAATTTAATTTGTCATGCTCCTAAATTACAGGGATAAAAAAAAATAAAAAATCTTTATCTAAGCAGGCGGGTGGGTTTGATAATTGATATTCTATCCTCCAGCAAATTATTGGAAAAATTGACCGCTTTACAAGACTCAAACCTGCACGTGTACGCTTTGCCCAAGAGTTTCTTTGCACCAAATAATGATTAATTCATAAAATACGATTATCACGTGTTTGTGCCTTTCGCATTCGCTCTTGTCAATTGTGTCATCAAAGAAAAAGACAAAGAATGACAAATACCATCACAAAAGTAGACCAAGACAAAACGATGAAAACATCACTCTCAGCATAGGTGCTAGAAAAAGAAGAGCAATATTTCATAAATAATCAGGTTTAACTTAGTTTCCTAAATAACTTACCCAAAAAACATAGAAGATATGACATATACAAAACAAAGAGGGATCTTGCTCAATAATCTTAAAAAATAATAATAATAATAAAAATAAATAAATAAATAATGTTCTAAAATTATTGAGCAATTTAACTTTAAAGGACAAGAGAGAATTTTATGGTGTTTAGCTAGGGATTGTATGAACAATACCACAAAATAGAGAAGAAAAAATGAGAGGAGAGAAGTGAAGGGAGAAAACAACATACCTAAACCAACATGCCTCAATACTTAATATTCAAAACATTCAATATTATATTGGTCAACTCTATCTTCTTTTGTTTTTTTTGCTAAACATCTACTTACCATTAAATGGAAACACCCAACATAGAGCCTCTCAACCATGCCTCTAACGCAGAGGGAGGGAGAGAATTCTTATTACAAGTAAAAGCATGGTTAAGATTAATAGCAAATTTTCTCTCCTAACCCAACAAGAACTACAAGCAATAAACGAAGAACTAAGTAACTTAGCATTCCAACAAAGAGAGTTAATCTTCCACAACTGGCTATTCACGTCTCCATTTAGAGCATCAAAACAAATCTTTGCGTCCCCTTCAACTGCAATAGAGCAGTAACCTTCAGATTTTGCAATCTCTGTTGCCCAGAGAATGGCGGAAGCCTCTGCTATTAGTGGGTCTTCATGGGATAATTTTAGACCAAGCTTTTAGGATCTCTCCATAATTATCCCGAGCAATTATAGCTAATGTAGATGATTTTTATAACAAGGCTGCATTTACATTGAGCATAATAAGACACTTATATAGACTGTAAATCTTAACTTCTCCTAGTAAAAGTGTCCAAGGGTTGGTCAAACTCAGGTTGATGCTCAACCCATCACTCAACTTGACCTTTTGGTGTGCGTGGTGAACCCTTTCACTCGTTATTGTCTGACTCTGATAGATCAGACAATTTCATTCACAACACACATTCTAGTCGTTGATATGACTCGAACGAGTCATCGGGTATAATAAAATTCTCCACAACCAATAACAAAAAAATCCAAATTGCAAATTACTTTCTTTTAAAATGTCAATTCTCTCTTATTAAAAAGACATAAACACATATCTATTACTTTATATATTTTTTTATATATATTTGATCTAAGGCTAAGCCATGTGAAAATTGCAAACTATTTCCACATGTATTATTTAAACAAATCACATGACTCATTAAATAAGTCATGTGACAAAGTAAACGTCGATGATCTTATAAATTGCCACATAGTTGGTTTGTAGTCCTAGGTTACAAACTATTTTGTAACCAAACTCTGTCCTATGTTTTAAATGTAAAAAGTTAGCTCTCTATTAAAATAAATGGTTTTGTATTAAATTACACATACCCACCAATAAGAATACATATTAAGGCTTGGAACTTGTTAACAACATTAGGGCTTCTAATTAATGACAAAGTTTCTAAACAGTAAGTCTGCTTCTACAAGAAACACAAAATGCAACCACTGATTAGTGTAAAAAAACTTACAGAAAGCATATCATATAATTAAGCATATTTTATCCAACCAATGGAATAGCAAAATATTTGAGAGTGTTGCCCATAAAAGTAATGAATCCAAAAACCACATCAATTTACAGGATCAAACTCATTGAGGGGATAGTTCTATAACATAAGCTTAAAAGATCGGTATCAACACCATTGCCAAACTTAGTTCATGACCTTAATGCATCAAAGCTTTCAATGCATCTGGCCTGTATTCACCTGAGAGCACTCATACGGCTTTGATTGACACTTTATATAAGAGATGCACAACCAAAACGTGGGATACTTCAGCACCCAATTTTTTTCTTATTATTGTTTCTACAAGTAAGAAAAATCACATAAAGCAATCAATAGAAATTATATAAGATTGAAATACAAGATTAGGGGAAATGAACATAGCATATCTAGAGCTCAAAACAACTCTGGTATAATAAATTCAATACTTATACACCATTAGCTCTTACAACTAAGTTTTCAAAAGTAAATAACGAACTAGAGCATTTTAATCAAACTTTTCATCAAATAAATTAATTGTTCTAAATAAAAGTCACACTCACATTCAAAAACTAACTCAACATTTTCCAATAGAGTAACTTATACAAGCCAATGCCTCTCCATACCACAGTGAATGTGGCATACAGAATTCATATACCTGTTGTCCAATCCAAAAATGCATTCTAGATGACATAGAGCAGACTGCTGATCCATAAATACCATTCAATAGCCAAAAAACACCTTAGGTAGCTGTATACTGATTCATTTCAAAATGACCAACCAGCATGAGGCAACACATAATGAGAAACAGCTTAAAATAATTTCTATTAAAAAAAACACAAGAGGCACATTTCATTTCATTTATTTTTTTTTATGAGCATGATTCTAATCCCCAGCCTGCCATCCCTTCTTTTAAACCATTTATTACAAAAAATTTCCAGCATCTTAACATACATCAAAGGGGATGATCTAAACAACCAAACATCTTATAAGAATTCAACCCTTGTTTTAACTAAGTAGAATAACTGGTCCAATGAAGTCACTAAAACATTGTCGATGAGCAACTGCATAATAAAAAAAAAATAAAAGCAAAAGCAAAATAAAAATTCCCTCCTGAGAGTGAGGAAGAGTTAGATAAGGGAAAAAGAGGGGGAAAAAGAGAAGTTGGAAATATAAGGATGATATATGCCTGCATTTCCAGTTCAGCAGATTGCGGCATAGTGCACATTACATGCAACCAACTTGGAAGCAAGGGGAAACCCTTTTTAGCACTGTTTTTCAAGATATGAAAAGCCTATAGAGTTAAAAAAGAAAGGTCAAATGGCCTCTACACATAATTCCGATTTGAAACATAAAGATATATATGATCAAAACAAGAAAACAAAATGTTCCAACTATGATATATATGACCAGCTCTAAATTTTATGATTCATAAGCAAAATCAAATGAAAAATGCCTCAAGATAAATAGCAAGAACTCCAACTGTCACCTAAGCTGGGGGAAAACAGGATCACAAGATCCTTTGACAACTAATGTTTGCTTCTCTGCTTGCCGAACATTTCACCTTTCAAGAACATAAAGTCTGCAAGATAACCAAATCAGTAAAACAAGAAAATGGGATGAAGGGTCAGATTTGAAATATGTCCGAGTCAGGATTAAAAGAAAATTTTCTTCAGTCTGATGATGTACAGGCACATTTTATACTGTCTACTCCAATTCCCGGGATCCTACATAACAAGCCAGATTCCTCTGTAGTTTTTTTTCTTTCTTTCCTATTTTTTTTTTTTTTAAGAAGTGAGTTCGAACAAGTGACCTCCGCTTCAATGTCATTGACCAACATACATTGCTTGGATTTGTAAATTCTACGATCTCTCATATCCTCAAGCACAGAAAACAATCCAGTTTGCTGAGCTTAAGAAACTAGTAATACCAGCTCCACCTACTCTTCTACACAAAAATCACCAATAATCAGGACCAAGTTGTAGGGGCAACTGCTTTTATCTTCCAGTGTACTTTTATTATAACTTTTTTTTTTTTTTTCCTTTTCTTTCCTTATTTGTAATTATAGATGCACCAAGTGAGTTTTGAACTCACAACCTCATCCTCCACCCATATTCTTATCATCTCATGGAAGAAGGATATACCATTTGAGCTCACTGGCTGTATACTTTACAACTTTGTTGGGACAATAGGATTCAAAATAAATTATAATTCTTTATGCTAAGCATTTGGATTTGAGGATTTAAAAACTAAGGGATTTAAAGAAGCCTAGTATAGATTGCTTGATATGAATTTTAACAATATATGAAGTTTGACGACTTTGAGCTTTGACAATTTTGCTCCAACAATAATACTTACATAACGATTTTGGAATAACATGTTATACCTAATCATTTCAAATCCACATATTAATAAAATTTAAATCAATTCATAAATTTCATCAACAGAAAACTTTATAATTATTAAAGTCACTTAAACTAAAACCGACACACCATTGATACATTATAGATGGGTACTGTCAGTTTTATACTTAATATAGGAGAATGCTAAAGGTATTATCAGTTTTACTACAAAATTCTTACAAATTGACTTGACAATGATTGTTATTGGTGTCACATAAAAAATAAATAACTTTATTACTTTTTGTCTTGGATTTAAAAGTTAACACATCAGTTTATAAGGCTAACCTAGTAAATTTGTAGTATCCTAGCATCACTCATATTTAATGGCAGCAACTTGGGCAACACGTATAACTTTTGGAGGAACCTATTGAAACCAGATCCTGTTTATGATTATGTAGCCAAGAGGAGGAAACAACCCTCTTTTTATCAGTTAAAAGGCAATAACTAGCAGTAGTTGGTGCAAATTATATAAATTACTAACTTAAAAGAGAAGCATTGAACAAAATGCTGAGAACATCTACATAATATACTTTTACAAAGCATAAATAAAGCACAACAAGAAGCTACAACAGCAGCAACAAGAGGTACAACAAGAAGAAGAAGAAGAAAAAGGAACGAGTCTTACTTCACCAAGTAGCTAGCGGCTTAACCTTTAAGTATGGGCAAGCTACTCAAAAACTCGTCAAGACCCTCGAAAAATCCAATCCCTTCAATGTTATCCTCCACTCCATTCCCAGCCCCATGCCCTTCACTAATTCCGGGCGCAGGCTCCTCCACCTCATTACTAAACTCCACATTGAGATCCAACTTTCCCAATTCCGCCACGCCGGCCCTCCTCCTTGTACTGCTGCCGGCTACGGCTGTCTTCTTACCCTTACTCGACTCGGCCTTGGAAGCACCAGGGTCGGCCCCACCAGCATTATCCAAAACATCACCACTCCCCTTCTTTACCCTCTCATTCTGAGTTCGCTTGGGGGGTTTAGTCGCGGAGGCGGGGGCGGGGGCGGCTCTTCTCTTTGACCTCCTCTTCCTCCTACCACTCTCCCACTCATCATCATCGTCATCATCGGGTGAATCATCGCTTGATTCGGAGATTTCCACAAAGTCGTCCTGGTCGTCGTAATAAACCCAAGGCGCACTCTTGGTGTTGGTGTTGGGGTTCTTGCGTTTGGAAACGTTTGGGGTTTTACCGGATGTGTTTAAGGGACAAGCGAACATAGGTGAAATGGGTGACCATTTGGATGAGCCGCTGGAGTCTTTAGAAGAGAAGCCTAAAGGGAAGAAACCCCAACAGCAAAAGTAGGTTTCTTTAGCAGTGTCCGTTGTCACAGGCGGTGACGGTATCATCACTGCGTGGAATGCCCTCTTACAGTTCTGGCAACGAAGGCTACACTCCTCGTAAACCCTAGGATACTCGTAGAGGACGTAGCAGTACGGACACGCTGTCCAGAAACTCGGCGAGTCCGACTCAGCTCGAGTTGGAGGTGGAGGTGGAGGTGGAGGAGAAGGAGATGGAGGTCGAGGTGGTGGAGGTGGAGGTGAAGAAGGAGGTGGTGGAGGTGGAGGTGGAGGTGGAGGTGGTGGAGGTTGCATCCGAGTTGACTCAGTGACATTGTTGAAACTCGGTCTTTCTTCTTCGACTATTACTCTTCCATCCTTGGTTCGAGGGCTTCTTCTCACTGGCTGTGGTTGTAGTAGTTGTGGTTGTGGTTGTGGTTGCGGCGGTCTGAAGTGATGTGTCTGAGTGGACCCAGACCCGGACCCGGACCCGGAGACAGAGGCCGAGATGATAATGAGCGCGTGATCATACTCAGCTTTCTTGGAAGCGTTGGAGAGTACAGACCAGGACTCAGAGACGAGCCTAAAAGCTTGATCGGCGTAAGCAAGGCGGTTCCTTTCAGGATTAAGAAGGAGAGCGAGTCGACGATAACGAGCGGCGATGAGGTCGAGGTTGTGAGTGAGGCGTTCGAGTTGAAGGATGGCATAACAGTCATAGATTCCATTCGCGATCGGTGACTCGCCAGCAAGGATCGTGTCAGCCACGGCTATAATTTGGTCCGCCAACTCGATCCTAAACCTCAAATCAGAGTCACGCGCACGGATCGCGAAGCTCTTTGCACCGTGAAAGTCACGTGCCGTCAAAAGCCTCTCCGCTATCCTCAACCATCTCTCCGCCTCTGCTCTGCAACTGAAAGGGTCGTTACCTTCCATTTCTCTCTCACTCTCTCACTCTCACTCTCTTTCTAAAACTCTCTTTTTTGTTTGTTTGATTTTGGGTTTGGGTTACAACTTACAACAGTGGGTAGAAAGGAGTGAGAGAAAATGGAGGAACAGAGATGGAACTCAGATTGACCAAAAAGGACTCAGTTTTTGTACCAAATGACACTCAATTTTGATATGTTTATATTTGGTATTGTTTTTTCTGTGAGTGTATTTTCGTCATTTCACAGACCTAATGTAAAATCTATAGTAGTAGATTTTTTTATCCGTTGCTAGATTTGGTGCTGTGCCTGCGACTGTGTTAGAAATTGGGAAGAGGGCTTTAAGTTTTTAGTACTTTCGTTTGTGAATGGAAAGTAAGAGTGAGAGTGAGAGTGTCTCCGTGTGTGTGTGTGTGTGTTCGGTCTTGACTTGAAGTTTGACTTTTGCCAAACAAACATGCTTCCTAATTACCCCCAAAGCGGAAACCTTACTTCAATTGTATTTTAGGTATTTCAATTAAAGACGACTCATGTGTTTGCATTTATCAATCTAACATAACATCAAAGTCCATAAAAGATAATTAAATTATGTCATTCATTTCTCAATACATTCACATAAATATATTTAAGGCAAAAAATATTGATTTTTACATGAAAATTGATATTCGTCACTAAATTTTTTTAAAAATTCGTTTCTTCTTAAACTATTGAAAACGTTATGCTTTTTATCATTTCGTTCATTACGGTTAACTTTTATCTTAGGTGTCCTCTATGGATATGTTCTTAAATTTTATTATTATTATTATTATATATTTTTAGTGCTTAAGTAATTATGTTCTTCGTTACTTTATTTTTATAGAAAAGTATTTTGTTCAGTATAATTTTTTTATTTACCGTACACTTATAATTATTTTTTAAATAGTTCACTCGATTTGTCTTGCCTAAAATCAATTAAATTCATAAAAGTACATTTAGAAATTAATCATAGTGGTTTTATTGCTTAATATTCTTGATCATATATCATATGAATTTTAGTTGATTTAAAAAATAGAATTTTTAGAACTACCATTAATTGTGTTATGTGTGGATCCCTAAGTCTTAGTGTTTTAAGATATTGTATTTCTCCTCAATTTAATTTGTCGTTGTCAACCAAATCACGAATTCTCTTTAATTAAATTTTCTCTTTCGGATTGTGAATCAAGACCTTTCTATGTGGATTTGACATCGGATTTCACAATTGGGAGCATTATTGAAGTCGCAAGGGAGGCAAAACAATAGTTAAAACATTTAAACTTTAACATTGTTCAAAGATTGTTTAAATTTAATTGCAATTGTTTTATGGCTGAAATATATTGTTTGTCCCTAACATTTACAAGTTGCACATTTAGTCTTTGACATTTTAAAATCGTGCATCGTTGTTCCTTTTGTTTGTCTTTGTTAGATTTTTGTGTACGTAACCAACACATTGATGATGTGAGTTTTTTTTTTTTTTTTTCATTTACATTTTGACGTTTTACCCAAATCCCTAGCCCATGACCCAATTACCCTTATAACCCAAATACCCATCCAAAAACCCCCCATAAGATCTTATCCCTCATCTCTCTCTAACTCAGACCTCTAGACATCAAAACTTGCAGAAGTGCACATCTAAGAATTATTCTCTTCTACACACTCAAAAGAAATAATTTGGGCATTTAACAACATTTTATGGCATCAGACCCACGTTAGTCGTCAAGAAATTAATCAAATCTCTAATCTTCTTCACTGAATAAATCATTAGCATTGGTTGTACACTAAACGCTGAAAGAAAATCATTTTTGGACCAATTAAAGCTCTTAAGACCCTTATTTTTCTTTTCCAAATTCAGTTTGATTATTATAGACATTAAACGTGTTAAGTTTAGAGAGAGAAGCACAGACAGACAGAGAGAATAAACTGTATATTGTGTATTTTGAATAATCATGTACAGATAAAAGAATATATATAGGCCTAGTCTAGTGTACGGTATAGTAAATACATAGTAAACCCTAGGAAACCCTAGACTAGTACAATAACAAATGATATATACATATTAACATCCCCCCTCAAACTCAAGGTGGTTTGACAGAAGCCATCTTGAGTTTGGAAACAAGATCACGAAAACGACCAGGAGGAAAAGTCTTTGTAAAGATGTCAGCAGTCTGATCAGAAGAGCTAACTGGAAGAAGATGTAGGATGCCAGCAGACAGATGATGACGCACAAGATGACAATCAATCTCAATATGCTTGGTGCGCTCATGGAAAACATCATTATGCGCAATCTGAATAGCACTACGGTTGTCACAATGTATGACAGTCGGTGAAGAATGTGTAACACCCATATCTTCCAACAGCCAACGAAG
This sequence comes from Fagus sylvatica, assembly GCA_907173295.1. Classification (NCBI taxonomy): domain Eukaryota; kingdom Viridiplantae; phylum Streptophyta; class Magnoliopsida; order Fagales; family Fagaceae; genus Fagus; species Fagus sylvatica. The sequence goes on along the minus strand of OU015767.1, from coordinate 7,828,139 downwards.
AGCAAGAAGTTCAGAAGTAGTATCAGCCAGAGCACGGTACTCTGCCTCAGTGCTAGAGCGAGACACAATATGTTGTTTCTTACTGCGCCAAGAAATAAGAGAGTCTCCTAAAAAGAAACAAAATCCAGTAGTAGAGAGGCGGTCAGTAGGATCCCCAGCCCAATCAGCATCAGAATAAGCACAAAGGTCAAGGGTGGAGTGAGCAGAGAAGTGAAGTCCGTGAAACATAGTACCCTTGATATAGCGAAGAATGTGAAGCACTGCAGCATAGTGTGTAGAATGGGGAGCAGAGAGGAATTGACTCACCAAATGAACAGCATGAGCAATATCAGGGCGGGTTACAGTGAGATAAACTAAGCTGCCAACAAGCTGACGATAGAGAGTGGCATCACGGAGAGGTGTGCCATCCAAGGGAGTAAGGCGAGCATTCATCTCAAGGGGTGTAGAAACAACTTTAGTGTCAGTCAGGCCAGCACGAGATAACAAGTCAGAGGCATACTTAGCCTGAGAGAGATAATAACCAGTGGAATCAGAAGAGACCTCAAGGCCTAGGAAGTAGCTCAGATGACCAAGATCCTTCATCTCAAATTGTTGGTGGAGAAATAGCTTGAAATCAGAAATGCTAGAGTGATCATCCCCAGTAATGATCATGTCATCAACATATAGTAGAAGAAGAATCATACCCTTATCAGATCGGCGGATAAATAATGCTGTATCATGAGAACTGGATGATAAGCCAAACTGATGTACAATACTGCTAAACTTGGCAAACCAGGCTCGAGGAGCTTGCTTAAGACCATAAAGAGCGCGTCGAAGGAGGCAAACTTTGTCAGGACAGTCTGAATAACCTGGAGGTGCCTGCATATAGACTTCTTCAGTGAGATCACCATTTAGAAAGGCATTCTTAACATCCATCTGAAAAAGAGGCCACTGATGAACTGCAGCAATAGCAAGAAGACTACGAACAGAGGTAATACGAGCAACAGGAGCAAAAGTCTCCTCATAGTCAATCCCATATTCCTGAGCATATCCCTTGGCAACAAGACGAGCCTTATACCGTTCAATAGAGCCATCAGATTTGGTCTTGATCTTGTAGACCCATTTGCAGCCAATGGCAGATTTACCAGGAGGCAAATCAACCAAGTCCCAAGTATGAGTCTTCTCCAAAGCCTGAAGTTCCTCTGTCATTGCTTGCTGCCAAAGAGGGTTAGTACAGGCCTCACGATAGGTGTGAGGCTCATGAAGGGAAAGTACAGCTGAAAAACAAGAATAATCACGCAAATGAGCAGGAGGTGCTCTTACCCGGTCAGAACGACGAAGGGGGAGGAGAGGAGTCTGATCAGTGACAGGATCCACAGGCGGTGCAAGTTGTTGGGGCGAAGCCGGAGAGTCAGCAGAAGGATCAGCAAGAGAGAGGTCAGGAGTCTGATCAAGGACATGATCTACAGCTAGTGGAGGTGTTAGAGGAGAAGCCGGAGAATCAGCAGGAGATATAGGAAACAAAGGTAGTGATGGATTAGTAAAAAAGGAAGGGGTGGAACAAGTTGTAAACTTAGACAGGGAATTAAACATGGTATGTTCCCAGAAAACAACATGACGAGAAATGCGAAGACGTTGAGAGATAGGGTCCCAACAACAATAACCTTTATGTTCAATCCCATACCCAAGAAAACAACATAGACGAGATCGAGGTTCTAATTTGGAATGTTCATGCGGCTGAAGTAAAACAAAACATGCACAACCAAAGACGCGAAGAGAAGAGTAGGAAGCTGGAGTACCATAGAGACATTCAAAGGGAGTCACATTTTGGAGAGCTGAGGATGGAAGACGGTTGATGGTGTAGACAGCAGTGAGGGCGGCTTCCCCCCAAAAACGTTCAGGACATGAAGCAGAAATGAGGAAAGCCCTAACAGAGTCAAGTATGTGGCGGTGTTTGCGTTCAGCCCTACCATTTTGCTGAGATGTTCCTGCACAGGAACGCTGAATAATGGTGCCTTGTGTGTGAATGAAATCAAGGAATTGAGAGTCTCTATATTCCATGGCATTATCAGTGCGGAAGATTTTAATGGTTTTTGAAAACTGTGTGGAGATCATTTGGGCAAATGTGCGATAGATTTGAGCTAATTCAGAGCGATTGTGCATAAGATAGATCCATGTATATCGAGAAAAATCATCAACAAATATGACAAAATATTTTGATCCACCTACAGTGGCAGTGGGGCTAGGTCCCCAAATATCAGAGTGAATCAAGTCAAAAGAGGCATGAGAAGAGGAGTCACTATTAGTAAAAGATAAGGCCGGTTGTTTGGCCAACTGACACGATACACAATCAACTGAATCATGTTTGACTTGACCCAAGAAACCACTAGAGACTAAAGAGCGAAGTTTTTGAACGGACACATGACCTAAACGTAAATGCCAAAGACTCAAAGGAAAAACAGAAGCAGTATGAGCAACCTGAGACGGAGGGGGTGTCGGGGTGGAAGGTAGGTGGAGTGAAGTGAGCTCGAACATCCGTCCCACTCTACGGCCTGTCCCAAGAACTTGATTCGTCCGAGGATCCTGCACACGACAACCAGAAGAACCAAACCACAAGTCATAACCAAGTTCACATAATTGACCAACAGAGATGAGATTAAGAGTGAGGTTGGGAATAAGATATGTGTCAGAGAGAGACAGTGTAGGAGTGAAAACAGAACCAGTATGGTTGGCAGAAATGTACGAGCCATTAGCAGTTTGAATAAGAGGAGCATGAGTAGTAGGAATAACAGAAGAAAATAACTGAGAATCGGGAGACATATGATTACAACAAGCAGAATCAAAATACCAAGTGTTACCTGAGACAGCAGAGGAAACCTTACCAGAAGTAGACAGAATTTGTTTGACTATGGAAAAGACTAAGGATCTTAACTCACTAACCGAAACATATGAGAGAGAAAGAGCAGAGAATGATTCTGTAGTAGCAGCAACAACAGAGGGATTATCAGGCCTTGGAAGAGTTCTTGAGTGACTTGGCTTGGGAGGCCTGGTTGGGCAGTTGTAGACAATGTGACCAATCTTGTGACAATACCGACATTCTACAGTAGGGCATGCAAATAGAAGATGTCCCTGTTGATAACAATTTTTGCAGTATGTCGAACCATTCCTGGATGAGGAAGAAGGATGAGCAGCAATAACAGTCTGAGGAAGTTTGGTGGTATCCATTAGAAATGAATAAGAAATATAGAAAAGATCTGCAAAAGAAAACAAAAAAATAATGGGTAAGCCTTTTCCTTTTTTTTTTTTTTTAGGGCTGACGTCAGCAATAGGTAGGGCTGACGTCAGCAGTGAGGACGGGTCACGCGCGGGTCGGGGCGCGGGTCGTGTCACGCGCGGGTCGGGGCACGCACGGGTCGCGGCGCGTGGTTCAGAGGACAAAAAACACGCCGGAAGCTTCACCGGCGCGTGCGGCGTTTTCCGGCTTCGATTTTTCTGGTGGAGATTCGTCTTGACGAGACGAAGCCTTGGATGTCTCTCAAAAGATAAACGGAGCAGCGTAGAGGCGGCGGCGGAGATCAGAACCGGCGGGTTTGCCGGAGACAGATCCGGCGCGTGGCGGCGCGTGGAGAGGTTTCTAGTGATGAGATTTTTCAGGTTTTGGAAATTAAGCTCTGACGATCAGAGCGGTAGGCAGAACAGGAGGAACGGAGGTCTCTGGAAGCAATTGCAGGAGAAGAGAGGCACGACTGTTTTGTGGAGAAAAATTGGTTTCAGAAAACCCTAGACTAGTTTTAAGAATCACAATGCCAAAAGATTAATTTGGCTCTGATACCATGTTAAGTTTAGAGAGAGAAGCACAGACAGACAGAGAGAATAAACTGTATATTGTGTATTCTGAATAATCATGTACAGATAAAAGAATATATATAGGCCTAGTCTAGTGTACGGTATAGTAAATACATAGTAAACCCTAGGAAACCCTAGACTAGTACAATAACAAATGATATATACATATTAACAAAACGGACATCTATAATAAAAGAGCAATTCATCAGCTCACACCCATTTCTTTACTTGCACAAACTACCTCTTTCAAAAAATTAGGCCTCAACATAAGAGTTTTAGGGTGCATCATTATGAGCTTTGCAACATGTTTTCTGGCACTCCATGGGCCCTCAAAGTGTGGCACCATAACCTTCTCATTGTTTCATTGAACTACATAGGTCGATTGCTTCAATGCATAAATGAGATTCTCATTGGTATCTCAATACGCCCCCTAAGAAAATTAATGGTGAGTAGTATTATATGTTTCTCCAAGCTGACACTAGTGCCGATGAGCAGAGTAAGGAAAATGGCTAAGCTCTGTGAGACTTGGCCATGGACGAGCCCGGATTTGCTTTGGCCATGGTGGCCATGACAACTGAGTTAGAGAGAGGGAGAGTGAGAGGAAACAAAAAAAAAAAAGGTTATTACCAAATCTTATGGGGATTTCAGGTGGGTAATCGAGTTATGGGTAAGGGATTTAGGTAAAATGAAAACATGTAAATGAAAAGAAAAAAATGCCACATCAATTAAGAAAATGACTCATTGATAATGAGTCATTTTCTTAATTGATGTTAGCCATCTTTAATCTTAGCATGTAATGAAATATTCCAAAATTTGTCTATAGTTTGGGATGATCTCCTTAGAGTTATGCACGATAATGATTAAAACTTTTAGTAATATAATGTTTTTACAAAGAGAAATCCAAAAATCTTTACAATCACCAAAGCATAAAAGATTTCACAGAGCTAATCTTCCTTGTATGTAGGTGGTTAATTTTAATCTCCTTTAATTCCATGTTATAACATGCTTTGAATGATGATATAAGTTATTTTAAGATTGAACATGTTATTGGTTGAATGATACCAAACACCATTTCAAAACCCTAGTTTAACGAATCTTGTTTATTTCAATAATAATATAAAAATTCGTTTCCCTATGAATCAAGCAAGATGTTTGAGATATTATAAAATTTTGTTAAAAATAAGTTTTTCAAATATGAATTAAACATATTGTTCAGGAAGTTTATCAAAAACATTTTCAAAACCTAATTGTTAGATCTATTCTTGTTCAAATAATGACATTAAATCTTGTTTTTTCTTGACATTTTAGATGCAATTGATTGATGACATGGATACTTGGCCTTTAAACCCTAGAAGACCAACCATGGTTGGACAAGATAGGCGCCTAACACCTTCACATCTTGTAATGTATCCCCGAATCAAGATTTAAGGTTGCAAACTAACCTTGCCCATTGTAAATTTTAGATTTTCAAATATGTAAATTGGAGTAAAAAATCACATATTTTCCTTAGATAATATCTAGATTTATTTCTATGTAACTTGTCATTTTTATGTTCAAAGATGTAAATTGTAAACGTTTATCAATGAGAATGAAAAACTCAACTTCCATGTTCCATTTATGGTTTTCTTATAATTTTCAACAACTGATAAAATAAGTGATGACTCACATAACAAAAGATTTGCAAGGGATAACCATATTTGTTAGGTTTCCATTGGAGTTAAAAGGGTGTTTATATCTTAATTTTATTCACCTTTTGTGAGAACCACGACCTTAAAACCATCCCTTTTTAGATGAAGGTCTAAACATGGTTCCTAAAATAGGGATTTTCACTGTTTTCCATCCAAATCATTAGAGGAAATTACAAATGGAGTCGCCACCTAACTTTTGTACAAAAAGTTAAGAAAAAAAAAGTACAATATTTTATTTATTGATGAAATAAATAATATAATGTTTTGGGAAATAAAAAAATTACATGATTTTGCCTTAAATACAATCTAAGGAAAAATAAAATTACAAGGCTTTGTGTTTTAAATATAATCTAGAAAACAGAAGTAAAAGGATATATGGACTAATCTAACTTCTCCTAAGATTAGGGTTCGGGAGCTAGGGGATTGGATGGGAAGGTGTCAGGCACCCATCTGACCTGACCTAAATTAGTCTCTAAGGAACTCTTAACCTATAGTTCACGACTTGATGCATACAAACCAAACTTGCATTGATGTGACATCATATATAGTACATGCAAAACAAAATGAATAAATGCAATTAATCATCTAGCAATTGAAAGTATTCATGTAAACATTTCTGACCATATATCTAGACAACCGAATATAACATGTTAAGATCAAAACCAATCGGAGACACACTAGTTAGAATCAATGGGAAAATATTTTATGTACAAGACTATATAAATCCTAATAAAACCCAGATCGGTTCTTAGATGGATCAAATCGGGTCACTCCTAGTGCCAATCGGTGCCCAGATTGGCCAATTCGATACCTAGGTAAAAACTGGGACCTGATTAGTGCCTAGGTAAAAACCTAGGACCCGATCGATTTTAATTTGAGAGTTTAGTTGTTGACTCTCATGAAAACCGATTCCTCCATTGTTTTTAACATTTTTAACGTTATGGTTTTCATCCTAACATGCTCCTAAGTCATATTATAATTTATCAAATAAAGAAAAACACTTGGGAACAAACAAGAATAACGTAATCTTAAAATAAAATAAATAATCTAATAGTCATACATCCATGGAAACACCAAGAGGTTGCAAACAAGGAAAGAAGTACCTGCATATGTTTGTGGAAGAAAACTTCCTGATCCGAGTTGAATAGATCCAACCTGAAAATTGATTCTTGAGAAAAAACCGTTAAATTTGGTTAAAATAGATTAAACATGGAATTGAAAGATTGGCAATAGAGATTATAAAAAATGGCTTTTGTAATCTCTGGACTTGAATATAAGAACACACTTGTGTTCTTATTCCAAAGTCTAACTCTTTGCAAAAATTGTCTTGCATTTTGCTTAGGATTGCTCTGACTAATTTTTCCCATCCTATGTTAAAATGAGAATATTCTCTATTTATATGGCAGCCCTAAACTGAACCTACCCACGTTTTGGACCTGATGGGAGTGCATTAGTGTTTTGGAAATTGGATATATTTTATGAAAATCTCGAAATTCTGACTGATTTTTAAGTCCTGATTGCAGGCTTGTTTGGACCCTCTAAAAGTTCAAATTTGGAGGTTTTCATTAGATTCATATTTGTAGCCCATCATGTCAGCTTTTTAGCCCAATTTGAATCAACTCAATTTAATAAATAAGTCAAAAGTTATGGTCGAAATACCGATCAGTGTAAAGGCTAGAATCCAAATCCGAATTGGGCTTTAGATAATTCCGTGTTTTTTCACATTTAGTCAACTTCTAGTGGATTTAGAAATCCTTATTTGGCTGAATTCGAGATTTCTTGGTTTTAGTCTATTTATTAATAATTAATATGATAATTATTGGTCAAAATAATTATCTCATTAGTTAAAAATAAATCAATTTAAGAATTACCCTTTGATGAATATCTTGTGCATGAATACTTACCATTTGAAGGTGTTCTAAACCAATAGGAATTATTTATTAATTGATTTTAATTGAATCCTTTAGAGGACCAATCAAATTAATTAACAAGTAATCCTATGCATGTGAGCTTATGGTAAATATCATTTCAACCAATCAAATTTATTTCCTTAATAAAATCTTGGTTTTTAATCCGATTTCCAATCCGAAAAATGCATTCTCATTCTTAATTCAATTTTGATCACTTAAAATATGATTTTAAATTTCTGTACCAACTCTGAATTTTTAAGCTTGTGAAATTATAATTTTACCCTTTATGCACTAAAGTGTAAAAAAGTAAAATTAATGATTGCAAAATGGGGTGTCAACACCTTTATGACTCGAGGCCCATGAAGGTCTAAGTCGTGGCCCTCACAACACCTAGAGCTACAATCTTTTGTACAATAGTCTTCTTCACTACTTAGAAGGGTAAGATCACCAAGTAGAAGGGCCTTTAAGTCCTAAAGCTTCCTAGAAGTGAATGAGGATCTCTATTTATAAAGGGAGAAGGTTGGAAGTGGCACACGAGGCTCATGTGCTGGCTTGTAGCCTTACACGTCATCTTTTGATAGTTTCTAGTAGTTTTTAGTTTTACCTTCAACTTTAAGGGCCATTTGGAGTCTTCTGGGACCTTAAAACTGTGTGAAAAGGGTACACTATTAGAAATATTATGCAACTACCTTTCCAATGGTGCCGAAGTTGCATAACTCAAAGTTTCAGATTGTGAGGGGTGTTTTTGTGTTGATGCCACGTGTCGTGCCGAGGGCGATTGCGACGTGGGCTTGAGTCTTGAGAGGAGGGAGTCAAACCCAAAATTCAACCAAGGGCATAAAGTTTGGCCCAAGGGCTAATAGGGCATCTTCCAAGAATATTTGAGAGCCAAGATTACGAAGCCCAAGTAAAATAGGGTAAAGACCAAGAAGGCTTGTCAAGGTGATATTGCCAACAAGGGAACTCGAAGAACAGCTATTGGACCGGGCTTTTCATTATTCCTCAACTGGATCGGGCTTGCAACATAATAACTTTAATCAAAGATGACTAGAACTCGTGTTTTTCATGCTTCTGCTGACATCTGCCAGGAGGGAAGTGTTTAAAAGCAATGAACTTGCCAAGATTAAAAGAGAGTTGACTTGGTGGGAGAGAGTTACCCCCAATAAGACATGCATGAGGGTGAGGGAGGGATGTGTTTAGGCCTTTTTGTGGAGTTAGGTCAAGGGTTGAGAGGTATTATGACATTGTTAAGACTTTCTAAGGTTTTAGCTCAGACATCTGCTACAGGGGCTTTCTGGGGAATAAAGGAGGTTGAGTAGTGAACCTCAATCTTCTTAGTTAGGATTCTGTTTCTGGGTTGGATTTTTGAAGTTTATGAGTTGAAGATGACCTAAAAACTCCTATTCTCTATGGTTTCCTCCTAAAGAGTATTCTAGAAAATGAGGTAGTTGGTATCTAGAGAAAATCTTCTCCTTGTTTGAGTTAATTGTGGTAATTTCTTGAGTTGTTGTTGGGATGTTGTTGTTCTGATGGTGTTGATCTTAGTAATGGGTTGATGATCCGATTAAGAATCCAGCCAATCCTATTTATAGGAGTGATTAAGGTAGCCTAAACTGATGGGAAAATCAAGTTTATGATTTCCCTTTAAGCCCATGGACTTCTAAACTTAACCATAAATGGTATTTTTCTTAAGGAAAAGGTTTGAAAGTATTCCATAAGTGGAAATAAGTAAGGTTATCCCTTAATTTCGGGATAGAGCTTCCTTAACTTCTAGAATGATCTTCTCAGAAGCATTTAATGCTAAATGGTTGGTTTTTGTGAAAGGTTAGGCCATGCATGTCTCTATTGACCTTAGCTTCCACGAGCTTGTCACTGTGCCCCCCAGCAAACCCGGTGACAACAACTTAATGGTTGCCCAGATCTTGGGACTCACTCCCCTCCACCAAACCACACTCCTCAAGTCTGAACCATATAAGGAGAGTAGTACCCTCACGGGTCTGGGCCGTGGGGCTACTCCCTGAGTCCTTTTCGAGACTGAGATGGACATGTGTCATGGGTTCTTAATCATATTTTCCAATTTCCCATGTGTCTTGAATGTGTACAGCTATCCTTGAACTTTTATCCAGAGGTTTGCCGCAGGAACAGTGTTGAATTCCATAATTTCGGGTGAAATTGAGAGCTATGGTGAGCTGGCTTGGCTGGAACGGTGGTGAATGGCTCGAGGAAGAAGACCGGCTGCTCTTCAGTACGCATGAGGGGATGGGGAGCTACTATTCCTCTCTTTATTGGTGAAAACAAATGACATCATGTGGGCTCCATTAGTAGGCATTGAGCCCATTCCTTGACAGCTGACTTTCTGACTTCATGGGGCCTACGGACAGGTTGTTTGCAGCTCTTTAGGTGCTGGGCTCTTTATTGTTTGGGCTCCAGCTGTCCCTTTTAATTATCCCAATAGTATTTGAGCCCAACAACCATAATATTAGAGTATTTCGGGCTGTGGGCTTCTTGCAGGTCTAGCTTGGGCCTTCAAATAATGCTGAGACATTTTAAAATGGGCCCAAATAGTTAGTTGGGTGCTGTATAGGGCATTTTAATGAATTGGGCTTATTGGACTAATATTTCAAATACTTAATTAAGCCCGAATATTTTATTGGGGGCCCGGTCCAACTATTGTTTAAAAAATGGGCATGTACACAGATCAAAATTTATGGCCTCGCAAATTGTAAACTTTTTTTATGCTTGTCTTACTATGACGTAAGTTGGTACACATTCTTCGAGGCCTTCCTAAACTCTGAATTGAGTGAGTTATCTGTCGTTGGAAAGATTGTGGAGCAAAATTACTATCCATGCTTTGGTTTAGAAAAAAAAAAAAAATTGTTTTCAGAAGTTATAGAGGTGTGTAAATATGGTGGTTTGCACATGTTTCAAGGTTTCATTGCATGCCACGTTTTGTTTTGTTTTGTTTTATTTATTATTATTATTTTTTAATTTATTTATTTATTATTTTTTTTTCTGGAATTTAGTCACTCGAGAACCATCAAAACGAATTTTTACATGATCTTTCGAATGATATTTGACTCGCACGATTTTGAGATCATTTGATTAAGATTCAACTGAAGTTAGATTCTGAGTCAAACATTCCCATACTTGGCTAATTTTTGTGTTTTATTTTATGAAAGGATTTGAGTTTTATCGATATCTTGTTCAATTTACATCCAAATTTTGTAATCGACCAGTCATTTTGAAAGGAATTGAAATATCTTTGTGTTGGTGGCAGAATCGTTTCGATCTAACAATAAGATTTTAAGGTCAAAGATGGTCAAACCTCGATTTTGCTACGAAACACCTAGGTTTTCCCATTCTAACCAACTTGTATTCCAATTTGTAGTATTTGGAAGAGTTTAGAGGTCCCAATTCTCTTTTTAGTGGAAATTACAGTTTTCTCGGTTCTCATGTTCGAGCGGTAAAAATCTTCCATTGGAAAAATGGGGTAGCGATAACTAGATATTCTTTGTCTAATGTCCTGATGAAGTAAGAATTATTGGACAAAGAACAAGACACCTTGTTTTGCGCTCTCAAGAATGGATGAAAATTGAAAGTTGATCGGTTTTATTAGCTTTTGGTCGGAGGTGAAAATGGCATGGTTTTAATGAAATTTTGAAGGGGTTTGAATTTGGGATTTTGGACTAGGTGTTTTTTAGGCTATATGAAGGCTTGGAGGGGGAAACAAGGCTATTGGAAAAAGGGTAATAATGTAATTTTAGTGGTTATATGTATTTTTTGCCGTTTGGGGGAGTAGAATGATAATTTTGAAAAGGTTGGCGGGAAGAAATCATAACTTTGGAAGTAGGGGAAAAATTGTAATTTTGGTGAAATTGGAGGGAAAAAATTGTGATTTCAAAGGTCTCATACCATTGGGTATGATTGGGAGTGAAAATACGAGATTTTGGGTCGCCATTGATCATTAGGAAATTTCAGGTGTGATTGGTCACTTTTGTTTAATTGATTTAATTTATCATTATTAGATGCTTAAAACTAAGTTTTTGAATCAGAGATGGGTTCGGGGATTTGATTTATGCATGTGGAAGGTGTTAGGTATCCCACAACATCCATCTGGCGATGGTTACCTCATTTCAATAATTTTGCTTGTGGTTTATTTAATGACAAGTTAATCATACTATTGGCCTCTGAGATCAAGGCTAAATATCCCAATTTTGTCATACAAGCATCAAGTGTGATGCATGTAGGTTGACGTTATTGGTTTTATTGGACTCTTAGACTCCTTGTTTGCTTGTTCATCATAGTTGGATTTTTAGGGTTTCTAGTGAATCAATGGAAAAATACATTGGAAATTCCAACAATGACCACCAGAACAATACTTGCTAATCTAGGCCATGATCAAGATCTCATCATCCTTGACCCTCTCACAAGGATAATGTGATCTGTCGTATGGCAACTTGGGTTTTATTTGATTTTTGGATTGTTTTCCCCACTTGTGCGTTATTCGGACTAGGTTTCCATGGTGGTAATCCGACGTGACTTTGCTCTATTCTCACCATGGAATTCAATGAAAGTCTCGTATTCGTATGTGTATGTACATGGTGCTCCGTGTCCGAGTAGTGTTTGAGGAAAGCAGTGGTCTAGAGTGTGATAAATTCCTTTTGATGTCAGAATTCCTCCCCCACTAAAGTCTCGTGCCTGTGGGTTTGATGATCCTTGTTTGAAGGAAGTGTGTCTAACTTTAGGCCACTTCACTATTTAACATGTTTTTGGTTAAGATCCTATGAATATCATAATGCCTTAAACTCTTTATATGAATATTGGCTCGGCCATATCCTCATATAAAGAGCCCCATGTCATGGAGCCTTAATATTTAGTGGTTGCTTCCATATTAAGAACAACAATCACCCTCACATTATGGTATTTATAATATCACATTTTCTACTTTAAATCTTACAATTTATTCAAAGCATGTAAGATTACAACACACTTAATTGGTAGAAATTGTGGAGTTTTGAATACCTTGCTTGGCTAGAATACTCTGGGTATCTTCATCCTAGCTTGGACACTACTCAAATACTTCAGCAGCGTTCCGATAGAATTCCCTTAGTTTGGCTTGGTTTTGACTAGATTTTGCAGATTTTTGGTAGCGCTTTCGCAATCGGGTAGTAAAATCGAGTTCGGATTGTACTGAATTTAGGCAGAACTTCTGCAGTTGGGTTGGAAATCATGTTTAGGTTGGACAAAATTTGGGTAGAGCTTCCACAGTTAGGTCAAAAATCGGTCTAGGTTGGACAAAATTTGGGTAGAGTTTTTGCAATCAAGTCAGAAATCAAGGCTGGATCGAACAAAATTTGGGTAGCATGTCCGCAGGTAAGTCAGAAATCAGGTCTAGATTGGACAGAATTTGGGTAGAGCTTCCACAGTCGGGTTTGGAAATCAAGTCTGGATCAGACAAAATTTGGGCAAAGCTTCCGTAGTTGGGTTAGAAATCGGGTCCGAATTGGATTAAATTTGGGTAGAGCTTCCACCGGTGTGTGACTTCCCATTTTCTGCTCGAGATCCCAAACAATCCGTAGATTCTTGGGATGAGCTAAGACTTCTGAGTCGTAAAGAATTTAATCTATTTCGAGAAATTCTTAGCTTTTTGGACCACTCATGCACGGATTGGAGCACATCTATGCACAAATATCGCCCTTTAGACGAGCCTTTTGGACCATTCTTTATCCTTTGTTCAACATATCTCTTGCCTATTTTCAAATCCCATCTTGTGAATTGTGGATATAAAGGTTTTTCTAGGCTTTTCATGATGGTGAAAAATTTATGTCAATTCCGTGATCGAATTGTTAAGTGTGGCTTGGTCAAACCTCGGTCAAACTTGGTCAAAACTGGTCAAACTCGAATAAATTTATGATTTAGCTATAAAATAATAGAATTTACCATTTTGAATTATTTAGAGCGAAAAAGAATGCGTTGGGACTTGGGAACCTTGGTCAAGACTTGGTCAAAGTTTGGTCGTTTATGGTTGAATTTTGGGATCGATCGCATTTATTGAATTTGAGTTAGTTACTTAGTCCAATTGACACAAAATGGTCTTGCTTCTGTGATTTCAAATTGTACGAGCATTCTTGTAATTTTCGAGGAAAACACTTTCAAGCACCTTGATTGCGTGTGAGATCCCAAAAACATTTGGGGGTCAAAATTGGGTGATGAAAAAAGGCTTGAGGGAAAGGTGGTAGTTTTGGGTAATTTCACGTGAATTTTTATATAAAAAATGGTAATTGGAGGTTTCTGTTGGTTTCAAGCTCATCGGTGCTTCGACAGTTTTCACGTACCAATAATAGTTCTAGTACTTTCTTGGGTTATCAGGAGAGGCTGGCTAATTTCCATGGTTTTAAGGGTATTTTGGTAATTTTTAGGGTCTACTGGGTGTGGAAAACCTAAATCTAATGACAATGGAAAATATAAAAGAGATTGAGAGAGGAAGAGAGAATGGATGGAGGCTAGGGTTTCACGTGGTTCGGCATAGTGCCTACGTCCACAGGATGTAGCCCAATGGGTTACATCTTTATTAATATTCTCTCTATGTGTTTACAATATTTGTGTGAGGTCCTATTTATAGGATAACTGTAAATAATAATAAACACATTTAAGCAATGTGGGATACAATGAAATTTATTCCTTAACATTCTCCCTCAAACTTAAGGTGTAATTGTAGTGAAACCTTGAGTTTGGTAACAAAATAAAATTCAAAATGCGGCTCAACTCGACTTGGCTCGTATCTCGGCTTGATGGCTCAGATCTTGGCTCAGAGACTCGGATTGTAGCTTGAAGTATATCTTGGCTTGGCTTGGTTGAATCATGGCTTAATGGGTTGGATGCGACTCGGTGGCTCAGAGGCTCGGATCTTGAAATGGTCTTGGCTCGGGATCTTAGCTCAATATATATATATATATATATATATATATATATATATATATATATATATATATCCAATCTTTCTTCTTCTTTTTTTTTCTTTTTTTTTTTTTAAATATTGCAAAAAAATAAATAATAAATAAAATGAATACAATTTTTTTTTTTCTTTTTACTGGTCCAGTTTTTGCTTTTTTTTTTTTTTTTTGAAATTTTGGATTTTTTTTTTAATTTACTGAAAAAAAAAAAGAAAAAGAAAAAAAACCCAGGTTGCGGATCTGGTAAAGTGAACCTCAGGTCAAATCCAATTAGGGCTGACGTGGATTCGATGGATGAGCGACATGTGGCAGGAAGAAGGCTGGAGGCGCATGCTAAGACTGGGAACACGAGGGTTGGACTTCCAAGAGTTTGAACAGCGCGTGAGGGCACGTGACATGTCAGATTTATTGGTTGGAGGTGACCCAAACTTGAATTGGAGGTTGGAGGATGCAGATTTGGAAATGAAATGTTGTGGCGCACTGGAGGCGCGTGGGAGAAGGTTTTGAAGCTTTGGTCCGAGCGTGGCGGTGCATGGATGCTCGGATTCTGATAGAAAAACTAGGTTTTTTCCAGTCTTGATGTGAGGGACTGATTTCTGTGATTAGTTTTCGAAAAGAGCAAGATTTGGGGTGCGAAGCCTTGTGGATGTATTTGTGAAACAAGTGCGGAAGAAATTTGTGAAATAAAGCGGAAAAGATCGAAAAACACTCAATAGAGATTTGGGGCTCTGATATCGTGTGGAAAACCTAAATCTAATGACAATGGAAAATATAAAAGAAATTGAGAGAGGAAGAGAGAATGGATGGAGGCTAGGGTTTCACGTGGTTTGGCGTAGTGCCTACGTCCACAGGATGTAGCCCAATGGGCTACATTTTTATTAATATTCTCTCTGTGTGTTTACAATATTTGTGTGAGGTCTGTAAATAATAATAAACACATCTAAGTAATGTGGGATACAATAGAATTTATTCCTTTACACTGGGGTTGTTTGAAAATATATGGGAAACTATTATGCAGTTTTCAGATGTCAAGGGTAACTTTCGTGATGTCTAGGATTGTTTTGTAGTTCCAAGGGGGAGTCTAGTAATTTTCAGGAACTTAGGAGTAATTCATTATTTTTTAACATTTTTTGGGTATTAGTGGTACCTCTGGGGGAAAAATTGTAATCTCAATCATTTTTTTTTTTTTTTTTGGGGTCAAAATTGGAAGTTTTCAGCTTACCAGGTTTAGATCGAGGGTTGGGTGCCCTAAGATTTTAGGTTTAATACCTTGGGACCGCCTAAGATTGTAGGGGTCTTAGTTTCCTTTTGCGATGGAGGAAACGAAAAAGGTCAGATCACCTAAGTATGTAGGTTAAACACCCGATGGCCCCTAAAATTATAGGGGACTTAGTTTCTTGTTCTAGAAAACATCCTCCCATTCCACCCAAAAATCAATCTTTCTCCATAAGATCCACAAAAAATCATTTTATTCAAGACTCAAAATGAAATTGTTAAAAGAAATTTGGACAAAACCTTAAAAGTTTCATTTTTCTTCTAAACCTTAAGGAGTTCAAATATCTTTGCTAAAAATTCTTGAATTAAGTTGGTGATATGAAAAAATCACATAGGTGTAAATTGTAATTTTCCTTGAAATAAATATGCAATTAGCCCTTGCCAGTTCTGGCTAAAGTATGGTTCATGAGATAAATTAAAAGGCATGAAACTACAAAAATTAATAAGAGGAATTGTCAATTAATTGGTCTGAAGTTCTCTATAAATTCTACTCTTTATTTATTTATAATATTCTTTCTATATTTATTAGTGAAATCCATTTAGAATTTGGTCATGCTCAGTGCCTCCTTGCAAGAAATTTTTGTTTGTGTACGTGGGATTTTTTGTCGAACAACGGAAGGCTAATTAATACTTATAAAATGTAACCAATAATAAAACCGTACTAACCCAAACTCTCATAAAGTAATGTTCGAGCAACTTTGATTCATGTGGGATCTGCAAAGAAGACAAAGACACAAACATTCAGATGGCCTTGGTCAACCCAGTTGGGGCTAACCTATAACTCTTTGATGGTTTTGTTAATAAATGCCAAAAGACCAAAATACAAAGACTTGAGTTTAGTTGGTAAAAATAAATTCTGATGAGAGAGCTCCCTTTCTTTCTGTTCTTTTGCCTATTTATACTTCTTACTGTTCCAGATATTTCCGCTATTCTTCCCTTATCCTCCTCCTCATTTTCCTTTTGCCATTAATGCCTGTCCTATGCTGGCTGTTTACAGCCCATCTGCCTCATTTTGCACCCAGTTGGTTTAAATGAACCTGACATGCAATTGATATTTTATTTGTATTAATGCGTTAATTCGTGCTGATCCTACATTGTTGAGTCATCGGCTCGGATAGTCCGAACATCTATTTGATCGAAGCCGAACTAAATTGTAACATGGTTTCTGTTCAATCAAAATTTGAATACGTGTCCTTGATTCCTGAAGTAAATTTCCCGAATTATTTTCCACCCCTCCAATTACCCTCTGATTCCGACTCCCTCGGGCAATTCCTAAGGGAGTCAAAATCAATGAGCACGCTTGCCAAAGAGAGACTTTAAGTACCGCCGCCTGACTCTTGCCTTCCCAAGAGGGAAGGCGAAAAGACGGGACGTTCTAGGGGGAA
Source organism: Fagus sylvatica (assembly GCA_907173295.1). Taxonomy (NCBI): domain Eukaryota; kingdom Viridiplantae; phylum Streptophyta; class Magnoliopsida; order Fagales; family Fagaceae; genus Fagus; species Fagus sylvatica. The sequence goes on along the minus strand of OU015767.1, from coordinate 7,811,103 downwards.
AGCTTCCCTCCCCTTTTTGAATTGGGTACTTATCCTCAGGATCGCAACACATTTCCTCCCATTTCTTCAATCCTCATATCTCTCTCATTTCTCACATTTCCCTCAGCTGATTCTCCTCAGAAAATTCCAAAGACCACCGCCACCTGCTCTCAGGACCGCCTTCCCTTGTAAGTCTCCTTCCTCCTTTATCAATTTCTCCAAATCTTCCCAAATTCTTAGTTTTGATAGAATGGCTAGGCGTCAACCTAGGGTTAGGGCAAGCAAACTGGCTCGATTAGTTAACACGGAAGAAAGGATGACCGAATTTAGGCAGATCTACCGTGTCCCTCCCTCCATTATACTTGAATATTACCACAATAATAACCTTCCCGTCCTCAATCGGGATGAAATCCTTCTCCCAATCATGGTCGTAGTAGAAGGGGGAGTTAGGTTCCCATTCCATCCCCTTCTCATTGATTTCTTACACATAGTCAACGCCTCCCCCTGTCAAGTATCTATCAACGTCTATAGGATAGTTATAGGCGTTGTGGCCCTAAATCGAATTCTGGGGGTCAATTTGACCTCCAGAGATATTTTATATGTATATCAATACATGTGTCCGGGCCCCAATTCTAGGACCTCCTACCACCTTAAAGCTAGGGAGCTAAACGTCAAATTAGTGAACAGCCTCCCGGACTCCAACAAGGGCTACGATAATGAGTACCTAAAGGTCTCGGGTAGCTAGTTCATTGATGAAGCCTTTTGTTGGAATTCATTTGGATTCCCAGGTCAGATTTTTTTTTTATTTAAAATCATATTCGAACAAGAAAAATGTGTGCCGGACAGAACAAGCTTGGATAATAATGACATATTTTTACTAACACATTGATTTTGACTGCTTATTTTACTTTGCAGATCCCTCCCGAATAGAAGTCAAGAAGAGTCAGGTAAATGTAGAACTTGTAAAGAGAGTCCTATCGACCAACGTGTACGTTAATAGGCTAAACCAACCCCGATCAGCTCCCCTTCTGCTGAGGTACAAGCCTCAAATTAGCTCATACCTTGAAGGCCCAACAGTGCCTAGGTCCCAAGAAGTCCAAGTTGAGCCCACAGTACTATTTATAGCTCCTCCAGCTACCACCAATCTAGACAGCGATGCTCCCGACCGGATTCCTTCCGGTCAAGTGTCTGAGATGGTGCCACCCATCAAACCCTTCAAACTTATAGGCAAGACGGCTGGAGGCAGCCCTTCCGGAGCCGGAAAGGGCAAAGGAAAAGGCAAGGGAGCCGGAAAGAAAGGCAAGAAGCCGATTTCAGAGGCTATTGAGCCCGAGCTCATTACCCCTAGCTCGGCCGACCAAGAACCCCCGAGACCCCTGCCCATGGTTCATGAGCTTGACAAATTAGACCAAGGGGAGGGGTTGGTCTTCAAGCGAAAGAGGACCCGATCTGAATCCACCTCAATGCCGGCCCAAGAAACTTCCCCACAATTTGAGGCGTGGGTTCCCGATCTCATGTACGAGGAAGGGCCCATCTCTATTCGAGACACTATCTTGGACAACTCCGAGATAGAAATCTCGGCCAAGGTGGCCCACGAGCTGTCCCGAGCTTCATGTCTGCCCATGGATATGAAGTTGTGGGATTCTATGCACTCCGGGCAAATATTTCGTCACCTTTCTTGGGGCCTGATGCTGGTAAGTGTCTTGCCCATTTTTTTATTATTATTTTCTTGGTTCCTTTCTTTCTCTCTTTCTATTTTTACTTTTGTTTTCAGGCTGCTCAGGGTGTCCACTGCATGGAGGCGAGGGTCTTCAAGATGACCGAAGCCTTGCAAAATAAGGATGCCGAACATGAGAAAAGCATAGCTGAGGTGTTGGAAAGTGCGGCCTCTAACTACATTGCTTTGGAGGAGGAGCACTTCAAAAACCTCAACATTATGAAAGAGGCCAAAAAGCAAGCTAGGGTGGAGGCCACAAAAAGAGCCCGGATGGAAGAAGAGATGGCCGAGATAAAGGAAAAGTTCAGAAAGTTAGAGACGGAATGCATCCACGCCATCGGGAAAGCCCGAGAAGAGGGGAAAGAAGAGGTCATGGGCAAGGTCAAGGCCCAATTCCAGCTAGTGTATAACAGTGGGTTCAAGGACGGATGGAAGTCTGCCCTAAAGAAGATCAAGGTTCTCGCTGAATCCGAGCTTTTCCTCCGAGCCAACACTCCATTTTCGTATCTTGACGTGGGCCTGAAGGTACGAATGATGAAGCTGATAATGAAGATGGTGGCAAGGAGGAAGAAGAGGAAGAGGAGCTAGGGGAACCGAACAACCAACCACAGGGTTTGCGTCCCGAACCTACTATAGAAACAGCTGGTGTGCCTGAAGTGACCTCGAGCTCATAACTCTTTGTTTTTGGAAATAGACTAAATTTTTGTAATTCTTGTACTCCTTATTCTCTTCTTCAAGACTATTCGTGGCTAAACTATGATCTCTTGATTAATTTTCCAACTTTTCAATTCACTCTTACTTCTATTTACCTTTATATTTAATCAATTGCTATTCTCATCAATTTTGCATGACTTCTGATGATTTCTAAGTAAATGTTGTATGTCCAGTAAATTTTGGTTGTTCTAACCGGACAACCAATTTAAAAGAACATGAATTTTAACCAAACATGGATATAACTTGATAAGAGAAAAAGACTTTACCTCCTATTTTGGAAAGCCAAACTTCACTTGGATGGAAACAATTCCAAACTTTCTTTAGAATGATAAATTTAGCTCGGATAGGTTTCGTCAGATAAAAACACTTATACGCTCCCCTGAAGTGATGAGTTCCGTCCGAACAACAATTTTTAGATAGGATGCTTATGCACTCCCCCAAAAGTGATAAGTACCGTCCGAACAACAATTTTTAGATAGGACGCTTATGCACTCCCCCATAAGTGATAAGTTCCTTCCGAACAGCAATTTTTTAGATAGGATGCTTATGCACTCCCCTAGAAGTGATAAGTTCCGTCTGAACAACAATTTTTAGATAGGATGCTTATGCACTCCCCCAGAAGTGATAAGTTCCTTCCAAACAGTAATTTTTTAGGTAGGATGCTTATGCACTCCCCCAAAAGTGATGAGTTCCTTCCGAACACTTGTGTTTGGATAGGATGCTTATGCACTTTCCAGAAGTGATAAGTTTCGTCCTAACAAGCAACTTAGATGGATGGTTATACAGACAAACTTCCCAAAAGTGTACATTATATATATTTTCAAAAGAAATATTTTCTTAGGTTACAAGTATTCCATGGCCTGGGAACAGGTTTCCCACTCATATCCTCTAATCTATATGCTCCTATTCCTTCAAGAGACAGCACCTTATAAGGTCCTTCCCAGTTCGGTCCGAGCTTCCCATCATTTGCGTTCCTGGTGTTGGTCACTACCTTATGCAGCACCAAATCACCAATTTGGAAACCCTTGGGTCTAACGTTTCTGTCGTACCCCCTTTTCATCTGATGCTGGTATGAAGCAGTCTAATTGTGGCCAAATCTCTCATTTCCTCCAGCAAATCGAGGTCTTTTCTGAGGTCGTCTTCATTCTGTTTGGCATCAAACTCTGTAGTTCAGGTCGTAGGAAGACCAACCTCTAATGGAACGACAGCTTCCACCCCGTAGGCCAATGCGAACGGGGTCTCGCCTGTCAATCTCCTCTTGGTTGTCCGGTGAGTCCACGTGACACTAGGCAGTTCTTCGACCCACTTACCTTTGGCTTCGTCCAACCTCTTCTTTATTCCATCTAGAATTACCTTGTTGGAGACTTCGGCCTGTTCATTTGCCTGAGGATAAGCTGACGAAGAGAAAAAATTCCTTATACCCAAGTCAGAACAGAAACCTTTGAAGAGTTTACCTTCAAACTGCGTGCCATTATCTGAGATAATGGCCCACGGTATTCTAAATCTAGTGATGATACTTTTCCAGAGGAAGCGTTTGGCATCCACCTCCCGAATATGAGAAGGGGTTCGGCCTTTACCCATTTTGGGAAATAATCAATTGCAACAATTAGGAATCTTTTGTTACCCGGGGCCCGAGGTAAAGGGCCTACAATGTCCAGCCCCCACTGAGCAAAGGGCTAAGGACTTGACAATGGATTAAGCTCTCGGGCGGGCTGATGGAGTTTTAGAGCAAACCTCTGGCACTTATCACACGCCTTCACATACCGAACAACATCACTTTGTATATACGACCACCAGTACCCTTGGGACATTACTCGGTGAGCCTGTGATCGACCACCAGTATGACTCCCGCAAATGCCTTCATAGATTTCAAATAAGAAGTTATTGACCAATTTGGGGTGAACACATAATAGATAGGGCCCCGAAAAAGATTTTTTGTTAAGGTTTCCTTCTTTAGATAACCAATAACCTGGAGCTTTCCTCTTAATAATATTGGCGGCCTTCTGGTCTTCAGGTAAGTGATTGTCCCGAAGATAAGCTACTAGGGGATCCATCCAACTAGAGCCGGATCCGGATGTGGAGATGGTGTCTGAACCACAACTTTGGAAACTAGGAGAGTCCAATACTTCTACTGATATTGTCCTGTGCAGATCTGTCTCCAGGGTCGTGGCTAATTTGGCCAAAATGTCTGCATGTGAGTTGTGTTCCCTCCCGATCTGCTCTACTCGGGTGAACTCAAATTTTGATAACAAAAATTGAACGGCCAGAAGGTAAGCCGACATTCTTTCATCCCGAGCTTGATATTCTCCTGAAATTTGGTTGGCTACTAATTGGGAATTACAAAATACCTACAATAGATCGGCCCCAAAACGTCTGGCACTTTTGAAACCGATCAACAACGCCTCATACTCAGCTTCGTTATTTGATAGTAGGAAGCCTAATCTTACAACCTATTCCAAGATCAACCCTTCAGGGGAGATCAGGACTGCTCCTGCTCCCGATCCCTTCATATTTGATGCACCGTCTACATACAATTTCCATTCCATGGAAACTGAATCTATTCGGATTTCTGACGGATTAATATGCTTGAGTGCTTCCTTATTCCCTTGAGATTAGGCTATGAAATCAGCAAGGACTTGCCCCTTGATCGACGTCCTTGGTTTATACTCAACTCCAAGAGATCCCAACTGTACCCCCCACCTAGTGATCCATCTAGAATAGTCAGAACTCTGCAACAGAGCTCTGAGAGGAAGATCTGTTAGAACTGTCACCGTACTTGCTTGGAAATAGTGTGGGAGCTTCTTTGTTGCTTGAATTAGTGCCAATGCGGCCTTTTTGAGTGGCAAATATCTGGATTCCGTCTCATTCATAACCTTACTTACAAAGAAGACTAGTTTCTGATCTTTAGTCATTTCCCGAACCAAGACTGCACTAACTGCATGCTCTGAAAACCGCCAAATAGAAAAATAGTGGCTCCCCTGGGCAGGGGATTGAGAGGCAAAGAGGGGATGAGAGGTAAGTTTTAATCCCCTGGAATGCAGCTCAGCAGTCTTCGTCCCATAGGAACTTTATTTTCTTTCCTAACAATCTAAAGAAAGGGTGACACTTATCTGCCAACTTGGAAATGAACCGACCAAGAACTGCAATCATTCCTGTCAGATGTTGGACCTGCTTGGCATCTTTGGGTTCTTCGAGGTTCAATAGCGCGGACACTTGGTCTGGATTAGCCTCGATTCCCCTGCAATTGATCATATGACCTAGGAATTTGCCCGAACTTACACAGAACAGACATTTTGAGGCGTTGAGGCCTAGTTTATCCCTTCGGAGAATTCTTAAGACTTCTTTCAGATGCTCCAAATGATCCTCCTTCTTTACACTTTTTACCAACATTTCATTTATATATACCTCCACAGTTTTTCCGAATAGGTGCTCGAACATGGTAGTGACCATTCTCTGGTAGGTGACTCTTGCATTCTTCAACCCGAAGGGCATCACTTTGTAACAATAAGCCACTCGTGGAGTAATGAAAGCTGTCTTCTCCCGATCGGGCAAGGTCATAGGGATTTGGTAATAACCCTGAAATGCATCTAGAAAGCTCATTATCTCATGGCCCGAAGCCGAGTCCACCAGTTGATCTATCCTTGGGAGAGGGAAGGAATCTTTCGGGCAAGCCTTGTTCAAGTTAGTAAAATCTACGCATAATCTTCATTTCCCGTTCTTTTTCTTCACCACCACAGTATTAGAAAGCTTGGTTGGGTACTGAATTGGCCGAATTGCGTCAGCGGCTAACAGCCGCTCGACCTCTTCCATAATTATCTCCGATCTTTCCGGGGCCAATTTCCGACATCTCTGGATGACAGGCTTGGTGTCGAGAGATATACTAAGAGAATGAAATGCCAAGTCGGGAAATACCCCTGGGGCTTCATACACCGACCAGGCAAACACGTCTCGGAATTCGAGGAGGAGAGTAACCAGTTCGTCCTTGTCCAAGAGAGGTAAATTTGTTCCAACTAAAAAGTAAAGCTCATGGTTAAATGGATCAAATTGTACCTTCTCAGGATCTTTTTCTACCACACTATCTCCTTCCACGGTCCCAGGTGACTATAAACGTCATGGCACCCTGGTAGAATTTATTCCCCCTAGAACTTTTCGTCTGATAGCTGCTAGGATGCATTGTTTTGATGCCACTTGGTCTCCATTTACCTCCATGACCCCATCCTTGGTGGGGAACCTTAGTTTTTGGTGCAAGGTCGAAGGGACAGCCCTCATCCTGTGTAGCCAATCCCTCTCCATAATTGCATTGTATGGTGATGGGGCTTGGATTACTTTGAATTTTGTCTGGAGGTTAATCGGCCCTGCTAACACTGGGAGTGTAGTTTTCCCCAACGGGATCGTTGACTCCCCCGAGAAGCCAAACACTTTGGATGTAAAGTTAGTGAGGTTGGACTCCTCCAAATCCATTTTCTCGTACAGCTCATGATACATCATTTCGGCAAAGCTTTCCTGATCCATCAAGACTCTCTTCACGTCGTAATTCCCAATCCGGAGGGTTATGACAAGAGGGTCACTGTGGGGTAGCTATCTTTTAAGTCACCATCCGAGAATGAGATGGTCTGTTGGTCAGATTAGTAAGGGATTTCCGAACAAAACTTCGGTACAAAATGTGGAGAGTCCGAAACTCCGAAGCTTTGTCTGAGATGCGCAGCCTTATGGAGATCTGACCTGAAAGAAACGGGGAGAATAGAGGTGCAGAGGGGGTTAAGTATGACATGAATCACACCTGTGGGAGCAGTGCCCAAATTCCCCAATTGGTTGTCGGTCATTCCGGGCCTTTTCTGCTCAGTCAAATTTGAATCAACATATTCACCAAGATGACCGTCAGACACCAGCTGCTCTAAGTGGGTCTTAAACTTGTGACAGTTGTCGTTAGATGGCCCTTATTCCGATGGTAGAAGCATTGAAGTTTTTTATTCTAAGCAGCTGGGTCGCCTGGAAGCTTGGGTGGCCATACGAAAAAAGATTCATCCTTAATTTTATTCAAGATCCTGTAGATCGGTTCTTTAAACACCATCTGGAATACCTTGAAAGAAGGAGCAATGAAATTGGTCGAAACTGGAACTGTCTTGGATGTTTGACCTATCTGAACTTGTGGTTTAGAGCTCGGTGGTCGTACAGGAGTTTCAGGTTGTACTGTACTACCGTTACCCCTGTCCTCTTCTACTCTAATGAATTGCTTTATTCATTCCATCAGTTTCCTTATATTAGTGGGGGGCGTTTCGTCAGAGACTGACGCAAACCTGTGCTGGGAGGTAAGCCTAACTTGAACGTCCGAACTACCATGTCTTCCCCACAGCCATCTATGTTGTTATAAGGCTCCCAAAACCTGGCCGAATAGTCTTTGATTGACTCGTTATCACCTAGCTTCATCATCATAAGGGTATCCATCACTTTAGGTCTCCGACTATTTGTTATGAATCTCCCCACAAATGCTTCAGCCATTTGACTCCAAGATCCAACCGTTCCTTGCTCAAGCTGGTTGAACCATCGGAGCATGACTTCTCCCAAACTGGATGGGAATAACCTGCACATCAATGGGTCATTGTAACGACATAAGGCCATTCTCTGCTGGTAATGACCTATATGGGCAACGGGGTCTGTCCGGCTGTTATATACTTCGAAATGAGGGGCCGTAAACTTCTCTGGTAGCTCGGCACGCTCTATCTCCTCAGTGAAAGGTGATGAGGAAACCAGATCCAGAACCTTCCATACAGCCCCCTGCTCTTCTCGCCGGGCCTTTTTCCTTGGTATGCTCGGGGGTAAAATGCCTGTGTCCCAGTACCCACTGATACCTCTGTCAGAACGTGTGAGCTTTTTCCGACCAGCCTGAACTGACTTAGACTGACTGGCCGAATGGGGGATTTCCTTTGATGGTGAGGGAGTCTCTGCCCAGACATCAGTATGCGCACTTAGAGATAATGCAGGATCCTCTTGATTACAGTGTATAAGCCCTCTCCTCGGCCTTTCTTTTGCTGGGGACTTGCCTCTTGCTTCCTTCCTCAAGTCACTGATTTCGTGGCGTAACTCGGCAATGATCTTCTCACTATTGTCAACTCTGGACTCCGCAGAGGATGAAAAATTTAGCGATCGCTGAGCTCGCTGAAGTGTTACTTCCCTAGAGGCCCGTTCATCTCGCCCTGACCGTCAACTATCCAGATGCTGATGGAGGTCAGTGTGTCTCGAAGATGGGATGGGCGAGGTAGTAGTTGGAGTGCCCCTAGAAGGTCTATAAGATAACCCCAAGGAGACCTTCTGACGAGAGGGCCCCGAGACCCGCCAAACTGCAGATTGGGGATGCTGGGGCGATGAATGCAAAGAATGCGACATAACGGATCTCAGATGACTAGATTCACAAGAATTAAAAGCCTCCCCACAGACGGCGCCAATTGTACGTGGGATTTTTTGTCGGACAACGGAAGGCTAATTAATACTTATAAAATGTAACCAATAATAAAACCATACTAACCCAAACTCTTGTAAAGTAATGTCCGAGCAACTTTGATTCATGTGGGATCTACAAAGAAGACAAGGACACAAACACTCAGATGGCCTTGGTTAATCCAGTAGGGGCTAACCTATAACTCTCCGATGGTTTTGTTAATAAATGTCAAAAGACCAAAATACAAAGACTTGAGTTTAGTTGGTAAAAATAAATTCTGATGAGAGAGCTCCCTTTCTTTCTGTTCTTTTGCCTATTTATACTTCTTACTGTTCCAGATATTTTCGCTATTCTTCCCTTATCCTCCTCCTCCTTTTCCTTTTGCCATTAACGCCTGTCCTATGCTAGCTGTTTACAGCTCATCTGCCTCGTTTTGCACCCAGTTGGTTTAAATGAACCTAACATGCAATTGATATTTTCTCTGTATTAAATGCGTTAATTCATACTGATCCTACATTGTTGAGTCATTGGCTCGGATAGTCCGAGCATCTATTTGATCAAAGCCGAACTGAATTGTAACATGGTTTCTGTTTGGTCAAAATCTGAACACGTGTCCTTGATTCCTGAAGTAAATTTCCCAAATTATTTTCCACCCCTCCAGTTTGCTTTAATTCATTACTTTTTCATTCAGGAAAAGACGTTTCTTATAAGTTTATTATAAATTTTCTTTTTAAAAATTATTTGCACAAACAAGATATTCCTTTCCACTGTCTTTAGATTTAAACCAATTGTACAAGTTCTTTATTTTCTTTTTTGTCTGTCCTTCGGAATGGGATCCCTTTGTTTTGTTCTCGTGAAGCCTCCTTAAGTTGTTTTCTACATTTTTAACTTTATAATTACTAGTCATAAACCTGTGTGATGCGCGAAAACGTCTTAATTTTGTGTGTAAATATGTAAGAAATTTATTTATAATGTAGACCCGTGAACACATGTAGTATCAACTTCTTGAATAGTTTCAATTATCATCAAATTTATGCAATGAAATATATATATATATATATATAATATATATATAATAAATATATATATATATATAAAAGAACCCATACCACAAAATAAAACAAATCCAATTTGACCATAACACAAAACACACAACTCCAAAATCAGAAAACCAAGGGGAAAAAATACCAATTACCACAAAATTACAACCTAAGGTTTAGAACCCACAAATCCAATAAAAAAATAAAAACAAAAATTACAAACCTAATAATAACACATAACACAAAATCCACAAATCTAATTAAAGTGCAAAAGGGGAAAAAAATTACATCTTTCATACACAAACCACCACAGAACCACAAGGGGCAAAAAAAAAAATCCGAGCGCAGCATCACCAATTGTTGGGACAGTGGGATAGTGGAAAGTTTAAATAAGAGATTGAGGGTGCAATCAATTGGAGAGTTGAAAAGGTGAGGGAAAAACCCATGGGAGATGAAGAGGTGAAGGAGAAAGAGTGGGAGATGAAGAGGCGAGGGGGAGAGAGTGTGGGAGATGAAGAGGTGAAACATGAGAGAGAGAGAGAGAGAGAGAGAGAGTGTGTGTGTGTGTGTGTGTGTGTGTGTGTGTGAAAAATAGGTTAGGATGACATGGACGTCTGTGGGTGTAGGGTTATAACATGGCAGTGTTTAAAGGAGAGAAAAAAATTTCTCTCTACTTCGGCTTTTAATTTATACTAGTCATGGACCCACGCGATGCGCGAAAAAGTTGATTTAGTTGTTTTTAATGGAACATAATTGAAATTGTATATTATAGATTTTGTAATTTAAAAAATCTATATGTGTTTTTTGAAATTGTGGGAGAATAACAATTTTTTTTTTTTTCTTTTCAATTTTAGGACTTACAATTTCAACGTGGAAACCTCAAAAAGAGAAGAAGAAAAAAATACATCTCAAGATATGCAAGTAGCTTGGAATCATGATTTTGATATACATTTTCAACATTTAAATAGAAAATGTTATTTTGCTTAAAAAAAATTTCAGTACACTAATAATTTGAATAACAATTATTAAAAATTAGTTTTTTAGCAAATACCTCCGTACATTTTAAACCTTACCTCCTAAACAATAAATAAATAAACATGTAATGCAAATAAATCTAAGCACAAATAAAAATAAATAAACATATAATGGAAATAAAGCTAAGCACAAAGAACAAATAATGCACCTAAACAACTGCACAAATAATGCACATAGTCATAAACCAAGCCAGCCATGGGCCCACTGCCCACTACCACTAACCACAATCACAGTTAACCAACACCACAGATCAATTCCACATAATCGAAGCCACAACAAAAAGCAACTCATTTCTGTCATTCACAATCACAAATGGAAGAAATCAGTCAAGCATAACACCAGAGAAAGAGACTAAGAGAGAAAGAGAGAGAGAGTGAGCAATAGAAAATGAATAAGATTTGAGAAACTGAAAGAGTCAAAGAGAGAAAGAGAGTCGGTGGGAGTTAGAGACACATATCGGGGCGGAGCTACTGGTGAGTGGAAATGTGATTGTGGTGGTGAGGTGACGTCGCGAGCCTCGCGACGACGGAGAGATGCGAACGGCGTTTCAAGCTCGCCGCTGGGTCAGGACTCAAGAGTTCGGTCACGAACGGTGAGGGCAGAGATTTTTTGTGAATTTCTTTGTTTTTATTTATGAAAAAGTGGGAATTTAGATCAGATTTGTGTGGGTTCGGTTAAGAATTGGTGGGTTTTGGATTGAAATTTGGAATGGGTTTTGGATTGGGCTAAATTTTGGAATGGGTTTGTGGCTTTGTGCTTGGAATTAGGTTGTGCTAATTTTCACTCATAGCTCCACCACGGCTTGGAGAGGGAAGGGTAGAGTGAGGGAGAACATAAATAGATAAAGACCAATGGGGTAACGGCAAAGAAGGATAGCAAAGGTCAAGCTATTGAAGAAGAGTGATAAGGGAGAGAAAGGGTCTGGAAACTGAACGATCGAAAAAGGAAGGGTTGTGACTGGAAGAGAAGAAGTTGAAGAAGTAGGAAGAGAGTAATGGGGAGTAGTTACGGTAGGGTGAATTAAAGGGTGACGATGAGGATAGTAAGAGAGTGAAAAAAAAATGAGGAGAGAGAAACGATGATATGGATTTATAAAGGATGAGCAAGTCTGATGTGGTAGGTTTTGGGGAAGTCTAAAAACTTTCTCTCAGCTTCAGCTTTTAGTTTATATTATAAATATACAAACTTTCTTATTTGCCTCTTATTTTGGCCTTTAATCTTGATAGAAAATAAGCCAAGTGAAGCTTGAATGGCCAACGTTAATAGATTGCCGTCATATTCTCATAACATTTAAAAGATTACTACAACAATAAATTATTAAGGATGATAATATAAAATTGAAAATCCAAGGAACATGATAAACAACAATCAAAGTAAAACTTAAATTCTCACATAAATGAGATACTAGAAAAAATAGAGGCCCTTAAATTTGAAATGCAATTGTACCAGAGCACCCAACAAGATAGTAATTTCTTTTATTTTTAGGATTGCGAACCTTGTAATTCAACTAAATTACCTAGGCAAAATTGACTAAAATAATCAAAGATTAGTTGTTGGCTGGAATAAGTTAAGCTTGGGATGGAGGGAATTGTAGTCATTTGTGGGGATTACTAGATTTAGGGAACGGTTGGCTTTGGCAAAGGCTTGGGATGGAAGGAATAGTACTTCCTTATTGGTCTGACATACTGGATTTTGTGGATGAAGGGAACGGTTGGCTTTGGCAGAGTTGGAATTGTGGGCTTTGGCCATGTTGGCAATGATGTCAAAGGTGGTAGTGTTGGCTTTGGCAAAGTGGGTATGATTTTTAATGTGGGTTTTGGCAAAGAAGGCAACGGTGGCAATTCCGATTTTGGCAATGTAGGTATGACTGCCAAGATTGGTACATCGGGTTGAGTAGATAAAAGATGACGAGCTGCTAGGCTAATATCAATACATGAAATGGACGATGCAATTAATAAAGCTAAGATGAAGCACTTGAAAGATGCCATCACTAAAGGAGGTTTTATGGTTTGGTTGGGGTTACAATGACGTGTGACTTATACAAGTGTATTGTGATAAAAATAAAAAATAAAATAAAATGTAACATATAATTTATAATTCATTTATCCAATATGAAGATTGGAATGAAAGTTACAAAGACTTTAATATGCACTAATTAAGTTACAAAAATGTTTGATGATGCATGGATTTTTCATCGTCAGTTGCACAGTCAAGTCGAGTGGTCAACACCTGCAAAAAGGAAGAAGAAAGAAAGGAATCGAAGAGCCTGCCGGGGTGGGCCCCGGAGGGGAGTCTCCGATGCCTAAGTTAGCAAAAGATTTCCCATATTGAGAGAGATTTCTCATAAGATTGTGTGCATACCTGGTTCAGGTGGCTCCGTTGGCCTTATATAGGCCAAGAGTGATGTATAACGCAATGAATGTCAGATATAAATGGCATAACGGTAACATTAATAAGGGAATTAAAGGAGTTTATGGTGTGTAACGGTAGCATTAACAAGGGAATTAAGGGAGTTTATGGATTTGTAACGGTCGTTCATCTAAGGTATACTTTGGTACGTCGTATTTGGACGGCTTGGATTTTTCTATACTCATCAGAAGCCCCCCATTCCGAGGTCGTTTATCCGTTTTAGGTTGGACGGCCTTCAGAATGTCAAGTACGATGAGTATTTTGGTAATGACCTTATTTTCCTTGCATGGTGTGTTGGTTGTTCCCTTCGCTATCTTAAGGACTTTGAAACAATTGGCCTTCCATTTGGCTCGTCAACTTATGTCTGTAATTAAAAACTTCAGGAAAACCTTTTAGTGGTTGTATACATTCATTTGGATGGCTATCCCCTTCGTCGTCATTTTTTTCGGTAGGTATGTCAATAGGCATTTTTGCTTGTTTGGACGACTGTTTCGTTTGTCATTAGTAAATTTTTGCCTTCATGTAGGCTTTGCCCACTCTTTTGGACGAGTGTCCCCTTTGGAGATATTATTGAGCCAAAGGATCATGATGGACGAATCATTTGGATGAAATGACATTACTAAGTTAAAGAATCGTGATGGACGAATCCTTTTATGGAGGCCGTTGAGGCCAAGATTGGGTCGTTGAGACCAATGGTTGGGTCGTTAAGACCAAAGAAGACCGTTGAGGCCGTGATTGGGTTGCCGAGACCAGTGAAGGCCAAGGAGGCCGAAATTCGGTCGTTGAGACCAAAGGGGGCTGTGGAGACCGAGATTGGGTCGTTGAGACCGAAGGTTAGGTCGTCGAGGCCAAAAGAGACCGTTGAGGCCGTGATTGGGTCGTCGAGACCAGTGAAGGCCAAGGAGGCCGAAATTTAGTCGTTGAGACCAAAGGGGGCCGTGGAGGTCGAGATTGGGTCGTTGAGACCGAAGGTTAGGTCGTTGAGACCAAAAAAGAGACCGTTGAGGCCGTGATTGGGTCGTCGAGACCAGTGAAGGCTAAGGAGGCCGAAATTCAGTCGTTGAGACCAAAGGGGGCCGTGGAGGCTGAGATTGGGTCGTTGAGACCGAAGGTTAGGTCGTTGAGACCAAAAAAGAGACCGTTGAGGCCGTGATTGGGTCGTCGAGACTAGTGAAGGCCAAGGAGGCCGAAATTCAGTCGTTGAGGCCATATTGCTTTGGGCCTCATTTGGAAATGGATTCGATCTTTCTAAGTGGAAAGATGCAACTTTGCCTCTAAGCTATTTTTCTAAGTTTAAAGTGTTGTGTTTGGACGATGCGTTCTAACTTTGCCTAGGATCGTGTTTGGATGATATTATTTTTCTAAGTTAGAGTGTATCGTAGGATAATGTATCCTAACTTTATCTAAGTTTAAAAGATCGTGTTTAAACGACACAGTTTGACATTAGGTATCTGTCTAAGTTAGAAGATCGTGTTGGACGATTCAGTCTGACTTTAGATTTTTGTTTGAGTTAAAAGATCGTGTTTGGACGATTCAGTTTAACTTTAGGTGTTTGCCTAAGTTAAAAGATCGTGTTTGGACGATTCAGTTTAACTTTAGGTGTTTGCCTAAGTTAAAAGATCGTGTTTGGACGATGCAGTTTAACTTTTGGTTTGTTTAAGTTAAAAGATCGTGTTGGACGATTCAGTTTAACTTTAGGAGTTTGCCTAAGTTAAAAGATCGTGTTGGACGATGCAGTTTAACTTAGCTTAAGTTAAAAGATCGTGTTGGACGATTCAGTTTAACTTTTAGATTGTTTGCATGATATGGGGGCCGTGGAGGCCGAGATTGGGTCGTTGAGACCAAAAGAGACCGTTGAGGCCGTGATTGGGTCGTCAAGACCAGTGAAGGCCAAGGAGGCCGAAATTCAGTCGTTGAGGCCATATTGCTTTGGGCCTCATTAGGGCTATGTTGCTTTGAGGGGCCATTATCTGCATCGAGTGACATATATACTTGCAAAACTCTTGGAGGTTACTCGGCATTAGTGTTCTCCACTTCTCATGTGGGGTCTTTTGCTTCCTCATCTCTTTAATCCGCAATCCTTCCTTCCTCTTATTTAGGGTACTTGATTTTTCTATTTTCCTGCTGGTATCTTCTCTATGGAGCTTGGTGAATTTTACAAACTCTTTTTTTTTTGTTAAGTTCGTTTTTGTCCCAAGACTACTGTTCATCTTGGTAGCTTTCAAATGACAAACTTAAGAAGGAACATTTGTTTTTGGATCATAATATTCAGCACGTATATTTATTTATGATCAATTTGTGTGTGAATATTGTAAGTAAGAGCATGATAATAGGTGCTGCAGTGAAAGCCTGAAAGGGTGACATAGGTATTATTGGTGATAATAAGTAAACACAAATATTCATAGTGGTTCGGGTGAACGAACAAAATGGCTATGAGCTCTTTTGAGGCATCATTTATAAAAATAGATCCGCTTGTTTGCCCCTCATCGTCCATGAGTGAGAGATATAGACCAAGCTAAACCTCATCCTTCATACTCCTAAAGTTTTTATGCAAATGGTAGTTGTCATAACCCCATTTTTACCCACGGGATTTTCTCGGGTGTCGGCACGCAAAACGAGGCAGCCCGAACCAAGTCGGCCTGTTCCGACGAGGGCTCATCACCTCAAATACTCCCAAAAAGAAGGTCCGGGACACATTTCCCAAGGTTTGACCAAGTTTGACTAGGGTTGACCAAGTTTGACTAGGGTTGACCAAAGTTTGACCGAGGTTTGACCGAGCCGTTTCCAACCCGACTAGGACCCACCGTACCTAGAAATCCTTCAAAATGTGTCCGGGATACATTTCCAAGAGTTTGGTGAGCTTTGACCAAATTCGACCAAGTTTGACCAAGGTTGACCAAGTTTGACCAAGGTTTGACCGGACCGTTGACCAGACCAAAAACTGGATCGAACTGACCACCCCTTGACCAATGTATAGAGAGAATATCAAGAGCTTCGATTCCGTACTTTACGGGTCGAAAACGGACGAGAAACGAGAGAGTTGTGGCCAAAACTGCGAAAAAACGGTCCGACACTTAGCCAAATTTTTGGTAAGTGTTGTTGACAAAACAGCCTATTTGGGAGGCAACGTTTGCGCAAAGATTCTCTCCGACCCGCTGCAACTTGGTCCGCGAGCCAAGACCCTTAGGCAAGAGGTTCACTTCAGCTACCACACGCAACTTTCGGATCGTCAAGAGCTCCTCCGGTCAAGCCGGAATCTCAGTCAAGAAGATGACCCCTTGGCATAAGGAACATTCCGACGGCCTCCGTTCGCAAGATCATATCTTGCGAACCCAAGCTCGCCTCTGTGCAAGGCCTGTACCGTTAAAAAGTAGGTAGCACAAGCTTTCCGACGATACCAAGATCGTCGAAATCCGACATCGGGAGCTACGTCTACCACGCGCGTGAAAACAGGCCGACGAAATAAGGTTTTGCTGAAAGTTCCGGGAATTTTCCCACCGACGTTGCCACGCTTGCGCACAGAGTCTTCCTGACTCGCAACAAGTTGATCTGCGAGCCCGGGCACATTGGAAAGAGGACACATCCATGCACGACGTGGAACTCTCGGATCGCCAAGAATTTATCGGGGTCAGCCGGAATCCTGATCGGAAAACTGCCCTCAAACGGACCAAAAACACCCCGGTGGACTCTGCTCGCGGGGCCATATCTCACGAGAGTCCAAGCTCGGATTCCCGCGAATCCGGAACCTTGCAAAAATAGGCAGCGCAAGCTTTCCGACGGTACCAAGAACGTCAAAATCCGACATCGGGAGCTAGGTCAAATATGCGCGCGAACTGGGACAAGATTTGAGAAAAAACGCGCTGGGAGCAAAACGCATTTTTTCTCCCGGACAGCCGCCTTCGCGCGCAGAGTCTTTCCTGCTCGCAACAAGTTGATCCGCGAGCCCGGGTGCGTTGGAAAGATAATGACTCCGGCTACGTCGTGGAACTCTCGGTTCGCCGATAGCATCCCCCGTTTGACCGGAATCCGCATCGGAAAAGTGCACAAAAACAGCTCCGACACCCCGACTTCCGGGAGCCATAACTCCCTCGTCCGAACTCCGATTCGCGCAAACTTTATATCGTTGGAAAGAGGACGTCGAGAGC
This sequence comes from Fagus sylvatica, assembly GCA_907173295.1. Lineage (NCBI taxonomy): Eukaryota > Viridiplantae > Streptophyta > Magnoliopsida > Fagales > Fagaceae > Fagus > Fagus sylvatica. The sequence goes on along the minus strand of OU015767.1, from coordinate 7,793,628 downwards.
TTTCCGACGATATGCCGCATGACCCATTTTGAGTTCCGGAAGACCTCCAAAACTGCCCCCGAAAATCGGATAAAAAAGGGTACGCGCACGGAAATCGAGGAGGATTCGAGGGGCTGCTGGCGTGGAAGGATAAGACTGCCACGTGGCAGTACCACAACTCGCGCAGGACCGTCATGCGCCGCGCATGATGGTGCTGCGCGAGGCGTGCACGGTTTTCTATAAAACCGACCCTCCCCCCCCTCACTTCAGCACATAGTTTTTGCTCGGGCACTAGGCCTTCTAGAGCTTAGTTTAGGCAGAAAATAGGGGTTTAGGGGGTTTTAGGAGGGGATTTTTGGGTAGTTTTAGAGAGAGAGACTCCTCTCTAGGTAATCTCTCTCTCTCTCTAAGCTCTTTCTCCCTCTTCTTTTTCTTTAGGGATTTTGGGGGGTTTTTAGAGTGAGAAGCACCTATTAGGTGCTTCTCTCTCTAACCTCCTCCTCATCTTCCCACTCCTCTCTCTCTCTCTCTCTCCCTTTCTCTTACATTCTTTAGTTCATTTTATTTCATTTCATGTTTTACTAGCTCATTTATTGCTTTATTTACATTTCTAGTCATTTATTGCTTTATTTACATTTCTAGTCATTTATCGCTTTATTTACATTTCTAGTCATTTATCGCTTTCTTTACATTTCTAGTCATTTATCGCTTTATTTACATTTTATACGCACTTGTGAATATTTGTTGTGATTATCCCCCCCCTCCCCCGGTGTGTTTTAGTACGGCAATATTGAGTGGCTTTGGCGGCTCGCGTAAGTCCTCTAACAAAGGCCGTTGACAACCATGTTAGCCCACGAGGTCTTGACCCGAAAAATACACCGGTTTCCTCGTGTTTTAGTACGGCAAATATTGAGTAGCTTTGGCTCAGTTGCGTAAGACCTCTAACGAGGCCGTAACAACCTTGTTAGCCTACGAGGTATTTGACCCGAAAAATACATCCCCATGTGTTAAATAACGTCATTTATCGCTTTATTTACATTTACTACGTTGTAAATATTATATTGTGAATATTGTCATTTTCCCATTTTTTTCCCTTTGTGATTTGGGCGTGATAATCCCGATTGGTCGTGGTGGACTATTTAAGACCTCAAAGAGGCATTATCCACCATGTAATTCCATAGGAATTGGACCCACGAAAATCCTTTGTTTAAACCCCGTTATTTTCATTATTTACTACGTTGTTGTAAATATTGTCCATTTTTCATTATTTTGATTTGGGCATGAAAATACCAAACGGTATTGGCGGTTTTAGGTAAGTCTTTCAATAGCACTAAACCCCATGTAAATCCATGAGGCGTTGGACCCGTAAATTGAAAAACCCATTTTCAAATGATTTTCCTCATTTAAGTCCTATTTGGCGTCGAAGGTTTGGATAAGTCTTTCAATAGCACCAACCCTTCGTGTAAGCCCGAAAAGGCATTGAAACCCCGTTTTCAAATAGATTTTCCTCATTATAAGTCCTATTTGGCGTCGAAGGTTTGGATAAGTCTTTCAATAGCACCAACCCTTCGTGTAAGCCCGAAAAGGCATTGAAACCCCATTTTCAAAATAGATTTTCTCATTTAAGTCCTATTTGGCGTCGAAGGTTTGGATAAGTCTTTCAATAGCACCAACCCTCCGTGTAAGCCCGAAAAGGCATTGAAACCCTCTTTTTAGATTGTTTTGTTTATTCATGTAAATCCTATGGTGGTGTCGGGATCCGAGTAAGTCTTTCAATAGCATCGAATCCCGACCCCACGAGGTCTTGACCCTTTCCTTAAAAACTCTTGTGTTATAATAAATTGCACTTTGCATTAAGCATTATATTCATGCCGATCCATATTTGTCACCTTCATGATACATGTGTTGCGACTATGCCATGACTATTTTGCTTGGATATTTTGCCATCTTACTATCTTGATTACTTGCTTGATTGTTTATTGCTTTGATATAAAAATGTGATTAAAATACACTTTGCCATGAAAACTTTAAAAAGAGTAAACATGGTAATGTGGGCGTTAGAAACGAAGGTATGAGTCCTTTACACGGGGGCGTGGCTGGTACGTGCTTTCGTGTAAGGGATTCTACACGTTCTAACTCCCATAGGATCATGGTCTAAAATTCCCCAAAGTGTGAATTAATCATCCAAAACCCCGCCATTTGACGGACCGCTTTACTCTTGGAAATCAAGGGTAAAGAGATCCCGAATATGGCACCAAAAACATTAATTGTTTGTCCCGGCACTAGGTGTTAGGATTTCAAGTATATCCTACCACCGAAATGCCCGGAAATTTAAAAGATACAAAGATAAAAGGGATGGTGAAATAAAGAGTCTAATCAAAACCGAACGAAGTCATATTACGTTTGCCATTTTTGGTATATCGTACGACGGAAATCGGGACATTTGTACATAATAAAAACCAACAAACTTAGGCTTAGCAAATAAAGAAAACATTAGGAAGGAGGTAACCGTTTTCTTAAACGGATGTCGTGGGGTGCCTAACACCTTCCCCACGCATAAGCAAACCCCCGAACCTATCTCTGGTTCAAGACCATTTAGTTGTAGATGTCTAAATAGGGTAAAACCTATTAGACATAGGTGCCCAATCACACCTTAAAATTTCCCATGATTGGTGGCGACTCCAAATTTGTGCTCACACGCACACACGTACACAAGTTCCCACACACACACAACTCGTATCTCGAAACGGAAAAGAGATAGAGGAACACACACAACACTCGCCAAATGGGGGTCGGTATCTAGGAAAATAAAAAAAGAAATACCTAGAAGATTTTCCGCCGGTGTCGACAGTAGTAATCACACATACCTATATAAGTGTCTATGTATATAGATAACCCTCAGTAGTTCATTTTTAATCACATAATGCCTAAGAGTAGGCGGGTTTGATATTTATCTTTTATTTTTATTGGCAAAGTATCTAGCCACAATCAGTAAGTTGAGATAATGTTTCAATGTTGTCTAAGCATATTACAAGGGTCTAACGCACAGTGAAGGCTACTATATAATTTAATTATGTTGTCTAATGAGCCTCAAAATAATGACTAAATTCATGAGAGTATACCGCTAAAAAAAATTTCCATTAATTCATATAGCGGATTTTATGTATTATTCCCAAAAGCATTTTTAGGAAGTTTTTCTCAAATTACCCAACGACACTGTTTGAAGTGGTCAACGTGGGGGCTTTAATTTGTGAAATCAAGGACTCACAATGATTTAGGCATGCAAGGAGCATATGAGTGATATACGCATAAAATGGGCACTCAAGATAGTCATGAAGTAAATATAGAATATTTGGGTATTTACCTTGTGTGAAGGGAGATAGTATCACATTCATTAGCTTTGATTGGGCTTTACTCCATATATGAGTTGATCTATTCAATCTTTGTAGTCATCGATTTTCTTTTTTAAGAAAAATCTTCATTGCTTAGGAGTAATGTTCTGGGCGTTATTCGACATTTAATTGGACCATATTTACTACTTTTATGGCCAATTGCCCGAAAATAACAAAATGGCTTGTGTGCCAATTACCAGAGTGGACCATTGCCTGTTAATATACCATGTTCTAATCCCACGGCTGTCAAAAAGCAAGTGTGTTTCTATTTCTTATGTAATAAAGGCATCTTAATAAATATTGCCAGCTGCACTACATTGGTCTTCAAGAGGCAGTTGACTCCGGCATGGAGTTTACTCAACCAATATTCCATTATTTCTTATGGGATGTGGGCCAATTATGGCCAAAATTGACACATACCTAATTAGTATAAGGTAATTTCCCATGTATATGATATATGTGCAAGCTTGACCTATAGTAATTGAAGTAATTTTCACACATATAGAAAAGTTTCACAATTTCCACACATATGACTAATAGCCGTGTGTGTATTAAGATGTCAGGCTTGATATGTGCTCTAATGGAAAATAGGCAGGCATGGAATATGCTTTAAAATAAGAAAGGAAATAAGGCAGGCATGATATTTCATCTCATTGATAGCTACTTTAATATTAGAAAGGAAAGTATTTTCACGTACCACTGAATCTCTATTTTTCGGCTTCTTTTTATTTTCCAGGGTTCCCTGCTTGGAGTCAATTTGCCCATGTGGTGAGGAGCTAAGACATGCATAGAACCCTTTGAGATATTTCCAAAGAAGCAATATGGCGATATTCATATCGACTAAAGTCGCTTTGGGATTTTTCCAGAAAAGTAATATGCCAGTATTTTTCTTCTTGTCTTCTCGTAATTTTATATCTCCCTTACAACAAATAGAGGTTGAAGATGAAAAATGATTCTAATATAGTCAACCTTATTTTTATGCAGGAAATTGTTAGAGGCAGAATTATTAAATGCAAAGAGCAATAAGATTCAGCCATGGTTAGAAAACAATTGGGGGTGCTTAATGCACTTGACGTGGCCGAGAATTGATGGTGCCATTTCACAGCAATTGTGATTGCTGGAATGGGATTCTTCATTAATGCATAAACCTGTACTCGTCCAACGTTGATTTTCAACTAGAGAGATACAGGTTAGTCGTTGCCAAGCTCTTTTCAATTCAGATGGACCCGTTGATGGACGACAACCGGGGATTGGATGCGTCACACTCAAAGGAGACGTAGGCAATGGTTTTTCTTTTAGGTAGGTGCACTCGCCTTTGCTGTGCAAATTAAATTTGAAGAACTCTCGTTCCCACAGACGGCGCCAACTGATGATGCATGGATTTTTCATCGTCAGTTGCACAGTCAAGTCGAGTGGTCAACACCTGCAAAAAGGAAGAAGAAAGAAAGGAATCGAAGAGCCTGCCGGGGTGGGCCCTGGAGGGGAGTCTCTGATGCCTAAGTTAGCAAAAGATTTCCCATATTGAGAGAGATTTCTCATAAGATTGTGTGCATACCTGGTTCAGGTGGCTCCGTTGGCCTTATATAGGCCAAGAGTGATGTATAACGCAATGAATGTCAGATATAAATGGCATAACGGTAACATTAATAAGGGAATTAAAGGAGTTTATGGTGTGTAACGGTAGCATTAACAAGGGAATTAAGGGAGTTTATGGATTTGTAACGGTCGTTCATCTAAGGTATACTTTGGTACGTCGTATTTGGACGGCTTGGATTTTTCTATACTCATCAATGTTGATTTGCACTATTTTGTGTTGTAAAACCTTGTGAGTTACAACTTTTCGGACTCTATTTCATATTTATTGCACTTTTTTTAACTCTTGTGTAGCAGTTTGGCCACTATACGGTTACCTATAAATAATCTAACTTAGTGTATCTTACGAAAGGTACTCCAAAATTAATGGAAGCCACTGTCCTTCCACTGTTATAAACAAAACCATGACAAAGACAAAGTGAAAAATCACTCCTTGAATTGTCCTCTAAACCCCAACTCCACTCTCTAGTTTCCAACATCATCCATTCCTCAGCTTTGTAAATCCACATAGTTTTTCTGGTGGTTGTTTATGGATGCTCATGTTCTGGCATCCTGCTTTCACGCATCACACTTGATGTTCTCCATGATGCAGAACAAAGCATGAATGCTTTGGTTCAGGTACACTAGAGTAAGTGGACCAGGTTGAAAAAAAACACCTTTGTCAAGAGAACCTTTGAGATAACTCAATATACGTTTGGCTGCAACAAAGTGAGCAAAAGAAGGGTTGTGCATAAACTGGCAAACTCGATTAACAGCAAAGGTGATGTCAGGTCTAGTGAACGTTGCATATTGTAAGGCACTGACAAGGCTCCGATAGGGAGTAGGATCAGCAAGACTATCAGAACCAGAAGTTGACAGAATAAGAGATATGGCAATCAGAGTAGAGGCAGCTTTGCAATCACTCATTTTAAACTTCGTGAGAAGATCAGTGATATATTTAGACTGATGAACAAAGAATCCAGCTTTCTTGTAATCAATTTGTAATCCTAAAAAATACCGTAGAGGACCTAAGTCCTTAACCTCAAAGGTAGTCAATAATTGGGAAATTATAGTGGAAACTACAGTAGAATCCAAACCCGTGATGATGATATCATCTACGTAGGGTAACAAATACACTATAACAGATCCTTGCTTCAACACAAATAGAGAAGCATCAGCAAAAGAAGCAGTGAAACCCAAAGTCAAGAGGTGAGATTTAAGTGGCACGAGGAGCCTGTTTCAATCCATAAAGGGACTTGTGTAAGTGACATACGTGTGAGGGATGAGCAGCATCAATAAATCTAGTGGGTTGAGCCATGTATACAGTTTCTTTGAAAAAACCCATGTAAGAAAGCATTACTTACATCAAGTTGACGAAGATGCCAGCGATTTTGAGCAGCCAAAGAGAGGACGATACGAACAGTAGGTGGCTTGACAACAGGGCTGAAAGTTTCAGCATAATCAACTCCAGCCTATTGATGGAAGCCTTTTGCAATGAGGCGGCCTTTGTTCCGAGAGACAGAGCCATCAGTATTTTGCTTGATTTTATAAACCCATCAACAACCAACTATATTCTGACTTGGAGAAGGTGGAACTTGAGACCATGTGTGTTGCCGTTGTAAGGCATCGAACTCAGAAGCCATTGCCGCACGCCACTCCAGAATTTTGGAGGCAATTGTGTAATTGGGTAGTTCAGTTTGAAGGTAATCGAGGGTAGTGGTGGTGGAAAATACTTTCTTTTTTGATATACCGGACTTGGATCAGGTTGTCATGGGATGAGAGGAGAGAGGAAGTATCGGTGGAGAGGGATTGGGGATATTTGTGTTAGGGTTTGGAATTGGGGAAATAATAGGGACGGCATCTGTAGGCATTTGGGAAGAAGGGGAGTTATTTAGGATACTAGGCTCGGGTAAATGGGCTTGAGGAGTTGGGTTAGAAATAGATGCTGGATTGGTATTTGTAAAGGGATGAGGGCTCAAAATGGATGGTAAATGGACCAGATTTGGAGTTGGATTTATGGGTGGTGTTGTATTGGTAGTTGGAGTAATTGGTGGTGTTGTAATAGGAATTGGGCCTAAAACAGATGAGCTTTGACAATGGTGAAAATATAAAAACGAACTAAGCCAAGAAGAAGAGTTGGATGAAGAAATGGAAGGTTGTGAACCAGTAGAAGGAGTAAAAAAAGGAAAATGATTTTCATTGAAAACAACATGACGAGACACATAAAAGTGAGACGTAAGTGGGTCTAAACGAAGATAAACTTTGGAATTGGATGCATAACCAAGAAAGATACATTCTTTAGAGCGAAGGTTAAACTTGTTTTTAGAATAAGGACATAATAAAGGAAAACAAGCACAACCAAATTTTTTGAAAAGAGAGTAATTTGGTTGTTTAGAAAAAAGAGATTCCTAAGGAGAAGTAGAATGACGATGTAGTGAGGGAAGACGATTTATGAGAAAAACAGTGGTAGAAAAAGCATATGACCAATATTGAAAAGGAATAGAGGATTGAGAAATAAGAGTGAGAGCCATATCAACTATATGACGGTGTTTCCTATTGGCAACACCGTTTTGTTGAGATGTATGAGGACACGCGAATTGGTGAACAATACCGGAGGTAGAGCAAAAATTACGAAACTCATTGTTGCTGTATTCACCACCACAATCGGTTCGTAAGGTTTTGATAGAATGTCCAAGAAGGTTTTCCATAGTACGTTTGAAATGTTGGTATGAAGAAAGCACTTGAGACTTGTACTTTAAAGGGAAAAACCACGTAAAACAGGTAAAATCATCCACAAAAATGACGTAGCAACGATGACCATTTATTGAATTAATGGGTGCGGGACCCCAAACATCACTGTGTACAATTTCTAATGGAGAAGTAGTACAAGAAATAGAATTAGAAAATGGTAATTGGGTCATTTTGCCCATTACACAATGTTTACAATATGAATTTGACACAGGAAAGCTATGATCACGAAACTGTTTGTGTAAGACTGTTTGAACTACACGGCTTTGAGGGTGTCCAAGTCGTCTATGCCAAAGATTAGTGAGTGAGGCATTATGTCTAGCAGATGGAAGGCATGCAGTATACGAGACATTAGAAAACTCTTGAAATGGAGAAGTAGCACTAGAACGAGACAAGAAAGAAGAAATACGAGACTCCAAGGAAGGAAGTGAAAGACCATGGATGGGATAGAGTCCATCTTTACTGTAAAGAGGCTTCCCCGTAAGTAGGTCTTGGGTTTGAAAATGATGAGCATTAAAATGAAAAGAGCATGCATTATCACGGCAAAAACATTGTACAGAAAGAAGATTGGAAGTCATATTTGGTACACGCAAGACTTTACGAAGATGAAAAAGATAAGACGAAGTTCGAAGTTGGGCGTTACCTATATGGGAAATCGGAAGTTGTTATCCATTGCCAACAGATACAAGCTCAGAATTGGTATAGGCTTTGTTGTCTGGTATATTGTTCAGATTAAGTGCGAAGTGGTCTGTGGCTCCTGTATTAGATATCCATGTGGTCTGGTTAGGGTTGATCGGAGCAGCAGTGGCCATGGTGGCAAGTTTAGCAGGTGGGTGTCTCCCCTGATATGCGTAATTCATCCTTTGGTAACAGTCGATTGTTGTGTGCCCAAGTTTGTAACAAATCTAACATGTTGGACAAGAGCTAGGGTTTGGGTCCAAGATTGGGGATTTTGAGAATTATTGAAATTACCTTCGCCATTGTTGTAATCCTGAAATCGTCCACCACCTCGTCCTCGATGTTGGTTACGTCCACCACCTTTACCTCTGTTAGCATTGAATTGGGTATTGAACTGAGCAGTGGAAGAGTTGTTGAAATTGGAGGGAGAGCTTTTGTTGGCAGCCATAGCCATATGGGTAAGCTCTTTGGAGTCATCTACAACACTCTTGAGAAGATCTTCTTCAGTCTTCATCAAGGTATGTAATTCTTCAAAGCATACTGATTCATTCTTAGTGAGAATGGTAAAAGTGAAAGAATGAAATTCTGTTGGCAAACCTTGAAGCACAATGTGAAGAATTTCTTCATCATCAATATTGATTCCTACACTTACCAATTTATCTCTTGCTTCTTTAATCTTCTGTAGATATTCAGTGACTGAGTCTGAGTTCTTCTTGATGCTGTTGAGTTCTCGTTTGAGATTGACAATACTAGACTAAGAGATTGAAGTGTACCGGTTCACAATAACCTTCTAGATTCTAGATGTTGTTGCCTGACCCATCACCAATGATATTGCAGAAGGCTAAAGAGTTGAACTGATTAAAGAAAACAATGCTTTATCTCTAGCTTTCCATTGTAGAAAGAGAGGATTTATTTCTTGTGTTGCAGAAACTTGCAAGGACATGAGACTGGATCTTCAATGTGGTCGAGTAAAGAATAAGCATCAAGAATTCCAGTGATTTGGACTTTCCACATAAGGTAATTGGTGTGATCAAGCTTGACAGTAACATTGTTTGATATGTTTGACAGAAGGAAGATTGGTGTTTGTGTAACTGTTTGTGTGTTTAGAGTAGGGGTAGAAGAAGGGATTGACATGGTGAGCAAAGATCAGACTTGCTTTGATACCATGAAAGATTTCTCACAATGGCAGTGATGAAATCAGTAACACAGAGAGAAGAGAGATAAGAGAGATAGAGAGTTTGATATGAGCATAAATTGTATGCTATTTACTTGAATAAACTGAGAGGTCTAAACCTCCATTTATACAGTGAGTATGGGTTGCTCAATACCCTTGATAACAATAATAACTAACTAACTACCTATAACAGAAACTATAATAGTCTATAACAGAAACAGTTATGAGTGTACTCTATCACACTATACGTCACATGCTTGCTTTATTTTCTACAGCATATGGTTCGCCAAATTCTACAATGTGTCATAACTTATGGGCTCAAAAAATTTCGTTTGCAGGACACACTCTTGGAATTTTCATGTCCTCTCATTTGAATTACCTAGTCATGTAAAGAATTGGGAAAATTACATTTTAAATCCTAGAGTTTTGGGGTGTTAACAAATTAAACCCTATAGTTTTCAAAGTAACAAATTAAACCCCAAAACTTCAAAAAGTAACACATTAAACCTTGCGATTTCAAAAGTAACAAATTAAACCTTGAAGTTTCAAAAAGTAACAACTTAAACCTCAATCCATGCAAGTAAAACAAAGATTTAATTTGTTACTTTTTGAAACTTCATGGTTTAATTTATTACTTTTAAAACTATAAGGTTTAATTTGTTACTTTTTGAAACTTCAGAGTTTAATTTGTTACTTTTGAAACTATAAAGTTTAATTTGTTACACTCCCTAAACTATAGGGTTTAAAATGTAATTTTCCCTAAAGAATTTTATTCAAGCTACTCCCATTCCACCAATCTCTAGATTGACTCATATAGAAATCTTTTTTTTTTTTGGGCATTTGTACAGTATCCACCTTTGGTTATATTGTGCCAATTGTATTGTCGAATTATGGGTTGTCACGCGATGGTTGTTTACGACTAGCTTAAAACCTTTTTTTTTTTTTAGTTGGGGAGGGATGATTTGAATCTTGAATGTCTCTGTTGAAAACACCTTGGCTAAAGACCACTAAAAAAAAAAAAAACTGTTTTTTGTAACTTTTTCAACCTTCCGTTTTTGGACATGCAATTTTGAATGTGCATGGGCAGAAAAAATGAATATTCTGCCATTCCAAATGTGTTTCTACCATATATGATTGAGATATAATTGTATGTATGCATGTCCATTTAAAACTTTGATCGGTGATAACTTTTCCGTTTATGGTTTGATTTGAGTGTATAACATGTTGTTTTGATCGTGTTAACCTAACAACTCGTTTAAAATTATTTCGGTGTCAATTGGATGCTCAGAGCGAAACTGGACCAAATTCCTAGAAATGCATGGATTTCGGTGCCGAAGCCTCTGGAGTTCGAATTTAGTGCAAGTTGTGTATTTATGATCATGTTGATCTAACGACTCATGTGAATACATTCTTGTGTTAATTAAGTGCCCTAAACATGACGGGATAAAAAACTCCAATTGTGCTCGAAATTTCGTGTTAAGGCCCGCTTCTAGATTTTTAGTCCATAAAGCTTTTATGCATGTTGTGAATAAAATGTAGGTGAAAAAATAGTATGGCTATAGGTAGGGTCTTGGCAATCCTCTTGGAGGTGAGGCAATTAATATGTGGACCTTAAATTATAGCATGATTGGGCAATGGGTTACTGTTAACATGGTCAGGCCAATTATGGAGATGCAGCAATGACCTCATTATCAATCAAGTGTTGGATGGCATGTCTTTGTGTATAACAACAGTCGTTGGTGTGACCAATAACTTGATGGTAGTTGCATTTATGATTCATATCATACCCTTTAGGAAGGGGTTTGGAAGAGGCCTAGGTTTAAGGGGTTTAAGGAGACCTCTCTCTTAGAGCTTGACAAAGACTTGGCCCAATGGAATTTGTAGATCATGGAATTTTCTTCGTGTTTGTATTGGGGCTTGCAACTGGAAGGTTTGGGGCTTCAAGATCACAGATACCTCAAGGGTTTTCGAAGTAGATCCACTAAATACTCTCTAGGGCTTGGGCCCCTCTTTTTCCTTAAGGGTTCCACCGTTGATGGCATCCTCAATTTGGGTCCCAACAGCTATCAAGGCCTTGAAACTTGGTAAATATTAAGCATAAAGTTGCTTATGGCACATGGGAAAGTGGTTCTTCACTATCATGCTCAATTGTTCTTTCCCATTGGGCCTTTTTGCTATTTGGGCTAACTTGGCCCTCCAACAACTATTGAAAGTAGAAAATGACTCTTTAGGCTCTTGCTTAGTAGTCTCGAGATCACTGCAAATGACATCAACCTCGGTGTTTTTTTTTTTTTTTTTTTTTTAACTCTAAATATCATTCCAATACTGCTTGACAAACTCATTGTAGATATCATTCCATGTGCTGAATTTAGAGTTGTCCAAGTTAAGGAACTGCTTGAGTGAGGAACCAGTCAAGGTATTCATAAACATTTGGGCTAAAATGTCATCATCAGCCCCTAGTGACTGCCTGGCCCTCACATACATTTTCAGATGGGTAGTGGGGCAGCCCATACTATTGAACTTGTCGAAAGAAGCTGTCATCACCCTATTTTGGTCCCAAGGATTTTTTGTGTTTTTGGCACGAAAACCGAGATAGCCCAAAAATCTTGAGGCTAGCGTAAGACCCACCCAGAATCGACCAATTTCATTTGAATGTGGCAAAAACTGCCAATCCGAGACAAAACCTTAAGTTTGATCGAATTTGACCAAAGTTTGACCAATCCTCATTAAGGATTGATTGACAATTTATGTGTCATCATGAGGAGCACAGTGAGACCTTTGAGTCGATAGTTCACAGTCGAAAACGGGCTTGAAACAAGAGAGTTATGGTCAAATTCGTGAAAAATCGTCCCGACACTTAGTAAATTTTGCTAAGTGTTTTGGTCAAAAGAGAACCCATTTGGGGCGAATTTTGGCTTGCATAATCTTCCCAATCCGCTCTAAGGTGATCCAAAAGGCAACACCTTCATGAACTAGGCAAGTTCACCTACGACTTGGTTGTCTAGATTCGTCGGGAGCATCTCTAGTTTCGACGGAATTTTGGCTAGATAACGGTTCATCGTAAAGGAAATCACTTCGAGTGCCCCCGTTTAGTTTGTCGATCCAGACCCCAATTCCCACAAACTCTGTGCCGTCGAAAACTAGGCATCGCATGCTTTCCAGAAATATCAAGATCATTAAAATCTAACATCGGGTAGGATGTCAACCAAGAGCGTGAAAAGCGACAAATGCTAACCCAATTGCTGGAAAATGGGTAATAGAAACTTGGCTAAGGGGTAACCTTTACGCATAGAATTTTCCCAATTCGTGCAATATTGATTAAAAGAAAAAAGCCAAGCTTTTATCGGAGATGGCAAGTTTATCTACAAGTGGTGTGTCTCAGTTCGCTTGGGACATCTCCGGTTTGGCCGGAATCGTCATTGGAAATTTCTTGGATAAAGTGGAATACTATACAAAAGTTAACTCAAGCATCCTACTTCCCAAGGCTATAGTTTACTACTTTGAGCTCCAAATCATGCAAAAACAAAGTGTCATTGGAAAGACGGCGATGCAACCTTTCCAAAGACACCAAGAATAATCAAAACCCACCTATATCATTGATGTAGAACTCAGTACACACCCACACAACACACACTCAACTAATTCAATAACAATATGTGGCATCACTCCACGTCCTAAGATAACCCTCAATAAGACTTTGTTCCTTCAAATGAGGGATTCTAAAAAGTTACTAGGCCTTATAACTGCCATTAACTCAAACTAGATAATCAAATAGATAATCTACATCACAGCTGAGGTGTCGAAGGGTTAAAATGATCTTCCAATACTTCATTCTCGTTTTCCTAAACAAAAAATTAATTTTAAAACCTGGAAATGAATAATATAATGATCATTTTGTTAGCATTTGAAATAAATGTCCACAGGGGCACAACCTAGCAGTTTTCTGCATTCATGGGAGTAGTTCTTGAGTTGCCCCCATGTCCAAGCAGTTTTCTGCATTCATGAGCGTTATCGGCATTTAAGTGGTGGGTATTTGTGTTTTGTTTTTGTAACACCCACCATTGAGTGTCTGCTCGTTATTTGAGAAGCTTAGAATTAATCCATATTGGAGTTTTGGATGTGCAAGAAACACAGAGGCATTCGTAAGATAACCTAGTCAATCGATTCGCGTAACGTGTTACGGGCGTAATTTGGTATGGTTGTAAAATTCTTATATTTATCATAACACATTATAATCACAAGTATTTTATAATTAACTGATTTTTCTTTTGACTTAAGCTTATTTGAGCTAGATGTCAACTTGATGTATTTTATTTAAAATTATACGAATTTTCAATTGAGTCGAACTTTTAAATCATCATTCTAAATAATGTTAGCGCCCGCAATCCCTGTTTCCTGAGGCCTTTCCTAGGGGGTCTCTCGGTTCCTTTTTGGGAATATGGAACCACTATGAAGTGGTGGATCGGGTTGCCCGGTGTGAGCCCATCCTACACATGGATTCGGGAATACGCCTACTAGCCTCAAGGACTAGGGCGGAGAAAAGGAGTTGCAACCTGGTTTAGGTCCACGAACCAACTTAGAATCCATGCACAAAGGTACTAGTCTTGGACTAGGTCCGGAGTCTAAGTACGTTATTGGGAAGGTGTTAGGAACCCAAGACCGCCCAACCTTACGGCTGTCCTTCATTTGTATTACTTTAGATTAATTCGACAACAACATTTATCAATCAAACCTTTATCATGCAAACAATGTATCAAAGATTATAACAACCAATAATGGAGAAACAATATGGAATATATCACATGGAAGAACATATAAGTAGATACATGAACATGTGAGATGGAACACTGATAAGTCATGAAATATGACTTATTTACATGCATTTTGGAGATATTCTATTGGGGTTGTGTTGCATTTCATTTTTAATTACACTTAAATGAATGTTTGTTGTCCAATTCATTGAATTACATGACTTATGCATTTAAGTGTATTAATTTAATCCCTTATATATTAATTTGGGCTACGTTTGATTGTAGGCATAAGCTAGATCAGATTGGAGTTAGATATCACAAGCTGGAAGGAGCAAAAGAGAAGAAAAGAGGTGAAAATTAATGTTTGAAAAGAAAAAGAAAAACAAAGCCCAAAACCCACAAGCTCACACTCTCCTTTCTAACCGCATCACACTGGATCACTCCTCAAAGAGAGCTCCTAATTGAATTCACGTGGGAGGCTTGGCTGGTATGTCCCACCGATTGCATGGTACTCAATCCTACCCACGTCACACTAGATCTTTGCTCCAAAGGAGCTTGCAAATGTATTTGCGTGGGTTTCTTTGGTTAGTAGTTGTCGTGAGTTGCATGTGTCAGCATCACACCGGATTGTTGCTCCAAAGGAACCCCTAAAACAACTATTTGCAAGCAGTAACTAAAGGAGCAGCCGCCGGATATTATATTTTTTGGGGGATTATTATTTTTTTTAGTTTTCTCTCTAGTTTTATCTCTAAAAATTATTTTCTCTAGTTTTCTTTTTTCTTAGCCATGATTGGCTAAGCCTCTTGCTAGGGCTAGGAGCTATGTTTTCTGCATAACGGTATGAATACTTGTAATCCCTTTTATTTTTAATGCTAAATTACAGTTGATTGTTAATTTATTGATTCCTAATTGATGTATGTTTTATTCCATACTTTTTATAAGTTCAATCATGTTTTTTTTTATGATTAAGAGGGAATATTGCATGGTTTTAATTAGGTATTGTGATTTATAAATTGAAAGGTCTTTCTAATTATTACTCTAGCCACTTTATTTTCTCCGGTAATATAGTGTTCCTGAGTTTTATTAGTTCAACCATGTCAAGAGCTTTTTAAAAGGAAAATAATCAACTTGTAAACTGTTATTAGAACAAGGTTTTTAATCGGGATTACAAAGAATCATATTGGTATAGAGAAACACCCCGAAACCCTAGTGCATTTTTACATATATTTCTTACAAAATTCCCAAGACCAAATCCATTTTACCCTTTTAAATATTGATTTACATTATCTTTTGAAAACACAGACTCCTGGAGGATTGACAACCCCTTACACGTACTACAAGGTACTGCTTATTATTGAGCGACATCAAACACAATATACGACGTGGAGAGCTATAACATAAAGAAATGATATGTAATATGGTTCATAAAGAAAGAAATATATGCGTAAGATGAATATTAACAAGAAATGAGGTAACCATTATCCTAGAACCTTTCTCACTGACTTCCCATTGGGGATTTGCAAACTTAGAGTCTACATGAGAAAAATAGGTTCATCATCGGGTTTAAAGAGTGAAGAGAAGAATAAACAATTGATATGATCCTAAAGTTCATTCTAATACCTTTGCACAAAACCCAAGAGTTTTGGATAGATGTATGAATGAAGACTTATCCTTGGATCAATATAGAAAGGGAAACAGGGTTTCTTGAGATTGAGAGTCTAACTCATTATAAGATTCATTGAAATTCCAATTAAATAGAAAGGAAATAAGGAAAAGGAAAAAAAAATAAAAGAAGAATGAAAATACAAGAATGCGGGAAACGAAATATTTTTAATTAGAAGAATGAAAATAAACAATTAAACGATCATTTAATTAAACAAGACATGGTGTAATAGGAGAAAAGAGATTAGGGTGAAGAAGATGTACTATGAAGAAGATTTATTTCACACCCAAGAGCCTACCTTGATGTAGGAAGTGTTTTTTTAACCGGTCCCTCGGTTTTTTGTTTATCACAATTTAGATTGTGGTGTGAGAAGAAGATATTTGAAATGAGAAGTGATGTATTTAACCTCTTGAGAAAGAGGCTCGTTTTTGTGGTTAGAGAACTTGAGAAAATATCCAAACTCTCAAGAATATTTTTTAACCACTATTTCTCGAGCTATTTGCCTATAGTTTCGACTAGAATTTTTCTGAATATTTTCGGTCCTTTGAAATGGTGAAATGGGGGTGTTTATATAGGAAAATGGAATGTGAGGGTTGGTGTGACCGGATTTGAGAAACCCTAGTTGACCATTGTCAACTCTTCAATATGGCTAATTGAGACTAGTATGAGAAATGAGCGACTTTTATGGATCTGTCTCAAAGATATGTACACTTCTTGGGAGGGTGCATAAGCACAAATAGGAGATGTGTATGCCTCTTGGACCAAATCTTCTCTCAGGCTCACTATCCCTGAGGCTGCGAGTCACCACGTAGCTGAGGAGATATAGAGACATTATGATGTTGGGGGCCATGATATTCCACCCGGCCCTAGGGTGGGCATTACTATTGGAGAACGTACTCACTCGCGTCGAGCGGTTGGGTCTTCTGATGGAGAGGTTGCTAAGATCGTACCTGAGGAGGGCTCTAACGCTGGGAGGCGCACTCAATCGAGCCGAGGAGCAGCTGTTGCTGGGTCCACTAGCAGGCTTGGGTCCACTAGGCATGTGCAAACAATTCCTAAGTCGGAACCTATCAAGCTAAAGGGAGGTACCCTCATATTGGTGGTAGGGAGGTTCATGAGGTCAGGGGCTTCGTAATGATAAAGACGCCCCCACTGACAGATCTAGCTAACCACCCTTCTACTTATGTTCGTCATAATGAGGTATGTCTGCTTTTAGCTTATTCCGCATCTGTCGATTCACTTGCTAACAAGCATGTTTTTTACGTTGTAATTCTCGACCCATAAACTCATGACCAATGCATCATTTTAGGGTATGTACACGTCCCTGTAATCCTTATCTGAGAAGGAAATTTAATTATGTTTGTTCACTTCTTTGTGCCTCAGCCTCTTAGGTGTTGGTTACGCCATTTCTCCAAAACTAAACAATTCCCAAAGGTAGGCTGCTCTCTACACTTCTCTTTGTGCACAATCAACTGAACAGTATGATATACTTACAAAATGGATCACTTCAATGATATGGATAGAGGCAACTTATTTAAAATCAACATTTTTTTTTACCAATTCTACCTAACGACTAGTTTAATACTCATCAACATATTAGCGCAAATGCCCGTCACTAACCAGATATCCCAAGTGGCTTTTATAGACCCAATAGTGTTTGGTCATATGAATCTTGTTATGGTGATAGGTGAAATAAAGCTTGGGTTCTCTCTTAGATAGATCTGCCATATCTTATGTGGCCAAAGAAGAACAATTTTTCCTCGATCTAGAAGGATCTCGTAGATAGGTTCTTTGAATATGGTTTTCACCCTTTCGAAGGCCTTAGGGTTCGAACTGCTACCACCTTTTCTGTCCTTAGGTGATTGGTCGGCACGTGATTGATTCATCGTTAGTAGTCTTGTGGGGTCCTAACATATCTTAGGTCACGCATTTGGTAAGGGATTATCTCAGTTTGGACCCTTGAGATAGACTGAGCTTGAAAGTTTTTATTGCTAGGTCTTCGCTATCAACTTTTTTGTAGGTCTCTTAGTACCATGCTGAGTATGCCTTACAGGTTTCCTGTCCTTTCGTGCTCAAGGATAAAAGAATATCCATTTCCTTTGGTCTGTGACTATTGGTGATGAATCGCTCGATGAAGGCTTACATCATTTCCTTTTAGGAGGATTAACATGTGCTCTAATTAGTCAAACCATCGTAGCGCTACTAATCCCAAAATTGAGGGAAACATTCAACATCTAAGTGCGTCATTTACACTACAAAGTGCCATGGCTTGTCGGTAGTGGCTAATATGTCAAACAACATCACTCCTTCCATCGTACATGGAAAACCTTGGGTTGAAAACGTTTTAGGTAGTTCAACATGCTTTATCTCTGCCGAGAAGGGGGGGAAAAGATTTGCTACACGGCTTGCTACAAAAGGTTTAGGCACCTTTGCGTTCGGCTTAGTCGTGCCTTGATACCAGTGGGGTGGGCAACTTCCCTCCAATTGCCTTCAAGTAGTCAACCATCTTTACCACGTGTGTAGACACCCCAATTTGTACTAATTGATACTCATGGTCCCCGGTCTCAATGATGATAATTCAAGATTTCTCATAAGGTGAATGTGTATTAAAAACCACCCAGAAAGTTCTAGAGAACGAGTTCAGAAGCTGCCTTTTAACCTAAGTGGCGTGCGCCTCATTTGATGTGGCGTATGTTTGTAGTGAAGAAGCATACACCAGTGCCGCCAGGCAGAAACCCTAATTCGTGGAGACTGGTTATTTCTTGCGGGAATATGTCAGTTTATCCCTTTTTCAAGCAAACCCTAATCCCTTTTCCACTATAAAAGGAGCCTCATACCTCACAAACAAATCATCCTGGAGAATCTCCACAGAAACACTGAAAATACCAAGAAATACTGGTAGTATAGTAGAATAGAGAAAAGTAGGAAGAAGTAGTCCTAGAGTAGCGAAGCTCTACTGAAGTAGAAGCTTAGAGTAGAAGAAAGAAGAATAGTTTTAAAAAAGCGAACCCCTGCCTAGAAGAAGGTAGTGAGGAAGAGTTCTTGAGCAAGTAGTTATTCTCTAGGTGAAGTACTAGAAGGGTAACCCTTTTCTCACAAAACTCTAATCACAAACCTAGGCGTTCAAAGCCTCTCTTGTTGAAGATCAACACACATACCTCGCCGAAGAGATCAAGTCTGAGAGATCGGTGAATTGCTAGCTTGCAAGAAGCTATTTAAAGGCTAGGTATGGATCTCCTCAATAAGCCATACCAACCTCCATGAATGTTTATTAGTCATGTTGCTTTCTAGGTTTAGTTAGAATAACTAAACCTTTACATCGTTTTGCATGTTTAATCACGCTCCAGTGAGCTATGCCATGTTACTTGTTTACTAGAATAGGTCCTTATATTGTTATGTGTTCTTAGGTTAGAATTGCAACCTATGTTGTTGTGGGGATGATCCCCATGAATTGGTGATAGCTGGATTCAAGGTGAGATTCCTTTTCCAACTTTAATATGAACATTATGCCATACTTTGTTTGCTATTTGATTGTGCTAGAATTAGGTTTAAGTGTCTTTGCATGTTAGAGATTCATTAATAAACACTTTCAAAGAGTATCAAGTAATATAGAGGAAGGCCAACCATTAGGTTGGGCATTCTTGGGTGCCTAACACCTTCCCAAGACGTACCTTAGCTCAAGACTAGTTCTTTTGTGCATGAAGTCATATTTATGGTTCTTGGACCAATAAACCAAGTGGCGACTCCTTGTTCCTCTGCACCTAACCCTAAAAGGTTTGAAAGCACGAACAACCCCCAAGAAAAAGAGGAGACCAACGCGGCATTGTAAACACCCCATTTTGTACCTACCAAAATCTGGAATCCCTGGTCTCGATGACGATACTATCTTTTCTATCACAATACAACTTCGAATAATGAGCCCGAGAAAGAGGTTTAGAAAGGCCCACAAGTTCAAAACCAAAGCCCAAACCTAAACCTAGAGGGTGTATGCATCTTCAAAATGCATACGCCACTCTAACACGCCCCACTTAAGGCTGAGTGCCTCAAAGAGGCGTATGCCGCTTTGAAGCATGCGTACGCCACTTTGAAACGGCGTACGCATGAGTGAAAGCAATGTATGCCACTTTGAGACAGATCCCACATATTGCTCGTTTTTCCATACGAGTCGCAAGCAGCCATGTAGGGAGTTGACAGGGGTCAACTAGGGCTGGAAATTCTGGCCACACCTACCCCCACACCCTATTTTTACTATAAATACACTCTTATTTCACCATTTCAAAAGGCCGAAAAATCTCTACTGAAACCCTAGCTAAAAGTATAGTCTCTTTGAGCCTTTGGTTAGATAAACCACTTAAGAAATTGGTTATTCTTTTTAAGTTCTAGGACCAAGAAGGTGAGCCTCCTTCTTGAGAGGCCAAATATACCATTCTCCTTCCAAACTCTTTTCTAAAATCAAAACAACGAAGTTGTGATAGACAAATAACGGAGAGACCAGTTAAGAAAAGGCTTTCCTACAACTAGGTAGGTAAAAGGGTGGAGAAATGGATCTTCTTAATAGTCCATTCTCTCCACTTTGAATGTTTCTTTTCATTTTCAGTTGAATAGTATTTTAAAATTGCTTATTTTGATTTTGTTTAATTTGAAATCTCATTTCCCGCTTTAAATTAGGGTTTCTGGACAGAGGAGCATACAACACTCTCAATGAGCGTACGCTGTTCTAGAGGTGGCATATGCCACTTCAACCAGAAACCCTAATCCCCTTTTCTTTTTGTACATTCGCTCACCCTATTTGCATGTTTGTGATTTTTTTTCTTCGAGATTTATGATGAAACTCATAGAGTTGAACCTTTAAGCTCTAGAAACCCTAGGGTTTCATAAAGAGTTGACGAAGTAAACTCGAGCATTGACTAGAGTATTATTATCTCACTGTTCATTATTCATCATACGTTCAAAAGACCCCATGAAGAGTCTTCCATTCAAACACATATCCAAGATTCCCATATCTTGTGTGAGAGTGATAGAAGGGACTCTAGGGTCGCATAAAGATCATTCATGCATCTCTTAACTTAGGTCCAATAATGGGTCTCCATTCAAATGCCTATCTGAAACTCTTGAGTTTTGTGTAAAGGCAATAGAATAGACTCTAGGACCATGTTCATAATGCATCCTTCATTTTCCCAAATCTGATGATAAACCTCAACCCTCATGAGGACATCAAGTCCCTAACCCTAACAGGGAATCAATGAGGAAGGTTTTAGGATGGTGAATAAATCATTCCATGTTTATAATGCCGTTTCCGATAACACGCTCCCCATAACATGATGCCTATACTACATGCCTAATGTGCTCCGTGTTATAATCTTCCATGTAAAGTCATTTTGTATAACATTTTCTGCCTGTGTGCTTTATTTGCTTTGATATAATTATCTTTGCATGTTAAGGGTTTATAAAATAAATGTAATATCAGTTAAAGATCCAATGAGTAATACAAACGAAGGCCAATCGAAAAGTTGGGCAATCTTGGGTGCCTAACACCTTCCCAAGAACGTACCTAAGCATCCGAACCTAGTCCGCAGCTAGTACCTTCATGCAATGGATGTCCAATTGGGTTCCTGGACCTAAAAATAGGGTGGCGACTCCTCATTCTCCGCCCTAGTCCTTGAGGCTAGTTGGCGTATTCTTGGGCCCACGTGTTAGGATGGGCCCACACTGGGCAACCACCGATCCACCATCTCACAAGTGGTCTATTTACCTCCTATTCAAAAGGGAGAGATCATCGAAACCGAGACACCCCCTGGGGAGGGCCTCGACCTAGATGACGGAGGGATCCAAAAAAGAGGGTGACGCTCACAGTGGCGAACACTCATGGCTACCTCACAGGCATTTCACAACGTGGAAGGTTTGTTTAAGTCATGTCGCTTTGTCTTGTCCCGCCTTTTTATGGAGTTCATACCAGAAGTTTGGCTCATGTGGTCCTTGTATGCCCCATTTGGGCAGGGATCGAATGGTCAAGCTCCCTCCCCCGACCGAGCTGGAGAACATGATATCCTCTCTCACCTGGTTCTTCGAGAGGGTGCTTCTAAACCTATTCATTTCCCACAGCACATGGATTTCTCACTCTAACTTGATTGTCTTTCCATCCCCCCCATTTGGTGGGTTATGAACCTCTAGTTGAGGATCTCTTTGCTCCAATACAAAAATTTATGTTTGGTATTTGTTTTTCAATTTTTGGATTTCAAAACCATTCATTGTATAAGATATGTTTTTACAAAACAACTCTTTGGTGTTTTCGGCTTTGGTCTTGACTTTTCTAGCATTGTTCACTATTTTTTTATTCGTCATCCCCTCTCTTTCTCTCTTTCTCTTTCTTCAGTTCAACGTATCTCTCTCCATTTACCCCAAATCCATCAACTCCAAGCTGGCCATCGCCTTCGTCGTTTGTGAATTCCATTCCCTGAGAGATGGCTAAAATGTGATTTTGGTTTTGCCGATGGTATTTGTTGATGGGTTTTAGGTTATGGGCTCGAATGTTGCCCTTATCACTCTTAGTCCAGCGACTGCGATTCAACCACTAACTCCCTTATAACCCCAATTTTTTTGTGGGGTGAGTTGCGATGCTTTTCTATGGGTTGATGTGGCTTTTGGGTGGGTTTGGCGTCGATTTTTTTGTGGGTGGGTATGTGGAGAGATTATTGTGAAAGGATTTCGAAAAAAAAAAAATTATAATAGTAAACAAGTGCCAACTTTTGGTTCCCAAACTACTAAAATATCGTTCTTAGGAGCAATTTCTCAAAATACCTAAAAACATTTGGAAAAAACAAGAGTGAAAACATTAACCAAACACGCTGTATATATTCCTTTTTTATTGAATTGTTTTTAAAAGAATCTTTATTCTTTATTCTAGATAGAATTGTAGCCATGACGAAAAACAAAACACTAAATGTGGTGCTCATTTGGCTCAATAAACCCTTTTGCTATAATATAATTATATCCCCTCTCAAATGCTCCCACATGAGGCATAATAGAACCCAGACAAAAAATCGTTTATGAACATTAGCTATAGGAATTCCTTTAGCTATTGTAGCTCAACACTCTGTTTTTATTATTTCTATTCAATTTATCTTTCTTCAAGCCAAACTGCCAGAGCTCATCACTAAGGTCTCTTGAGCTCGCACCATTGCAAACCTATCAGTCATCCACAAATCTCATTGAGGAGAGGAAGAGATTTTTACGGGTGCCAATCACAATCCATCTCGGTATATTTGGTGGTTTGCGTCAGGATTTGGGATTTGATGGGTTTGCTGCGTCGGAGATCTAGTGGTCTGCTCTGTGGATGTACATCAATTTCTTTGGGGTTTGATGGTGAGTTTTGATATGTGAAGTCTTTTTGTGAAAGGGGATGAGAGGTGAGTTGTGATTTGTGATGAAGGGTTGGATTTCTTTGTGGTCTGTGAAAGAGGATGAGATGTGAGTTTGTGATTTGTGATAAAGGATTCGATTTCTTTGCGATATGTGAAACGAGTTGTGGCGTGTGAAGTGGGAGTGATGAGAGTTGTGAGTTGCTTAGCCGAAAATAAGGAAGAGAAAAAATCAGATTTAAATGAGATAGATCAATAAATAGAGGGGAAATGTTTCTTTCACACAGGGTGTGAAAGTCACTGTTTTACACCACCACTAAAAGACAAACCGGTTATCCCCGGTTTGCTATTCCAAGTTCCACTATCCGTGTAACCAAACACCTATTATTTCTGAAAATTTCACTCTCTCTCCTCCCGAATGCTCTGCTCTGCTCTCTCCTCCCGAATTTTCTGCTCCTCCTCTCCCCGATCTGTCCTCATGAAGCCATGAATCTCTCTCCCCCGAAGGTTTTTCATGTATTGAAGTTTGAAGTTTGAAATATTTAGGGTTTGAAAGTGTTGATTTGACGTGATCTGATTTGGATTTTAAGATTTGGGTTCTCTATTGAAGTTTGACGTTTGAAAGATTTGGGGTTTGAAAGTGTTGATTTGAGATCTGATTTGGGTTTTATTTGGGTTTGGGAATAACGAAGTTTTGATGTTTGAAGTTGGGGTTTGATTGTATTTGTGAGGGTTTGGATGATTTTGTTAGGGTTTGAAATAATAAAAGTTGAAGGTTTGGTCGGGTTTAATATTTTTTTGAGGGTTTGGTTGATTTTGGTTGAGATTGGAAATAATAAAGTTTGGTTTTTTGATTTTGAAGTGATTTTGGTTGGTTGAGATAAAAATTAATAAAATTGTTACAAAGATGCCAAGAAGCATGTTTAATAGATGCCAAGAAACATGACCAATTCGTATGAACATGTTTAAATGTTCATACAATTTTCTGGAAAATGTGGACAAAAACATGAAATTATGGACAAAAATATGAAATTGTGGACAAAAATTTCGAGTCTACTTATGAACGTTTAAGTGAACCCAGAAATGTTCATACAATTTTCTGGAAAATGTGGACAAAAACATGAAATTATGGACAAAAATATGAAATTGTGGACAAAAATTTCGAGTTTACTTATGAACATTTAAGTGAACCCAGAAATGTTCATACAATTTTCTGGAAAATGTGGACAAAAACATGAAATTATGGACAAAAAAAATGAAATTATGAACAAAAACATGAAATACACTTTCTGAGTTCACTTGAATGTTCATGAATGTTCATAAATAGACTCGAAATGTTTGTCCACAATTTCATGTTTTTGTCCACATTTTCCAGAAAATTGTATGAACATTTCTGGGTTCACTTAAATGTTCATAAGTAGACTCGAAATTTTTGTCCAAAAATTTCATATTTTTGTCCATAATTTCATCTTTTTGTCCACATTTTCGAAAAAATTGTATGAACATTTCTGGGTTCACTTAAATGTTCATAAGTAGACTCGAAATTTTTGTCCACAATTTCATGTTTTTGTCCATAATTTCATGTTTTTGTCCACATTTTCCAGAAAATTGTATGAACATTTAAACATGTTCATACGAATTGGTCATGTTTCTTGGCATCTATTAAACATGTTTCTTAGCATCTTTGTAACAATTTTGTCATTTTCTATCTCAACCAACCAAAATCACTTCAAAATCAAAAAAACCAAACTTTATTATTTCCAATGTAGACATGGCAATAGGTTGCTCCTGGGTATTTGTTTGAACATATTTAGTTTCACCACAATTTGGGAAACATTTTTAGACATCCTTTTTTTATATCTTTCACAACAAGTAATGTGAAGATTCCAATGGCAATAGGTTGCTCCTGGTAACATTAAATATAAAAGAAACTCATGGGTAACCTAAAATATCCAACCAATTCCACCATTTCATTTATTTATTTACTCCATTTACAAAAAAAAAAAAAGATATTGTTTCTGTTCACTACCTTTAATAGAATCTCAAGTATAGGAAGAATAGAGCAACCAAAATTTTAAATACAAAAAGTATAAACGTAAATACAAAAATAACAACAAATGTGTGTCAAAACATAAAACTATATGCCGGTAAAGAATTGGGCAGCCGCAAGCACAGTAAAGAATTGTCCAGTTTTAGCTTTGTACAGCTTTGGGCAGCAAGGAATTGTAATAGAACTCTAGCAGAATGCGTTGCCTTATTCTTGGGCAATCAGCCTACAAAACATAAAAGAGATTTAGAAATTATTGGTTAGTTGTTTTGACTTAAAATGAATGCATTAATGCATCATGAAATGAAGGTGTGGAAATCATACCTCTTCGAACTGTACTATCTTGTTTGAAAAAATCAAGGATTCCATGAATGTCAGCATAAAAATCCCACAGTCGGAACTGGAAAAATTGAGGCAAAAGTACATAAAAATCAACATTGATCAACATAATTTATGGAAATTTACTTCACTCAAAATTATGTCTTTCCTTATTGCCAAGTTAGGCTATGAACCACTTTAAGCCAAAAAGTAATGTCCAGCAAAACCATTTCCAATTGTTTATATATACTATAAGATATTTCTTGTAGCTTGAGCAACTAACATGTTAAAATAAAGTTCAAAAAACCATGAAACAGAAAGACAAAGCTTAAAGATAAGTGTTTTAATGCTCACCAACTGCCTTTGAACTCTCTCACTCTCTCTCTCTCTCTCTCTTATACCACCTCTTAAGTCTCACTATTCTCAGCTTACAGGTTCAGCCTTAACAGACCCATTTCCTTTCTTTCTTTCTCTTTATCTCTCTCTCTCTCAGAAAGGATGAGTAAACAAGATATCATGAAGATGCAGGTACACCCTTTTAACTGTTTTCATGTTCCATGTTATGAAATGAAGCTATTTAGGACTTTTTTGGATTCTTGTACTGTTTCTCAATTGACAAGCTATGAACTTTATATTTTTTTGTAACTATTTTTTCATAACATCCATAGAAACCAACATGTACCAACAACCTACGTAACATCCATAACATCCATAGAAAGTGTGGACAATTATCTTTAAGTTTGGATATTATTGTCCACATTTTCTGGAAAATGGTAATAACATTAAAGTGAACCCAGAACCAACATAGCAACAATTACATTTGAGGTCATGATAGATATTGGTACTTACGCGTATTTATCTTGGGTTGGTATGTCATCCTTGTATTTTAGGAGCCATGTATGGACATCCTTATGGTCCAAGTTCTCTATGCATATCTGCTCCAAAGCTTTTCTCTATGATGCAAGCAGCAGAAAGTAGTATCAGTGGGATTATATGTAAATACTGGGTTAGCAAGAAAATTGAAATGAAAAACAAGTGTTTACCAATGTTGGCGCCAAAGCTCTATGGGTTGCACTAGGCAAAGAATCAAAAAAATAGAAAACTTTTTCTAGACAATCTACAACCATCATAACAAAATGGCCACTGTGGCATGCTGGGACAAAAATCTGCATTAAGAAACACGAAAGGGTAGGTCATACACAGGTTTTTCAGAATAGATATGTAACAACAGTTTTTGACAAAATGAAAGTTGGAGAAGGTCTCTAATTACCCGGTTGCAATTTGTCGGCATTGCGCGTACCCAACTAGGGCGGAACACAGATTGTGGTTGAGGCTGGTCATCTTGAATGGGTTGTTTACCCTTTCTTGTTCTTTTGCCTCTTTGTGTTGAGGTTGACGGAGCTCATACCCAGGATCGTAGTCTGCATAAATCATAGTTAGTTATTTCAACAAAAGAGCTCACTGTATTGACATCATGCATAGTGTAAAAGTATGAACAAGTATTTGCCAAGGTTGAAATTTTGTTATTTTACCCCGCCATGTACGCTTATTATGAAGTTTATGTACGGTGGAGGGTGGCCGCTTTCGGTGAGTTTTTGCATAAGGACATCCTTGAAAGCGTCCACCACCTGCGTGTGTCACACTTGCTTAGTAAACAATGTGGAATTGTAAAACTCATGTCTCAAATATGCAATAAATAAAGGATCTAAAATGCAAAATGAGTATGTAATTACCGCGGTGGATATCCACCTAGAACCATCGTCCTTAGCTTGATCGCCTAACAATGATGACACCTCTCGACCCGTGAGCTCATATGTATCGGTCGAGATTGCCATCTCATTGCTATCAACCTCGTTGGGCCTAGAAAATTTTAAACGTGTTATAAACCAGTATGAGGTAATATTGATAATCACTTCATAAATCATTACATAATTGAAAGAAGGGAGTTGTTACAACCTTTTCCTAGTGGCCCGCCTTTTCGCGCCCCCCCATTTCTTCCTAAAATCAGCCAAGACAGCCTCATCAGCAGCTGTTGGCTGGTATAGGAAATGAGCATCCACCCACTGCTCATGATTTTTAAACATGGAGTACATTAAGTTATTTCATATGTGATTTTTAAACAAAAAAAAGTTAAAGCATGAGCATTTAACCCAACATAAAGTAAGCATGAGCATTTAACCCAACATAAAGTTAAATGACATATGAACCCAACATAAAGCAACAACATATGGAGTACATAAAGTTAGTTCATATGTGATTTTCATATGTCATTCATAGTGTTTCATATGTGATTTTCATATGGAGTACATAAAGTTAGTTTATCATTACACAACACACGTACCTCATTTCTAACTGGTTCCGAATGGGGGGCCACTATCATTAGATTCTTGTGGGCTCGTGTTTTCGCCCTTGTATACGTCACACTAGTAGCCCCCTTTGATGGTGAACTCACCAAATCCACCACAGCTGCAGCTGCCTCCCCTGCATTGTCCCGCTTTGATGGTGAGCTTGCCAAGTCCACCACCGCCACCTTGGCCTTCTTTTTGGCAGCTTTGCCTCTCTTGACAGCCTTGGGCGGTGAACTTGGCAAGTCCACAATGGGGGTTTGAATGGGCAGCTGGCTTTGTGAGGGTGGGGGCTCGTTTTGTAAGGGTGGGGGCTGACTGTGTGAGGGTGAGGGTGGAGGCTGGCTATGGCTGTGTGAAGGCGAGGGTGGGGGCTGGCTTTGTGAGGGTGAGGGTGGGGGCTAGTTTTGTGAGGGTGCGGTCTGGTTTTGTTGAATATTAGGGCTACTCTCTAGGACCGTGGCCACCAGACCCTTCACATGGTCAAGCTCATCCTTTAAGCGCCGAACTTGTCGTGCTAGAGCTTCCCGTTCAGCCCTCTCAGCTTGGAGCTCTAGCTGCAATTGATTGGACGGCGTTTGAGGAATATTGCTTGGTCCAGCCCCATCATCCCTTGATATGGTTGGGTGCGAGCTGCCATGGGTTTCTTGCAAGGTCTCCATGGCTTCTTCTACCACATTGAACTCTTGCTCCCATGGCATTGCTACAAGCACGGACAGCACCTGCAAACAACAAGATATATGAATTAGAACGCTAAAATACTAACATATAACATCTTTATAAGAAACTAACATGTTTATTAAACTAGTACGCAACTTTAGTGTAAGATACTTACATTGGCACTGTTACTAAAGGCCTCCCTTGCCTTCTTAGTATACATTCTTTGGTGGGTCCATGCTAAAAATCTTGGGAAAGGTTGGTTAATTTCAGCATTCTTCTGACCAACCCCCAAGTGCTCGCATGCCCATATCTGCATAAATGATGACATCAATGGACAAGTTTAAGAATAAAACAAAATTTAGAATGGTTGTGGAGTAAACAATGAGGATAAAAAAAATTTTACCTGAAGCAAGGCAGTGCAACCTTGAATGTGCAAGTTGCCTCTACCTTTTTTCGCTTGCATCGATGAAGCTGCGCGGCTTAAACCACTAACCAAGAAGTCATACACTGCCTTCCCCCATGCATATGTACCTAGGTTGGCTCTATCATCAAGCAATGGTAGGAGGCTTGGGTTGACTTTTTTGGAGGTGGTAGGAAACAAAAAATAGCTAAAGACTAGGGTAATGTACAACCTAACCCTATTTGGGACTTGTATGGAAGGTTTGGTGAGCAATGTCACCAATTGAGTTCGTTCTGGTGAAGTTGTCTTCAAATGCCTATTTAGCAATTTCTCCACCACAGACCCCCCAGAATGAGATTGGTTGCAATCAATTGGCTCCCCCCTCACAGGCAACCCCAATATGAGGGCAATGTCATATAGGGTGAAAGGTATGAGCCTATCACCCACTTGGAATGCACGTGCATCGGCATTCCAACTTGTAGCCATCACTTCAAGTATTCGTCCACTTGCCTCAATGTTGCAGTGGAGATTCAACAACCACCCAAATGGAGTGGTTTGAAGCTGGCTCTTACATTCTTCAGATAAGCTCTTGTTAACATCCATCAATTTGCTAACAATGCAATGATGGCGAATACGAGGTGCAACTTCTATGTTGCCTGCGGGTGTGTTCACATCAATACTCGCCATTGCCTTGGCCACATGCAAAATGGAAATCCATATAATTAGAATATCTCATAAAATCATTGATCATTAAAAGAAACAACAAGATATAGAGGATAGATGCTAACAAGAATAAGCTCATCCAAAGAAACTATGTCTTGAAGCCAGCATGTCACACAAGCATTTAAGTCATACAAAATGTTTTTTTTTTTTTTAAGTTACACAAGGACCCAATGGGTTTTGAACCCAAGACCTAACTGTCCACCTTTTTATTACAATGAGGATAATCCTCATATTTGAAACATGTTAAAGCTCTTTTAACAAGTTTAAAGAAGAAGATAAATCATCATTATATGTTTCTGTAATGCCAAGACAAGGATTAAAAAAGTATGCCAATTGAACCACTATTGTACAGAAAATGTGAAAATTGTCCAGAATACCCTTAAATTGTCCAGAAAACCCTAACATTGTCCACATTTTAATCACAGTTTAAACATGTGGCCATTCCAAACATATTTGTCACATTCAAGTCAACCTATGACCACACACACACTAAAAAAATAAAAAATAAAAAACAAAACAGATGAATGACAACATTCCATAAAGTACTTTGTTAAACTCAATCTAGCTTGGCTCACTTTAAAAGATATTGTAATAGTATAATGCAGATGCCATTTTCATAATTTAAACACAGACACAGTATGGGTGGGACATAGAGTTGGTCTCACTTTTGGACCAAGCTTAGCCATTCCACTATCTCTATCCACTGCTCATCTATCCAAATCTTTTAATTTTCTTAATTGTTTTTAATACCTAACATATTAAACGAAACAATTACGTGTTAATTTTTAGTTTGACCATATCATTGTTTCATTAGGCCATAAGGGATATGTACCAAGTGAAGCTTAGGATTTTGAGACTGTGCTAGTAAGTACAAAGAACTGAAAAGGTGATGGTCATCCTTCAAATTTATTAGAAGGCAAGGCATGTAATGTGTGTGCTGCCCTCCACAAAGCTATAACGCTTGTCAAATATGAAAGATAGACTTAACTAAAATTAATATGTTCAAATTATGGTTCTTTTATATATTGTTAAAATCTATAAACAAATGATCAGTTTTAGACTGGGTAGTAAATCTGTAATTGACATTAAACTAAAGTGAAATTTAGCATGCATAATAAGTGTTTATAGAAATGAAATGATTAGAAATATCTTGGATCAAAATACATTGAGCTGGCCCTACTTTCTAGGAGTCAATATTGTTTATTAGAGAAGTTAAGTGCATGAGAAGTTATTAAACATCTTTCTAAGAGTAATATTAAGAGATTGGGTTCAAGGGGCCGGGCACCCCTTAGTTATGGTGTGATCACCCTTGTTCTTTCAATTAGTAAATAGTTTTGGGAAATCTTTTGTTAGATATGATGTGCCAAGACATAGCCTAGCAATGAGCATAAAGCAAACTATTCTTAAACCTTTTTACTATAGAATAAAATATGCTGTTTATTTGCAGTCCAATATGATGTGTTTGGTGGGGCTCTTTCTTGGGCTCTTTTTCCTTTTTTTTCTTTACACAATAAAATTAAAACCCACCCCATGAAGGTAAATTTAACTACCATCGGCAATATTGAGAGGGGTTTATTGAATAAGAGAAAACCCCTATGGGAAAATAATGATATTGAAACAAGCTTACAACTAAGAAATGTAATTATTAGAGTGTGAATCACATTCATCTACCCTAGAAGGAGCTAAGCTAGCTTAGAGCAATAATGCTTTAAGAATCATACAAAAGTCAAATAGCAAGGCATATTGAGGCTACAGGACTTGTCTTTAAGATTGTATTGTTTTTCTGACAACTGGGGCATGGTTTATACCACATCATTTACATTATCACAAAGAGAATATGCTCATCTCTTGAAGTAGAACTATAGACAGATCAAATCTCACCTTCATAAAAGATAGGATTTTTTGTTCTTTGGGTCTTGAAAGATAGAGATAATTAAGGTTGAAACAATTAATTGTCTCTTGCCTTGTAACTATGGTCCTAATGGACCTTCAGTGGACCAAAGAGAAAGAGAGACATACTATTTGAAACTCATTCTAATTCAAGCACAATGGGCTTTTGTTTAGAAAGAGCTCCAAAGAAACATGACCTTACATGCTTAGTTCAGACTTCTTTGGAGGAAAACAGTGACTTTACAACCAAACTGTAAGGTTGATTGTCTCTTTAGGGGACATCCGATAAAGGTGGAACATGACTGTAGATTTTTTATTTGATGAGTAAGGTTGTAAATTTCATAGTCCAACCAAGAAATGCAATATTCTAAGCTAGGGCCTGCATTTAGATTTGAGTATTTGAATAACAATTACTTGTATGAATCATGTAAAGTCAAACTGTGCACATATATTAAGAATTAGATTTGAGTATTTGAATAGCAATTACTTGTATGAACCATGTAAAGCCAAACTGTGCACATATATTAAGAAAGACAAACAAATATCAAGGACAAGCTTAACAATTTCCAGCAAACAATGCAACACCAAGTATGTCATGTTGACAGCAAGGCAGGAGACATAGAAAAAAGTGATTGCAGAAAGAACAAGACTAAGCTATCATGTTGACAAGTAAATTTTTTGGATGGATTTGGGCTTCAATAACATGTAAATTTAAAATGATGATCTGTAAACCATAAAATCATCACCAGAGGTCCAGAACCACAAAAACATCCACAAGCAGAACAAAGCTCCTCAATCCTCCACATAGTTGTTTGTATAAAAAGAATATATAACCATCTAAGTTTATTTGCCACACTGCTGTTAAGAATCTTACTTGTATGATGCTAATCAAGTTTCTTTTCTTCACCCTCTAATACTCACAAGCTAGCAAATGTAAAAACTTTCACTAGAATGAAGAACTTTACAGAAATAATTATTGATAATCAAACTATTGGATTCCATTGCCAATTCAGGCTTTGGGAACAAAACTAATAACTCTGTAACATATCCTTAAGCACAACTCACCAGACATTCTAGGTAATTACAGTTTTACTGGTAACATACTCATTCAGTAGATACAAGTCACTGGTACAATACTAATACTCATTGTATCTAAAACAGATCACATAAATCAAAATTAAAAAAATAAACAAAGTGACTACACAAAACCCTAAGATTGTCCACAAAACCCGTAGATTGTCCACACTTAGCAAATTCCTCAACCAAAGTCAAAATATTTCACAAAATGGCAAGCATAGTATCAACTCACAAAAAAATTAAAAATGACAGAAGAAAATGGAAATGTCAACTCACCTTTCTCTTTCGAAGATTGTTTCTTACTTCCTTGTGCTGTTGTGTCTACGGGTGCAAGGGAATGGGTCACGCTGGGGAAGTTTGAGTGTTTGATAGGAGTGTACTTTGTTCTTGGGAATGTTTGCACGTGAAGAGAGGGAGAGGAAAGACTGTCAGATAGAGTTTCAGTTTCAGTTTCAAACAGTTACACTTTTGTTTGTTTTGTTTCAGTTTCGAAGAGACAGAAGAGAGGGCGTCGTGTTGAGGAAGCTTCTGACATGCAAGGCTTGAAGAAACGACGCCGTTTGGGGACCACTTTCCCCCCAAAAGCCCAACACGGCACCGTTTTGGGAATTTATATTTCCCCCCAAAAGCCCAACACGGCACCGTTTTGGGAATTTATATTTCCCCCCAAAAGCCCACACGACGCCGTTTTGGGGACCAACTTTCCCACCAAATTGCCCACGTTGGACCGGCCTTCTTTCTTTCTTTTTTTTTGGTTTCTTTCTTCTTTCTTATTTTGGTTTGGTTTAAGTGGATTAATGGGTTTGGGCTTTTTTTTTTGGCAATCTCAGATGTTAATATATTATATATTGGGTTATTATATGACAATGGGTTTGGGCTTTTTAAGTAACCTTATATTTTACTGTATAATATGGGTTATATATGACAATGGGTTTGGGCTTTTTAATAACCTTATATTATGGGTTATCATATGATAATGGGTTTGGGCTTTTTAAGTAACCTTATATTTTACTGTATAATATGGGTTATCATATGACAATGGGTTTGGGCTTTTTAATAACCTTATATTATGGGTTATCATATGACAATGGGTTTGGGCTTTTTAAGTAACCTTATATTTTACAGTATATATTATGGGTTATCATATGACAATGGGTTTGGGCTTTTTAAGTTACCTCAAATATTAATGTATATATTATCTAATCTAATACTAGTACGCAACATTCATACCCTCATGTCCACTTTAATGTACAGTAAAAAATATCCTTATAAAAAAATATATTTACATATTTCAAACTACACTAAACAAAAAACTGCATCTTATATATGGGTTAATTAAGGAAAGCAACATTTAGAGTAAATCCTAATTTTTAGGCATAAATCTATTACTAGCAATAAAAAAGCACCTACACTTTCTATTTTGCTTCCCACATTTCAAAGTTTTCCAATTTTTTAAAAATCAAATTTAAAAAGATTACAAGGAAAAAAAATTCACCAAGTTTTTTTGATAACTCCCCACGTTGAACTAAAATTAAAAACCCACATTCAACGTTTTATTATTATTTTATTATTTTTTTTGAGAATCACCCACATTCAACGTTTAAAAAAACCAAATTTTAAAAGGTAACCATCAAAAAAAAAAAAAATTATCATTATCCAAATAGAAAGATAACCATCAAATTATTAACCGTTTCAACTTTGTTTTCCTTCCTTCATTTCTGTTTTCAAAATCCTTAAATTTAGTAATTATCCAAAAAAAAACCAAAAATCCTTTCCCTCGTTTGAGTTCAAAATCATTAAAAAAATCACCATTCATATTAAACAAATAAATTTAAAAATAACTGCAAGTTTCCATAACAATAAATATATTTATAAAATAAAATAAAAATAAAAAAACTATAACTCCCACCCCCACAAAAACAATCTCCTACTCTTCCACAACTACACTGATCAAAAACCCACATCTCTCATCCTAACCAATATCTATTAACCTTCTTCAAACTGAAAACAAAGGAATAAAAAAAAAAAAAAAAACACAATACTTCATCACTTTATCTTCTCCTTCTCCGAAGCAATTTAAATTTATTTTTTATTTTTTTTAAATCCAATTGTATTATGTTAGAGAAAGCTGAGAGTATTCACATCAGTTTATCAAGAATTTATTAAAGGGAGACAGTCACTCAAAAGGTATGTTCACATGTATAACAGTTTTAGATAATTAGAATTTTTTTTTCTTTTTTTTTAGAACATTTGCTTGAATGTAAAGTCATTTTATCTACACCGAATATATGGATATTAGCAAAATACCAGGAAAATCGGCTAGCAGCCTAGCATGCTATGGTTTTGAACCTAAAGATATGTATTGCTTTCTTATTACTATTGAAGTAAATGTTGTTCTCTTTTTCTTTTTTATACTTAGTAACTAACTAACTTTGTTTCCATTTATTTGTCTTATTCAAAAGATTACTTTCAATCATTGACAAGGATCATTCTACAACGCAATTTGAGAAGAAACAATTTTGAAAATAAGGGAAAACATAAAAACTGTAAGTGCCAAATCTATAAAACTTTTATAGATTATTTGAAAACCTCTGCAATTCTTTTAATCAATGTCTAGAAATTTAACAAATGTTTTGCACACCCACATTATTCTTTGTACTTTTTGTTCTATTATTTTCCAAAAAGAAATAAACTTATTATTATTCTTTTTTTTTTACCGATTCTTTGTCAAAGGAACATCACCTTTGCCAAAGCTTCAATTTGTGGACCTTCACACCATTACTTCTACCATTGGTGGCAAAGGATAGCTCGAGGCTAAAGCTCTTCCTCAAGGTGACTATGAATGGGAAGCCATGATGGGTTGGGTTTGTGTGTAGGGTTTCTCTGTTACACTTTATCAATTATATTTTGAACAACAGTGTTTTTATTTATTTATTTAGTTACTTAAAAATAAAATTTGGTTTAGTAGGTGACAACAACTTGATGTAAACAAAGTTGGAGTTCTAAAACTAGTGTAACACTAATATGATGTATAGAGAGAGTTTGGATGATAACATCACACGTGAATATTGAAAATTTATTAATGTGGATTATTTATTTATTTTTTTCTTTGTAATTATATTCTAGCACGTATTTTGTGTTAACTTCTCCAACCTAATAATTTTTGTGATAAACTTAAGAAATTTTTTATTTTTTGAAACGATACAGGGAGGACTTCAAGCAAACAACACAACAAAAAGTGAGTTGATAGGGTATGGCTTCCTAATGAAGCCTTCACGTGTGTAAATTATTGACCAAGATGAATTAATTGGAGTAGAAGTCTTTGTAGTCTAATTTTTTTTTTTTTAATTGTTGTTTGTTGATTTTAATTAAAAATATTAAATTAAATATATTTTGTACACGGTGTGGTTGTTGTTTCCATCCAAATCTATGTAGGGTCATAATTCAAATAGAATTTTGTAATTATTTTATAAAATAGCTACATGTAAAATTGTGTGAAATTTTAACAAAATATTAAAATTGACTGACAAATTTTTTAAGAGAATATCTATATCTAGACTGTTAATTGGAGTAAAAGTCTTCTATAGTTATTTTTTATTTTTATTTTTCTTTTATTGTTGTTTGTTGATAATAATTAAAAAAAAATAAAAGTGATAAATAGAAAAAGCCTCTAAAATTGTATTTATAATCCTTGTATGAACTGTATTAATATCAACAAAGTTTTTTAAACAACCTATGCAATTCGCATAAAAAACCTGAGATCATGGATTTGCATAATTGCAGCATGCAATTGGCTTTAATGGTTAAGATTAAAAGTTTTAATATTCACTTTTAATCTCATCCATTGAATAAATAAATATTTATTAAATCAACTATTTAATTTTTACACACTTATGATATAAATTGCATTTGCAATTGCACTAGCAATTGGTTACACGGCATATATTTCCTCTTTCAAAGAGCTGATTTTTTACACAGTACAACTAAAACAAACAGCTCAACGTGTATATACTTGCTTTGAAAGAGCTGATATTTTACACAGTACAACTAAAACACCTCATTCTTAGCTGGTTAACAAAACACGGGCTGATGGGGCTGATGTGATCTTCTGATCACAAGGACACGGCAATCCCATCAGCCGAACTGTCCTCTTCTTGGAGCTGCACGTCCCTACTGCT
The DNA here is from genome assembly GCA_907173295.1 of Fagus sylvatica. Classification (NCBI taxonomy): domain Eukaryota; kingdom Viridiplantae; phylum Streptophyta; class Magnoliopsida; order Fagales; family Fagaceae; genus Fagus; species Fagus sylvatica. Next base: position 7,756,675 of record OU015767.1, on the reverse strand, counting down.
GCTGTGTTCTTCGGCTAGAAGTAGAGTCCTCAAGTGCTTCAGCTACAAAACCCGATCTTGCTTCTTCTTCTTCTTCTTAGCTGTCTGCCTCTACGTTTTCTTCGTCTTTCTTCCATTCTCAATTTCGGGTTAGCTGTCTTTGGGTTGGCAGAGAGCATTAAATGCTTACAAGACTTCTCAATCTCACTCCATCTTCTCTGCGTGTTAGGTGTCTGAACAGTGGGATGTGATTTTGTTACTGGGCTGTGACCAAATTTGTACTGGGTTGTGACCGAAATTTAGTGGGGTGCTGGTTGTTTTCAATTTTCCTCTTTATTTGTTCAACTTTGTGAATCCTTCAGGTCTCGGTATGCTCTCTCTCTCTCTCTCTCTCTCTCTCTCTCTCTCTCTCTCTCTCTTTGTTCTTGATTTAATTCCTCAATTAACCTTAATATTCAAAACCCTAATTGCATCATATTCTATTCAAATTAAATCATATTGAAAATTTTAATATTCAAAACCCTAATTATGATTTATTCAACTTAAATAATATTCAAACCCTTAATATTCAAAACCCTAAGCTTTTTGACATAAACTAATATATTATATGATTTTTTAATAACCTAATAATATAAATTCATATTTTAATACCTTTGCAGCAAAGATGTCTTCCTCATCAGTAAATAGTGCAATTAGAGATGGGCTGAGATTTAGAAATTTAGACTGTGTTTGTGGCAAAAGAGCATCAGTTAGGATTTCAGAATCAAGTTTAAACAAAAACAAATTGTATTATTGTTGTGCTGCCAACCGATGCGGTTTCTTTTCTTGGTGTTTGCCCATCAACCAACGAGCTGGCTGTGAAAGAATGGAAGAGATATCACAAGCAACCAGTTCTAAATCCATGGTTGATGCATCACAATTGCTTGATGCATCACAACTGTTACTGGACTTGCATCAACTTCAGTCAGAGATGCGTGGCATGCGTGATATGGTCCAACCAGTACATCGTGATGACATCCAATCGTTGAAGAAGTTGTTAACAATAGGACTTGCTGTAATTGTGGGCCTTATTGTTGTATTATGGTATCAAATTCAATAAATGTGTAGTGTAGTCATTACCACTTTTTGTAATTAGACAATATTTGATTGAATGAATGAGGATGCTTATTTGAATGAATGTGAATGAATGAATGTAGTGAAATGTATTCAATAAATGTGTTGTGTACCAGAAAAATGTTTTATTTTAACATTTAAGTCTGCCCAGAAATTGTGGACAATTTGCATCAATGTGTGGACATTAATGTGTATATTTTCTTGCAATGGCCATGCAAATTCATGCAATTTGATGCACGTTAGAACACTAAACAGTCACGTGAACAGTTATCCATATGAACATTTTAAACGTGAACAGTAAAATTCATCCCCAGAAAGTGTGGACAATTTGATAAAAGTGTGGACAAGTTTGTCCACACTTTCTGTCAGATACGTAAACAGTGTTTTACGTGAACAGTGAACTCTTTCTGATAAAAGTGTGGACAATTTTATGAAAGTGTGGACAATTTTGTCCACACTTTCTGTCAGATGCGTAAACAATGTTTTATATGAATAGTAAACTCTTCCCCAGAAAGTGTGGACAGTTTGAACAAAGTGTGGACAATTTGAACAAAGTGTGGACAAAATTGTCCACACTTGAAGAGCAATGGTAAACAGTATACGTGAGCAGTATCGTGAACAGTATACGTGAACAGTGTTCCTATTGGCCTGAAAGTGTGGACAATTTTGTTAAAGTGTGGACAAAATTGTCCACACTTTCTACAAACTTGGTGCACAGTACCATATTACCCAGAAACCTACCTTTACCCAGAAACCAACCCAGAAACCTGTTTTAACTTAGCCAATTTCTGCAAACTTGGTTCAAAGTATACCACTAACATAACTTTCATAAAATTACTATATTCATGAAATTCACCATGACCTGAATACATAAAAAACTTAGAATAACCCACTAGCAATAACTCAAATACGTATGCACTTCCATTATCATTGCATTGGAACGACAAAATACATTAATTATCCACTCTAGCTAAAAACAATACAATCAAATGGGTGTATATTAATGAAATGAAAGGAGCCTACACTTTCTCTTTCCTCTTGCAAAAAAAACAACGCTAAGGATATAGGAGATTGAGACGGATCCTTCCATGATACAAAAAAACTAACTACCAACACATCCTTCCGTAATACAAAAAAAGGAGGATCGTTTAACAAAAAAAAAAAAAAATTATTTACATATATCTAATCAAGTAAGGTTTAAGGCTTGGTCTTCGTTTCCATGAGCTTGAGTCTGTGACATTGACTGTAAAAGAAAACATGGTACAATAAGTATGCAATAAATAGGATTTAATAACCAATTTTTCCACATTACAAATATCTTTACCTCAGACACAAAACTCTGGGAAGGCATTGGATTTGTTAAGTGTATAACTCCATCATTTGAATGTGGCATGGACACTGGATATTCCTACAATACAAAAAAAAATATATATATATATATATATTCAACCATAAGCCCCAAAATAACATCTTTGCTACATATGAATAATAACAATGCAAATCACCTATACTTACCATGTTTGATGTAGAGCCATCTCCATAAGCACTACCTCCAACCTAGGCCATCCAATCACAATTAAACCAAAATTAATAAACAATAATAGACTAGGATATTAAAAGAAGTGTGGTCTTTTAATTATGTACCCCAGTAGTTGATGTAGAATGAGCAAGATTCCTAGCAGCGGCAGTGTTCCTTTTCTTCTTTGGTTTTGAAACCGCTTCCTCCATTGATGACTTTAGCCGTTTCATCCTAGGTCGACCCTTACGCTTCACAACCATAGGACTCCTTACAACTTCAGTCCTAACAACATCAGGAGCAGCTCCAACACTATTCTTTCTCTGAGACGAGGGCTGTTTATCACATGAACGAGAAAAGTTGTCTTTCAAATCAATTAACAACTTTTCTAGAACATTGAAATTCTCTACAGACTCAGCCCCTATCTCAAGCACACCGACTGCTAGTCTATGTAACTTCTCGTACCTTTCCAAGACAGGGTTATGTTGTACATCATCTGTACAAGTGGAGACGTAAGTGTGTTTTCTTTTGATATCCTTTCTCCACCTGTCTAGTATATACCTGTCAGGGAGTACAGTCACACGTTGCTGGGAAAGCACAAATAAGGCATGCCTACATAATATCCCCCTAAACTCAAACATGCGACATACACAGCCAACCAAGCATTCAGAGCTACTGAATCTCACTTCAAAAAGCTTCCCTGGGCATGCTTCGTCTTCAATCTTGTATTTGACTTCATCACCTACCTCTAACAAGCTCATTTACGATACAACCCTTGTCTCCCAGCAAATTCTAGTCGCACCCGCTTAAAAATCTCATGGGTGTAAGCTTCTTGGAACTGTTTCTCCATAGGAGATGATGATGAACACTCCAGCTTGCCTTTGAAACACTCAAAATCTGATAAAATCTCTTTTTCAACCTTATTCCGCATTGCCTTCTCGAATTGCTCCACAAATACTTTCAAGGTTGTAGAGCTATGTAAGTAACCATCAAAGAAGGCATTCATTGATTCCGAACGTTGGGTTGACGACATTCCCGCAAAGAAATTGGAATTGAGAAATGCAGGAACCCATCGCTCCCGTTCCTCATATAACTTAGCCAACCACTCATTCTCCTCAAGATGATGCAAAGTGATGGTATGATTCCATTTTTCTTCAAACTCTTCCACTGTCATTGAATCATGCACGGCTTTAAGCAAAGAATGCTTTATATCTTGATAAGCTTCCAATCCAGCAAGCTTCACCGGCAATTTCATCGTAATATGCCAAATACACCAACGATGAACAGTTTCCGGAAAAACTATTTCAATGGCCCGCCGCATTGCTTGGCATTGGTCCGTGATAATGGCTTTTGGAGCAATGTCACACATACTTTGCAACCATTGCCTAAATACCCACACAAACGAATCCGTGTCTTCACTTGACAATAACCCACAACCAAGTATAATAGATTCACCATGATGATTAATTCCAATAAAAGGGGCGAATGGCATATCATACTTGTTTGTTAGATATGTGGTGTCGAATGTGATCACATCATTGAAGGATTCGTATGCTGCCCTACTCCTCGCATCAACCCAAAATACATTTTGCACACGTAACTCATCATCCAAATCCAATGCATGGTAGAAGTTAGAATTTTTAGCTTGCATTCTAACGAAGTAATCGTGCAAGGCTTGTCCGTCACCCTCCTTACACTTTAAACGACGTTCCTTTTCGAGAAAGTTGCGAACATCTCTTTGATTATAGGTCACATTTTCATAACCCCCTGCTTCAACGACGGAAGCCTTAATACTACTATTTATCCTAACACCGGCATTATCATTAATCAAGAGTCTCCTCCTTGTATCCGTGCTTATATGCCGAAAAGCAGCAAAATGCCTGGATTTACTAGGACTCAAATCATGATTATGATCCTCAATAAAACTCAATATCCTCCATTTTTTATCGGTAATATCCATCGAAGCTTTGATCCCAGCTTCACACGCATTTTTTATTGTCGACCTCTTCTTGGAAGGATCATCAACCGAACTACTGTATCTTCCCTCTCGGTTACACTTCAAGTTTACGTAAGAAGTCTCACTAAAGCCCTTCTTTTTTCTTGAATTCCTTGTCATTGTTGCAAATCCTTTCGAATAAGCATAATGCTTATAAAATTCAATGACTTGTTGAAGTGAATCAAACTCCATTCCAACCCTTGGTTCAATCACTGAATTCCTCACACTCTCAGGTGTATCCTCCTGCATGTTTCCCTCAACAGGCTGTGGTAAATCCTCCACAAAACTATTACTAGCACCAAAGGATCTAACACCATCCATCTCTTGTGTACTCATGACTGCAACAACCTATAAGCCAAATACCAAAGTTAATTATAACATGTAATGTAAACTCTACCAAATAATTTATCATGTACCAATAATGATATACAACCTAAACCTAAAGTATTACATTGTGACTAGTATCAATAACAGAAAACATTCAAACACACCAACACACACTCACTAAAATTATCATTAAAAAATAACATGAAAAAACCCATTAAACATCTATAGCCATAATACAATAATCATGAATATTTTGCTACACCTAAAACAAGCATAATTTTTTTTTTTTTTTTTCATTTTTTATTACACAAAACAATATGTACAGATTATCACTAAAAATAAACTTAAATAATATACACAACTAACAAAAAAGAAAAAGAGGAAAAAAAAAATGCATACCACGTGAACAGTGCAGTCAATGCACCAGTGCAATGCACCTCCAAAACTCCAAAACTCACGTTAAATGCTGCTCCAAATCTCAAATGTTGGTCTCTGTCTCTGCTCCAAATGGTGACTTTGTTTCAAGCTCAAGCTCAAGCTCAACCAACAATGGCAGCAACACTGTTTTACAGAAAAAAGGTTTCTATGTTTAGGATTACTGTTTCATTATTATTGGCAAGAAATAATAAGTAGCAAAACTTCAAAAATCCAACCTTAGAACTGACGTGATCTTCTCGGCTAAGTTGTGTTTTTTTTTTTTTTACTTTCTGCTTGCTGTGGCTGTTTCAGTGGCTGTTTGTTTCAGGCATGCTGAAGAAGAAGACCAGGCGGAGTGGAGGGAAAAAAAAAAGCAAGGCTGCCTCACGTGCTTCCCATGCCCCATTTTTAGCCTAATTTTTAGTGCGTTTGGTAACAAAGATAGTTGCATTCTTCATTAAAGTTGTTGATTTTGCACTTGTGGGACCCGCGGGACCCATCTCTGATGTGGCCCAATCAGTTACTGCCACATCCATGGTGTGAAAACACTGTTTCACACCATGGTGTGAAAGTAGCAGCATCCTAAATAGAGACATCTAAATGAAAAAAAAAAAGAGGTAATTTAAGTTACAATTTAACTCTGAACTCTATTGAGGTTGACATGGAACGACAACGTTTCATTACAAGTCCAGGCAAAACGGTAACACCGCTTAAAAAAATGCCAAGTGGCCCAGATGCAACGCAAGTAGAACAGAAGTTTATGGAAGGTGAGATAGGTGTAAGCCGATCCTTGATAGTTGATAGTTGATAGTTGATAGTTGATACCTCCTCCTTTCTATCTCAAACTCCAAACCCAAAACTCTCTGCGTAAAGGAGATAGGTGTAAGCCGATCCTTGATAGTTGATAGTTGATAGTTGATAGTTGATAGTTGATAGTTGATACTTGATACCTCCTCCTTTCCATCTCAAACCCAAAACTCTCTGCCTAAAGTAAGACTCTCTCTCTCTAATCTCATCTTTTATTCGTTTCCCATTTTTTCTTATTCAAAAACAACTCATTTTAATTATTGTTTGCGCCAATCATTATTTATAATTACAGCATCACTAATAACCACTTTCAAAAGCATCACTTGTTGATAGAATTTTATTATGACTATGTTTTGGCTTTCATTCGCGTTTATGTTGTTCCACTATATGAAACCTAGTCTTTTTGGAATTGCATAGGATTAGAATTCCTAAGTGAATATCAAATATCAAATACCCATGTTTTTAATACAGAATGCTGTCTCACTAGCAACTTGTAATTATTAAAATCATTTTTTTTTTAATTTAAAATTAAAATTAAATTTTAGGTTGGTATATCCTGGTTATCTGAATTCTGAGCTTTGGGCATAGGAATGGGGAGTTTCAATGAAGGGAAACTCAGGTTTTGCATTGACAGAGGGGGAACCTTCACCGATGTTTATGCTGAAATCCCGGGTCAGCCTGATGGTCGAGTTTTAAAACTTTTGTCTGTTGACCCATCAAACTATGATGATGCTCCGGTTGAGGGTATTCGGAGGATTCTTGAAGAGTTTACGGGGGAGAAAATCTCGCGTACTTTGAAAATTCCCACTGATAAGATTGAATGGATTAGGATGGGTACAACTGTGGCGACAAATGCACTTTTAGAAAGAAAAGGAGAAAGGATTGCTTTGTGTGTGACTCGAGGCTTCCGGGATTTGCTCCAGATTGGTAACCAGGCTCGCCCTAGCATTTTTGACCTCACTGTATCAAAACCATCAAATCTTTATGAGGAGGTTATAGAGGTTGATGAGAGAGTTGAGCTTGTTTGCGATAAGGAGGAAGAGAATCAAGATTCTTCTGCCTCATTAGTTAAGGGTGTTTCAGGTGAGATTGTTAAGGTTGTGAAGCCTCTCAATGAAGACGCTCTCAAGCCTTTACTGAAAGGGTTGTTGGAGAAAGGAATTAGCTCATTGGCTGTTGTGTTGATGCATTCTTACACTTATCCACACCATGAAATAGCTCTGGAGAAGTTAGCTGCGAGTTTGGGTTTCAGACATGTTTCTTTATCTTCAGCTTTGACTCCCATGGTTAGAGCTGTTCCGAGGGGTCTAACTGCTAGTGTTGATGCGTACTTGACCCCAGTTATTAAAGAGTACTTATCAGGATTCATATCCAAATTCGATGAAGGGTTGGGGAAGGTGAATGTTCTGTTTATGCAATCAGATGGAGGACTTGCACCAGAAAGTAGATTTTCAGGGCACAAGGCAGTGTTGTCTGGTCCTGCTGGTGGGGTTGTTGGATACTCACAGACTCTTTTTAATCTTGAAACGCAGAAGCCCCTTATTGGGTTTGACATGGGTGGTACATCTACTGATGTGAGCCGTTATGCTGGAAGTTATGAACAGGTTCTTGAAACTCAGATTGCTGGTGCCATAATACAAGCACCTCAGCTTGACATAAACACTGTTGCTGCTGGTGGTGGATCAAAATTAAAGTTCCAATTTGGAGCTTTCCGAGTCGGACCAGAATCAGTGGGTGCACACCCTGGTCCTGTATGTTACCAGAAAGGTGGGGAATTGGCAGTTACAGATGCTAACCTGATTCTAGGATTTGTTATTCCTGATTATTTCCCATCCATCTTTGGCCCTAAGGAAGATCAACCTCTAGATATCAAGGCAACCAGAGAAGAATTTGAGAAGCTTGCAAGAGAAATAAATTCCTACAGAAAAAGTCAGGAGCCGTCTGCAGAGGACATGACAGTGGAGGAGATTGCACTGGGATTTGTGAATGTTGCTAATGAGACAATGTGTCGTCCAATACGGCAGTTAACTGAGATGAAGGGCCATGAAACGAGGAACCATGCTCTTGGTTGCTTTGGAGGTGCTGGACCTCAGCATGCCTGTGCTATTGCTAGGTCTTTGGGTATGAAAGAAGACTCATTCACAGGTTCTGTGGGATCTTAAGTGCTTATGGGATGGGATTGGCAGATGTTGTTGAAGAGGCACAGGAGCCATATTCTGCTGTTTATGGTCCCGAATCTGTCCTAGAGGCCTCTCGCAGAGAAGCTATGTTGCTGAAGCAGGTAACACAGAAGTTGCAAGAGCAAGGGTTCAGAGAGGAAAACATTACTGCAGAGACATATTTAAATTTGAGGTATGAAGGTACAGACACTGCCATCATGGTTAAGAGGCGAATAGCTGAAGATGAATCGGCATTTGACTATGCTGTGGAATTTGTGAATCTCTTTCAGTAGGAGTATGGATTTAAACTACAAAACAGGAACATCTTAATGTGTGATGTAAGAGTTCGTGGTATAGGAGTCACTAATATATTGAAGCCGCAGGCCCTTGAACCTGCTTTTGGAACTCCTAAAGTTGAAGGCCACTACAAGGTTTACTTTGGGAGTGGGTGGCATGATACACCTCTGTTCAAGCTTGAGAATTTGGGGTATGAACATGTCTTGCCCGGTCCTTCAATCATCATGAACGGGAATAGTACTGTGATAGTAGAGCCCAACTGTAGAGCTATTACAACCAAATATGGCAACATTAAAATTGAAGTTGAGTCTACTTTGAACACTGTGACAGTAGCAGAAAAAGTTGCAGATGTTGTGCAGCTTTCAATCTTTAATCACAGGTTTATGGGAATAGCCGAACAGATGGGAAGGACCCTACAGAGGACTTCTATATCAACAAATATCAAGGAACGGCTAGATTTCTCTTGTGCTCTCTTTGGTCCTGATGGGGGACTAGTCGCTAATGCCCCTCACGTCCCTGTGCACCTTGGAGCTATGTCCAGCATAGTTCAGTGGCAGCTCAATTACTGGGGTGACAATTTGAATGAAGGTGATGTTTTGGTTACCAATCATCCTTGCGCTGGAGGTAGCCATCTTCCTGATATAACTGTTATTTCACCTGTTTTTGATAACGGGAGGTTAGTATTTTTTGTGGCAAGCAGAGGGCATCATGCAGAGATTGGGGGTATAACTCCTGGAAGCATGCCGCCTTTTTCAAAGTCCATATGGGAAGAAGGGGCTGCCATAAAAGCGTTTAAGCTTGTGGAAAAGGGGATTTTTCAGGAAGAAGGAATTGTGGAACTTCTCCAGTTCCCCTGTTCTGATGAAGTGGCTCATAAGATCCCAGGAACACGCAGGCTTCAAGATAATCTATCAGATCTTCGAGCACAAGTAGCTGCAAACCAGCGAGGAATTTCCCTTATAAAAGAGCTTATTGAGCAGTATGGTTTGGACATTGTTCAGGCTTACATGACATACGTGCAGTTGAATGCAGAAGAAGCAGTGAGAGAGATGCTTAAGTCAGTTGCTTCTAGAGTTTCATCTCAGTCATCTAATCTTGGAGATGGAAATTTAGTAACCATTGAAGAAGAGGATTACATGGATGACGGGTCGGTTATTCATTTGAAGCTGACAATTGATTCTGACAAAGGTGAAGCAATATTTGACTTTAACGGGACCAGTCCTGAAGTTTATGGGAATTGGAATGCACCGGAAGCAGTAACAGCTGCAGTAGTTATTTACTGCCTTCGTAGTTTGGTGGATGTTGATATTCCTCTCAATCAAGGTTGTTTAGCTCCTGTCAAAATCCGTATTCCAGCAGGGTCATTCCTCTCTCCAAGTGATAAAGCTGCTGTGGTGGGAGGTAATGTTTTGACATCACAGAGAATAACTGATGTTGTACTTACTGCATTTCAAGCTTGTGCATGTTCACAGGGTTGTATGAATAATCTCACATTTGGGGATGATACTTTTGGTTATTACGAAACAATTGGAGGTGGGAGTGGGGCTGGTCCAACCTGGGATGGAACCAGTGGAGTCCAATGCCACATGACCAACACGAGAATGACTGATCCGGAGATTTTTGAGCAGAGATATCCTGTTCTTTTACATAAATTTGGGCTTAGAGAGAACAGTGGGGGAACTGGACTTCATAGAGGAGACGGGGCTCATGGGGCTAACTACCTTGTCACGAAAGATAACCGGAGGGTTTACCTTGGAGGTAAAAACACAGTTGAAGTGCAGGCAGGGGAAATTCTTCAAATTTTAATTCCTGGTGGTGGGGGTTGGGGTTCTCCTCTTTGATTCTTCTCTGAGGCAAATTGCTTCACGTTGAATTCAATCTTTGCAGTGCATTTGCTGCAAATGGTACTGATCTACCTTACTGAAAATCTAAGGAGTCTACCATGAATAAGAAATTTACTTGTGTTTTTAAAATTAATTAGGTTTTAGACCTATAAGATAAATAAATGGGGATTTAGTATTTACTGTAATATTCATAGTTAAATCTACCGTAAGATATACAATAAATCAATAATCCACCAGTTTTGTTGGCTAGTCATATTTCTATTTTATGTGAAGGAAGATTTGATTTTCAAGTACTGAGTTTATGAGGATTTATAAAATAAGGAGAGAATGATACATATATTGGTTAGGCACAACAACAACAAAATCCTAATATAATAAATAAATAAATTGATAGTTAGAAGAGGGGGTTTGAACACTAATTCTTCTTAAAAAAAAAAAAAAAATACTATTAAACTACAAAACTCTTAACTTCTTAATTTAACAGGAAGTGTGGTTGACAGAATTGCTACATGTATTGCTGTAAACTAATAAACAATAGTACAATATTGAGTAATTGGAGAATTGCTACATGTAGTGCTGTAAACTAATAAACAATAGTACAGTATTGAGTAATTGGACGGTTGGAAACGTCTTGATGGGCAACAAAAAGTAGTTGAAAATTGGTTCTCGTTAGGCCGCAAATTGTAGAAAAAAATCTAGGTTTTTCTTGGACTTGAGATTTCTTCCTTTTTGAGTAAAACTTCTGCTCTCGGCAGAACTAAAAGAACTGAGCTTTTTAATGTGTCATTTCCCTTTGCCTAATGAAACCTCTTCATTCAATTGCTTGCTTTTTGCTGACTAGCTCACCAAATATAGTGGCGAAGCCCCAGACAACTCAATGCATTAACATGATAACATTTAAGCCCCATCAATAGGCCTTTATCTTTTCCCTACTAGAATCACTTGCTTGTTGCTTATTTATGCTCAAACTATGCCTGGGGCTGATATTGATAAGCCATTTTTCTTCAGTTTCTGATGGCTTATTCTTATTGCTTGATGTTACCTTTCTTCATTGCTTTGTTATTTTCATCCATCAATGTGGCATTAGCAGCTCGTCATCTTTTGGACACTGCCAAGATTCCCTCTCCAGCGCCAAGGTCCGTGCAGGTTGTGCCTCCAGTGCCTAAGCCTAAATTGCCTCCTTTGCCTCCATTGCCTCCAACCCTTACTTCACCACCACACACATCACCAGAATTGCCACAACCTAAAAAAGCTTTGTCATCACCTCCACCATCACAATTGGCACAAGCCCCAACCCCAAGTTCAATTACACCCACATCGCCACAAGTACCGCCTAGTACCACGACTTCATTGACACCCACAATATCACCATTGGCACCAACTCCCTCAACATTGCCAAATCACCCCATATTGCCTTGATTGCCTGGCTTAGAGCTGCCACCTTTGACTAAGCCCGTATTGCCCACATTACCTCCATTGCCAACAGTCCCTCCGGTTGGATCACCTATTTCCTCAGTTAAAAACGCCAACCACTAGACCTTAAATAAGTTTAATTTTATGTTCCTTGTTTGGTTATGGCACTACCACAATTAGAGTTGCGTGTAATTTTATGTTCCTTGTTTGTTTATGGCACTACCACAATTAGAGTTGCTTGTAATGTCTTTGGGATGAAGAATGCTTGAGATGAGACTGGATCCCAAGGCTGGGTTAATGCTGTTATCAAAATTTGTCATGGAAAGACATTTTGATTTGAATTTCTTTTGTTTCTCTAGGCCCTGTGTACTCATGACCTTATGAAGTTTCTTTCTATATTTTTAATATTGAAATAGTGAAGCTTATCTTGCATATTAATTTTGTTTTTTATTTAATGGCTTAATTATGCTATTTGGTTTATAAAAAATTTACAGTTTTTGTAATTGTTGAAAATTTTATTGAAGCTCTTTCTTTAGATTGTAAGTAACATATTCATGGTAAGAGCCGTGTGTGGCTTAATTGGCACCTCATGGTATTTCTCATGGTGATAGACCATGTCAATAGCTATGATAGAAACTTAATGACCAATTGTCATAACTATAGGCTTAGTTGAGGGGCTAAAATGAAAATCAGACCAGTTATCATAACTATCGACTTTGTTGAAACTTAATGACTATGTCAGTAACGGTGATAGATGAGGATGAAATTGGAAATAATATCAAACTCGAGCGATGAAAATGAAAATTTTCAAACATTAGGGATTAAAAAAATAACCCTAAATATTAAAGGGTCAAAAGTATAATTCACTAAAAAAGAAAAAAGAAAAGCCCGTGACAAATCAAGCCTAAAGCTCAATCCATAGCCAAATGGGAAATCCGTTGAAAGTATGAAAAGGCCGTGAGCTGACTTAACAATCGCACTATACTATGGTAGATTGGTGGATCACTAGACAATTTAATTGATGTGTATTCTTTTTACTGGACCACATTTTATACATTGTAGGGATTGTATATTTATCAATTGTAGCTAATATGCTCTCTCTTTTTCCATACTATTGTGTTTTTTTTTTTTTTTTTGGAGTCTATTACTATTAGGCATTTGTAGATACACGGAAAGATCCTATCTATCAAAAATAAATAAATAAACGGAAAGATGTTATTTCCAAATTTTATTACAATTGCTGTGGTGATGATAATTTTTATAAGTAATTCCATAGCTGTTTAGGGTAGTAGATTTAGTAATTAACCCTTTTTTTTTTTTTTTTTCCTCACTGCTAACAAACTTGGATGAAAGGACCATATTGACTCATTTTAACAATGTTGACAAAAATTAAACATTAGAGACTAATTTGGCAATTAAAGTAAAAGTGAGGGGACTTTCATTTGATCTTTGAAATTTGGTCATATTAAACTAAGTTATTGATTTATCTTAAATTAATGGACTCCTTGTTATATAATGAGATATTATGAACCTCCTTGTTATGCAATAATGATATTAAGAATATATATTATTAGGGTTTTGAATTAATAATTTGTTATGAAAATAAATGTATATATATTTTTTGAATTGACGGTAACCTCAAAACAATACGATGAAATAATGGTATCGAAATATTCTATTACAATGGACAAACCGAAATGATTATTGAGACGAAATTGACAACTTTAATATTATGATAATTTCCCTCATAGGGCAACTACGGTTAAGCTATGGGTTTTTGGGTCATTATAGAATGTCAGTATAGGTATTTTGGTAGGTAGATCCATGCTTTTAAAAACTACTAGTTGTGATGCATGTGCAAAGGCACCTAAAAGCCAATATCAAAGAATATTCAAAGTAAACAAAACTGTGATTCTATCATATATTGCTCTAATTAAAAATTAATTTTAACTTTATCATTTAAAAAGACAAAAAAAAAAAAAAAAAAAAAATTATTGGCAACAAAACTACTTTAAAGAGTATTTTGAAATGGAGCTGTTAAAGGCAATATGTACAATCCATAATTTCCATTTTCTGATGAGAGCTGCCACTATATCTCTACCAGCACAAATTGTTTAGCCACTGCATTTCAAAAAATATAAAACAACTATAAGTGAAATAATAATATACAAAATAAACAAGTAAGCAAACCATAATTCATAATTAGCCTATATTATTTCCATATTATCTAAATGACCACTTGTTTTTTTTACAAAATAAATTAATTTAACATGAAAAAAAAATTTGAGGTTATTCATTGCAAAGTTTTACTTATAAAAAAAAAAAAGAGATTACATTACTTATCAAAAGTAAAACAAAAGCTCAATCCAGTCATCCAACCAATCAGGCAACAGAGAATGGAAAAAGGATACCAATACAGAATGAACACCAACAATAGATAATTATGGGAGCATATCAGCTGCAATTGAATTAGGTGCAATCACTGCAATGTGGTTTACTTGGTCCAACCAAAATTAGCCACTTCAATTAAAAATTCATGTCATGTCCAACTCACCTAAAACTAACGGAACCTCTCTGTCTTCGTTAATCTCGAACTCACGGTACTCACCCAACTCTCCTTCTCCTCCCAGCCCCATTCACTTCCACTACCACTCCATCCTCCATATCTAACACTCTACAAAAATTATTGTGAGTTATGCAAAGAAAAAGTATTTCCAGAAGATTTTGTAAAGTAAAAATAGAAAAAGAAAAAAGCAAAGCTTTAATTACTAGTTTTGCCAAGAAGGAAAAAGATGGATGAAACCATAGATGACCAAATCCACTTCGCATACTTCTTTCATATTTATATGAAGATATTTGAGAGAAAACATTTGAAGATTTGTGACCAACCCATTCATTTATTTATGTTGGCAACCCATTCCAAATCTGTAGTGGTTGGCTTGTAGAAATATAAGCCAGAACAAAGCAATGGGAAAAGGAAGTGATTGAAATTACAGCCCCAGGTTTCGTTCCCACTACCCCTATTACTTTTCTCATTCCGTCTCAATCACTCGCAGTATCCTTCCTAACATTTCAGCAATTCAGCCACATCATCACACAGACACACACATGCACACCCTCTCACCCACGCAACTCAGATCCCATCTTTATGTCTTTCTCTCTCGCACATAGTCCACTGCAAAAATTTAGTTACAAAAATCAAACCAACCCAACCCAACCCAACACAAAAAGAGAACCAAACCCTGACAAAAGAAAATTCCCCAAATGATCAAATCCTAAAAAAGTCACAAAAAAATCCAATCCAATCCAATTTCGTGTGTGTACATCGTGGAGGAGGTTGAAGGCATCCTCAGAGAAGAAAACTTGATGATGTTCGAGATCACAAGCACCGTAAGCAATTGGGTCCAAATGATCGGTGGTTCTCAAATTTGAAGGATGGAGTAGTGAGAGGTGGAAGGGGCCCACGGGAGGAGGAGGAGAGAACAGAAAAGTTTAAGACTAGCGAAGAGAAAGATGGTTCCGTTAGATTTTATCTAAGTGGACGTGACATGGATTTTTAATCGATGTGGCTAATTTTGGTTTGACCAAGTAAGTCACATTGTAGTGATTGCATATAATTTAATTGCAGCCCGATAATTACAGGCACAACATACCTTCTCCACCCATGAATCCTTGTACTCCACAATAAATGGATTCGTAGTTTATAATAAGCTCCATCTGCACAAGCCAGGATCTTTTAGAACGGTTTTTCATTTGCTTGGGTCATGCCTCTCTACTCTCTACACCCTAGTAGATATTAATACCCCTAAAAAACTTCAGTGGGAATTAGGTTTGAGAATCTTTGAGTGGCTCCGAAGGCAATGCCGGTGGTTTTGCCACTGAAGACGACGCCAGATTTGCAACCTCAACTCTCTCTCTATGGAGGAGGTCGGCGGCGGTGGTATGGTGGGTGGTTTCCAGCGGCGGTGAGTGGTTGCCAGGGGTGTCAGTGGAGGAGGTTTGAGGTTGTTTGGATGTAGGAAAAACTAATATGTGTTTGGGAATTGCCAAGTCAATGATGATGTGTTATTTTTAATGAGCTAGCATTTTTTTTTATTGGACCACTTCAGCACAATGCATATTCTACGGGGGACTATATCAGCTGCAATGTATTAAGGTAAAATTGCTGCAATTTGACTTAACTGGCCCAATTAGAGCTTGCCATCTCCATTAAAAAACAACTCAGCTCCACCTCACCCAAATGCTAACAGAACCCAAAATATCTCAAAGTCTCCGTTAACCACACACTCTCTCTCTCTCTCTCTCTCTCTCTCTCTCTCTCTCGCTTAAGTCGGCCAAACTTTTCTGTGTGTCTCTGTAAACCTCTGTCCTCTGTCCTGCCAAAGTCCTCCAAATCTTCAGAGAGAGACCGAGGAGGACCGGGATTGTGAACACGACAGAGATTTAGAGGCTTGCTACGGGATCTGTTGCTGCGCTAACACCAAAACCAACACCAGTTTCATCATCTATTTAGTAAAATAAAAAATAAAAATCCTATATTTAATCTTCCCCCAAAATAATAGTTCGTTTCGAGTATGATTAGGTTGCTGATTTGTAATTAATGAGTGGGTTTTCTTTGATCCGGGTTGAATTTTTTACAGAGACAGAGAAGTTTTGCCGGTCTGAAGTTACAGAGGGAGAGAGAGAAAGGGTTAACGGAGAGGCTGTGAGATTTTTGGTGTTCTGTTAGATTTTGGATGAGGTGGATCTGAGTTCAATTTTAATTGAGGTGGCAAATTTTGATTGCACCAGCGAAGTCAAATTGCAGCAATTGTATCTTACCACATTGCAGTTGATATGGTCCCTATTCTACGATTGCAGCTGATATAGTTCCGGAAAAAGAGTTTTTGGCTATGGAAACACTGTAGCTTAAACAAATTTATTTATTTATTTTTATCTCTGCTTTTCCTATTCCTCTTTGCAAATTGCAAATTGCAAGAGAAGACGCTCCGGCAATTACTTTCCCCAACGAACTCCCCACCTCTCTTCGTCCCTCACGCGGCGCCACGCCCACACCCTCCGCCTAATCCTCGAGAGCCTCAGCGTCTCGGATCTCGCTCGGGCCGAGTCTGTGACTGCCTCGCCTCGGTCCACCAACTCCAAAGTCCAAGTAAGCAGCTCACTCTCTTATCCTCATCACCACCCTTCTCTCTTTCTCTAAAATCATCTGTGTTTAGCTTTGAATTCATAGGATTCTGAACCACTTTTATCAATTAGGGTTTGTATTTGACTTATTAAATTCAATATGTACCTATCAAAAAAGAATATAATAATATCAAGCTTCTTGCTTGGTTAATTTAAATTTCGTCATTTCATGTTTGTTGCTTCATTTTTCGTTTTAATTTAAAGTGTACTTATATGTTCCAATTCTTATCATGACTGTAATGCAGGGCTGTACAATACACGATGGGTTATGAGTTGGGTAGCCCTTCCCAAGATGGAAGGGATGAAGGTTAGTTTTTTTTTTGCTTAACTACAATTTTATTCTGCTGATAAATCGACTTGTTATTGAATTATGAGGCCTAATATTTGTCCCGGAGAAGTTAGAATGTGCAAAAGTGGCTTGCCATTGCCAATTATAGCTATTTTCTCCTTTGTATCTAGAATCGGCCCAATGTATATGATGTCTATAGATATAATGCATGCATGATGTTTGTAATTTTTAATCTGTTTTGTTTTTGTGTTCATTTTTCCTGTAAATAAAAATTGTAGTTTAGTGTACTACTCATAAAATATGTTTTTGAATTTTGATTTGGCAGATGATGAGGAAGAATATGAGGATGGTGGTGGGGGTAATCGGTTTTTGGGGTTCATGTTTGGAAACGTTGATAATTCTGGCGATCTTGATGTTGATTACCTTGATGAGGTAATCTTATTCCTTCCTCGATGTAATATATAGTTTTTAGTTATATTATATACACAACAAACAAATAAACAAACAAACATGATGTGTACATCCATGCAAAATTGCTTTTGCAAGTGCACATGTAGATGTCATATATATGTGTGATGTAGAACGAATTTCTAAACCTGCCTAGAGTCTATTATGTTAAGGGATTTAGGGTTGAAGCTTTTGGTTTTAGGGCTTAGTGTTGTGCAAATAGCACCCCAGGGATTCAAACCAATAATAGTAGCCACTTGATGGATTGTGCAACTACTGGGGGGGTATCTATTAAGATTTTCAGTTGGTACGGCTGAGGGGAACTCTTTGAGGGTTTCTCATTTGCTCTTTGCGGATGATATTTTGATTTTCTGCAATGCTGACCTGACTGCCTCCAAATAGAGTATCTTTGGTCCGTGTTTACTTACTGTTTCTGGGCTGAAAGTAAATTTGAGTAAGTTAGAAATAGTTCTTGTGGAGGGTGTCCCAAATTTGGGGGATCTAGTGGATTTGTTGGGTTGTAAACTTTTGTCTCTTTCGATGAATTATTTGGGGTTGCCGTTGGGTGCTAAATTTAATTTTACGACTTTTTGGAATCCCTTAGATAAAAATAACCGTTTCCACCCTGCTAATCTTTTCTTCATCTTCTCAAGGACTACTTTTATTTAGAGGTAAGCTCACTTTACTTAAGATTGCACTCTCTAATGTACCAACTAATTTTCTTTCCTCTTTTCACCTCTTGGTTGGGGTGGCTTCTCGGTTAGATAAGTTGCAAAGAGATTTCCTTTGGAGTGGATGGGAGAATCACATAAATTCCACTTAGTGAATTGGGCCAAGATTTGTGAACCTATTTAGAGTGGAGGCTTGGGTGTCAAAAACTTGCGAAGGTTCAATCAAGCACTTTTAGATAAATGGTTGTGGTGTTGTGGGATGGAACAAGAGGCTTTTTGGAGGTAGGTTGTTGAGGTAAAGTATGGCAGTCTTTGGGGTGGTTGGTGCAATGAAGTTTTTTAGGGTCCTTATGGGGTGATAAGTAAGAAATTTATTAAAAAAGATCTACTCGGTAGACAAAAGAATTGCAATGAATCAAAAGAACTCAAAGAATCAATAAACCCCCCAACAAAAGAAGTATTTGTGAAGTTTTGGCGATTTGGTGTTTCGCCTTTAAAGGTGGTGGACCCGGAGTTATTCTCAATTGCTTGTGATAGGGACACTTCTGTGACTGCTCTTATGTTGTTTGGGAATGGTATGCTGCATTGGGAGTTGAATATTTTGAGGAATGTACAAGATTGGTAGTTGGAGTCTCTGAGTTCCTTTATGGTTTAATATGTTCTATCCCGCTGTGTGGCACTGGGGCTGATCAACTTTGTTGGCAGCAGAATTCGAAGAGGGGTTTTGCTGTATGCAGTATTTTTATTGATGTTTGAGCCCTCCTACAACCGTGTCGTTTCCATGGGAAGGCATTTGGAAGCCCAAAATCCCCCCTTGAGTAGCATTCTTTATGTGGACAACATTAAGTAAAGTTCTCACTGCAGGTAATTTGAGGAGGAGGAAGATTGTGTTAGTCAGTTGGTGTTGTATGTGTAAGGTCGATGGGGAATCTGTTGACCACCTCCTTATCCATTGTCCTTTGGTGAAGGAATTGTTGTGGGACACTGTATTGACTCTTTTTGGGATGCATTGGGTGATGCCACGAAAGGTGAGGGAGCTGCTAGATTGTTGGCATGGTGGTTTTGGTCAGCATTGCCACTCTGTGATTTGGAAAGCTATCTCTCATTGCCTCATGTGGTGTTTATGGTGGGAGCGTAATATGAGGAGTTTTGAGGGTAGTGAAATGAGCATATCTGACTTGAAATTGCTGTTTCTTCCGGATGCAAGCAACAAGATTGTTCTCCTTTACTACTTTATAGAAGTTTCTGGGTTCTTTTAATTCTGAATTATTTTGCTTCTCAAGTATACGCCTAGTGTACTTGGTGGTCTTTTCTTCAATAGAACTTATTATTTATAAAAAAATAAAATGAATAACAAGCACACAGAGAACACCATAATTTACCTGGTTTGGCAATCTACCTACATCCATCCTGTGAAATATTTCTCCCTTCTTTTCTATATTTTCTCTGTGCACATCTGTCACGTATGTTAGTGGGTGTTAGTCGAAGCCTGGCTCATAGACCTTGCTACAGTAAAAAGGTTTACCTCTGTGAAAGTTAACACTTCTTCCCTTCTGATTGAAGATGTTCTTGAGAAATAAGAATCACTCTAGTACACTATCTATGTACATGGGGAGCAAGTTTTTATATTAATAGAAGTTTTAATTACTGAGAAAAAACTGTTCATACAGCCTTGATAGCAACAAAATTCCCTCTTTTCTTATTCTTATTTACAATCCCCAAACATGCTGGGTGGGGGATTCACCCTTGTCTTTCTTTTCTGGAGTTCCTGGAGCTTTGCTCTCTAAGGTCTCCTTGATTTGTTTTGTACTGAAGTATACTTCTAGTATACTATTTCTTTTCTTTTAATGGATTTTCTTATTACTTATCAAAAAAAAAAAAACAATCCCCAAACATGCTCCTTTAACAAACTTAGATTTTTCCAACCTTTAGCCATCAAATAATGATTCAAATCCCTAAACATACTCCTTTGACAACCCTAAAATTTTCCAACCTTCAGCCATCAAATAATGATTCAAATCCAACCTGAACAGCTGCTGCCAGTAAATTTCTGCAACCTGTTCCTTTATTCCTTGCTTAATTTGAAATTGAAATTTAAACCTACCGTGTAAAACCATTAGGGTTCTACAAACCCTAAAGCCTTTCCCTCACATAAAAAATCCTAAACATAATTCTTTCCAACCTAAGGTCAAACACATTCAAATGTAGACAGGGTGTTCCTTATCTGTCGTACGTCATGCCGCATCAGTCCACCACTTTATAGTCTATGATGCAAATGAAAGCTTCAAGTATTGTAGGTGTTGGAAATAATTCAAAGGGATTTTCCCTGGGGAGGTTTGGTGGAGGAGTTCTAATTCCACATAGTTAATTGATGTTTGTTGTACACCGATCTGTGAATGGCATTTTAGGGATCAAGAGGCTAGTGCGTTTTAATAATGCTTTGTTGGGGAAATGGTTGGGGTGCTATGGAGGAGGAGAAATTGCGCTGTGGAGGAGTGTGGTAGATTTGAAGTATGGTACCACTTGCCACTAGGGGGGGGGGGGTGGTTGGTTGGTGCTCTGATGAGGTTAGGTGACCTTATAGTGTAGGTTTGTGGAAGAATATTAAAAGAATATGGGATAGCTGTGCATCCTTTATTATATATGATGTTGGTGATGGGCATGATCTATGGATTGGTGAGATTACTCCAAAAGGAGTGATATTCTACCATTTTCCTAATTGCTAGGGAACAGAGAAACTAAAGTGGTGGATTGTCTAGAGTATAGAAATGGTTCCTTTAATTGGAATCTGTTGATAATTAGAAAGGTGCATGATTGGGAATTGAATTCAGTGGCTCAATTGTTGGATGACATTTATGCTATGAAGTTACATAATGGGGGGTAGATAATCTGATATGGATCCCTTCAAAATCTATAGGATTAAAGTGGAGCTACTACAAGGTATTGAGTGGAGGGAAGTCTTTTCCTTGGTAGACCATTTGGAAAGTTAGTGTACCACCCAGGGTGGCTTTTTTCTGTGGTGTGTGGCATTAGAAAAGATGTTGACGATTAATAATCTAAGGAGATGAGGGTTGATCATTACCAATTGGTGTATAAGTTCAAGAACCAAGGAGAGACTGTGGCTCATATTTTTCTACATTGTGCGGTGGCTTGGGGGCTGTGGTCTTTGGTTCTATTTGTTTGGTGTCCCACGTGGATTTCTATATGTTTGTTGTCTCGTGGGTAATGCTTTCTTATGTCTTGGAAATGTTGTTGTGTTGAAAGGGACATTTTGGAATATGGAAAGCTGTCCCTTTGTGTTTAGTGTGGTATCTCGGGAAGGAAAGAAATGCTCGTTGGTTTGAGGGGAAAGAGCTGAAACTGGCAAAGTTGAAGTTCTTATTTCTGAAGACTTTATATGATTGTACTTCGATCACCCATACCTTTTCTACTATGAGCTTTCTTGAGTTCCTGGACACTTTGAGCTTCCATTAATTGTTTTTGCCTCTTCTTTTATTTTTGTTTGGGCATTCCTATGTATTCTGTCTGTGTACTAGGATGCACCCCTTTTGCGCTTTTTCTTTTAACAAATTTTATTACTTATATAAAAAGAAAAGTATTGGGCCTTGCTGAGTTCACCGAACATACTACTCTTGCTTTCAAGTATTATCTACACTCAACTAGTTCACTTTTTCATTTTCTCAAAAACCTTTACTTTTACTGTGGAATGAGGTTTTTTTATCTATCATGTTTGCAGGTTGATTTGATTAGGATAATTATCTTTCTGCAATATATATTGTAACATTGATGGTAATTAAACCACTATGCTTTTCAGGATGCAAAGGAGCATCTTGCTGCACTGGCTGACAAGCTGGGTCCCTCTCTGACAGATATAGATGTATGGAAATCTCAATCTTGTGTTCTTGGATGTAGGGAAAATGGCAATATAGGTTCTTATTTAGGTCATTTGTGTCCTGTGGTTATTATTTTGTTGCATCTTTATTATTTGAGGGAATTATACTTGTAGTTTCTTATTTTCCTTATTTCTAACACTAATAATGTTTTATTTTTAGTTGTCAGAAAAATCACCACGGACTCCTGCTGATGCTGCTGAACAAGGTGATGTTGTATACCAGGAAAAACTTTCTCATACACTTTTTGATGTTCTGTTAGTATATCTTTTTCTTCAACCAAGTAAAATTTGAACTTTTAAATTATTTTAAGTGACATTTGATGAGTATCAAGTACTAGTTTGTTGAAATTTATGAGTTTTGGTGAATGCATTTGGCATTTACCTGGTTGGGTTTTTCTAATAGTCTGGGTTTATTACAGCATTAGAGTGTGGTTAAAAGGATCTACTGGGTATCTGTATGTTTTACTTGCTAATTTCAACAAGGTTGAATAGATGTGGGTTTTAAATATTCGATATGAGCATTCTCTGTGGATTACTTTTGGAAGTTTTTTTAGTGCTTAATTAACTAGATCGTTATTTTATTATAATTTGTCTACCTTTGTAAAATTTCTCTTGAAAAGACAGAACTTTATGGATAGAATGTATTTATGCATATGTTTGGGAGAAAAAAAAACAGCAAGAGCATTCAATCAGCGTTGTTTTTTCAATAAAATATATTACTTACCATAAGATCTGGAGCAGCACAGTTCAAAAATCGACTTAGAGTTGGGTTCCTTTGAAAGCATAAATGGTTGAATATCCATGGGGGTTTATATCAAGAGCCATTGTGTTTTATATGCACTTAGGACTGAATACTGTGTTGTGGGCAATTTATTGTTATAAAATAATTATTAGGGAAATCTAATTGTGGTAAAATAATATAAGGGTGAACATAGGAGATACTAAGCGAGGGTCATTATGAAAGTCCCAAAAGCCGTTGTCCCAAAAGATTCCAAATCATTTGATGTCCTGTAATGAGATCCCCTTTACCCATCACACACATAAAGATGTAGGTGCCATGGTAATCACTATTGGAAGCTGTAGTCCCAAAGGTTCCAAACCATTTAACTTCTGTCTGTGACAAGATCCCCTTTACCCATCACACAAATAAAGATGTAGGTGGTAATGGAGTGACCTTGGACCCTAGCCCTAATTTCTCTCTCTCTCTCTCTCTCTCTCTCTTTTCAAATTCATTACTTTTCTTTCAGATTCAGCTTTTCTAATGTTTTCTATTATTGAGGTTTGAAGAACTTGGTATTGTAAATGATAATTTAGAAGCTAATCCTCAAATTTACTTTATCTAGTTCTAGAATGTGAACTGGTGCATAAGCCTCTCATATGCTGGTTTGAACTTCAAGCTGTACTTCGTCCTTGAAAATGATGGTCTGTGATGAGATCCCCTTTACCCATCACACACATAAAGATGTAGGTGCCCTGGTAATCACTATTGGAATGACCTTGGACCCTAGCCCTAACTTTTATCTCTCTCTCTCTCTCTCTCTCTCTCTCTCTTTTCAAACTCATTATTCTTCTTCATGATTCAGCTTTTCTAATGTTTCCATTGAGGTTTAAAGAACTTGGTATTGTAAATGTCAAATTAGAAGCTAATCTTCAAATTTACTTCATCTAGAACTAGAATGTGAACTAGTGGAGAAGCCTCTCTTGGGATTTAAGCTTTTCACGGAATGTCCAGGATTGGGAACTGGAATCATTGACTTCATTTATGGATCTCTGATTTACTCTGTTCATCTGGATGGAAATGGGGCTGATAAATTTTGTTGGAACCAAATGGAGAAAAGGGGTTTTTCTGTGCAGTCCTTTTATCGTTGTTTGAGCCCTCCCTCAATGAGGTTTCCATGGAAAGGCATCTGGAAGCCCAAAGTCCCCCCTCATGTAGCTTTCTTCACTTGGACAGCAGTGCTGGGTAAACTCCCACTGCTGATAATCTATGAAAGAGAAAGATTGTGCTAGTCAATAGGTGCTGTTTGTGCAAGGCAGCTGGAGAATCTGTTGACCACCTCTTGATTCACTGTCTTTGGGCCAAGGAGCTGTGGGATACTGTCTTGTCTCTTTTTGGAGTGTCTTGGGTAATGCCTCGCCAGGTGAGGGAGTTGATTGATTGTTGGCAGGGGGGTTGGGCCAGCATCAGCATTCCTTGATTTGGAAAGCTATCCCTCACAGTCTTATGTGGTGTTTATGGAGGGAACGTAATTTGAGAAGTTTAAGGATACCGAATTGGGTGTTCCTGACCTGAAGCTACTATTCTTCTGGACTTTATTTGATTGGATGAATGCGACTAGATTGTTTTCTTTTTCTTCTCTCCAAGATTTTTTAGGTTCTTGTAATTCTTTTGAACATCAAGTATATGCCTAATATACTTGCTGTTTCTTTTAATCAATAAAACTCATTTATTTATAAAAAAAAAAAGCTGTACTTCGTTTTGAAAATGATGGCATAGTGGCTTTTCTTGTAGATAATGCAGAAACCTTAGATTTACCTTTGCTGTTATCTTCTCCTTTCTCTCTCTCGATTCAAGAGATATGAAGTAGAAAGAAGTGTGATATATCATATATGGGAGCTGAATCTGCCATTCATTCATACTGTGGTTGCAAATGTGTTTTTTAGCATGAGATTAGACCATTAATGTTGGATTATTCCTTTTAAACATATGCAGCTATAAAGGTATTGGGTAGGGGTGGCTGTTGTAGATTTGGTCCCTTACTCTTGTCAATTGTCTGATTTGGGTTTTTTTTTTGCGGGTTTTTTTGTGCTGTTAGATTATGATGAGAAGGCTGAAGATGCAGTTGATTATGAAGATTTTGATGAGCAGTATGAGGGTCCAGAGATTCAGGCTGCTACTGAGGAGGACCATTTGTTGCCCAAAAAGGAGTACTTCGCTACTGAAGTTTCCCTTGCTTCGTTGAAGCCTACATCCGTGTTTGATGATGAAAATTATGATGAGGAACTTGAACAAGAACTTGAGGTGGTCGATAACAATTTTGAAGTTCAAACTACCCCTTCAACAGGTGTGGTACCTATTATCTTTTACTTCCCAATTTTCTCTTTATTCACTTTATAGATACATTCTCATATACATTCACACGCACACAGACACACATACAAACTACTATATAAAGGGAATAACTTCACTGGTATCATCTTTTGAATTCTCAATAGTATCCTCATAAGGCTTTATTTTTATTGCAAATTGGCAATCTAATGTAATGAGGGTTAAACTAGCATAAGGTAGAAAATTTAAGTTAAAAAGGAATTAAAAACATTTTAAATCACACTCATCTACTTACAAAAATAAACTCCCATGTTTTAAAACTGCTAACAAGAAAGATTTTGAAAAAGATAACTGATGAGCACAATTAAAATCTAAAACCACTTTGCAATGAAATCCCTTCAGTTTTCACTTTTCATCTGTTGATTTTCTTCCTCATTTTTCATAAGCAGATGCGTGTCTGTCTGTTACAGTATAAATTACTACCTTATTTATTCTAAACAAGGGCGGAGGGGGGCTATGAAAAAAAAGTAAAAAACCACCCCTCCTAGACCATTTATAGATTGCCCCCTCAAAAAATTAAAAAAGTCTCCCTTCATTTTTTGCAAGTCATTTTATTAATGTATTCAATAATAGTACTTAATATTACAAATAATTTGATAAATTTTTAAGAGTGTTTCCTTTAAAAAAATTTAAGAAAATCTATCAATTAGTAGTATAGTAATTTTATCTTTCTTTTGGTGTTGTGTCATATATTTTAAGATTGTAATGGTGATTAATTTTCCATTCAAGTAGTATGCAACGACTTATTATTTTCAATCATTTCATATTATCTAATCACTTGTATGATGTGTAAGTTTGTGGATTCTTAAACTTATTGTTATTTTATTCACATTTTGTTTAAGTCATCACTTTGTTTTGTTTTGTTAGGCGGTATGTATCATATTAATGTTATCAAATCATAATTATGTATTATTTTTATTCTTTAATTGAAAATATTTTTGTTTGAGTTTGACACTCCATGAAAGCGGATCCCTTTATGGGCGTTCCTAGGGCCATTAAAAGAAGGCATTGGTGGATGATGGAAGAGAGGGAAGAATTTAAGGTGGAGTGACCCTTTGTTGGGGGAGAGTGAGACACGGTGGGGTGGGATTGGAAGTGGGAAAAAGATCCTTTCCATTTGTCTTTGAAATCGAGATGGTACATTTCATGGCCAAGATTTAGTTTTCAAGAATCTAAAAGGTGTAAATGGTGCAATGTAATTTAAATAAATTATCATTTCTTATTGGGCGGAATGGAGTTTGAAGTGATGTGGCACCATGTACACCCTTATCTTTGAAAACTAAATCTTGACCATGAAATGGATCATCTTCATATCCTTTGAAATGGAAAGGATCTGAATCCTTGGAAATGATGGATGAAGTGGGAGATTGTAGGAGTCACAACATTTACCCAAAACCCTCAAGTTTTATTTGGTCCATCTGTTCGCAAAGTTAACTTAGTAGAAGCGGTTTAGGATGGAGCAGGAGGTGTTGTAGGGGAGTGCGGGGATGTCCAGATGGGGGGGCTGATTGGTGCGATGGGGTCTGTGGCTGTAAGCACATAGTTGCTGGCTTTCATTTATTTTCCCCTGTGAAATCCTGGCATTTGACGTATGGAGCACTTTTTTGCGCCATTGATTAAATCGTGCTCCAGTTCATTTGTTTTCCCCTGTGAAAAAATCCTGGCATTTGACGTATTGAGTACTTTTTTTTGCACCAATGCTTAAATTGTGCAAGTCTTTGTGATTTCAACCTGCCCATGTGTTCATACATATATTATTAGTCTGGTCTCTTTTTCTTCAATAAAATTCTCTATTATTTATCAAGAAAAAATTATTAGTGTGGTTTGAATATTTTTAGTAGGATTCTGGTTGGGACTTTTGAGTTATGTGCGACTTTGAAGAAGGCATGATGCTAAGAAAGTGTTTGATGCAATGGCTAATACAGATTTTATAGTTTGGAATTCGAAACAATTGGCCAATAAAATGTGGTGCACCCGAAACCCCTCTTGTTTAGTTTGTCCCCTACCCCTAGCTGGCAATTTGTAGGAATGCTTGGCACTTAACCTTGTCTTCACAGTTTCCTTAAATTTTGACTCTTCCCTTGTCTAGTAGGACATTTTCCTTAAAGGGTGTGAATGTTGCTAGTCCTCAGTGGTGGTTGTGCTGGATTCCCCTTCCCCTCCCCCCCTCAATCTTTTCTTTTTCTTTGAAATTCCTTCAATATTTTCAAAAGAGTAATGCTACAGACACAACATTTTTCACAAAAATATTGAGTTGGCAGTTTTTTATTAGTTCTTATCTGGACCTACCACTTACTGCACTTTATTTTTTACCATTCACAGCTTGACACCTCAACGTTTTCAAAATTATGTCATTTAATGGTCAAATGAAACTCGTTTGAGATTTAACAGCACCCATATTAATGGAGATGGATGGAGGGACCAAATTGATACCAAATTGAAATTTCAGGGTTGGGATTGCTACAAGCAGAACTATATGGGCCTAATTCTTAGTAAGCCGAAAGTTGGAGGGACTAAATTGAAGTTTAGCCTAAGATAAAATACTTCACAATTCATGACATCTTTCTTGTTTCATAAATTGTATTATGCTTATGCAATTTCTCTTGTATCTGAGTCTACCAATAAAAAAAAAAATCTTGTATTTGAGTCTCTCGACACATGTTGATTTTGTTTTATCACATTGGCAAAACAGAAAAGAAACTGCATAATTTTGTAGTTTTTATATATATGACAAAAAACTTGTCCAATTAGTTGGTTCATTAGAGGTCATGTTATTGAAATGAATGTGAAGGTCCAATCAAGTGGAATCAGGTGTTTAATTGAGATCATTATGTCTACTACCATCTTTTTGTTGGCTGTCAAATATTTGGTAGTTTCTCACTTTGGAAACTTTTACTTTCCTAGCTTTTTGTTTTGATGTTCAACTTATTTAAGCATGCTTGTTTCAGGTGAGCTGGGTGAAATTGGGGTGGTTTCTAAAGGTGAGAAATCTCTTGAGGATGATCTACAACTTCCCTCCATAGAAGCTGAAAATTTGGATGTTGATGTAGAAGAATTCCAGGTCAGTTTGTGATGATCTTTTACCCCTTTTTGTTGTTATTTGTTTTTTCTTGTGTATGTGTGTGTTTTCTGTTCCAGAGTATTTTGCTTTTAGATGTCATAATTTTGTTTACCACTTTATAAAGAATTTTTTTGACAAGTATTATGAAGCCAAAAGCTGTTTTAAGATTTAAAGTGGCATGAATGAAGTGTACTAAACATATTTTATTTATTATTTTCTTTCCAGTAATTAAATAATTTTTAAAAAATAACCAAAAAATGAAAGTCACAGGCATTTCCCAATATACATTGCAAAAAACAGAATCATAATCAACGGCATTGAGCTTATAGAATGGTTGAGGAACTCTTAAGTTTACTTTGTGATATTTACGAAGTTGATTCTAGGTATATACTTAATGGCTGAGCCAAAGAATAATCAATGGTGTTTTGTCTCTGTATCCGTGCTTGCCCACGTCTCTTTTTAAATAAATCTTGCTATGCATTGGGTAAATATTTATTTTGAATGTTGGGCAAAGTATGGATTGAGATTTTTCAGTAAAAGGACTAATAAGGCCTGATTTTTGAAGCACGGATATGGATATGTTTTAGGAAAAAATGCACTTTTAGTCCTTATATTTTGGGGGTGTTTTCATTTTAGTCCCTATGTTTTATAATGATTCAATTTAGTCCTTGGTTTTTTGGACATATGTTATATTTGATGAGAAGATTTAAAAAAAATAAGGAGGGTAAAGACTCAAATGAACTTGTATCCAAAAATGAAGGGCTAAAATGAAGTATTATAAAATTGAGGGACCAAAATGAAAACACTCTCAAAATACTAGCTCTATACTTGAAGTATAGAGAAGAGAGCCATAAAAAATGAAAAAGAGAGGAACAAGAATAGGCACCCCACCCAGCTACCCACTCAAATAATGTGTGTAAAAAGATTTACTTTATCTCAATATGGGACCTCTCACAATACTCAAAACTACGCCTGTTTTGTTCGCGCTAGAGACACCACATCAAACAATGTGGCACCGCTCTCCAAATCGAAAAATTCCTATGCCTCCCAAAGCTGCCCTGCCAACACTAAAGAACTTCCAATGCACTTTTTGGCATTACCCAGTTGACTCCAAACAGCTCAAAAATCATGGACCACAACTCCGTAGCAAAAGAACAATGGAGAAGAAGGTGATCTACTGTGTCCCCTCTTTTCTTGCACATATAGCACAATCCAACACCAGCACATGTCTCTACTGGAGATTATCAATTGTCAGGATCTTGCCCAAATCCACAGTCCATACAAAAAGGGCAACACGAGGCGGAACCCGAGATTTCCAAATAATTTTCCAAGGAAAGGATCTAGGGAACGTACCTGACAAAGCTATATAGTAGTTACTAAGTGTAAAACACTTGGACTTATCAGGCCTCCAAATGATATTATCATCCCCAATATTAATTCTTGAGTCATTGTATAATAAATTGATATCGGCTGAAATGAATTTGAATCGGCCGAAATATACGTTGTAGAGGCTGAAATGAGTTGCGCTAGTGGCCGAAAGCATCTAGACACCATCGGTGTGCATCGAAACACTAAGAGTTGAATAAGTTATCCACATAAATGTTTCTATTACCCAAAGAGTTGAATAAGTAGAAAAGTTTTCCCACACAAAATGGTTTAAGACATATTAATTCTTTGAATTTTATGCTTGTTTACATTTTTTCTCTAAAATCTTCTTGGATGTTCTTTGGCATTACATATGCTTCTTTAGTATATGTAATTTTTTGATCGGTAAGTTACACATGCACTTATTGGGTCTTGAATTCATGACCCTTACTTTCCGTCTCATTCATAATGGTGGAGGAAGTGCCATTTGAGCTAAAGCTCATTGGCATGTTGAGTATGTGTAATATATTTATGATCATCATTTTCAGTGTATTAATTATTTATTTTAATCACCATATACTTAAAACAGCAACCCAATAAAAAAAACATATAGTTTGCAGTGCTCTTTGAATTATGTCTACGGTGCTGATCAGTATATTCTATTTTACTCTTTATAAATATGTTGATTTTTACTTTTTATACTCATTTTTTAAAAATTCATGAATTCTAGCAGGAAGTACCTCAAAATCAGGAAGGGTCATTAGATGAGAAAGGCTCTACACCACTGCCTGTTTTGTGTATCGAGGATGGGATGGTGATCTTACGATTCTCTGAAATTTTTGGTATTCACAAGTCCTTGAAGAAGAGGGAGAAGAGAGACCGTAGGTATTCCATTCCCAAAGGTATTTGTATGTATAATATGATACCTTCCCCCACCTTTTTTTTTTTTTTTTTAATAAGTAAATAATTTATTGAAAAAGCACAGAAACCCATTTACACGGGATGTATACAAGAGATAAACCAAACTGTAACAATTAAAACTAGAAACCTCAATAAGCTTATATAAATTTGAAAAAGAATAATACGTGGTGACACTTATCCAATTGTAGAAGGATCTCAAGAACAAAAGCTTCAATTCGAAAACCAACTTCACACCAAACTTCAAGTGGTGTTTTCCTCCAAACACACCACATTAGACATAGAGGAATTGCATTCCAAATATGTGCATTATGATGTTGATCAAACTGTCCTTTCCAACTAGCCAACAAATCAACTACCCTTATAGGCATGACCAACTAAACCCTGAAAAGACAGAAAATCATAGCCCACAACTCTCTAGCAATGTCACAATTAAGAAGCAAGTGATCCATATTTTCTCCACTTATCTTACACATGTAACACTAATCCACGACTATTATTTGACACTCACAAATTGTCCATTGGATATCTTCCTCCACACTTTAGTGCTTCAAAGCCGCATAATATGTTGATTTTGTCTAGTGATAACATGATGGGAATTATATTAACTTGTGCATTTCTGCAAATGTTGCTCTTCATAAAACATTTTGAGTAGGTCAACCTCACTGCTATGTCAGAGTTAAAATTTTATTTGTAAATAAATTTAATTTCTATTCTCTCTCCGTTCCATTCTTTCAGATAGGTATAAAATTATGGATATGTCTGATATTGTTGAAGAGGATGAGGAGCAATTTTTAAAGGATGCTGGCCAAGGTTATTCATTTATGAAACAGGCACATGTAATTGAACTTGAAGGCTCAGTTTTTGGTGATGACAAACCAGAGGTCACGACATTTGGTGTTCTGCAAGAGGCTACCTCATTGGCTTCGGGAGATGATGGGCAAAGAAAGGACTCCTGTCTCAGTGCAGAACCAATGAAAGATGGGGTAATGGGAAATTTTTCTGCTGGATGGCAGTCACCACGATGTCCTGGATTTTATCCTCTTGATCAGCAAGACTGGGAAAAGGGAATTCTTTGGGACAATTCTCCTGTAGCGAGTGACAATTCTGTTGAAAGTTGTGAAATTTCTGGACCTGACTTGGAAGCCTCAGTTGTTAGTGAAACAGAACTAGAGACAAGACCTCAAAATCCTGGGTCAGAGCCCCAAATGGAACCAGATAATGATCATCATAGTTTACTTCGTAGCTCTCCTGATTTGCTGGAGCCCTTCGGCTCAAGAAATGCTTCCCCTCCATTCTCATTGAGATCATATCATCCACAACTTTTGAGGTTAGAATCCTGCTTAGAAGTGGATATTTCTAACCATGCAGATGGTGGGAAGGAGACTGTTAGCGAGGAACTACACCAAAGTGATGGTTTAAGGTGTTTTAACAAACTCACATCACAATATAAAGACATTCTGGAAGGATCTTGGTTAGACGAAATAATATGGGAGACAGATAGGCCCATTGAAAAGCCAAAGTTAATCCTCGATCTTCAGGATGAGCAAATGCTTTTTGAAATTTTGGATAGCAAGGATGCTAAACATCTTGGGCTTCATGCAAGGGCTATGATCATAACTCGTTCTGTAAAGTCAAGGAATGGGGATTCTTTTGAGCAACCTGGTCATGGAGGCCAATCTGGTTGGCGATCTGTTGCTAATGACAAACACTATTCAAACAGGAAATCATCTCAGAAAATCAAATCAAATTCCGAAAAACGCACGGTTCATGGTGTCAAAGTTTTTCATTCACAACCTGCACTTATGCTGCAGACAATGAAACTAAAGTTGAGCAAGTAAGTCAGCTGTTATTTCAATCTTCTTGTGTGCTTTTCTTTCTTGGTGGTTTATTATACATGTGTTTCATCATCTGGGGTACCAAACATTCTTTTCCTTAAAAGGTAGGTGCATTCCTTTCTCTTGATATGATTTGACATAAGACATAGTGGAATCTCCCCCTAAATTTTAAGCTGCGTTTTTTTGCCAAAAGTCCCTTTCCAATTAATCAACAATTCAGACACCAACTTTGGCATTACCCAACTTATTCCTAGTAGACAGAACACAAATGTCCACAAGTCTCTGGCTACCCCACAATGAAGAAAAAGATGATCGATGGACTCCCCGTTGGATTTTCACAGAAACATCAATCCATAATAATTATACCGTTCTTTCTCAAATTATCTGTTAGAATTTTATCCTTCACTGCAGTTCAAGCAAAGAAAGCAGCATGAGGTGGAGCTTTAACACACCATATAGTTCTCCAAGGAAAAACGTTTATCACCCCCTCCTGCAGCACCTAATAGTAATCATTTACTCTGAATCCCTGGTGTTTAGAGCTAGACCAGACTATCTTATCATCCTGACCATGGTGCACCTTAGCTGCATCCAGCTCCTCCAAAAATGAATCTATTGACTCTAACTCCCAATCCTGAACAGTCTGGATAAATTAAGGGTTCCATTGAATAATTACATATTTTTTATCCTTGACTTGTGAGTTTGTCATCTGGTTAAAACTTAAGATCAACTTCATTGAAAAGGAAGTCCTTTATTGCTAAAGTAATATAATGTTATTATAAGCTGCTAGAATCCTTAATAAGTTGCCACGTAGTGGGCTGTAGCCAAACTGTGTCCAGACAAGAAGTCTGAATTTTAAACCTGTCTTGTTCTTGATGTGTTTTTAAATTATGTTTTTAAACTTTTAGCCTATTAGCCGACACTGGGTGGGCTCTAACTGACTTTTAACCCACAGACAACAAGATAATGGAGGCATAACTCATTGAAAACATGCTATTTCCATTGATGATATGCATGCTTAAAATACATAAATTCTGCCATTTTGCATGCTTATAGTCCAGGATTTCGTTGTTAGGATACATCTACTTGAGGTTGAGTTTTCTGGTTTTCAGATTTAGTTCATTGTTTTGTTTTGGTTTTTTGTTATTTATTTATTTTTTTTTTGGGGGGGGGGGGGGGGGGGGGGAATCTATAGCCGACCCAAAGTTTTGGAACTAAGGCTTTGTTAGGAACTTATAACAATGACCGGAGTTGGGTTCAGGGGAGAGCAGGGTTTGAAGTCAACCCACCTCAAATCTGCATTAAATGTTGCATTTACATTAAAAAATGTTGCAATTACATCTTTGTGTTGAATAAAATTGGAAGTTTGGTTGAAACAACAACACCAATGTGTAGATATTATAGACAGTAACTTGGTGTGTATACTATAATGGCATGCATATATAATATCTATAAAATGAGGCAACGGTTTTATTAACAATGGTGTGCTGGAAGTACTGGGAAAAAAGTAAAGAAGACCTGAGTCCCACATCTAGAAATTAAGCAAGGGCGAGCCTTAGCCCTTTGTTTAAGATGCCTTGCTCCTGATATGTTGAGAGATGTTCTGATTGTCACCTGTTTTCTTTTCTATGTTGGCATTTGTGTATCTTTTTTCTTTTTAAATATATATTAAGCTGCCAGGTATATGGTTTAAAATATTAAATTAGAGTAAACGATTCAATTATGGCAGATTCAACTGGAGTGCTGCCCTGGATCAGTCCCATTGCTATTTTTACTCTGATTTGTCTATTCCTTAATTTGTTGGAAACGTGGATGCCATTGTGGGTTGATACTCCCCCCCCCCTCCCCGAACCAAAAATAAAAAAAACAAAAAAAATCCCATAGGGCATTAAGAAGTGCATATATAATATGTCCTCCATGGATACTTAACTCATCTCGTGTGATGCCCCAAATTATGATAATTGTGTGTTTTGTGTGTGTTTCCTGAGTCCTACATTGGGCATATACTAGATTGATCTGGGCTTTATAAGCTACAAGGAGCCCCAAGTGCAACTTGACTAGTCCTTTTGGGGTATAAGCATAGATGTGGCTAGCGCTTTCCTTGAGTTGTTACATTTGGAGTTATCATATCTGAGATGCTTGGAGTCAGTTACGAATTGTTTCTCTTTTTTATTGTTGGGCAATGCTTGGTGGGTGCATAATTGAAAAGTTGTCATTTTTGACATATATCCCAAGAGCTGCCCTTATTTACTTTCTACAGTATAATTTACTTCATTTGAGATGTCAATGCAACAGAATCTTGCAGATATCTTTTAACTTATTTCATGTAATGACTTCATTCTTGGATTTCCTTGAAACCTCTTTATTTTATCTCTTTTCAAGAATTGTCCCTTTTCTCTCTTCCAGTGACTGTTAACAGCATATTAATTTTTCCTCCACAAATATTGATGAGAATTGGCGTCCAGCTATTAAAATATGTAGTTCTTGACTTCTTTTAGCCAAATGATGGTTTTCCCTGGTTTAGTAGGAGGCCTTTATCATTTCTTAACATGCCAAGGTCTTTCAATTCAAAAGAATCAGTGTTATGCTGGGAAGGGTGTGGTGTAGGGGTTGGAGCTATTCATTGCGGCCCTTGGCTGGAGAGCTGGGCCTAGCTCAACAAGTTCAAAGAGTGCGAAGTGGGAGCCAAATCTATTGGTGATGAGTAGATCCTTGATGGCGGCATGTGGTCGTTTGAGTTGATAATATGATTGATGTGCCATGACATTGTTTCTCTCTCTTTGTATGTGTGTGTGAGAGAGAGATAGAGAGAGAGACTTACTGTTGAGACATGAATTTTTTTTTTTGTGATTGGCAGAATAATGGGCCACCCACCTTTCATGTAGGTTGTCAATTTCCATAGTTTTGATGATAATGCTTTTAATCATGATTACTTTTCTGCAGTTTGTTACTATTGTGAATAAATTGGGTATTCCTGGTTTATCTCAAAGTTTTTCTGTACTTGCATGTGATCCACAATGGTATTTATCATGTAGATTTACTTCTACTATTCTATATCTTTTGCGCATCCTATGGAGTCTTACCTGCTGTTTTGCAGCAAAGAATTGGCTAATTTTCATCGACCAAAAGCTTTGTGGTATCCCCACGACAATGGGGTGGCAGTCAGAGAACAAGGGAAGTTGCCTACAAAAAGACCCATGAAAATTATTGTGAAAAGCTTGGGAGGCAAAGGAAGCAAAATTCATGTGGTTGCTGAGGAAACCATCACTTCTGTTAAAGCAAAAGCTTCTAAAAAGCTAGGTTGTCATCTCTCACTTGGAGTGGTTATTTAGTTCATTAATTCCCTTTCCTTACTGTCTTTAGAATTTTTCTTAATTTCCTGTCTTAGGATGTCATCTCCTATATCTAATATTTTCTGAAGACAGAGAGCTTACTTGGCATTTTTTTTGATAGACTTCAAGCTATCCGAAATGGTAAAGTTATTTTACTTAGGGAAGGAACTTGAAGACCATGGATCTCTTGCTTCCCAAAATGTTCAACCAAACTCCTTGCTTCATCTTGTTCGTACAAAAATACACTTGTCGCCAAGGGCACAAAAGCTGCCTGGTGAGAATAAGTCTTTGCGTCCTCCTGGGGCATTCAAGAAGAAATCTGAACTTTCAGTGAAAGACGGTCATGTCTTCCTAATGGAGTAAGTGAGATAAAAGTTTGGTTTCACAGCTTTCATTTAGGTCCCCCTTATCTCCCAACCACAACCATATGAGGAGGGCTTGCTTGGTGATTGTGTTATCTTTTATTTTTTTTTAGTATTCTTCTGCTTCATTGGCTTTTCTTGTATGGTGTCTATAAAATGGGGATAGTGGCCAGTTCTGATTAAAGCTGTGCTTTTCATTTTGCCATTGAACTGTGTGTAGGAGATTATGTTGATCTTAGTTTTTTTTTTTTTTTTTGCTGAAATGCAGTTTCTTGCTTTATTTTATATATTTAGGTTTATCTGGATATATTCGTGATTTAGATTTATTTGATACCTTAATATATATTTTGTATCATTGGTCTTTGTGATACCACCAATGGTGGCATTATCCCTAATGTGGTAAGAGTAAGATGCTTGAGTTCAACTGTGCCTGTAGGATTGTGATGCTATGTTTTTATGGTCAATCTTTTACTTGCGAGATATGGCTAGACATGCAGGTAGACTTTGCTATTTGTGACACACGACTGATTTGTTGCCTCACTATGCGTGCAAGTTAATGCATGATGCATATGTTTTTGCTTGGGGATTTGTTTGGGGGCTAAAGTAGCTCTTTGTGTCATGTTGGGCACTTGAGTGGCGTTAAGGGGACCAGATACGTGATGTGAGATGGTGGTTTAGTTTTATGAACTTCCATTGTTGAGTTTGAGCACTATTTGGTGGGAAATAGCATCATGAAGACTAGATTGGAATTTTTACTTTTTTTTTTTTTCAAGAAGGACCAACTGTTGGCCAGGGTTTTGTGGTTGTTGTGAACGTTGATTTAGGGAAGTCATCTTTATAGTCACTCTTATATGGGATTTGATTGAGTGTAGTTATTGTTGGAAAATTTCAGTGAGAGACGAGAATGTTTAAGGTGAATGTAGGACTTGGATAGTGCCAAACTGGCCTTGACATGGAGTTTTGGCATATATGGTTGATTTTTTCTTCTGTAAATTTGCATTCACATAGTTGCATAAGTGGTGGTGGCATAAGCTGTGACGGTTGTGGCAGTGGGGCACCATAGTGGTAATGGTCTTTGAAGTGGTGGTAGTGGCTGTGGCAACAGTAATGACATGGTGGATGTGATGGCATAGTTGTGGAAGTGGCAGTAAGTATAGTTTGGTGATGTTAGGCAAGGATGGCAGTGGGTAATTGTGGCATGATGGTGGCAGTGGTGGAAGCGGAAATGGCATTGGTGACGACATGTGGAGAGAAGAGGTTTTATCTGTCCATATAAAATCCTGCTCTTGGTGTGGTGAAGGAATATTCTTAATGCTATTAAAGAAATGGTGGTAACATTGTTCTATTCTAATGTTTAGATTATAAATGATTTTTTATTTGACAAATGCCATGTGCATGCTTATGGCTTGTAGCTTTTTCCATTAACTCAAAAGACACTGCATGTGTGTAAATGACTAAATGTACAAGGACTTTCATATAAGTAATCATTTGATGCACATATGCAGCCATTCCCTCATCTAGATTTTTTGAAGTTGCCTCGTCTGTGTTGCTTAGGTGACTCATTGACACACTTATTAGTTATGTGACTCATTGACACAATTATTAGATTTGGTCCCAAGAAAGAAAGTTGTATGTAGGGGTCTTAATGTTGTTGACTCTTATTCTGATATTAAACTAAATACCATATAACACCTGTATAATCTATTGACCCAATTCAGTGTGTCCTCTAAGATGTCCATCTTTATGTTCTAAAATGTACTCTGTTATAAATAGAAATGTTATTTCTTCTTATGTAGCAGAATTCTGTTGTCAGATTAATTTCCCGATGATTGATGAATAATGAGACCTCATGAATTGTAGAAAACCTGTTGCACCTTTTTCCTTCTGATTATATTTTAATAAATACTTATGTTAAACCCTTTGAAGAGTTGATTCCAACTGATGGAAAGTAGGTTTGAGTTCATAGTACTTGACATTTGACCTCATGAATTGTAGAAAACCTGTTGCACCTTTTTCCTTCGTATTATAGTTTTTTAAATACTTATGTTAAAAACCTTTGAAGAGTTGATTCCAACTGATGGAAAGTAGGTTTGAGTTCATAGTACTTGACATTTGTACTGTATTGTGAATCTTCATAGTTTGTGAGTCAAAGGAGAAACATAACTTGTCATGCATTTAATATTACATTCCTTTCTTATCATTGTACAAGCCACCTTTTTATCGTACCATATTTTGGTTGACAACTGTTTCCTATTCTGCTATTAGCAGCAATAAATTTTTGGATCGCACTGGTATGAATTTCATAATTTCAGCACAAAGAGCCTCTATATTGTGCATGTTGTTGTTGATTATATTTTCTCTTTCAATGCCAAGATTAAATTATTTATTTTTTTATTTTTTTGAGGGTTAGTGCTATATGGATTCCTACAAAATAATCTGTCTTGTTACCTCTGCAGGTATTGTGAGGAAAGACCATTGCTGTTGGGCAATGCTGG
This sequence comes from Fagus sylvatica, assembly GCA_907173295.1. Classification (NCBI taxonomy): domain Eukaryota; kingdom Viridiplantae; phylum Streptophyta; class Magnoliopsida; order Fagales; family Fagaceae; genus Fagus; species Fagus sylvatica. The sequence goes on along the minus strand of OU015767.1, from coordinate 7,717,847 downwards.
GATGGGTGCAAGACTTTGCACTTATTATCAAAAGTCTGCCCCTGATGATCAAACTGGCTCCCTGTTGCGAAATGGAAACAGCAGCTTGGGGCATGTGATTGTTCTAGACCCTACTGATAAATCCCCTTACCTTGGAGATATAAAACCAGGTTGTAGTCAGTCATCTCTTGAAACAAACATGTATAGAGCACCCATATTTACCCATAAGGTGCCCTCGACTGACTATCTCTTGGTTCGTTCGGCAAAGGGAAAACTTTCCATTAGACGCATCGACAGGATTAATGTTGTTGGACAACAGGTTTGCCATCGTAGTAGTTTCCCTGAATATGTCCTTTATATTATACTTTTTCTCTTAATGTATTAATAATGTTGTTTTACCCTTTGCTGGTGCTTGAAGCGATTATTTCTGCTAATGATACATATCACTTCTGGCTCTTAGCTAGTTCCTAGAGAAGTCATTATTACTAACTGGACTTATCTATGCATGATACAAACCAAATAATATTAGCAAATTCTTAAAAGTAAATAATATTTCGTGAAGGAAACTGTAAGGGACGTGCAAAAGAAAAAAGGATAAGCAAACCTGGGAAAGATCCTGAAATGAGATAGAAATGACAAACAGAGAGAGATGGAGAAGTGAGAACAGAAGTATTGAGAGAGAGGGAGGAATTCTTTAGATTCTTACATCAAATCATAAGAGTAATTCTGAAAGAGCTGCCACCACTTCCATTTGCCATCACTTCATCATCTCCTTCTGCTTTTAAGTAGCTCCAAAATCAAATCAATTTTTTGCTGGATTCTATCACTTGATTGGATTTGGATCTTTGTTTCATCTGGAAATTGTGAAATAAAAACATTACAGTTTATTTTATTAAGTTTTTATGGTTGATTTTCTGTTTTGGGTTGAATCCTTTGTGGTGATGACATGAGCGAATGTTTTTCAAGCCCTTTCAATAATAAAATAATATATATAATAAAAAATATTTGTTTCTCTGGGTGGGACAGGGTGGGTTGGGTATTTTATTTTACTGATGGGTGCTGGGAATGTGTTTTTGTTGTACTTGGGTGTGGAGCAGGGGCAGGTAGGCTAGGGTAGGGGCTGGAGATGGGGAGGTGGAATATACCCCCCAACTTGCCCATTTGGAAATTCATGGTCAGATAAACTGTTAGTTTATGTTTTGTTTGAACCGTGACTGCCCCCCCACTTTCATTTTATTGGAGATTTATTTGTGTATAGGAAAGCTTTTATACTGTTTGCCCAATCTGGTTTACTTGATTTTTTTTTTTTTTTTTTTTTTTTGCAGGAGCCTCTCATGGAGGTGATATCTCCTGGATCAAAGGCCCTTCAGACTTATATGACAAACAGGCTTTTGGTCTACATGGCCCGTGAGTTCCGTGCTTCCGAAAAGCGTCATTTGCTCCCTTGCATTCGTGCAGATGAGTTGCCTGGGCAGTTTCCTTACCTCTCTGAAGCCATTATTAGGAAGAAATTAAAGGAGCATGCTAATTTGCAGGTCATCATACATTTTAAAGATTTTTTATTTAAGTCTTTAATAGGCTGTGGCACTAGCATCTTTTTGCTGCTTTGGTATTAGATATATAGTAGTGCTCTGTTTTTTTGGCTTTATGTTCTCAATGGAAGTTGTTCTATTGTATTCTCTACTCATCTAAATACTTCAAATGCATATGCACCATTCCAGAAGGGGCCAAATGGTCAGTGGATTTGGGTTAAGAAGCGCAATTTCCGCATTTGGTCGGAGGATGAGTTGAGAGAGAAAGTGAAACCCGAAGATGTGAGTTATTCTTTGTCTCATTTACCTTTATTTCTTTGTTAATGAACTAAAGCCTTTCTGATTATAGGAACGTGTTTGTTATCTCTAAGAAAACAATTCTTGAACTGATTAAAGGGGTTGTTTGGAACTATGTGATAAGATAATCTCAGTACTTGCATGATATAGAAAAATATTCCTTCTTGGTGGAATGTTGATGTCATCAGCAGTGAGCTTTTTTTGTTTAAAATCAAGACTGAAACATAAGGATCACAAGTGCCAATCAAAGTGGTTTGAATCTCCCCCTAAAAAAATAAGGTTCATGGTGCTTTTAGACTTCAATTATTTGTTGCTTTTGTAATCATAGTAGTAAAATCTTTTGTTTCTTAGATGAGCTGACCTCAGACATAATCTTCCCAAGATGGAGAGCTATTCTCATCCTTTTTTTTTTTTTGATAAATAAGTATTTCATTGATAAAGAAAGAAAACAAGTACATTGGGAATATACAACGCAGAAATGAGAAGTGAAAGCTTAAAAGGAACAGTTTTCAAGCATTTCTGCTACAGAATGGGCAGAGATTAAGTTGGAGGCCTTCATCCACTCGAAAAGGGTCTGCAAGAAGGTGAGTTTGAGAGCTGGAACCGATTGCCCCAGAGAAAGTTTGAGAGTTTCTCTTGTGCCATAAGCACCACATGAGGCAATGAGGGACAGCCTTCCAAATAGCTCCAGATTCAGAATTCCCCACTTTACCAGACCAGCAAGCAAATAAATCAGCCACTCCCCTAGGCATCACCCATAAAGTCCCAATTAAAGTAAAAATCAGATTCCAAAGTTCCTGGGCAGTAGGGCAGTGCAGGAGCAAATGATTAACAGATTCGCCATTAGATTTGCACATGCAGCACCAATCTATAATGAGAACCTGTCGCTTCCGTAGATTGTCAATAGTAAGAATCCTACCAATATCGCAGTCGGCACTTTAGATTTCCACACACTCCTCCATGGGAAAGAGTTACGGCTTGGCTGAATCAAAACAGAGTAATAAGAGCGAACCTGAAATATCTTTCGACTAGAGGGCCTCCAGCATAATGAATCTAGATTGCCTCGTCGAATAGAACAAGAGTAGAGAAGCTCCATGAAAGAAGCAACTACCTCCAACTCCCAATCATGAACTGGCCTGCAGAAAGCGATATCCCAATGACGATTAGAACCTATATAGCATATATGATTTGCAACTGTAGCCTCAGGTACCCGAGCCAAGCGGAATAAATTAGGGAATTGCACCCGTAAAGGAAGCTCCCCACACCAAGAATCATGCCAGAATTTGATCCGAGAACCATCACCAACAACAAAGGAGGTATGGTTCACAAAAGAATCCCAGCCAGCCCTTATAAACTTCCACAAACTGACCCCATGTGGTTCGCGTACCTGATTTGAACACCAGCCCCCCATTGGCTGCCATATTTACTATCCACAACCTATCTCCATAAAGCACCACTTTCAACAGCATATCTCCATATCCATTTCCCTAAAAGGGCTTTGTTGAAAACTGACAACTTACGTATGCCCAATCGTCCATATTGAATGGGTGAACAAACCTGGTGCCAATTCACCAAATGAAATTTATGCTCATCCCCCAAACCGCCCCAAAGAAAATCTCTTTGTAACTTCTCAAGGCGACGAGCGACATCCAGGGAGGGGAATTTTGACAGTAGCTCCATCATCCACCCAATCATTTACAGTCCTTGATAGCCCTCTGCCATTGGGCCCTAGCCCCTAGCCTTATATTTAACAGATTTTTTTTTTTTTTTTTTTTATAAGTAAATTTCATTAATGAAAAGAGGGGGCAACTCCAGGTACACAAAGTGTGTACAGTAGGATTGCTAATGTTACATAGAGAAAGAGAAATTATCAATGAGATCTTACAGTGAAGAAAGAGAAAACACCCTGATGCGTGCGCCCTTTTATATGAGGTGTGAAGGAATATAAGTCGTAGCTCATTCCTACTTTTCTCAAAACCCTCAAAGGTTTGAGCATTCCTTACTCTTGCCCATTCAACAGATTTTATTGATCCACAGAGTATTCGAGTTCATCTGTTGCATTCAAGTTTTTTTAGAGCCATGGACATATAGTCGGTTGCAATTAGCATTTTCTTTACTTGAACACTGGAGATGTTGGGATTTGACAGACACAAGAATAACCCACCTAATGTCTATTATAAGTATTTCGTTATAAGTTGTATGTTTCATACCATTTTGTTGGTTTTTGTTTGGTTTTCTGTTGTGTGTAGAAGTAAATGTTAATATAAATGGACAATTGCAGAACATAGAAATAGAACCTAGTAGGCAAAAAAAAAAAAAAAATCCCTAACCATAGTGTGGTATAGAAGGAAATAATGTTATATTAAAATGAGGATTGTGGAAGCATTTTTCATGTTATTCGGAAAGGTCAATGGCAAGCTATATGGATGTCCTAGGCTTGTGTTGGTGGTGCATATTTAAAGATGGAGTTTTTGGGACCCCCTATTTTATAAGCTGCACATAGTAATAGGTGCGGTTGATGTTGAGATAGGATGGAGGTAAACTTAGTGTCACAATATGATCGAAGCTGGTTTCTTTTCATCTTCTTTACCCATTTTGTGTTTGCCTTCTCTAATGACTTATGAGGTCACCTTATGGAATTTCTCTGAACTAGTTTGTGCTCCTCTACTCTTTCTTAATAAATCATGAGTTTTAAAATAAATGGAAGAGGAATGTAGGGAAAAAAAATTGTGGGGTACTTTGTGGGCCATTGTGTTCCTCTGCATGTCATGCAATTGTTCTGGTATACTGGGATCTAATGAGTTTTAAATAACCCATGTATAGTCAAATGTATCAGAGATTGTTGACGATAAGTGCAGCATTGGTCTTATACATTCCTCAAATATTATCCATGTTGCTACATTTCTTTTATCCACTATATTTTACATAAGAAAAGCTTGTGGTTGATAATTGCTTATTCTTTTCATATAAAGCTCCTGATTTTTTTTTTTTTTTTTTCCAACTTATTTTGGGCTTAGGTTTGTTCCTATGAAAGCTTGCAAGCTGGTATCTACCGACTCAAACATTTGGGAATTTCTGGGGTATTACCTGCTTCCATTTCATCTGCAATGAGTCGGCTTCCTGATGAAGCTATAGTTCTGGCTGCTGCATCGCACATCGAGAGGGAGCTGCAGATAACTCCGTGGAACTTGAGTAGCAATTTTTTTACATGTGTAGTTCAGGTAAAATACGTTCACCTGCTTTTGTGAAATTGGTATGCCATTACTGCTGATCATGTGTCGGAAGCAGGCAGTGCTACTTATTATGATTATTTGTTGATAGTACATGAATATTGGCTTTTTAAGTCTCAAGTCACATTATCACCATGGCTAACTAATTTGAGATTTTGTTCAGTTGAAACTGACATGATGTCTAACATGCTGCTGATTGACATTTTGATGTATCAGTTGAAAATCAAATGTTAGAACATTTTAAGTAGATAAATTACATGCCCCAGCCAGTCTCTTGGACAGACGCTGGCTTCATAATAATTTTGGCTGTTGAAAATTCACTGCTGCACCAGTTCCTTTTGCCTTCAGTAATTAAAAAGGGTTCTAAACTAAGAGAACGTTGTTCGCTGGTTTTTACTACGTTGCTTGAGAGTTGAAGTATTTATAGTTTGGCTGCGTTCTGGCGGATTTTATTTGGAAAATTTCACACTGATTTGACTCTCATTCTTGGCTCTACCAAGAGATATGTTCATTCATCTGTGGAAGCAACACTTAATTTAAAAAAAAAAAAAAAAAAAAAAAAAAAAAAAAAAATCTGAGGTGGCCACATAGCTTTTGAATAAATTAAGTCAAGAGTGATGTTCTTTGCTCTGCACTTCGCTACATTTATTCTGGTGACACTCAGTTTTGCACTTAAAATGTGCAAGAAATTTCTTTTGCTTTTTGGGGTGGGTGAGGGCTACTGCTATTTTATAGCTAACTATCAGAGTTTGATCTGAAAAAGAAGTGAATTAATCTGCTTAAAGTTGTGGCATAGAATCTTAAACTTAATATTATATAGTTGCATTCAAAAACATATATCAAGGTCAAATAATGTGAGCATGCACTTAGTGCGTGCTTCTTTCGAATTATTTGTACTAACTTAAGATAGGAGTAACAAGGAAGGCAATTTGTCCATTTGTGATCAAACTGCAACAATAAAGTCTATTTTTCTGATAAGTCTGATGACGTCTTTATTGCACGCGAATTTTCTCAGCCTGTGCTACAATCATGTTTTAATTATGTGTGTAAGGTTCGCATCATATCGTTATTGCAATTGATTGGATACTGCTAATTATCCATCATAAGCTTATTTATGTTATCCTTTTTTTTTTTGCAGGGCAAAGAAAATATTGAGCGTTTGGAAATTACTGGTGTCGGTGATCCATCTGGTCGGGGCCTAGGTTTCAGCTATGTTCGCACTGCTCCAAAGGCACCAATGTCAAGTGCAATGATGAAGAAGAAAACAGTTGCTGGTCGAGGAGGTCCCACTGTTACTGGAACAGATGCTGATCTTCGTAGATTGAGCATGGAGGCAGCACGGGAGGTGTGTCAATTTTGCTGAGAAATTTTCAATTTTATTTCTTAATTTATGTAAATAAAGTTCAATTAGCCTCTCAGCTCATTAAGCTTTCTATGTAGGGTGCCTTTGTGTTTCTGAAGTTGCTAACATTTTCAGATAGATAGGGAACTGATCAGCTCATTCAGCTTTTTATCTAGGGTGCCTTTGTGTTTCTGAAGTTGCTAAAATTTTCAGATAGATAGGGATTTGATCAGCACATGGAGCTTTTTATGAAGGGTGCCTTTGTGTTTCTGGAGTTGCTAAACTGTTCAGATAGATAGGGAACTGACAATAATTTAATTGATAGATTAGCCATATATTGATCACATACGTCTATTCCAGTATCCATCTTTGTTTTTTATATGTCGTACCCTATGTTTTTCATACTTCATATCTTTTAGAGGTCAGTGGTGGTACCATTGTAAAAATGGATTGGACATGTTTAGAGGAGAGAGATTAATGCACCAGTGCGACAAAGTGAGTTGATTCAAGTTGAGGGAACGAAAAAAGGTAAGAGGGAGACCAAAAATAACATTAACAAAAGTAGTGAAATAGGAGATTTAAATTAAGAACATAATAGAAAGTATGACTTTAGATAGAATAGAATGGTGTAAAAGAATACATGTGGTGGACCATGATTATTTTGTTGAAGATCCATAGCTGACCCCAAAAATTTCGAGACTAAGGCTTGGTTGTTGTTGTTGTTATTGGTGGTGGTACCACTGCCACTTTTTGGTCTGCTGTATTGTGTGGAGATTGTCTCCAAAAGGAAGCTTTGGTGGTGGATCATCTCCTATTTCTGAATGACACCGTCCATTAGGCTCTGAACTTTTTCCATACGGTTTAAGATTGGGAGTTAGAGTCTATCATATCCTTTTTGTTCTTATTATATATTACTTCGGTAAAAGGTTGGCATGGATGCTTTGTGTTGGAAAGGGTCTAATCAGTAGGGGTTCGCAGTGCGGTCTTATTAGGCTTTATTCCAAGAGGTGAGAGGATTGTCCCTTAGAAAAGTATATGGAAGCCGAAAGTTCCCCCAAGGGTGGCTTTCTTTGTTTGGATTGCAGCTACGGGCAGAATTCTTACCATTGACAACTTGAGGAAGAGGAGAGTCATAGTGGTAGATTGGTGTTGCATGTGCCAAAGAAGTTGGGAGTCTGTAGATCATTTACTTCAACATTGTCCGGTAGCTAGGGAGTTATAGTGTTTGATCTTTAGTTTGTTTGGTGTTCAGTGGGTTATGCCACGAGGAGTCATGGAGTTGCTTGCCTGTTGGAAGGGTGTTCCTGGTCAGTCTAGGAATTTGGTGATTGGCAGGTGATCCCTCATTGTTTATTTTGGTGCCTTTGGAGGGAGCGGAATGCGAGGTGTTTTGAGGGGAAAGAAAAACATCTATTGGCTATGAAATGGACGGTGATATGTACTTTAATGGAATGGGTGGGTGCGATTAGCTTGTATTCTCTTACTAATATCCTAGGTTTACTTTATCTTTGTATTGCTTAGTTCTATATTCTAGGGCGTACCTTTCGTATACTCTTGTGTACTTGGACTTTCACCTTTTTTGATGCAATGAAAAAAAAGAGGCATGTACCACTAGAGGTTGACTACAGCCAATTCACTAGCATTATACCCCCCCACGCTGCATTCAACTAATCCTTGCTACCACCAAACTCAAGAGAGATGGCAATGCTGACGTCCTAGGAAGGGTATTTTGTATTTTTGTTATTCGGAGTGAAATGGGTGATGCCAAGATCTGTGTATAGAGTCTGGAATAAAAAATTATTCCATATGTGGTTCATATGGAAGGATAAAAACAGGAGGATGTTGGAGGGGTAGGGGCTTTTGCTAAAGTGAATAAAGTTTTAGTTTGTCAGTTCATTATTTTATTGGATGTAAGTAGATGATAGCAGACTTTCGAGAATCAGTCTCCCCAAAAGTGGGGGTAAGGTAGCTTACTAACCACCTCTCCTAGACCCCATAGAAGTGGGAGCCTTGTGCATTAGATACGACACTTTTTTTGTGTATTGTTGAATTCTGTGATTGAAGTATAGCCTGCATACTTTGTATAGACTGCAGCTTTGGATTCCATACTAACCTTGGATAATCTTATCATGAGGAAGTTGGTGATTGTCAACAGATGTTCAATGTGCCAGTGTAGTTGGGAAACAGTTGAGCATCTGCTTCTTCATTGTCCAGTTTGCCCAAGAGTTGTGGCCCTTTGTACTTACAGATTTTGGAGTGGCCTAGGCAGGTGATAGATTTGATGTTTTAATGGAGGGGAGTGTTTAGTCGGCATCAAAACTAGGTTGTTTGGCATGCAACTCTGCACTGTATCATGAGGACCATTCAGAGAGAGAAATCTTAAGATGTTTGAAGATGAAGAGAAGTCTTGTGAGAACTTTTATATGAATACTGTACTACGATAGGGGGGGGGGGGGGGTTCATGTTGCTCTATAGTTGATTTTTTGCATCATTTGGTTGTTTGATTGTAATTCTTTAAGGACGCTTGCCATTTTGAGCTCTCCTTTCTATGAATAAAACATCTTATTTATATAAAAAAAGAAAAAGAAAAGTATAGCTTGTACACTTGAACTATCTTTCTAACTTATTTTATATAACCTTTGGTATTATTTTTCTTGATAAATAACAACATTTTATTGATCAATAAGGATTCAAGAGTGCACTAGACATGAACTCTAGAAACAAAGAATTACAATCGAATAGAAGAAAGATAAAAAAACTCCAAATAGGATAAGAAGGAAATAATCCAGTAGCTGTCATCCAGCCAAACAATGTGCGAAAAAACAGCATTTTCAGCTCCAAGACATTCTGGTCATTATCCTTGAAAAGATGCTTCAAATAATAACCTTTGGTATTATTAATATTAGAACTTATAAAAAAGGGCCCCTTCTCTTAATTAAGTCACACATTCCTTTTGGAGGAGAAATAATAATTTAGTTTTATGAATTTGAGGAATCAAATTTGTTATTTGTGAAGGCAAAAAGGGAGATGACGATTGCAAAACTTGCAAATTGCCAATGAGCTCTAACTCAAATTACATCTCTTCCCCTTTTAAGAGCAAGGTGAAGGGTGAGGTAGTGGGTTCAAGACCCAACGCGTGTGTATGTAATTACCAATAAAAAAAAGGGAAAATTGTCTTCCTCAATTTGTTTGTGCATGCTCTCAGTCTCAGCCTTAATCATCAGAACTTATTGTGATAATTAGTGGGCTCTTGTAAGCTTATCTTTGATTGTTGAAGCGCTGTTATACCTAGGCATGCTCGGTGCTCATGCGTGGAATTTAAGATTTTTTTTATTCTCTCTCTCACTTGGGTTGGGAGATGAACCAGTATTTCTAATTCCTACAGTATATGGGATGTGAATTTCAATATCCGTTTTTTTTTTATAAGTAATGAGTCTATGTAATAGAGTGCTGAGTCTATGGGATGTGAATTTCAATATCCGTATTTAAAGAATGTTTTGTTGACATGGATACTTTGGGGTAAAGTGCTGAGTCTATGTAATAGAGTTGGAGATAGAAAGCTTGATATAAATTGTTGGCTGATTGCTTTGGGTTTTGTTTTGTCTTTCTTTGGTTATGATATTTTGGCTTAGTTATTTTCTTGTAGTCCACATGGCTAGCGATGCGAGAGGCTCAAATAGATATTTATTTTAATTTTGGAGTATTTGTAATTTTTAGTTTAGGTCCTACTTTGATAAGTAAGAAAAGTTTTATTAAAGGTCAGCCCAGGTATACTAGATGTATACTAAAGGACAGCCAACAAAATTAGAAAGAACAATGATCAATCAGTTCCACCATGGAATTGATTGAAAATAAACCCAAATTAAGAACCCACTCATACAAAGTTTGGAAAAATAATAGTTTAAGAGCAGAGATAGATCTTTCGCAATCCTTGAGGTGTTGAGTATTCCTCTCCCTCCATAGACACCACATTACACAATGAGGAGCCATTCTCCAAACTACCATGACGACCCTGCCAACCAGCCCTAAGATCCAATACATGGCAAGGCATCACCCATTGCACCCCAAATAAACCCAACACCATGGACCACAACTCCTGAGCCAGTGAACAATGCAGCAAAAGATGATCAACACTTTAGGTCCTAGTATTTAAATAGGTTATTAGTATTTTATCTTATTAGAGTCAAGGTTATTTTTGGAATTCAATAATTGGGTTTTCCAAGCCAATTAGAATTATGGTATCCTATGTTAGTTATAATTAGGGTTTAGTACTACCATATTAAGCATGATATTGTACTCCTTGAAAGGGGAATTATTTTGATGAATAAAATTTCTATTGAGATTGTCCCAATGGTCTGGTGCCGACTCCAGCCAAACCCTAGGTGTTGACTCCTAGTGGTTTTCTTTTGCTTGGTGCTCTCTTGAAGCAAGCCTAGCTGTTGACTCCAAGTAAGCCTAAGTGCTTACTCCAAGCAGATCTAGGTGCTGACTCCTAGGGCATTTATCCTTTATTTTCTTGTTCTTTAATTTTCCCGTGATTCATTCTAGTTTGTTGTCCTGCATCAGCAGGCCATTTGTTTTTGTTTGGGTTGGGTCAAGTCGGCCATTGTCTCTATTTCCCTTGTGTTCTTTGTTGGTTCTGGAGGTGAGAGGTGTTAAGGGAAGAGCTTTAGTTTTTCAGTTGGATGCTTTAACAAAAAGCTTGTCACATTGTGCCTTTGCTTTTTACTTCCCTGTGAGTTGGAAGAAAAACCTTATAACTGCTCAAAGCATGATTTTTTGCCAACACCAAAGGTGATTGTTGGTAACAATGTTGCATATGGGGTTTACTAAAGATTTTTAATGGTTTATAGTGGTGTTTGAGTTAACTTACTTTTGCTGGAATTCTAAATGAAATTATTTTGTTTCTAGCCTTATGTATGGGTTGATGCATGGGTTTTGTTTCTAACCTTTTGTTATTTGGGTATAACAGGAATAATCTAGAGACTAATTTGGTTTAAAGAAATTGTTTGAGGTATGGGTTGCCATATATGCATGTGGTGATTTGACTGGAAGCTAATAATTGATTTTAAGTTCCTTACTGCTGTTTTTTCTTGATATCTCTACATATATTGTTTTTTTCCTTACAAAATCATGTCATATAGTTTCCTCTCAATAAAGCATTTCCCATCCTTGGGGAAAGCACAGGACTTTGAACATCTCTTTTATTTATTTTTATTTTTTTCCCAAGTAATGGTAGAGAACAATAGTTCTTCTTGCTCTTTTAATTATATAGGAACATACTAGTATGTCCTAATTTTATATAAATTTTTATTTTTCTCTTATTGCAATTTAAAAGTTGTGTTGTTATTTATAGAAATTCATGTTTTTAATCTCTCAGCTGTATATTAATTTACAGGTTCTTCTGAAGTTTGATGTTTGTGAGGAGGAGATTGCGAAACTGACTAGGTGGCACCGGATTGCTATGATACGCAAGCTTTCAAGTGAGCAAGCTGCATCTGGGATACAGATTGATCCCACAACTATCAGCAAGTATGCACGTGGCCAGCGGATGTCCTTTCTTCAGCTGCAGCAGCAGACGAGAGAGAAGTGTCAGGAGATTTGGGAGAGACAAGTTCAGAGTCTTTCTGCCTTAGATCGTGAAAATGAGAGCGACTCTGAAGGAAATAGTGATCTTGATTCATTTGCTGGGGATTTAGAGAATCTTCTTGATGCAGAAGAATGTGAAGAAGAAGTAGGGAACTACGAGTCGAAGCATGACAAAGCAGATGGTGTTAAGGGGCTTAAAATGAGAAGGCGCCCATCCATAGCTCAGGATGAAGAGGAACGTGAAGATGAAGCTGCTGAAGCAGCGGAATTATGCAGGTTACTTATGGAAGGTATTGATATTTTAGTTTCACTAAAGGAGTTGCTTACTGACAGTGATATAAATTCTTTTAATTTTACTATGGAGGAGATTTTATAAACTTCTATCTGGGTGAATTCTATTGCCTGTATGGGCTTTAGCAATCATTATATATCTGCTACACAGAGATACTATTAGATGGAGGGAATATATTCTTTTCTGAAAAGACCAAAATTTTTGGAACACCCATGGAATTGATTAGGCCATTTTTGCATGTGTCAATCATCTCTTTAGATACTTTGATAATTTCTTTGTCAATGCATGAAATGGCTTTCGGTAAATGCATTCTAATTCTGTAACTTTTGGGCACGTAGTAAATGTAGTAATGGCATTAAACTCACCTTGAAACTTTTCTGCAGATGATGAAGCTGAGAGGAGGAAGAAGAAAAAGACTAGAGTTGTAAGGGAGGAAACAGGGCTGGCTTTGGGCTCGCAGCCAAGTTTTAATTTTGAGAACACAGATCGGATCAAGCAAATTGTCAGTACTGCCCAACCTGATGGTTCCTATACTTCCAAAGAGAATTTTAATAAAGACACGAAGGAGGTAAGAATGATTTGCATTATATTTTCCATTCATGCTTATTGGTTTTATTTACCTGTTCCACTCATATGAAGGTAGAATTGTGGATAATAGGAAGTGCTCTGTGTTTTGGTGGCAGGTGGAAAATGTTCTCGCGAAAAAAAGCAAGTATGGAAAGGTGAAAGCTTTAATGAAAAAGAATGATATCACAAGTGTTGGTCTAGTCAGTAAGAAACTCAAAATATCAGGAGATAAAGTCAAGGCAAGTGACCTCATTCATCTTTGTTTCTTTGTCTTGTGTGGCATCCCACGTTAAAATTTTTGCTATACTTTATGGGAAATTCAGTACATTAGAAAGTCTTTCAAAGATGCATCAACCACGAGGAAAGCTGTGTGAGGATACTCATTTCCCCGACTTTGTATTTTCTCACTTGTACTATTGTCTTTATAATTGTGTGAATTTGGTCCTGAGCACGAGTATAAACTGTTTAGCCTGTCAGGGGTAAATGCCCCTGGATTACTTGGCAATTGGTTTCGGTGGGTGGGGTCAGTTGCCCATAGGTTTTATTGCCTAGAGGCGAGTCCAAAGGGCTCCTCTTTAGAGAGGTTCCCAACGTTATCAAAAAAAAAAAAAAAAAGAAAAAAAAAATTGTAAGAATTATGGTCATTAGGTATAGTGATGTTATGAGAAAATGCCTTTTTTGAACAATTTGGAGAGAGAATAATAATTGAACTTTTGAAGGAGTTAAGGATTAATTTATCTAGATCAAATATGCTTTTATACGTTATTTGTTTGAATGTTCTGCTGTTATTGGCGGGATCCCGTTACCCATATCAAATATGCTTTTGCTTTTTTGTGGATTCTATGGATCCTTCTTTTTTTTTTTTTAATCAGTAAATAAGAAAGTTTTATTGCAAAAATAATGGGGGATCAGTACACAAGAAGTGTACAGATCAAGAATTACAAATCAAGCAATGAAAGCTATAAAATCTAAAACAGAAATACAAGAGGTTGCTCCAGCAGCCTTGGACCACTCCATGAGAGTCCTAATAAAAATCAGCTTGATCTCCATGAAGTTGTTCTCCTTCCCTTCAAAACTTCTAGAGTTTCTCTCCCGCCAAAGACACCAAAAATCACAAGAGGGGATCAAATCCCAAATCTTCCGTATTCTTACATTGCAACAAATATGACCCTAGCAAGAAAGAAGATCCACTACTCCATATGGCATAACCCAACAAATGTTAAGCATGCTGAAAATGAAATTCCAAATCTCCGAGGCAGCCAAGCAATGCAATAGGAGATGAGCAATTGACTCTCCACAACCCTTACACATGTAACACCAATCGATGACAATAACATGTCTTTTCCTTAGGTTATCGATGGTGAGAATACGGCCCAAGGCAGCAGCCCAAACAAAGAACACCACCCTAGGAGGAGCCCTAGTCTTCCATATACTCTTCCAAGGAATGATATGACCAGCAGTAGGTAGAAGGGCGTTGTCATATGCTTTAACCTGGAAACCAGAACTAGCTGACCCCTGCCAACACAACCTGTCCTCCCCCTGCCCTTTAGCCGAACTAGAGTACAGCAACTTCAGAAAAGACGCTATGGATTCAAGCTCCCAATCCTGAGCTGGCCGCTTGAAATTAAGCACCCAAGACACTGCCCCATTTTGAAAGCGCATGTGATCCACTACCAAGGCTTCCTTATCTTGAGCTATACGGAAAAGATCAGGATATTATCCTTCAAGCTGCATGACCCACACCAAATGTCCGACCAAAACTTGATCTTAGTCCCATCCCCCACTTCAAAGTTGACATATTTAGCAAAATTGTCCCATTCTTTCTTAATAGTCTTCCAAAGGCTCACCCCATGAGGCCTAGTTACCTCTCTAGTGGTCCACCCACCATGAGAATTACCATATTTAGAACAAATGAGAAGCCTCCAAAAAGTATCCTCCTCATTCCCATACCTCCAAAGCCATTTCCCCAACAAAGCTCTATTAAACATTGTTAAGTTGCGAAAGCCAAGGCCACCTCACTTCAAAGGCCGACAAACCTGACTCCACTTAACCAGATGAAACTTCTTCTCATCTCCCATTCCCCCCACAGAAAGTCCCTCTGAATTTTGTCAATGCGCCTTGCCACAGATACTGGAATAGGAAATAAAGACATAAAATATGTTGGAAGACTAGATAGGGTACTCTTGATCAAAGTAACCCGACCCCCTCTAGAGAGGTACATACGCTGCCAGCCAGATAACTTACGCTCCATCTTCTCAAAGATAGGATCCCAAATAGATTTCGACTTGAAATTAGCTCCTAAAGGGAGACACAAGTAATTCATAGGGAGAGAAATAATCTTACACCCATAATGGCAGCCAAACCAGCCATATTAACCACATTTCCAACGGGGACCATTTCAGACTTGTTGAAATTAATCCTCAATCCTGAGATTGCCTCAAACCAAGTGAATAGAAGGCGCAAATTAAAAATATGCTCAGGGTTGGCATCAGAGAAGATCAAGGTATCATCTGCGAATAATAAGTGAGACACATGCACCCAATGGGTGTCCCTAGACCCCACCTTGAAATCCGACAGCAGACCATTCTCAACCACTCTATTCATCATTCTACTTAGAGCCTCCATAACAATTGCAAACAAAAGAGGAGAGAGAGAATCACCTTGGCGAATACTATGAGAACTTCCAAAAAACCCTTCGGGGGAACCATTTATGAGGATTGAGAAACGACCAGTGGAAATGCAATAATGAATCCACTTTCTCCACTTAAGGTAGAAACCACACCTCTCCAGCAAGTAAAGGAGAAAGTTCCAATTCACGTGATCGTAGGCCTTTTCCACATCCAACTTACAAATCACCTCAGGAACCCCTTCCTTTAATCTACTATCCAGATACTTGTTCGCAACAAGCACCGAATCTGTAATCTGGCGCCCTTGAACAAAAGCATTTTGAGAGGGGGAGATGATGGTAGACAGGACACTACTCAAACGATTGGCAAGCACTTCCGCCAAAATTTTATACACACTACCTACAAAACTGATAGGACGAAAGTCCTTTACCTCAACAGCATTGGCCCTCTTAGGAATAAGAGATAAAAAAGTAGTATTTAAACTTCTTTGAAAAGACCCATATTCATGAAATTCCGCAAACACAGCCAATACATCATCCTGCAGAAAAGGCCAGCAAGCATGATAAAAAGTCATAGGGAAGCCATCAGGACCAGGGGATTTGTCACCATTCATATTACTCACCACGTTGAAGATCTCGTCTTTCTCAAAAGGCCTCTTTAGCCAGACAGCCTCTTCAGAATAAATCAAATCAAAATGTAAATCATCCAATAATGGTCTCCTGATAGTCTCCTCAGTATACAGATTTTTGTAAAAGTAGGAGATATGATCCTTGATAGCATCTTGATCTGTGGAGAGAACACCATTAATAGACAAATGGCGAACAATATTGAGGCGCCTATGAGAGTTGGCAACCTTATGAAAATATTTCGTATTCTTATCCCGTTCCTTCAACCACGTTGCCCGAGACTTTTGACGCCAACAAATCTCATCTAAAAAGGTATTCTTCTCAAGATCACTAATGAGTCTTGTTCTTGCAGATAGCTCATCTTCAGTTAAGTCCCGCTGTTCACTAGAAGTCTCCAACTCGTGCAAAGACTGCAACAACTTCAGATGCTTGAAATGAATATTGCCAAACTCATTCGTGTTCCACTGCTTTAAATCCACCTTTAAAGCTTTTAACTTGCTGGCCATAATATGACTTGGAGATCCTGGGAACAAATAGGAAGTCCACCAATGTTTCACCCTATCAACAAAACCATCCTCCTGAAGCCACATGTTCTCGAAACGAAAAGGACTTTTCCCCCCAATTATTCGACCACAATCCAAAAGAATAGGATAGTGGTCCGACAAAAGACGGGGAAGTCTTTGTTGAGTCACGAGAACAAAATGATCAGCCCAATCCGGAGAAAACAAAAAACGATCAATTCTGGAACTAGCTGCAGTCTCCCGGTTATTAGACCAGGTGAACAACCCGCCTTCCATAGGGATATCCATCAAGCCACACTTAGAGATGAAGTCAGAAAATTCATGCATAGCATAATTAAAAGACGACATACCAGTTTTTTCGTTAGGGAAACGGACCACATTAAAATCCCCACCAATGCACCAAGGGACCTCCCACCAGCTTTGTAAGCCTGCAAGCTCTTCCCAAAGAAAACATCATTCGCTATCCAGGTTAGGGCCATAAACCCCTATAAAAGACCACTCAAACTGATCTAAAACATTCCTGAATTTGCATGAAAGAGAATAGTAGCCAGTAGCTTCATCCAGCTTCTCTATTACTCGTTTGTCCCACATCATAACAATCCCCCAGCAGCACCATTTGATCCTAAAAATGTCCAATCAACAGATTTGCTTCCTCACAGTGATTGAATCACCTTACGATTAATATCTGTCAATTTAGTTTCGTTGGAGACAAATTATATTAGTCTTCCACATTCTAAGTAAGTGACTCAAACGAATACACTTATCTTTGTCATTTAGCCCTCGAACGTTCCAAGACACGATCTTCAAATTCATAAGGACAACATCATTACCCTTTCCCTCTTGATTCTACGACTAGCTGACTGGGTGTCGTAGTTAAACTGAACTTTGAAGACCTCGCAACTCACGCTGACCTCTGGCTGATTGGCTTCCTTGACCTTGCTTTGGATCACACAGCTGAGGTCTCCGTGATTCAATTTTTTGAAGAAGAGCAATAACCTCGTCTTCATATCCCTCATAGGATGCCCCCACTAAGGACCCAAAAGCTTTCATATGGCCCATAACCTAGTCCGATGGAGGGTTCTGATAAAACTCGATACCTGGCTTCTCCGCCGAGGAAGTATTGGCATCGGCAAGGAGAGGGCTGATCATTGCCAATGGTTGAATGACTAGCGTGTCCGAGTCCGGTAGTGAGACCACCTCCAAACCCTCTAGTTCTGTGCTTGACCCATCAAAAACCCCCTCCACCACCTCGGCATCATCTTCAAGAAACCCAGAAAAAGGTGGTTCCAGTGACTCAGTTACTATCGAGACAGTAAAAGGCGCCACCGGTGGAGCGGGATCGGGAGGTTTAGTCCATGTGACAGAAGGAAATCCGGCAGAACCAACTGCTGACTGTCTTTCAGCTGGACGAACCAGTCTGGGTCTTGCGTGACGTCCCCAGCTCCTCCCACGATCTCCTCTTGACTACCCAAATGTTCTAGAGTCAACGGGGAACCCATTTCTATCAGGTTAAGCTCAGTGGGCCGAGAATGCAACTGTTCCACATTTTTAGGCCCAACATCCATGCATGCCGACCCAACCTGTGAGAGTCCAGAGGACTCACCTTTTTCAAAATGGGGCTGATAACTAGAGCCACTTGAGTGGATGGCCATTAGTAAATGTAGGCCTAATGTTGAGACCCACGTGGCACGTGTTTGGTCTAGAGGTTGATCCACCTCTTTAAGCCTCCAAGATATGTGCCTTTTTTCTCCCTCATTCAAGCTAATAATTAATCCGGTCCCCAATTAGCAGTTATCACTTGAAATATTTTGATTTGGGAAGAATCCTAACGGCAAGCGGATTTTGGAATGTGCCTGATTTTGTGGGATATTTTGAATGTCCAATTTTTTTCCTGATACGAAACCCCGACTGGCTGCCAGCGCTGGTTGTGGAGGCACCACCACCATTTTTGGAGCCTTCTCTTTTTCGCACTTCGCCTGCGCCCCTCTGCCCACAACACCTGCATAAGTCTTCTGCCCATGGATCCCGGCAACCTCCTCAACACCTTGCATTGGTTGCTTTTCTCCCACCACCACTTCCCTGGTGTGCCTTGATACCCCAGGAGAGTGTTGCTGTTCAGGAAAGAGCAATTGTAACTCCTTTCCAAAACCACGCCAACCACTCAATTTTCTCCCTTCAGGAATCACCACCCTGCCCCTCCTACCTCCCCTGCCACTTTCTGTTATTTCTATGTATCTCCCATGATTGTTACTACATCGCCGGCTAACATATGTCTTCCCATTCTCACCTCGTGTTCTCACAAAAGCTTGCTCCTTTTCCCTGGCAATGTTTTCTTCCACGCACCGACCTACCCATTTGGCTCCTGCCAAGCCCACGTATATCTTGCTCTGATGATGTCGACCACTTTCAGATATTTGAATCTGTTTGGTGAAATCATCAAAAGACAAATCGAACCTCTTGGATTCTATGTGAAAAATCCGTTTACATCTCATTAGACCAATCTCCACCAGGATGGTGGAGAGAAACAATGCTCTCAAAAATTCTCACACTCTCTCTCACTCTCGATCGATTCTATGGATCTTTGAAATCTATTCTTTAAGAGAATCTCTCAGATAGTCTATATCTATTTGAGTTTATATCAAAGAAATCATATATCAAATCTTAAATTTGATATTTTGTTATTACTTAGGTCTATTATAGTGACACACGGTAGTAGCTTCATGCCATTAATTTGTTATAGCTTACTTTAAAAAAGAAACGTATTTTCTTGATATTTTGTAATGGTAAAATAGCATGAAGCTACTGTGTGTCAATTGTCCAAGATTAGAAGTTTGTTGATGTGCATTTTATTTTTATTTTGGGCACTAAAATCTAAGGTATCATACTTGACAAGTTTTCAATTTCAAACTATTGCTCTTGATATCAAGCATGTCAATAACTTGACTTATTGTGTTGTATTAGATTTTAGTAGTCCTAGGTGTGTGTTTTCCCTTATCCTAAGAGCCCTACTTCTATATTAGGAAAAAACATGAGTTTATAACTATGCTTTGCTGTACCTGAAGAAATCAGACTTGGAAAATGAAATGTGTATTTATTTTTTATTTTTTATACTAATGTCCATTACATATCATGAGAATAGAGGTCCTCATCTTTTTACCTATCCAAAAAAATATATATATATCATGAGAATAGAGACAAGTAGTGGCTCTAGGGATTTTTCCTGGATCTGTTTTTGAACTGTGTTATATGCACAGTGGTTCCCTCTCAAAATATGTATTCCTCTGAGTAGATGTAATTTCAGATGCCTGCAAAACTTTTCATTTTTTACAGGGGAGTATGGAAATTGCATTTATTTTGAGTTCACATCTGTTCTAGTGGCCAATCTGCTGTATGATTGTAATCTGAAATTACATGCTTCTTTCTGAATGGTTGTCATAGCATTTAGTATTTACATTTGCTGCCCAAAACCGCCTTAATATACTCTCCTGACTGAAACCAGGTTTTTAAGGAGAAGAAGTCAGCAAGAGAAAGTTTTGTCTGTGGGGCATGTGGTCAGGTGCGTAATAAACCAAGTTACTTAAGAGATGTCATGATGTTTTAAAAAAGAGAGAGAGATTAAGTATGATTGTTTACCTTTTTTATGACCAGCTTGGACATATGAGGACAAACAAGAACTGCCCCAAGTATGGAGAAGATCTAGAAGCACACCTTGAAACTGCTGATCTGGAAAAGGCATCCATAAAATTAAAATCTATGGATCCTTCTAGTCAGTCCCAGCAGAAAATTCAGACAAAGAAGCTCATTTCAAAAAGTGCAACAAAAATTGCTGTGGTCGAAGCTCCTGAGGGTGAAAAATCTAGTTTGAAGGCAAAAGTTCTTCCAGTGAAGTTCAAGTGTGGTTCCATCGACAAGCTTTCTGATAATATATCTGTTGAAGCGGCACCAAGTTCAGACCAACCAGTCACTCCCAACCCTGAAACTGGAAAGTCAGCTGTTAAGCTTAATAAAATAATAATTCCCAACAAGATGAAACTTGAAGATGCAGAGACCCCTAAACCCTCTGTCATAATACGACCACCAGCAAATACATCTAGAGATCAGCTGGAATTTCATAAACGCTCTATCGTGATACGGCCACCAGCAGAAACAGATAGAGAGCAGCCTCAGAAGAAAATTATAATCAAACGACCAAGAGAGATTATTGATGTGGACCAGGTCAGTCAGGATGGAAGCACTAGTTTTGAGTACAGGAAAACTAAAAGAATAGTTGAATTATCAAATATTGCGAAGCATGGAAAGCAGGAGAGGAAGACTTTGGCTGAGGAGTCCACAAAAAGGAAAGCTAGAGATGATGGGAGATGGTGGGAAGGGCAAGAAAAGTTAGTAGAGATAGAGATTAAAAAATATGAAGCAGCAATCAGAAGTGAGAGGGAGGAAGAAGAGAGACAGAGAGCAAAGAAGAAGAAAAAGAAGAAAAGGCCTGAAATAAGAGAGGAGTATTTAGAAGACCCCAGAACAAGAAGAAATGACAAAAGGGTGCCAGAGAGAGAACGGAATGCAAAAAGGAGGCCTGTTGTTGAGTTGGGAAAGTTCGGTGCTGAGTATGCCCCACCAACAAAGCGTCGTAAAGGGGGAGAGGTACTGTGCTGATTCATACCTTGTTATGTTAATTTCTTCTGTGTAGGTTTCTTCCTCATATGCTGTTCCATTATTGTCATTGATGGTAGTCTTATCTTATGATTTCTCACTCCTAGATAGGTAAAGATCAATTGCAAGGGACAATTCTATTCAATTGATTGTGGATGAGATTTTTGTTCATCTTGCCTTACCAAGAACATCTACGTAGCTGCAGGACTTAAAATGAAAGGAATCTAAGATTGAAGTGTTGCAGTATACCTAAACTATCATATGCGATGTGGCTTAAACTCTTTTAGCAGTTAGTTTTCTGGAATTACTTCATACTTTTGTTTTTGATAAGTAATGTATAATTTCATTAAAAAAAACAAAACGATTCAAGTACACTGGGAGTATACATAGAATAGAAAGAAGAAAAATAAACAATTTCTTAGATACTAAGTTATTAATAAGATATTACTTAGCAGCAATGGAGCTGGAAAAAGGGTGACCTGCCCTTAATGGGATTGGCTTGGATGCTAATTAATGGTGGGGAGAGCCCCGGGCTTCTAACTTTAAACCCAACTTCAGGTCTGGACAGGGCAGCTTTAATGGTCCCCTCCTCTTCCTTCCCGGAAACATCACAAAATATTCTTATTGTTAAGGTTATTGTTATGGTTTCCTTTCATCAAGGTCCTCTTCTTCCCATTCAAATGGACCCCTATTCCTATTTACCCCATATTATCACTATTCATCACCAATAGAATGGTCGAGAGAGGGATTGCAAATATAGTCACGAAGACCTGAACACGGTTCTAGGGCTAGGTATGAAATCATATGCTAAAAGATTTTCTTATGCAAAAGAAGAACGGGGGGGTGTTGAATTTGTGTAAGGGGCTAGCTTGGTAAGTAAGGCTGGGTGCAATGCTTTGAGAGAGAGAGAGAGAGAGAGAGAGAGAGAGAGAGAGAGAGAGAGAGAGAGAGAGAGAGAGAGAGAGAGATTTTTTCTTCTCTTGAACATCAAAAGGGTATCACTTGATTCTAGTGTGATATTAAGAGGTTTTGAATTTTTTTTGGGCATTTCAATTGGTTTGTGAGGGATTTTCCTCTTTGTAAAAAATGCCACCCATAGCCTCAACAACTACATGTGAATCAAAATAATAAGCTAGAAGTGTAAGAAAACCACAATTCTAGGGAGTGAATGAGGTTGAGAAAAGAAAGTGGATTAGAGTGGGCATGAAAGCTCGAGGAGGTGTTGGAGACGATGGTGGAGCAGAGCTTGGGGTAGAAAGGATTGAAAATAACAGCCCTTATCATATGTATTCAAAATTTGATTGGCCAGGCCCAGGTGTAGTGTAATTATGGTGTTAAAGGTTTCCGTTTGTATCAGTGATAGAATGGGCTAAAGGGTATGTTACATATGAAACTCAGGCAAAGTCTTAGTAATTTTTAAAAATACTAGAGAGGTTCATACATTTTTTATAAATCTTATCTAAACTGTCCTTTTGTAGAGCTGCTTTAAATACACCCCTATTAGCCATGTCCAAAGCAAGAATTTGACTTGGCTATCTATTTTTATTTCTTTGCCTATTAGAGATTCGTCTTGTTTCTTTGCCTTTTCTTTTTATTTTTTTATTATTTTTTTAAGTTGACCTACCTATTTTTATAGATTATAGATGGTCAAACCGAATCTCCAACATCATGTTGGAATTATTTGCATGGCAGTTCGGGGAGAGGCTAACATTTCCAGTTCATGTTTATATTTATCAACTCACTTTGTATTTTCTGCATGAATTCCCATTTAAGTCAAATTCTTGATTAATTACCATACAGGTTGGATTGGCAAACATCTTGGAGCGCCTAGTGGAGACCCTTAAAGACAGGTATGAGGTATCCTATCTTTTCCTAAAACCAGTCTCAAAAAAGGAAGCTCCTGACTACCATGACGTCATAAATCGCCCCATGGATCTTTCCACAATCAAGGAGAAGGTGAGGAAGATGGAATACAAGAGCCGGGAGGATTTCAGGCATGATGTGTGGCAGATCACCTTTAATGCCCACAGATACAATGATGGTCGCAATCCAGGAATTCCTCCTCTTGCAGATCAGCTTTTGGAGCTTTGTGATTATTTGTTAATTGAGAATGATGAAAGTTTGACTGAAGCTGAAGCTGGTATTGAGTATAAGGAATAGGAATAATTAGGTATATATTGATGTTAATTAGAAAAAATGTTTGCCTGAAAAGGCCCCACTTGGGTGGAACAAATTTTTATGTTTCTGGGGTCTTTCATGGCTATGTAGATTAAGGGGATAGCTTGCACTTCAGCGCATTATATGTCAACTGCGTCCTTGGGAAAACATTTGTAAAATTAAAAAAACAAGAGGGGGGGAAGGGAGAGAGAGAGAGAGAGAAAGAGATATATATATATATATATATATATATATATTTAGTTCCTTCTCTTCCACATATTTGTAGATATAAGTTAATAAGCGACACGAATGTTTTGAAGCTGTATAATAGCAATTGGAACCGTATGTGGTAGTCATCCAACCACCCAGGTGTTTCCACGATAACTTTGTAGCAGGAAAGTATCCCCCGAAGGTACAGATGAACAATTTAATATGTTTATTACTTACATCTTTGGCCAAATAATAATATTCTAACTTTTGAAAAATCTCCCTGCTTAAAAACAAGGAAAAGTTGGCACACAAAGGCTGTTGATACTTCGAAAGAACTAAGCAACCTTCTGACCGAGCAAGAAGAATTAGCTTCATTTGGAAAGTACATGCTACGAAGTTAATCCGGCAAAAACGCAAGATGAGTTGAATGTATTATTTCCGGGTTACATGTGGGACTGCCTTTGCTCTCGTCTCTCTGAAACATGTTTCCTGATCTTTACTCTTACTAACCATTGTGAATCAAATCGAAGTCCATTGTCCACCAATCAAAACTTGGTCAGAGAATGTGGTGTCGAGGTCATATTTAGTTTGTTAAATTTGCCGTTTATTATACGGAAGAGTGAAGAGTATACATTATACGAGGTTCACTTTTCCTTGAGAAGTACCAATAATAAGCTGGAGGTGAGAGAAAATGATAACCAACTCCGAAAATGACAGGTCTATCTCCCAAGTTTCAACAAGGTCTACGATGATTATTATTATTATTATTATTATTTTTCCAGTTTTAATAGTGAGAATTTGATAACCAACTCCAGCTCAATGAGTCACGGGTCACTAGACCCAATGACCCATTAGGTACATTTCCTTGTATAACAAAAACGCTTCTCAGGAAGTTACGTCCTAAAAACTATTGTTTTCGTCCTTAAATTATACATAAGTTTCGTTTTTCATTCTTAATTTGTACTTGAACTTTGAAAAAAATTATTTTTACACATGAATTTTGTCCTTAAATTATATGAGTTTTGTTTTTTGTTCCTAAAATTTGAAAAGTTTGTTTTTCGTCTTTGAATTTTGAAAAAGTTTATTTTTACACATGAATTTCGTCCTTTTATTAAAAAGTCCAGAGACGAAATTTATGTATAAAAATAAACGTTTTCAAAGTTCAGGGATCAAAAATGAACTTTTCAAAGTTTATGGAGGAAAAACAAAACTCGTGTATAGTTTAGGGACGAAAACAATAGTTTAACCAAGATATAAACTTATAAAGCAACTTCAATTCACTGTGTCCAAGTATGAGAAAATTATCATCATCATTGTGTGTCATCCAATCATTTTCCATCAATTTGATAGTTTTGTTGTTTGATATTTAAGAAAGCAAATTGCACATTTAAAGCCGAGTTCCAATTTAGTACTTTAAAAAAGGAAAATGAAATAATAGTTAACCTGCAATAACATGTCACCAAAACGTCATATTTGGTGGTACCAACGTTACATATAATGGTATTGTTTGGTACCCAAAATTTGTTTTGAACAGAGTTTACCTCTAAACTGGTTTGAGAGAATTTTCCTCCATCCCACTATCTGGCACCTCATAAGATCCACGTGTATTATTTAAAGAAGTCATGTGATTCATGAATGAGTCATGTGACTAGAAATGTGAATAGTCTTATAAGTCGTCACATAATGGGTTGGAGAGAACTGTTCTAAATCAATTTGGAGGTAAACATTGTTCATTTCTTTTTTAATAAATTTGATAGTACGAAATTCTAAAATTATGACGTGGCAGGTGAGCTGGCAAAAGCTCCAATAAGAAGCCAACACGTGGACTAAAGAATGGTCGAAGTAAGAGCCAATTAGAGGAAGACATGTAAACCAATCAAGAAGCGACATGTGTTTATTAATTACTATAGCCACACAGATGACATCTGGCAATTGGAATTATGCACGTTGGAGTCTAAAACACGTTCCTGGAATTTCTAACGAAGAGGCCATGATCGAAGTAGTTATCAAGTAACAAAAACTATTTTTTTGGGATTTGAAGAGAAGATCAAGACATAAAATGTAATCGTTGGAGTTAACTTATAAATAGTGGACTCAGGTATATTAGAACACACAGAAACCCTCAAACAAACCCAAAGAGAACTTTTGAGAGATCAAAAGAGATTGTTTCTTGAAAACTTAGAGAGCTTTCATTTGTGAGAACTGTAACTTTTTAGTGTTTTTGAGAAAACAGTTACTTAGGAAAGAGAGTGTGTTGAGATTGGTTTACATGCTTGTAAGTATTCATTCGATTGATATGTTGAATACATGACGATGTATTAAGTTTACGTGAATGTTACCTTGTTCCATGCATTGATTACCTCGATTGCACTCTTTGTTACTATATTTAAGACTTGGCCCTCGATTTGCAGTGTTTGTTTGTTTTTAGGTTTTAAGTCAAGTATGATTATGATTGTTATGATGATTTTGCTTTGGGATTTAGCCTAATTAATTAATTTTATTTATTTTCATTTACTTTATTGCATTTTTATTCTCTTGCTTACTTGCATTTTCAATTTACTAAAGTCTTTTGGGCTAAGGCAAGCATTGAGCCTAACTTCCCTTTTAGATTGAAGTCAGATTAAGGTTTTATTTTAAGGTACCAGACCCTCATCTAGCATAGTTATTTGTTTCCTTCAAACAAATTGACGACTATTCCTTGGAAATTCTATTTTGGCAACAAACAATAATGATTCTTTTTTTATTTCATAAAAAATATAATGGTACTTTTTTTTATAATTAAAAATATAATGGTACTTACTATTACATAAGATGTTACCCTAATTTTTAATTTTTTTAATAAAAAATTGGATAGCACCAATGTCCTATTGAATAGTAAAAACGTCATATATGATGGTAACTATATTATAGTAGATGGTAAAGTCAGATATGATAGTGACTAATGGCTCAAGAGACAAATAAGAGCAAGTGAGAGAAGAGGAGAGAACTGAAAATGAAATCTTTTTATTATTAGTAATAAAACAAAAGTTACAAAGATTGTGGCTAGAGTTTAATGTTCTTGAGGTATCAAAGTAAATAATTATTCCACAAGTCTGGGTGTTGGCTAGGTATGAGTATGTTATCATTTGGTTATGTTGGAAACCAGCAGCTCTCATTAGAATACCCATTAGAAAGGAGAATTAAATATAGCTGTTTTGGTCCTTCAGGCTAAGGAATTATGAGTGCATGTACTTCCATCGCCTGCAACTGATATGAAATTCATACTTTGCATTATATACAGGCAGGGCATGATATTAGAAACATAAGTAATAGAGTAAAGGAAATAATAGCACCGACAAAGAACTGTGTGTTCCATCAAGTAGAATTTTGGTGATTATGTCAAATTACCAAGCTGAGTGTACAATTCGATGGTGATGGGGATTTAGTAAATTTGAGACACCCAATCTTTTTGATTCATACACAAACTTCACCCCCATGAAATTTTAAATTCAACTTCCCAGCCACCTTCATCTTGTCTCTCCATTGTTTCACACAGAAACTTTTGACCTTCACAGTCTACATGCCATTGGCACCAAACCTCCACCCTGGGGGGTGTGGGGAACTATTCTCAAGTCAAAACGTTAAAAAAAAAAAAAAAAAAAAAAAAAAAAAAAAAAAAAAAAAAAAAAAAAAACCTCAACCTTATGCCTGCACATTCAGCTGCATTGCATTTATTCGAAGTTTTAAGTTAATGGTCTTACGAAGTGAAATTAAAACTCAACCTTGCCAAATTGACATCAGAACTTCTTCTGCACTAAACTTGTGGTACAAGTTAAAAGCAAGAAGTAATAGTTAAGAAGAATAAATTTGAGGAGAGGTGCTTGAAGAGCTCTAGATGTGGACGGCTAAGTTTAAGGATTGAAATTGCATTGTAGTAGGTATGGTACTTCCAAAAAATATAGAAATACCATAGAATGACCCATAAATAAAAAAGAACAATAACCCATGAACACTTACGTAATACACAATTGACAGACTTGGCTACTAAGGCCTATTTCCCACTCTTTCACAAGTCTCAACCCCACCATTGGTGTACAGCAACTCCCTCGTCCCTAAGCCTTCCATACAAAGCCAAGCACTCCCAATAAGCCCTCTTGCTTTTATTATATCTCTCCATACCCTGCCACCATTGGTTCTTACACTCCAAAAACAATTCATCCACCAAACAAATTGTGCTCCTTTTTATCATCTCCTCCACCACTTCTGCGTCTGCCTTCATCACAACATAAACTTCTTCCTTCACATTTTTCATTAACCAATCAGAAACATCAACATGCACAGCCACCCTGCTTGAACCTTCTTCTTCTTCAGGCACCACCACAAGACTATAAACCTCAAAATCTTGGTTCCTCTTAGGATAATTCTGATGAAACCATTCAGTCAAAGCGCTATTCTCCTCAGCCAAACCCACACCAATGAAAACTCTCCGCTTATAACTTTCCAAAGTATCACCCAACAATTCAGGAAGGAACTTGATTTTCTTCAAGTACTTAGTTGATCTCAATAGAGTCCTTCTGGGTGGCTCTAGCAACGCATCTTCAAGCCCCTTTAACATGACTTTCTTTGCCTCGGACTCTAACTGGCAAAGGTGCCTCCTTGTTGAGGAACCCAATTCCTCATTGGATGGACTAACTTTCCTCAATGCCATGATGGTTGAATTATAGCTCCGAAGATACACAATCCTATAATTAGATTGTTTTCGAAACCCATTTGGAGCGTTATTATTGCTCAATGGAATGGCCACAATGCCTCCAATTTTCACAACACGATTCACAAATTTAGTGTCCACAAAATTGGATGTGATTGTGAACACAAAATCAAATGTCTCATCCGGGATCAACCTTTGTCCCTCCAAACCCGAATCCATTACCACATAACTCACATTGTTATGCAAATGCAAATGCTGCAGATTAAGATTATGAACCATTCTCACATTCACAATGCCGGGGCTCAAAATGAGAGCTTTATCTCCCTTCCTTAAAAGGCCTTCAATGGCCAGATCTCGGAAAAGCAAATTCAAGAGCTGGGAATTGCTTAACACATCAGATCCAAAGTTGTTATATTCAGGACGTTCTCTGAGAATGGAATCAATGCAAGGCATTGTGAGAATAACCAAAGCCAAAAACACTGACCGAGACAGAATGCGCAAAACCCTCGAATCAGGAAGCTTAATCACCAAAAGGGTATTAGAATTCACACCCATTCTTCCACCATGCAAGTGTTTCATCTTGCTTTCGTTGTTCTTGGTGTTTTGTGTTCAAAATTCTCTAAACCCAGAAAAGGGTTTCTTCTTATAACCCACAAGATCCAATCTATGTGAACAATAACTTAATTTGCTGATCAAATAGTTTGAATGTAGAAAGACAGAGACAGAGACAGAGACAGAGAAAGCGGTTAGAAAGATAAAAAGGAATCTAACGAGTGCAAAACCTGGCGGCAGTGTGGTTACCACCCACGAGGGCCACACGGGTGCTTTGATTTCTACACCAAAGGAGCAACAACTGCCTCATCCTCTCAACCTCCATGGCCTTTTTCATGAACTGGTTAATCTAACGGATCATCTGGAAATTAACTATATGAGAGAGATTTGGGGTTGAGGAAATTGGAATTTTGATGGGAAAAAGAAAGAGAGATTCCGTGAATTATATATTGAAGAGGAGGTCGAGGAAGAGGGGATGAGTTGTGCATTATTGCATATTTTCCTGTGCAAAGAAAGAGGAGGTTTTGCTTTATTTGGAAGTTTGCTATTCTGCATGCCGTGTGGGACCAGTGTTTCAAGTTTCAACTCTCTCAAAAAATAGTGAAGGGATGAGGATCATGCCACCTGCCTTCCTCTACTCTCTACTGCTAACAATACATTTTCAGCTAAGGTTTAACGTTTGAGTAGATCCATCATCCATGGCTCCATGCCATATAATTTCTCACTTTTTGTTAACAACTGTCTTAACTCTTAAGATACCTGTATTTAACAATTATTGCAGTAAAACGAGAACATGAATTATGCAACTCTTTTTGAATATCACAAGCTTGTCATTTATCAAAAAAAATACAAAAAGCTTCTCATATGATATTGTCCAAGGTTACAGATATATTAGCTAGCTACAGAGGCCACACAAGGTAACTCGATACTTAATGCCCCATAGTCTTGAAGGCCCACTGTTCACATTGCCACACCTACCTCTCTCCATGTGGACCATGGTTCAACACTACTACCTCCTTAGTGACAACATGGGAGTGTGATTTGATTAAAAAGAGGTAAGTTGCACTATGGTTGTAATCGATAGCATGCTTACTTAATATATGTTATTAGTGGTATAAATTAGGTAAACATCCATTAATGGGTTAGTGCTATCATTTCTTTCTTTCTAAAGTTTATAAATGAAGATTGTATGTGTGATCAATTGGCACTTATCTAAGCCGTTCTTATAGATAAGCATATCCAACGATACTGAAAAATGAATATGACTGACTTTATAATAACATCTTATATGTGAATAATATGCATATGAATTATGTTCAACTCCTGACATTGTAGGTCTAAGGTTAGGAGTTCGATTCCTTGCACGCCTCACTATTGTGTAGGTAGTCTCGCGCTGTGTTTGTATCAGGTTTAAGCGGGTGGGGGAAGTGACCACATATTCCATACCTAAAAGCTCCTTTTTTTTTTTTTTTTTTTTCCTAGAAAAAAAAAAAAATCTTCTATGAATAATTAAACGCCAAGTAGAATAAAAAAAATGGTCTGCCTTCTTTATGCATAGAACTCATTTATTCTTCTGTCTTTGTCATCATTCATTAAAAGTTATTGGGAAAAATACACTTTACCCCTCTTAATTATTAGGTACACTTCAATCCTCTCCCCAAATTTTAAAACCAAGCAACGTCCCCACCTATTTATTGGTAATTTGCAAATTTCTCCATGTTGTTAGTAAATTCCATGTGGGACAAGCCTTCACTCACAAAGCCACTTCCATATCACAATCTATAGCTAAACTTTAAATAATCCCCCACATAGATTGTTATATTAAGTGTTTAGTCAAGTACTGATATCATCCTGCATATAAGAATATATCTTTTCGACTTAAACTCTCAATTAGCGTAAGCATTTCAAATTCTTGACTAAGTCAATGGTGACCTAAACTTAAATCAAGACTTTACATATCGAAAACAAACATTTTGTTACTTCAAACACTTTGTTAGTTTCAGATTTTAGAATTTTCAATCCATGTCAAAATTGTAACCTATATTGAGTCTTGTATGTGTTAAATAAGTCTATTTAAAGATCAAGACAAAAACTCAAGTAGAGCTCAAAAGAAGTGTAGTTGTTGGTAGCTCGACTACACTCGACCAATCAAGACTTAATAAAGCTCGATTGCAGTTGATCAATCAAGACTCGAGATACTTAAATCCTAATTAAGGCCCATGATCTGTTAGAGGCCTAAGATTGCACTTTGAGCAAGCATAGTGTGGTGTGCACATGTAGAAAACACACTCTTTGAGAAATTAGAGGATTTAATGTGTTCTGTAATGCCTAGGGCTTTCTAACCAAGCCATCCAACCTTCATCACCATCACGTCTAATTTTGGTGATCTGATAAAGGTGTTGCAAAGGAAATCAACAACATTAATTAATCAAAACTCTAGGGTGATCCTTGGAGTTGCAAATGGGTCGGTTCATGTGGTAAGAAAATCGTTGTGGAAGAGTTAAACTAAGTTGAAACTATATGGGTCATGTCAGTAAGTAATACTGGAGATAACATTTAGATTAGGATTTGTAAGTTAAACCCCGAACAGTTTTTCCTTATTGAGTTTCTCTTCGTACCCAAATTATTGTATTATTTATTTTCCACATATCTACACTACAATATTGGGTTATGCATGTTAATCAAATCGGAATGTGGACCACATAATTGAATAAATATTTGATTTGATTAATTTGGGTTAAAAGCCACCAAGTCGGGATCCATTTGTACACGAACTAAAAAATTGAATTGTTTTACTATGTCTTTGGGAAATGTTAATTTCTCTTGGTCCATTCGTACGCGAACTATGACCCTTGCCTCTCTACCTTCACATCCAAAGACTTGTGTTGTGTGGATGAGAAAGGATCACATGACTTTAGTATCTTCTACTTTTGTCCTCAGGTTGAATACTTCACATCTAGGGTAGGACATCCCATTCTTGACTCATGTTAATTTTGTTTCATTCAAATCATCCATCCATTGAGTCTTATGTATATATTTGCATGTTGTCATACGTTTTATTTTTTATTTTCTATTTTTTCCTGTTTTTGTTTTGAAATGAAAAAAAAAAAAAAAAAAAAAAAAAAAAAAATACAAAACAAAAACAAAAATTGAAAATTTGAAAAATACAAAAACTGTGTGTGTGCTGGTTTTACGTGCCTTTGGTTGGCCATAGAACATTGTGTCAATGCCTGTGTGCCATTTGTAGCTTAGCTTAACATCTGTTATGGTGCTATTTGGAATCGACGTGCTGCATGATAGATTGTATTAGGATTGGTATGTTAGGCAATAATATTTGATTAGGATTTATCATTGTTAGGAGTTAGATGTTAAGTAGGACTTGTTATTAAGAGTTGATGTGTTTGATTACGTTTGTAATTGCTTGGCTATTTAAAGCCCACCTCTAATGAGAATAAAAGGAATCAGAATATTTATCAAAGAAATCAAGTGTTAGCTTGTTTAGAAGGTCTGGACTCCCTCGAAATAGTCCATTATCAAATTAGGAGGTTTTGGTTCCCTCGAAGCAACCAACAAAAATTGGGTTCGTAACAATTGGTATTAGAACAGGTTATGGAGGCCTTTCGCATGGAGCAATTAGAAGCTAAAGTTAAAAGTCTAGCTTCAGAACGACAAAGTATGCTCAAGGAGATGCAACAGATGCTTGTTGTAATGCTTGCCCGCCTTGATCAATTTCTTGGTAATCCTACGCACCTAGATCAAACTGTTGGTAATCAAAGTTGTGATCCTACCAAAAGCTCACACAATCAAGGTGAGATGGAGAGATCCAACAAACAAACTAAATGTGGACTAACGAACTCAAGGTGTGTTATCAATCCAAAGGTTGCAAAAGTTGATATTTCGAGTTTCAATGGCAATGGAGGGTCACATAATACAAGTAAGGATTGCAGGTCGCAAAAAATAAAAAGGTTCAAGCCTTTATATCTATATGTCATGCATCTATAGAGGTTGAAGATTACAGGAAAGGAGAGCCAACCAAATCCAAAAGGTTGATAATTAAGAAACAAAAGAGAAGTAGTTTGCGGCGAAGGAAGAAGAAGAAGAAAAAGAATCCCTTGAGGATAATGGATGATTTAGGGGGAGGGAATGTTACGGTGCTATTTGGAATCGACGTGCTGCATGATAGATTGTATTAGGATTGCTATGTTAGGAATTAATATTTGATTAGGATTTATCATTGTTAGGATAGATGTTAAGTAGGACTTGTTTGTAGGAGTTGTTGTGTTTGATTACGTTTGTAATTGCTTGGCTATTTAAAGCCCACCTCTAATGAGAATAAAAGGAATCAAAATATTTATCAGAGAAATCAAGCGTGAAGTAGTTCATTATCAAATTAGGAGGTTTTGGTTCCCTCGAAGCAACCAACAAAAATTGGGTTCGTTACAACATCCTTGTGCACTAGCTATTTGTGCTCCTTGTGAATGTTGGTCGGTAATTAGTCATGTGAATTAGACAGTCGTGTCACTCGTTTTGACAAATATCCTGAAAAATTCTGAGAGAAAGTAATAGATAACCGTCTCACCACTAATGTTTGTTAATCTAGAAAGACCCTCATACTCTATAGAAAAAGCTGGAGATTCCTAAACTAGGCAACGAGCAAATCTCTACATTGCAAAAAGGATAATGATTGGAAAATTGTGCTAGAGCTCAAAAGATGCACTTTTCATTTTTTTAGAAATGACATTTAGTAAGGGGGAGTTATAATATATACCTCTTCAAATGATATAGACTGTGAGGTTAACTACCTGCTTTCTTGTATTGCCAAAGCCACCTCCATATCTTGTAACTTGCTCACTGCAAATGTTGGCATTTGATCTTGGTGGATAGCATTTTGCTATAAATCAATAAAGACCAAAAAGAATAAATGGCAAGAGAAATTTTATATCGATGGAGGAAATAACGATTTTGAAAACAGGTAGGGATTCTCTACAATGACTAGTGTAGACGAATTTAAAGGAATGTAGTGCAGCTTGGTAGCGCCTTTTTCTGGGTACAACATGAGGCTCATACGATGAAGAATATTCCTAGCAGTCAGAGGCGGAGCCGTGTACAAGCTGGACTGGACTGGGCTATAGCCCAGTCAAGCTTTTTTTTTTTTTTTTTTTTTTTTTTTTTTTTTTTTTTTAATTTCATAGGTAATTTTTTTTTTTTTTTAATAGTCCTATACCTAGCCTAGTCAAAATTTCAATTACAATCCCAGCCCTAACCCAGTCCAATTCACTAGGCTAGCAATTCCAATTTAAAACCCAAAATCAAGCCCAACAATTCTGTTAGCCTTAAGGTTTCAATAATTATTAATTGGCTAATTAATCCAAGGACATTCATGTAGTCTTGATGATAACCATGATTTTTAGTTGCTCATTAATAATATTTTCATATGAACTAATGATTTATGTTTTAAAGCTTAATTTTGACTATTGATTTAATTGGACCAAGATGGCCAATTCAAATATCAAGCAAATGCAAAGTTGACAAGTTGCAAATTCATTGAAGATCAAAGTCATCAAGACTCAAGACAAAGAAATCAAGCTCAAAGACAATGATCCGAGACATATGAGAAGTAAGAGTTAGGTTTTGTAAAGTTTATTAAGATTTGATCTTTAAGGCTCAACTTTAAAACCATATCAATTGAAAAATCTCTTAAAGTTTTCAAAGACAACTTGATTGGTTGAAATTCAAATATAAGACAACCATATCAATTGAAAAATCTCTTAAAGTTTTCAAAGACAACTTGATTGGTTGAAATTCAAATATAAGACAACCATATCAATTGAAAAATCTCTTAAAGTTCTTCAAAGACAAACTTGATTGGTTGAAATTCAAATATAAGACAACCATATCAATTGAAAAATCTCTTAAAGTCTTCAAAGACAAACTTGATTGGTTGAAATTCAAATATAAGACAACCATATCAATTGAAAAATCTCTTAAAGTCTTCAAAGACAACTTGATTGGTTGAAATTCAAATATAAGACAACAATATCAATTG
This sequence comes from Fagus sylvatica, assembly GCA_907173295.1. NCBI lineage: Eukaryota > Viridiplantae > Streptophyta > Magnoliopsida > Fagales > Fagaceae > Fagus > Fagus sylvatica. Next base: position 7,682,946 of record OU015767.1, on the reverse strand, counting down.
AAAAATCTCTTAAAGTCTTCAAAGACAAACTTAATTGATTGAAATTCACATGCAAGACAACCATATCAATTATGGTTGAAAAATCTTAAGAAGAAAAGTTTTCAAAGAAAGCAAATTGATTGATTGAAAATCAAGAAGAATGCAAGACAACATGATGGCTATAAATACTACCCTTTCTTCATTTCTAAACACCAAGCATACAAGAGAAATCAAAGATAGAAAAGATAACATCTTATACATCAATCCATCCTTCTCAAGCTTATATTTTCATATCATTCAAAATCCTTGATTGAAAATTTCTCTAAACACTTTTTGAGCCATATTGATCAAATCCTTGATATACTATTAGAGTGAGCATATTGTGTACAATTACTCTTTGAGAGAGCCTTATCTTGTACAACAAATACTTTGTTGAAACCTGTGAGTATTTTGTTAGGGTTTTGGTATAAATCCTAAGGAGTGAAAAGGATTTTTCACTCGGTGGTTACTCTTCACTGTGTAAGGAAGATTTGTAACGGTTTTATCTTCACCCGAAAGAAGATTGTCAAATAGTGGATTTGGGAATCCTCAAGAAGTGTTCTTGAGGCGGGGACGTAGGCACGGGAAGCCGAACCTCGATAACAATCATCGTGTTTGATTTTCTCTCTCTCTATCTCTTACATATTTAATTGCTTATATATATACTTGTGCTTGATTTCATATCATATCTATATTGCAATTGAATTGTGATCAAACATTTGCTAAATCAACATTTGCTATTTGAAGATAGTTTTTAATTCCGCATTTAAATCGAAAAAGTTTGCCTCAACCTAAATCACCCCCCCTCTTAGGTTGATATTTGGGTAACAATTGGTATCAGAGCCAAGGCTCTACATATAGATTTAACAATCTTAGAGTTAAGATCATGGCAAACACACCTAGACCTCAAATGCTTGAAGGTCAATCTACTCATAGACCACCTCTATTCATTGGTAGTGATTATGGCTATTGGAAAAATAGAATGATCATGTATATTAAGGGTCAAGACTATCATGTTTGGAGAATCATTGCAAATGGTCCTCATATTCCCACAAAAACTGTGGAAGGAGCAACCTTAGCAAAATTAGAAAGTGAATGGAATGAGGCTGATGTAAGACTCATTGAATTAAATTGTAAAGCTATGAGTACTTTATATTGTGCTCTTGACCCAATTGAATACAATAGAGTCTCGGGTTGTGACTCGGCTAAAGAAATTTGGGACAAACTTGAAGTTACTTATGAAGGAACTAATCAAGTTAAGGAATCTAAAATGAACATGCTTGTCCATGAATATGAATTGTTTGTTATGAAGAAAGATGAAAATATTAGTGAAATGTCTACTAGGTTTACTAATATTGTGAATAGCTTGAAGGCCCTTGGAAAAATTTATACTAACCAAGAAAATGTGAGAAAAATTCTCAGGTCATTACCAAAGAGGTGGGAAGCAAAGATGACAGCAATTTCTGAAGCTAGAGATCTTAAGGTGTTGACCTTAGAAGAACTATTCGGATCACTTATGACGTATGAGCTTGAAATGAATAGTAAAGTGGAGGAAGAAGAAGTCAAACCAAAGAAAAACTTCGCCCTCAAATCCTCTCATCATGACCACGACAATAGTGAAGAGGAAAGAGATGAAGAAGAAGAAATTGCCCTGATGACTAGAAACTTCAAAAAGTTCTTAAAGAAGAAAAAGGGGTTTGGAAGAAGATTCCCTAAGAAAGGAGAAAATAAAGGAGAATCAAGCAAAACTGAAACTCCTACCTGCTACAAATGCAAGAAGCAGGGGCATTACAAAAATGAGTGTCCTCAAGTAAACAAAGAGAAAATGAAGTACAAAAAGAAAGCTCTAAAGGTAACTTGGGATGACTCCGATGAAAGTGATTCGGATAACAACTCAAGTGACAATGAAGTGGCAAATCTTTGTCTTTTGGGATACATAAATGAATCCAACATAAGTGAGGATGAGCACGCGAGCTTTTGTCCGCTAGCATTTAATGACGATGAAAGCGCCACCGAAGATCTTTGCTTAATGGCACATGGAGATGAGGTAACTTCTAAACTTAATTCTTTAGATGATGAATCTTATAGCTATGATGAATTACAAAATGCTTTTGAAGAATTGGTTGAAGAATTTGAGAAAAATGTTTTGAAAAATAAAGCTTTTAAAAAGAAAGTCACATCTCTTTCAAACGAATTAAATGATTTGAAAAACAAAAATGAAATTCTAGAAAAACAAATTAATTCTTTGAATGATAAAAATCTGTTTTTAGAAGAAGAAATAATTAAGTTGGAAGTTAAGTCACAAAATTTTATTGAGAAAATGAAAGCAAATGATGTGGAAACATCATCACAAATTGTTCACAATTCAAATCTTTTGATTAATGAAAATAAAGAACTAAAACTCAAGGTTGAAAACTTAACTAAAATTTTGACTAACTTTACAAATGGAAAGAAAAATTTGGATAATTTGTTGGGTAGTCAAAGATGTGTTTTTGACAAAGCGGGTATTGGATATAACCCGAAAATAAAAGAAAAACATTATCAAAAATTTTTCATTAATGAAAACCTCTTGAAATCTCCCATATGTAAACATTGTGGAAAAATAGGGCATAATATTCATACATGTCCCTATGAAAAATATGATTTGGATTATTAAAGGAACCTCACCACCAACTAACCCAAGAGGACCCAAGAAGATTTGGGTACCAAAGAAGAGTTACTTAAAATTGTTTTGTAGGTATGCTTGATATCCAAATCTACCAAGAAGAAGTGGTTTCTTGACAGTGGATGTTCAAGGCATATGACAGGTGACAAAAACAAGTTCACTTCTCTTACTCTAAAAGATGGAGGAAATGTCAAATTCGGTGATAACTCAAAAGGAAAGATCATCGGTATAGGTAATATTGGTAAAACACATTCTCTTGTTATTGAAGATGTTCTCTTGGTTGATGGTTTGAAACATAACTTGCTAAGTATTAGCCAATTGTGTGATAAAGGCTATAATGTAATATTTAAATCAATCATGTGCATTATAGTAAATGAAATTGATAATCAAGTTTTATTTGTGGCATTTAGAAATGAAAATGTCTACACTATTGATTTTGATAATATGACTTCAAAAGAATCAATTTGCCTTGCTGCCATAAATGAAAATAGTTGGTTGTGGCATAGAAGATTAGGACATGTCAATATGGAATTACTCTCAAAATTGTCTAAACTTGATTTAGTAAAAGGCTTGCCGGTTACTAAATTTGTTAAAGATAAAATATGTGATGCATGTCAACTAGGTAAACAAACTAAAGTCATCTTTTAAGAAAAAGAAAGTTATTTCTACTTCAAGACCTCTAGAATTATTGCATATGGATTTATTTGGTCCTATTAGAACCGCTAGCTTAAGTGGCAAATTGTATGCATTTGTAATTGTTGATGATTACTCTCGCTATACATGGGTATTATTTCTTGCTCACAAAAATGAAGCTCATAAAGCATTTGTTAAACATTGTAGAAGAATTCAAAATGAAAAAGGTTATACAATTAACAATGTTAGAAGTGATAGAGGTAGAGAATTTGATAATCAAGATATTGAACTATATTGTGATCAAAATGGTTTTGGACACAATTTCTCGGCACCTCGTACTCCTCAACAAAATGGAGTAGTAGAACGTAAAAATAGATCACTTCAAGAAATGTCTAGAACTATGCTTAATGAACATAATTTACCTCAATACTTTTGGGCTGAAGCTGTTAACACCGCTTGCTATGTTATAAATAGAACCATCATTAGAAACACTTTAAATAAAACTCCTTATGAACTATGGAATAATCGAAAACCTAACATTGGATATTTCAAAGTTTTTGGATGTAAGTGCTTTGTATTGAATGATAGAGATAATCTTGGTAAATTCGATGCTAAATCCGATGAAGGTATATTCCTTGGTTATTCTACAAATAGTAAAGCATATAGAGTGTTCAATAAACGAACTATGGTTGTTGATGAATCTATGCATGTTGTTTTTGATGAAACTAATCCATTCCATATCAAAAATAATTGTGATGATGAGCCAATTTCTCTTGAAAATAAAGCTAGTTCATCTAACCAAGTTGATTTAAGTGAAAAAGTCAAAGATCAAGTAGATGAACCAAAAGATGAAGAAAAAGCGCTTCCTCCAACCAAACAATGAAGAATTACCAAAAAGTTGGAACGTAGTCCATAGTCATCCTAAAGAATTGATCATTGGTGAAGTTGAACGTGGAGTAAGCACAAGATCAAAGCTCAAGAACATCTGCAACAACATGGCGTTTCTCTCACAGATTGAACCAAAGAACATAAATGAAGCTATTGAAGATGAATCATGGATCTTGGCCATGCAAGAAGAGCTAAACCAATTTGAAAGAAACAAGGTATGGACTCTTGCACCTAGACCCAAGGACCACTCCGTCATTGGTACAAAATGGGTATTCCGAAACAAAAAGGATGAAGAAGGTATAATAGTAAGGAACAAAGCAAGGTTAGTCGCTCAAGGTTATAATCAAGAGGAAGGTATTGATTATGGAGAGACTTATGCTCCAGTTGCTAGATTAGAAGCTATACGCATGTTACTTGCTTTTGCATGTTTTAAAAATTTTAAATTATTTCAAATGGATGTCAAAAGTGCCTTTTTAAATGGTTTTATTGCCGAAGAAGTTTATGTAGAACAACCTCCTGGATTTGAAAATCATGAATTTCCAAACCACGTTTTTAAATTATCAAAAGCTTTATATGGTTTAAAACAAGCTCCAAGAGCTTGGTATGAACGACTAAGTGGTTTCCTTATTGAAAAGGGTTTTACACGTGGAAAACTTGACACAACATTATTTCTAATGTTTGATGGAAAAGACATGCTTATTGTGCAAATCTATGTTGATGATATTATATTTGGTTCTACTAATGAAAACTTGTGCAAAGAATTCTCTAAGACTATGCAGGATGAATTCGAAATGAGTATGATGGGTGAGCTAAAATTCTTTCTCGGACTTCAAATAAAGCAAACCGAAGATGGGATATTCTTAAATCAATCCAAATATGTCATAGACTTACTAAAAAGATTTGGATTGACAAATGCTAAAGCATATGGAACTCCCATGAGTCCTTCAACAAAGCTTGACAAAGATGAGAAAGGTAAACCGGTGGACGTTAAGCTATATCGAGGTATGATTGGTAGTTTACTTTATTTAACCGCAAGTAGACCCGATATAATGTTTAGTGTATGTCTTTGCGCCCGATTTCAATCCTGTCCTAAAGAATCACACTTAATTGCAGTCAAACGAATATTTCGATATTTGCTTGGAACCATTGATTTAGGATTATGGTACCCTAAGTCAAATTCATTTGACTTAATAAGCTACACGGATGCGGATTTTGCTGGTTGCAAAATTGATCGCAAAAGCACTAGTGGTACTTGTCACTTTCTAGGACACTCACTAGTATCATGGTTTAGTAAAAAGCAAAATTCTGTGGCCTTATCAACGGCGGAAGCCGAATATGTAGCGGCCGGTAGTTGTTGTGCTCAATCTCTCTACATAAAACAACAACTAGAGGATTTTAAAATTCTTTTTGATCATATTCCCATAAGGTGTGATAACACAAGTGCCATAAGTTTAAGTAAAAATCCTATCCAACACTCTCGCACAAAGCACATTGAAATTAGATACCATTTTATAAGAGATCATGTGCAAAAAGGGGACATTGAACTTGAATTTGTAAGCACCGATAGTCAATGGGCGGATATTCTCACGAAACCTCTCATTGAAGAACGATTTTGCACAATTCGACGTGAAATAGGTATGGCTAGATACGTTGATATCAAATGAGTTTAAACTTATTATCTTAAATCTATATATACCTTAAGAATTGAATATAAAATGATTTTATGCATATCATGTTCATAAAATTGTTCATTTTATATCTTCCTAGTTATATTGTTTGAACATTAAATTATATGTCCAGTTCTATGTATATTTGCGTATATGTTCATGCATAAAATAAGAAATAAAACTCATCATTTAAACAAACTTGAGTTTATTAAAAAGAAAGCCATAAAGGAGAAGTCACCACAAAAGGAAAAACCACTACACTTCCCACTACATTTATTTGGGGATAGAGCGAGAAGTCAATTCCTTCACCTCAGCTAGTAGCTTCTCGTACTGCTTCTGCAGCTTATTAGTGGTCTTGCTCTGCTCTGTGGACCGGATTACCAAATCATCGGCATAAGAATCCACGAGCGCCTTCAGCCTTTTGTTCTCCTCCTTGACCTCCCCTACTTTCTTCTTACTCTCCTTCAGCAACCTTTGTAAAATGGTGACTTGAGAACGCAGCGTTTTCACTTCCATATTCCTAACATGAAGACGACGTCCCATGTTAGAAACAGTGGCAGTACACTGAATCGTGAGTGCCAATGATTCATTTATTATTTGTGGGTCAGTCCTCCCAGCTAAAACCTTTGCATCCTCCGGAGTACAAAGACCGGCAGCTACTGCGGTGGCAGTCTCACCATTCAATATCACTGAATCAGTTACTGACACAGGGCCATTAATTGAAAGGAAGTAAGGACGCCAGACTTCTGGCATCACACTAGGTGTATCATTTAGATTAATTGTTTCTGGTTTGTTTTGAGAAGAAGAGGAAGCCATTCTAGAAAATCTAATAAGAGATTAAGCTAAGAGTTTGAAAATGATGAAGTTCATCGAAAATTAGTGTGTGTTAAATAAACCTCAGATTTTTGAACACCAGCCTGTACCTATCACCCGACTCCCGAGATTTTTCTTCAAAATTCAACGTTCAAATCTCGAGATTTAACGTATACGGAAATATCACTGACTCAGAACTCGATGCGTCGACAAGATCTTTTTTCTGAAAAAGCAGAAATTTTTTTTCAAACTTCCTGATTTATCGGTGTCTATGGCGTGCGTAATTGGATAAGTCTGACACATAGCAAAATCTGAACCCTTCATTCACACTTACGACACGTAGCAAAATCTGAACCATTCATTCACACTTATGACACATAGCAAAATCTGAACCATTCATTCACACTTATGACACGTAGCAAAATCTGAACCATTCTTTCAAACAGCGCGTCTGTCCTATAAATTCGCTTCACCTCTCCACTACATACTCACACCTCTCCGATAATATTTTCTCTCATTCTTTAGATAACACTCTAAGAGGATGCAGCATCATTTAGAGATTCATAAAATCAAATACTTGATCTTCTCAGATAGAAGCAAAATTATTATTGATCAAGTTTCCACGAAGCAAGATTATTATTGATCATGCTTCTCGGTTGAAGTACCTCTCTCATACACCAGGTTGATGGGAAGATCTTTAGCATACACTCCAAATATATCTTCCTCATCCGAATCATCCCGTTCATACAACTGTTGATACACCTGAAGCTTTGTATGACAGAAGAGAGAGAGTACATAATATATGGGCTTCATCCCATGTCCTTTCCAGATTGCTTAAATCATCAGCATTTTAGGCATATGGCAAGGGACATCATATCCTTTCCTGAAGCATCTTCAACCGAACCCTCAATCCAATCCGAACCACTAGGATGAAGAATCTTACAAATATGAATATATTTGTTTTATTTCTTTGTACCAAATAGGAGAAATATGTTATATTAGTTAGTTGTTCTATGTTTGAACTAAATCAAAGGAGAAATAAATTTTTTTTGGTTGTTTAAAATGTTGAATGATGCTTGGAGATATTGAATATAATATTTATTTTTGATGATGCCAAGGGGGAGAAAGATATGACATTTTTTTTTATCTATTAATGAATTATCATATCTATTGGTGAATTATCATATCTTGCAATAATTGGCAAAAATACGCATATATATTGATTGCTTGATAATACTTAAATGACAAATTGATCTATGCATAAAGATAGGGGGAGATTTAAAAATCTCTAATATAAAGATATGCATTATTTTAGGGGGAGCTTTTCAAGAAAAGCTTCAAAATCATAAATCGTATAAAAATATCATATCATATGTGTCATCATCAAAAAGGGGGAGATTGTTAGCCTCAAGGTTTCAATAATTATTAATTGGCTAATTAATCCAAGGACATTCATGTAGTTTTGATGATAACCATGATTTTAAGTTGTTCATTAATGATATTTTCATATGAACTAATGATTTATGTTTTAAAGCTTAATTTTGACTATTGATTTAATTGGACCAAGATGGCCAATTCAAATATCAAGCAAATGCAAAGTTGACAAGTTGCAAATTCATTGAAGATCAAAGTCATCAAGACTCAAGACAAAGAAATCAAGCTCAAAGACAATGATCCGAGACATATGAGAAGTAAGAGTTAGGTTTTGTAAAGTTTATTAAGATTTGATCTTTAAGGCTCAACTTTAAAACCAACTTCAATTGAAAAATCTCTTAAAGTTTTCAAAGACAAACTTGATTGGTTGAAATTCAAATATAAGACAACCATATCAATTGAAAAATCTCTTAAAGTTTTCAAAGACAACTTGATTGGTTGAAATTCAAATATAAGACAACCATATCAATTGAAAAATCTCTTAAAGTTTTCAAAGACAAACTTGATTGGTTGAAATTCAAATATAAGACAACCATATCAATTGAAAAATCTCTTAAAGTCTTCAAAGACAAACTTGATTGGTTGAAATTCAAATATAAGACAACCATATCAATTGAAAAATCTCTTAAAGTCTTCAAAGACAACTTGATTGGTTGAAATTCAAATATAAGACAACAATATCAATTGAAAAATCTCTTAAAGTCTTCAAAGACAAACTTAATTGATTGAAATTCACATGCAAGACAACCATATCAATTATGGTTGAAAAATCTTAAGAAGAAAAGTTTTCAAAGAAAGCAAATTGATTGATTGAAAATCAAGAAGAATGCAAGACAACATGATGGCTATAAATACTACCCTTTCTTCATTTCTAAACATCAAGCATACAAGAGAAATCAAAGATAGAAAAGATAACATCTTATACATCAATCCATCCTTCTCAAGCTTATATTTTCATATCATTCAAAATCCTTGATTGAAAATTTCTCTAAACACTTTTTGAGCCATATTGATCAAATCCTTGATATACTATTAGAGTGAGCATATTGTGTACAATTACTCTTTGAGAGAGCCTTATCTTGTACAACAAATACTTTGTTGAAACCTGTGAGTATTTTGTTAGGGTTTTGTATAAATCCTAAGTATGAAAAGGATTTTTCACTGGGTGGTTACTCTTCCTTGTAAGGAGTGAAAAGGATTTTTCACTCGGTGGTTACTCTTCACCTGTGTAAGGAAGATTTGTAACGGTTTTGATCTTCACCCGAAAGAAGATTGTCAAATAGTGGATTTGGGAATCCTCAAGAAGTGTTCTTGAGGCGGGGACGTAGGCACGGGAAGCCGAACCTCGATAACAATCATCGTGTTTGATTTTCTCTCTCTCTATCTCTTACATATTTAATTGCTTATATATATACTTGTGCTTGATTTTCATATCATATCTATATTGCAATTGAATTGTGTTCTTAACATTTGCTAAATCAACATTTGCTAATTTGAAAGATAGTTTTTAATTCCGCATTTAAATCGAAAAAGTTTGCCTCAACCTAAATCACCCCCCCTCTTAGGTTGATATTTGGGTAACAATTGGTATCAGAGCCAAGGCTCTACATATAGATTTAACAATCTTAGAGTTAAGATCATGGCAAACACACCTAGACCTCAAATGCTTGAAGGTCAATCTACTCATAGACCACCTCTATTCATTGGTAGTGATTATGGCTATTGGAAAAATAGAATGATCATGTATATTAAGGGTCAAGACTATCATGTTTGGAGAATCATTGCAAATGGTCCTCATATTCCCACAAAAACTGTGGAAGGAGCAACCTTAGCAAAATTAGAAAGTGAATGGAATGAGGCTGATGTAAGACTCATTGAATTAAATTGTAAAGCTATGAGTACTTTATATTGTGCTCTTGACCCAATTGAATACAATAGAGTCTCGGGTTGTGACTCGGCTAAAGAAATTTGGGACAAACTTGAAGTTACTTATGAAGGAACTAATCAAGTTAAGGAATCTAAAATGAACATGCTTGTCCATGAATATGAATTGTTTGTTATGAAGAAAGATGAAAATATTAGTGAAATGTCTACTAGGTTTACTAATATTGTGAATAGCTTGAAGGCCCTTGGAAAAATTTATACTAACCAAGAAAATGTGAGAAAAATTCTCAGGTCATTACCAAAGAGGTGGGAAGCAAAGATGACAGCAATTTCTGAAGCTAGAGATCTTAAGGTGTTGACCTTAGAAGAACTATTCGGATCACTTATGACGTATGAGCTTGAAATGAATAGTAAAGTGGAGGAAGAAGAAGTCAAACCAAAGAAAAACTTCGCCCTCAAATCCTCTCATCATGACCACGACAATAGTGAAGAGGAAAGAGATGAAGAAGAAGAAATTGCCCTGATGACTAGAAACTTCAAAAAGTTCTTAAAGAAGAAAAAGGGGTTTGGAAGAAGATTCCCTAAGAAAGGAGAAAATAAAGGAGAATCAAGCAAAACTGAAACTCCTACCTGCTACAAATGCAAGAAGCAGGGGCATTACAAAAATGAGTGTCCTCAAGTAAACAAAGAGAAAATGAAGTACAAAAAGAAAGCTCTAAAGGTAACTTGGGATGACTCCGATGAAAGTGATTCGGATAACAACTCAAGTGACAATGAAGTGGCAAATCTTTGTCTTTTGGGATACATAAATGAATCCAACATAAGTGAGGATGAGCACGCAAGCTTTTGTCCGCTAGCATTTAATGACGATGAAAGCGCCACCGAAGATCTTTGCTTAATGGCACATGGAGATGAGGTAACTTCTAAACTTAATTCTTTAGATGATGAATCTTATAGCTATGATGAATTACAAAATGCTTTTGAAGAATTGGTTGAAGAATTTGAGAAAAATGTTTTGAAAAATAAAGCTTTTAAAAAGAAAGTCACATCTCTTTCAAACGAATTAAATGAATTTCACTGTTTCAATACACTATGTTACTGTGTCAGTCACTTTGGTTTATTTTAGACTATTAATTACTTTTATATTTTAGACTTTTAGTATTTTATTCTTGAATGTGGTGTGGGTGGGTGGTGTATTGGTATATGTGTGCGTGTCAGCAGGGGCACTTGTCTGATAAGAAAAACACTTTATTTAAAAAATTATCTTTGTGGTTTGTAGATTAAATGTCAAGCCAACCTCAGTTAAAGAAGGCAAGAAATACCCTTTTTTCATATAGGAAAGAATCGAAAGATCAATCAACAAATGAGACCAATTCATCATCAAATATTAATGTTCCGATTCCTGATGAGTTGCCTTCTTCTGAACCTCAAATAGTTGAATCCACACAAGTTGATATCTCTTCTTTGGAATGTGATTCGGGATTACGTCTTCCAATATGGCCATATCCCATTAATGAACGTGATAATCTTCGAAGAGCATATATCAAATTGAAAGCTTGTCAACCCAAGTTAGAGAACTATCCAAAAACACTTGGTAAAATTCAAAAACGTAGATTTAACTATTCTTGGTTTGAAGACTTTCCATGGCTTGAGTATTCAGAATCAAAAGATAAAGCATTTTGTTTTCCATGCTTTCTTTTTGGCAAAAATCCACCAAGGTTTCCTAAATTTACTATTGAAGGGTTTGATAATTGGAAAAGAGTTAAGGGAGATCAATGTGCATTTGCAAATCATGAAAGGGGTCCTTGTTCCTCACACAATAATGCTATGAACAATTTGGATAGCTTATTGGATCCATCTCTACATATTGATAAAAGGATGCAAGTGCAAGATTCAAAACTAGTTTTGCAGAATCGATTGCGACTCAAGACCACAATAGAATGTGTTAAGTGGCTAGCAATGCAAGCATGTGCTTTTAGAGGTCATGATGAATCTTCGGAGTCATCCAATCGTGGAAATTTCGTTGAAATGTTGAAGTATACAGCTTCTATAAATGAAAACATTACTGAAGTTATTTTGGAAAATGCTCCAGGAAATGCCAAATATACTTCGCCGGACATTCAAAAGGAAATCTTGAATATTCTTGCTACAAGGGTGAGAAATAAGATTCGCGAGGAAATTGGGGATGCCAAATTTTGTATTCTTGTTGATGAAGTGCTTGACGAATCTAATAGGGAACAAATGGCTATTGTTTTGAGATTTGTTAATTGTGATGGGTTTGTTCAAGAGCCTTTTTTTGATGTTGTGGGTGTTGATGAAACAAGTGCCAAAACTCTTAAAAAAGGGATATGCAATGTTCTTACTTGTCACAATCTTCAAGTTGAAAATATGCGAGGTCAAGGGTATGATGGTGCTAGCAATATGAGAGGTGCATGGAATGGATTACAAGCATTGTTTCTCAAAGATTGTCCATATGCATACTATGTACATTGTTTTACTCATTAACTACAATTAGCATTAGTTGCGGCTACTAAAGATGTGCTTGATTTTTGGAAATTTTTTTCAAAGTTGAATTCTATTGTAAATCTTGTTGGTGTTTCTCCTAAGCGTCATATGGAGTTAAAAAATATTAAAGTAGCCGAGTTAGCAGATATGTTAGAATCTGGAGAACTTGCAACAGGTAAAGGGGCTAATCAAAGTCGTTCTTTGCAACAACCAGGAGCTACTCGTTGGGGCTCCCATTTTGGTGCTGTTAGTAAGTTGATTGAAATATTTACTGCAGCTCAGACAGTTCTTGAAAGTATATCTAAGAATGGATTGAATAACAATATATGTGGGGAAGCTAATGGTTCTTATAATTCGACAAAATCATTTAAATTTTGTTTTCTCTTGTTTTTGTTGAATGAAGTTATGGGAATCACTGATTGTCTTTGTCAAGTATTGCAACGCAAATCTCAAGACATCATAAATGCTTTGGATTTAGTCTCGGCTACAAAATGTAATCTTCAAAAGTTGAGACAAGATGGTTGGGATGCTTTCATTGGGGATGTGACATCATTTTGTATTTCAAACAAAATTGATATGCCGGATATGAGTGCTCATTATAAAGAAGGTACTGGTCGTTCTTGTCAACAAAATGATAATATCACAATTGAACATTATTATCGTATTGATCTATTTAATACTATAATAGATTTTCAATTGTTGGAATTAGATAACAGATTCACAGAGCAGACTACAAGACTCCTTGTGCTTAGCTCAGCTTTAAATCCTGTTGATGGATTTAAATCATTTAAAATAGATGATATTTGTAGTCTTGCTAGTGAATTCTATCTTAGAGATTTCACTCAAGTTGAGATGGGTAATTTGAGAAGACAGTTGAAACTTTATGAGTATGATGTGTTTCATAACTCCAAATTTCAGAATTTGACTTCTCTTTCTGAATTATGTCGAAGATTGGTTGAAATGGGAAAAGTATCAATCTATTTCTTGATTGATAGATTGGTTCGTCTAGTGTTGACTCTTCCAGTTTCCACGGTAACGACAAAACGAGCATTCTCTGTTATGAAACTTGTAAAAACAACACTTCAAAATAAGATGGAAGATGGGTTTCTTGCAGATTGTTTGGTTATCTATATCGAAAGAGAACTTGCTAGAAATATTGATAATTAATGATTTTTACTCTATCAAGAATCGCAGGGCACCACTTGGTTTAACACTCCCCCCCCAAACTCGGCTATCTAGGAGAGACGAGGTTGGACCGTAGGAGTTGAAAACGAAACTTGTATAGACCCTTTGTAAAGATATCGGCAAGTTGATCCGGAGAAGGAACAAATTGAACACGATGAGAACGTGAGAGGATACGCTCCCGAATGAAGTGATAGTCTAACTCAATATGTTTAGTTCTAGCATGAAACATAGGGTTGGACGCCATGTAGGTAGTACTGAGATTATCACAGAGTAAAGTTATGGGAGCGGTGGTAGGGAGGTGTAGTTCCTGAAGAAGATGAGATACCCAGGTAGTTTTAGCACAAACATGAGCAAGAGCTCTATATTCTGCTTTAGCACTAGAGCGAGATACCGTTGGTTGCTTCTTGGCAGTCCAAGAGATGAGATTGGAACCCAAGAAAACACAAATTCCCACAGTAGAATGTCGAGAGTCAGGGCAACTGGGCCAATCAGTATCGGAGTAGGCCTTTATTGTAAGAGGGCTGGTAGAGCTGCGGAAGAGAAGGCCAAAGTCTAGGGAACCCTTTAGGTATTGAAGTATTCGTTTTGGTACAATAAGATGAAGGGATTGTGGTGCTCTGATGAACTGGGCAACATGATTGACAGCATGGGCAATATCATGGCGAGTAAATGTAAGATATTGAAGTGATCCTACGAGCTGACGATACTCAATGACATCAGATAAGGGGTCGCCACTAAGGGTAGAGAGCTGTGTCTTGGCACATATTGGAGTACTACAAGGTTTGCAATTAGTCATAGCATACCATCGAAGAAGGTCAATAGTGTACTTGGTCTGGGAGAGACACAAGCCATCAATAGAGCAGGTTGCCTCAAGGCCTAAAAAGTAAGAGAGTGTGCCAAGGTCAGAAAGCTCAAACTCAGCACCAAGATTAGTAACGAAAGATGAGAGCATAGAAGGTGTATTGCCAGTCAGGATAATATCATCAACATAAAGTAGAAGGATCATAATATTAGAAGATTGTCGGAAGATGAACATAGATTGATCGGCACAACATTGCACAAACCCATATTGAACTAGAAAATTACTCAAACGTTGAAACCAAGACCGGGGAACCTGTTTAAGTCCATAAATTGCCTTTTGGAGACAACAGACATGATCCAGGAGACTTAGGTCTGCAAAACCGGGAGGCTGACTCATGAAAATAGTTTCATTTAGAAAGCCATGAAGAAAAGCATTTTTCACATCTAGTTGCCTTAAGGACTAGCCAAAGGAAACTGCAACACTTAGAACTGTACGAACAGTGGTAGGCTTGATCACAAGGCTAAAGGTTTCGTCAAAATCAATGCCTGGTTGTTGATGAAATCTTTTAGCAACGAGGCGAGCCTTATAGCATTCAATGGAGCCATCAGATTTGTGTTTGAGTTTAAAGACTCATTTGCAACCAACAACATGTTGTTTGGGATCATGTGGGACCAGTGTCCAGGTGTGATTTTTCAATAATGCATTGAACTTAGTAGTCATGGCCTGACGCAATTTAGGGACCTGAACAGCTTGACTATAACACGTCAGTTCGTTAGTAGAAAAAGAGACTTGGGCAATAAGGGCACGAGGTAGAGGATATCTTATAGTACCATCGGTACGAACTAAAGGACGACAAGTAACCATTTGGTGAGTGGGAGGTAAGGGTGCGATGTTCGTGGTGGAGGATGAAGTAGCAGTAGGTGCAACTACTAGAGGAGGCACTGGTTTAGTGCTGGGAAGTGGCACAGAGAATTTGGATGGTTTATGCTGATAGTGATAGGGTAATGGATGCCGTAAAAAATCATGAGCCATAGGAATCTCAGATATAGTGTGAGATGAAGAAGGTGGGATTTGAGACTGTGGAATCGTCTGAGTGGCAAGTTGTGGACATGGCTCAGAAGCAGGTGATAGTAGAGGAACAGAGGCCCATGGAGAATGCACCGGTTGATGTTCCCCTGAATGAGTTGCAAATGGAAAAATCTGCTCATCAAAACGAACATGTCTTGAAGCATAAACTTTGCCAATGTTGCGATCAAGGCACTTGTATCCTTTGTACTGCAAGTTGTAGCCTAAAAACACACATTCAATCATTCTTGGCAAAAGCTTGTAAGTCATGTAAGCTCCTAAATGAGGATAATAGGCACACCTAAAGACACGTAACTTAGAGTATGAGGGAGATTTTCCGTAAAGACGTGAAAAAGGGGAGGACCACTGAAGTACATGAGAAGGAAGACGATTGATGAGATGGACAGCTGTGGAGACAGCATCAACCCAATGACATATGGGAACATGGCTAATGAGTAGAAGAGTACAGGCCATGTCGGTAATATGACGATGCTTGCGTTCAGCAAGACCATTCTTCTCGGGAGTGTGAGGGTAGGAAAGATGATGATGAATGCCAAGAGATGAACAAAGATCCTTGAAGGGACCACTAACGTATTCACCTCCTCCATCACTTTGGAATTGTTGTAGAACAGCTGAAAATTGGGTTTTAATGTAGGTTAAGAAGATTTTAAAGTGGTTAAGGACCTCAGATTTATTTTTCATGAAAAAGAGCCAAGTAAAATGAGTATAATCATCAGTAAAAAGAACATAATACTTGTAACCAGAAACAGAAACAATAGGAGATTTCCATACATCAGAATGAACAAGATTGAAAGGAGAAAAAGTACTGATTTCATTAGATATTTGAAATGGGAGGTGTGTGGATTTACCTAAAGAACAACCTTAACAAAAAGACTTTTTAAAGCGAAATTCAGAAGATAATAATTTATTGGATCCCAAAAATGACATAACCTTACTTGAAGGATGCCCTAGTCTATTATGCCATAAGGAGGACGACTGAAGAGAAGAAGAAAGAGCTTGTAGGCGATGAGGAATAGTAGGTAGCTTGTAGAGACTATTCTTACATGGGCCCGGATAGAGAACAAAACCATTAACTAAGTCAAAGATATAAAAATGATTTGAGTCAAAAGCACACAAAACATGATTATCTTGATAGAATTGAGCAATAGACAACAAATTTTTACGCATAGATGGTATAACATAGACATTATTGAGATCAAAGAAGGAGGAACCAATGGGAAGTGCCATGTTACCCGTATAAGCAATAGGGAGCTGATCACCATTGCTAAGAAGGACAGAATCAGGGCCGGTGTATGAAACAAGCAGTTGAATGAGAGAAGTATTTCCGGTCATATGGGTGGAGGCACCAGTATCCAGGTACCAAGCATGTTCATAAGGAGGCTGCGCAGAAAAGCTTGAGTGATAACCTTGTGAAGCAGGGGCTGGTGCAATTTGAAGACCAACAAAGGTAGAGTCCAGAGAGCGCGGCACAGGTGGTGGTGTAAAGGTGGATAGCCGTGGCCAAGAACGTGCACCATGTCTAAAGGTGAAGCAAAGTTGACAGGGACTAGTGGTGGTTGGAACAGAGCTAAGAATGTCGGTGTTGTCGGTGTGTGGGGGATTATTGCGGCCATTGTTCTTCTTTCTTTTATTCCGAAAATTGTTCTGAGATCCAAAGTTGGAAAGAGAATTGGTTAGAATTTGAGTAGCCAGAAATGCAGTGGGAGTAGATTGAGCTGCGGTCTTGTGGCGAGTCTCAAAGTTGAGTAGGCAAGAATGCAAGGTAGAGACCATTGGGAGGGTGTCGAAGCTTTCGATGGTAGTGACGAGCATATCAAACTCAAAACCACGGCCGCTTAGGACAACATTGACAAGATCCTTATTGGAGAGAGACTCTCCAGTGACAGCAAGTGCATCAACAATGGATTTTGCTTCTTGGAGATATTCTGAAATAGGATGGGTACCATGCTCAAGGCTGGTCAGTCGTTTGTGGTAGAGAAAGGAGTTGGCAACAGATTTTTGTGAAAATGATCCTGTATAAGAGTCCATATGGAAGCAAAGGTCTTGCAACCAATGACAGAGGCGAGCATGGGCTCAGATAAGGTGGCTAAAATAATACTGACAAGGGTTTTGTCAGCTCGATGCCAGAGAGATTGTTCTGGATCAATTTCAAGACAAGGATGAAAGCCATCAACAAATCGTAGGAAATTCTGACCATAGAGAAAAGCCTCCATCTGATGAGACCAGAGAAGGAAGTTATCATCCGTAAGTTTGACGGTGACGAGATTGGTGATGGTGGGAATGGAGAAGGTGGTAGTAGTAGTGGAACCAGTTAAGGATGAGGTAGACATGGCTAAGTTAGCGGAAGCTTGGTGTTGTTGCAAGAACGAAGGAGGAGGGGTGGCAGCGAGGTAGTGCTGCGATTCCAGAATGGGTAGCAGCGTGAATGGGCTGCAATTCCAGAGGCGGCAAGAGATTTCTGCGATGCTGGAGGGGGTGGCGGCGAGAGGTTGCTTATAGTTTGTGTGGGTGGCGCAGAGAGGCTAACAAAGGGAGAGAAGGGGGGAATCAGGGTTTAGGTTGATACCATGTTAGGATTTGAATTTCTATGTATTATTCTTCTCTCAATGGAGGACTAGATACATGTATGATAGATACAATTTAGGAAAAAGACAACTATAATACCCTAATTACAGTCTACAATAAAGAGTACAGCTAACAAATGAAATACACAATTAACATGTGTCAATTTGGTTTAGTAGAGAACATCTATTGTTATATTACCAATGAAGGTGAATTTATTGAAATAGATGATTATCACTAATGGTTTATGCGAACTTAATTTATGGGGGAATGGAGACAAAGATACATGTAGTTTGGTTTTGTAGTGGGCTAGATTTTGTTTGGGGAGCATCTCCCTTTTCTTTGGAGAAATTTACTAAACCCAATATTTCATTTAGAGATTTTTTTGGAGAGGTTTCACAATGTTTTTCTTAGTTTGGAATTGAGGTCTTATGTATAATGACATGAAACTTTGGGGTCATAGAAATTCAGTGAGGATTAATGGACAATGACGTGATCTGGGTTGGATTCTTTGTTCAACTCTTGAACTCATGGAAGAATATAAGTGAGCTACCTTTGTTTCCCATGCAACCTCAAGGATTGTAGCTAGGACATTGTGCTACCTATGAGCTGGTATGAGATTAATGTATCTCTTGACTATAAACATGGGTGTGGGCCTTGGAATTTTGGTAAGGAATCAGGCAGGGGATACTTTAGCATCAATGGTGACACAAATAGGAACTCGAGAGGATCAAGTGCTAAGTGTGCTTTCAAAATTGAATCGTGCACTTGAGTTTGGTGCAAAATTGGGTTTATGAGACATAATTTTGAAATGTACAAAGCATTCCATTCTCCAACTATTGAAAGGTCCAAGTCATTGCTACTCTGCGTGAAACCATTTGGTGGATGATCTTAGGGAAAAAAAATGAGGAATATTTAGGTAGTGAAGATTTGTGCTCATTTATTGGTCAATTATGCTACTTCTCATATTGTACCTCAAATTTGGATGGAAAAATATTCTTCGTTTTTAAGGCCAACTGTTCAATATGAAATACAACATTTATTCCTTAAAAATAGGTTTTAAGCATACTATCACACAAGTAGGAAGCTATTGATTCGTACTTATTCCTTTAACATTTTTTATTTATTAAATAGCCCAATAAAATGCATTTGGTCCATTCCATTTCAACTTAGAGCATTCACATCAGCCTCAAAATAGTTTAATTAAATTGGGAATATTATATTTTAGCTAACTCACTATTCACAGACACATGCATTAGGCTCTATATATTTTCTTGGGAAAATTATAGTTTTCCATCCTAAACTTTCACCCATTATTCAATATCCTCCCAAACTTTCGATTGTAACAATTTACCCCTCAATTGGACACAATTGTACGCCTAGTACTCCCTCTGTCTAAATTGGGGTTAAATTGAATGATAACTGACTCGTGGGGCCACACTTAAATCAAATTTCCGAAAATACTCTCATTGAAAAAAAAGCAAATCCCCAAAAATGCACTCATTGCCCTTGCACTTGGTTGAGTTTTCCATACAATTTAATCCCAATTTAGACGGAGGGGTCGTACTGGGTGTGCAATTTCTGTCTAATTGGACGGTAAATTGTTACAATTGAAAGTTTGGGGGACATTAAAAAATAGGTGAAAGATTAAGGTGGAAAAGTGTAATTTACCCTATTTTATTTTATTTTATTTTTCTCTCATCTTCCCCTAACTTGTTCTCTAAACTTCCCTACACATTTCTTCTACCAACAAATCATCATAGAGCTTGGCATATAAGACATGGACCAAAAATTACATAGCCTCAAGACATTTCTTTCAATACTCTAGAAGCATCTTCCCCTAACTTGGCATCTACATATTCTCTCGGCCTCCCTGTACATTTCTTCTCACCAACCAATCAAAAAATCAC
Organism: Fagus sylvatica; assembly: GCA_907173295.1. Taxonomy (NCBI): domain Eukaryota; kingdom Viridiplantae; phylum Streptophyta; class Magnoliopsida; order Fagales; family Fagaceae; genus Fagus; species Fagus sylvatica. The sequence goes on along the minus strand of OU015767.1, from coordinate 7,662,894 downwards.
AAAATTTCAAAACAAAATCACCAAACTCCAACACAAAGGTGGGTTAGGAGAGCATAGATCTCTAGAATAAGGAAACCAGTTTGCAAAGGGCAGAGCTTGGCAAATGAGGTGGCGACTGTTATTGCTGTGGTCCCAAAGGGTAGAGCTTGGTAGAGGAGGTGGTAATCGAAGTCTTCTCCAGAGGCTTTTGTCGTCGCCTTGGTCACCTGCTGTGAGATACCGTCCAGGAACCTTGGGATGTTTGTGCCACTGAGCCTTATGAGGTTAAGATCAGAGGAAGAAGAAAATGAGTCACCACTTGGTTTATAAGTCGAAGAACCAAATTAAATCCATACATAAAAGGTATCAGTCTTGGAATAGGTCTGAAGCTAAGGTACGTTCTTAGGAAGGTGTTAAGCACCCAAGACCACCCAACCTTATGGCTACTAGCCTTCGTATGCATTACTTGCCTATTCTTGAATAATGTTTATAAAATAAATCTCTAATCACACAAAAGCAGTTTGAACCTAGAAACTATAGCAATCAAATCTTGTTAGAACATAATATAATACTAGTGCAGTACCCGCGCAATGCGTGGAATGCGCACATCATTTACAAAACATAAAAAATATACAATAGCTAGTGCATATCATCGCATCATTTACAAAAACAGAAAAAATATACAATAGCTGATTTAGAATGTTACCATATCATTAGCAGACAATAATATTTTTTGCATTAAGTTTGTACACAACAAAAGGAAATCAAGTTTTTTGTTTCTTTAAATTTTCTTCTACATCCATTAGGAGATTAGAAGTGTTTATTTTATTTTCAAAAAGGTGCATTCTAAGGGAAAAATCATAAAGAATATTTATTTGTCTTATATTGTGGGGTTATGTCGGCAACATTGTCAACTCCACCCTCTTTGCACAACTTAACACACCTGCAAAATGCAAAATTGAGCTTTGATCAATCCTCCGAACAAATTCTCATGTGTGTAACAAATTTTTGTATCAAACATTTACATAAATCTTGATTCAGATATCATGATAAATATGTTCAAGGTTGGCTTGATACATTTGAGACCTAAGGTATAATTTTTAAGATATTTTTTTCTTATATAAAAAAAATTAAAGAATTAGTATTTTTAACTTTTTATATTGTATTTTTATTTAAAATATATTATAGAGGTGAAATAGATAAAATGTGGGTTTAATAGTGATTGGTTTTCAAAAGATATCTCCTTTCTAGAGTGAGAAAAAAGAATATACGAGTTTTTTTCAATTTTAATTAGACATCAAATCGTTAGGAATGGACAATGCAAATAAAACTCAATAATCAAGCAAAGGATAAGATCCAAAGAGTGAAGAAAAATGATAATCTAAGCTGGTAACCACTCATCATAAGGTCCCTCAATGATAATATATAGATTGCTGTAACAATGATGAGAAAAAAATCACCCAAAAGAGAAAATTATTATATTTAAATAAAAGACACAGATATCTATCTCACTAAAGCCATTCTTACTAAATTCAAAACTTCATTCTCGATAAACTATCTTGACGACCAAATGGATCATTAAGAAAGGAACCAATGAAACAAAATAGCAAGAAATTTTTCCTCACCTATTGTTTAATATAAACCAAAAGTAAATTGCAAATGTAAGCATCTAATAGTAATCAAATTTTTTTGCAAATAAAAATTATATTTAGAAATAATTTTCCTAGGTAACATAGAATTATTAAATGGTAGGAAGAGAATTCACATCAATTTTATTAAAAAAAACGTTTAAAATTATCTATTTAAATTAAAATAAAAAACCTGCAAAGCATATTTACCAGACATGTAAAATTAAATTGCAATCCATACATGGGTATCAATGCTAAGAGTTCTTAAGAGTTAGCACATAAGACCAAATCAGCTACCAAGTCAACTCCACAGCACTGTAACTTCCTAAAACACTCAAAATCTAAAAATATAAGTAAAAAAAAAAAACTCAATAGGACTGTTAAAAGAACCTTGAATAATTAAGGTGCAATAGGAATCAAAATTCAGATTTCAAATAATTTCAATAATGAATAAGTTTAGAATAAGGAGGATTGGAAATTATTGAAGAAAAAGAATCAAGATGGGAGATGGATAGAAGTACACAAATTATACATATGGGAAACTTTAAAATAAAATATAACATTTTCTCAACTAAAGAATTAAAGAACTTTACTCTACTCTAACCATGATAAATTAAAAAAATGGATGCTTGCTAATTCAACTAAAATAAGATGAAATACTTGGTTAGGAACTTCTCATAAGATTGTATCAAGGATAATGTGAAAATGCTGTTTGTTTTTAAGTCAACCAAAATGACAAAATCATGAATTAAAAAGTAAATACATAAACCGCAAGACATTTTTCTTTTCTAACAAAAACATGTTAGCATTGCTTACATCTAGTCACATCCATCAAAAGCAGATTAGCCACAAATAATCACAAATTCATTAAAAAAAAAAAACAAAGAAAATCTGAGGGGACAAAAGGGAGAGAAAAACTCACATTAGGTTGCTTCCGGCAAAACAATATGAGCAGAGAGAAAGAGATTGGAAATCTATTAAAAGAAATCATGATGGATCTTTAGCAAAGTTTACATAGTGATCATTAACAAATAATTATAGTAGCATCCATTGGAAAAGAGAGAGAGAGAGAGAGAGAGAGAGAGAAACTCACCTTAAGTTGCTACCAGCGAAATTGTCAATGAATGGTGAGATGGGAGCATGATATCAAAAATCTATTTACTATAAAATCAAAATGAAGACTTTAGGATGACAATTGAAACGTACAAGATGAGGAAGGAGAGAGAGAGAGGAGAGAGTTTTTTTTTTAGAGGAGGATAAACGTTAGCAATGAATAAGAAATTTTTTTTTTTTTTTCCTAATGTGCTACCTCCAAAACGACGTCGTTTTGGGAGGCTGTACAGGCTATACATTTATATTAATTTTTTTATTTTTTTGGGTAACCAACATGTATATTAATTTAAACCGAAAAACAAATGGAAGGCTCTTTTTTTTTCTTTTTTTTTTCATCCATAGGTGACGATTTTTTTGTTTCCTATATCAAATTGTATCATTTTGAAACCGGTCAATCTAATAAAATTATTATGGCAAACAAATTACCATGTTTTGAGGTAAGAAACTTAATGAGGCAACCAACAATCATAGAAAGTGGAGTATTTTTAGGAGTAATTTAAGATGGCAAATATCAGTATTAAATATTTTAAATTTCATTAATTGAATGTTGCATTTTTTTCCAGATAAGATTTGAAATGTTTGGTGTAGTAACCTAAGAATAAGAGGTTTTTTAGGAGTCATTTAATGGGACATTTATTTATCAAATAATTATCTAAAGGAATTAATAGTGCACATATAATTATTGACAAATGACACACAAATTCAAATATCCTAATTTAAACACAAAATACCGGAAATAGTTTTGGAGGCTATTTTTGTTTTCTTTCATTAGTGATTAAAGTTTAAACCCATGTAGTGTGAAATGCATATTAGACATTTTTTGTAGTTTTTTTTTTAATTTTCGTTTAATGATTCATTTAAGGGGCATAGTTAGTAAAAAATTAATGGAGAATTTGAATAGTCTGTAGTGGGTAGTTAAGGACATATTTATTGTTTACATTATTGTTTACACATGACATACAGGTGGTCCAAGAAAGTTATATGTACAAACCATATTCCGCCATGTAGTGTTGTTTATCCAAATCATTCTAAATAAATGTAAGAGTTTAGACACGTGTCAAGTAGAAGGCATTACCATATATGCCACATAGTAAAAATATGGCAATATCTTCTACTTAATATAGATATAGATGAGAGAAGTAATTCTTAATTGACTCCATAGCTTATGGATCACTAAATAATTGAGAATAAATCCAAAAATCATTTTCATGTGAATCAAGAGAAAACATGTACATAAACAAGAAAAATATATTATGCCTTAACTGGCACTCATTATAATGAAAGTGACGTACACTGCATACATCCAAGCAATAATCCAGAAAATAAGAATCCTAGTTAGCTTGCGCTTATAATAACCGGTGTACGCTACACTTGGAAAGCATACGCCGCTTCCGGCAGGATTACCACATCATTGGGAAAACATGATTTGAAAGTTCAATTTGATTGAATTTGAGGCAGGATGTGTGAAATTGATAGTAACAAGCTAAAATAAACAGAATTTGAATGCTTAAACAATGAATCAAGTGTTTTAATAATAAGAAAAACTAAAACAAGAACATGCGAATTGAACTTAAATAAAAACATGTAACATAACTCAAGAAGTACAATTCAAGAAAGCAAATATGAGTCATTGAGAAGATCTATACCTTGATCTTTAGAGCATATAGCAAGCTAGTAGTTAAATAACCAGTCCTTCAATTTGATTCTGTAAATGATACTTGTGTTGAAGATCAAAAGGATTGATGAACTAAGGTTGATAATTGGAGACTCGTGAGAAAGAGGCTAGCCTTCTAGTATAAAAAACTAGAGAATAGTTGCTTTCTCAAAAGCTCTTATTCACCACCTTTTTCTTTCTAAATGCCTAAGGCTTCACCACTTCTAACTCTACGTTTACCTAATGTCTAAAAGCGATTATATTCTTTGTCATTGGGATCGGGGACTCTAGGTGTTGTCCAATACAAATTGGGTATCAACATTTGTTATGCGACAGTCGGAAGCCCTTGAGGCTTCTCTTTCACTTTTTTTTTGTTTAGTTTCACTTGAGCTTACATTGGAATTAACATGTTTTCCTTTTTATGTTGACTTGAAGCACCAGATCTTGAGAGATTGGAGCTCTTTGATTTGTCATGAGAGAGAGAGAGAGAGAGAGTGAGAGAGAGAGAGAGAGGTTGGGGGAAATTAATAAGAAAATGAAATATTAAGCTAGAATACCTAAATACAAGGGGCAAGTTACTGTTCAAAAACTACTATTTGTCTAAATTCTATTGAGCTTGATGTAGGAGCAATTTAGAGGAGTTTAGCTATATTCTAAGGAAAAAAAAAAGGGTTTGTTGAGCCTGATGAGAATGCTTTTAGTCGTGTGAGAGGGGTTTTTGTCGCTATGCCACGTGTTGCACCAAGGTTGGTCGGAATGTTGGCTGAGCTTTGAGAAGGAAGAGAGTCGAACCCAAAATTCAACCGAGGGCTGAAATGTCGGCTTGGGGCAGCTTCCTTGAAAGGCTTTGACTTGAGTCTGTCATGCCCATATCAGCATGAATAGTGGCACTATAGCCCAACGAATAACATATGTTAGTTGAAGCCTAAAGTAAGTGTCAAGTGGGGCTTTCCATATTTTGTAAAGAACTTGAAATATAGATAATAGCTTGATATGGATATAATATAACTAAGATTTATCAAAGAGATATTAAATCATTAATAGTTTCGTCAATAACTGACATCTGCCAGAACATGAGGGTGCATTTGTTAGTTAAAGTCTTTAGGATCAAATGAGGGTTTTCCGCATTTTGTAAAGGACTTGAACTAAAGATAATAATTTGATATAATTGTAATATAACAAGATTTAACAGAAGGATAATACTTCCCTTAAGAGGTGATGTCTACTGGATTGCAGAACTGAGTCTGCCAAACTTGAGTCAAGAGGAATATTAGCATGAACAGTAGCAAAATGGCCCAACAAGAGAGTTTTGTTAATAAGAGCCGAAAGTAACAATGGAACAAGGTTTCCATTATTTCATAAATAACATAGGCTTAAAATATAATAACTTTAACTGAAACAAGTATGAAGTCATCCACTCTTTGCTCTTTCACTACATCTATTGTAACATAAAGATCATTAATAATAAACTTATCAAGACTAAAAAGAGTTTGAATAAGTGGGAGAGAGTTAGTCCCATAAAGCATGCATAAGGGTAAGAGAGAGAAGTGTTTGGGCCTCTTATAGAGTTAATTTGGTGACTAGGAGATGCTACAGCCTTAGTATGACATTCTAGGATTAGGACCTAGACATTTGTTGCAAGGCCTTTTTATAAGAAAAGAGCCTAGACATCTGCTGCAAGGCATTTTTAGGGAGTTAAGCTCAAGTCTTAGTATTTTCGAGTTGGGCTGGTGTTTAAAGTTAAGGATTTGAGTTTTAAGATTGAAGATGACCTTAGAACTCTTCTTTGGGATTTCTACTATAGAGTGCTCTAGAGATGAACAGTTTAGCTCTTTGTTGTGCTAATTGTTGTTGTAACCCGGATACCTGCCAAAAAGCACTTTTGGGGATATAAGCTCAAATCATGGTATTTCGGGCTTGAGTTAGTGTTTAGGGTTAGAGATCAGAGTCTTAAGGTTGAGGATGACCTTAGAGCTCTTTGTTTGAGATATCTACTAGAGAGTGCTCTAGAGATGAACAACTTAACTTTGTGAAGAGAGTTAATACTCCTGTTGTGCTTGATGCTCTTGTTGTTCTTGTCATGTTGTTATCATGAAGATTAAGGACTTAATGATGCCTTTTATTAAGGTCATTGAGGTTGCTTAAGTTGGTGGGAAATCAGATCTTTGATTTCCCATAATTATGAGATTTCAAATATCAAAGGAAAGTAATATAACTGTGGCAAATTTCGGGGCAAGACCTCTATTCTCACCTTGAAATGATTGGTAAAGGGCATTAAATGCTAGATGTCTTGGTTCAAGTGAAGGGTTGTGTCATGCATGCTCTATTGGCTTTGGTTTCCATAAGCTAGCTACCATGCCTCCCAACAGACTCAGTGCCAGCTGGTGAGTGGATACCAAGGCCTTTGGGACTCCCTCCTCTCCTCCAAACCACGCTCCTATAGTCTAAACAAGAAAGGAGGCATAGTTCCATCATAGGTTTAGGCCATGATGGCTACTCCCTTGGTTCTATTAGAACCAAATCTGATGTAGTTGGTGACTTCAAGTCTCATTTCAGATTTCCATTCATATCTCTCATGTCTGATGGATAATAGAGCTTTTGTTCAGAGGTCTGCTGTGACTATTGTGACAGCAACTATACTTTTCAGTTACAACTTGGAGCTACGAAGTTGCTGAGTTAAGTTTGTAAAGACTTGATTACTCTAATGGAGGAGAGATACACATTACCTCTTTGCTGAAATAGAAGAAATGAGACTTTGTGGGCTAACCTGCTGGTTCATGAAGCTGTTGCCTAGAAGTTTGCCTTGAACACTATACCAAGATCCATAATTTCGGGTGAAATAGGGAGCTATGGTGTAGCTGGTGGTGTAGAGTGGCTTGAATGGACTTGAGGAAGAAGAGGGCTGACCATTTCTGATTTAATAGGGGTAGAAATGCACTGTTCCTTAGTTGATATAATAAAAAAAAGGGTTGTTGTGGGTCCCACTAGCAGTAGACTTCTAGCCCATCAATTGACAACTGCATTTTCTGACTTTATGGGGCCCACGGACGGGCTGTTCACAGCTATTAGAGCTGTCTTGAGGCTGTATGCCTTTCTTCCTTGGGCTTAGGTCACTTATTTGGCTAATATAAGGGCTTTTTAGGCCCAAAGTGACATGTAAAATAGATTTAAACACATATGGGTTGAACCTTCACTTGGGCTTTGTTGGACTTATTTAAGGCTGAAATATTCAGTGATGGGCTCAAATGACCCATTTAATACCAGACCTTGGGACCCACGTGGATTGGGCTTGTTGGGCTTGGCCGAAATTGTTCCAATTAGGCCCAATTAATTGATAGGGGCCCAATTCATATTAGGATCCAAAAAATAGGCATGTACAGACTGTAAATGAGCCAAGTTGTTTATGAAAGGGTTAGGCTTGGTTCACAACATAGCTTATTTATGTTCGCTTATTTAGCAATCAAACGAACTTTAAACTCAAGATTAGACTCGATTAGTAAACAAGCCAAGTTAAAATATAATAATGTGTTTGTGAACATGAAACTTGATTTAAATATATATATAATAATAATATTATATGTTTAAAGGTATATATATATATATATGTATGTATAAGTTGATATTGGATTATGTAACTTTATAAATAAGTCTTTGAGATATCAAATAAATAATTGCAATTTATTGATAATATAAAGTCTATTTTGTAATAAAACTTATTTAGGGTACAAAGTTTGTAAATTTAAGGAATAGTTATTACAACCATTTTGATAAAGAATATCTATATCTCATTTTAAAGATATGTGATGAAAACGTAACCAAACAAATGAATAAAAATAATTAGAGTGCAGCAAAGAATATGATTTTGGGTGGGCTCTTTTAGGACCTTTATTTCCATCAGTGTAGCAACTGGAATATAAATAGTCTTCGATTGAATACCCAAAATCAAAACCCTAAAGAAAACATGGGAGTGGAGAAGGAAGTTTTGAGACCCGGAACCGGTCCGAAGCCAGTACCCGGTCAGAACGTCACCGTCCACTGCACTGGCTACGGTTAGTCTCTCTCTCTCTCTCTCTCTCTTTCTCTCTATGCTAATAATTTGTAAAATAGAAATGCTGATTTTGTGCTTTTGCTGTTCAGGGAAAAATCGTGATCTCTCTCAAAAGTTTTGGAGGTGAGGATTTTGTGCTTTTGCTTTGTTTATAATTAGAATTAGGAGTATTTATTTATGTTTCATATTTTGTCACGTTTAGCACAAAGGATCCTGGACAGAAGCCATTCTCCTTCAAAATTGGGCAAGGTTCTGTTATTAAAGGTAATGATTACTCTACTCTTGATACTGTTTTTGCATCTGTTGATAGATTATCATTTTGGGAGTGTAATAATAATAATCTCTAGGATGGGATGAAGGCGTGCTGGGAATGCAATTGGGAGAAGTTGCTCGCCTCCAGGTTTGTCTGCTACTTTTACTATTTCTTTGCACATCAAAATGGAATCTGAAAGTATTTTGACTCTCATCTATGGGACACATTTGTTGTAATTTGAGGTCCTGGATTAAACCTTCTTTTCATCTAAAAATTAGTATGTTCTGCGTATTTGTTGGATTATCCATGCTGTTCTTGATCATTTATTAACTAATGCCCTAGGCTTTGTTTGATAAACTCTAGAACTGGTTTAGTTTTTATATAAATTGCACCAAAACTAAAACCAGAGCAATTTGGAATTGGTTTATTTGATATCCAAATTGTCTTTACTGAAATTATTGTTTTGGTTAATATGCAATTTCCCAAAGTTCTGGTTGAAACTTTTTTTAGTTTATTCAGTTTGTTTAGAGTATATATTGCACTTAACATTTAACACACAAACACACACACATATATACATGTTGATTTTTTTTTTTTTTTTTTAAAGTAATATTATGAAGAGCCAAAACAGACATAAGTTGGTAATTATAAAACCAAGAAAAAGGGATAAATGCCATCCGGATATTATATGCCAAACACCACCCGAAGTTTGAATTTCTCTCATTACTGACTAGTCACCATATCCTAAATTTGTCACTAATTACCTTATAAGCTTTTGATCTGCCACTTCAAGATAATTGCTTTAAGGTATTTGAGTCCCTTGTATATCATTTTTCTTTTCATTTGGCATGCATTTTTTGTGTCATAATTTGAAATATTCCTCATCTAACCTTGTGTGCTTGTTTAATATATTTTCAGTGCTCTCCCGATTATGCTTATGGTTCTGGTGGGTTTTCTGCTTGGGGTATACAACCTAACTCTGTCCTAGTTTTTGAGATTGAAGTCCTGAGTGTGGAGTGACAACTCTCTAGGCAGTTGGTAGCTGTCAGTAAAGCCATATCGTTATCCAGAATAATTTGCTTTGCAATGAATATATGAATATTATGTCATATGAATGTTATCTTCCAACTATGATACATTATGGAAGAAACTTATGAGAAAACTCAATTACTATATGTTCAGTGAATTTCAGCTACACCAATTGCTGTTTTGAATTAATTGCTCAATCAGCCTGGGCATTTTCTGAGATGTTCTAGTAGCTAGTGTAGTCAAAGGTGAGAGGTGAAGGCACCAAGTTCTTGCATTGCCTGTGGTATGGCACCTAATGGCACTCACTTGGGTGAAGCGAGGTGCCAATTCTACATATAATTATTGTCCATATAATTAAGTCAAATCATATGTATCTAATATTTAGGTATGGTTTGATTTTCAGACTGGTAGGAGGCTTTATTAATTAATCTATCAATAGACGTTACATCAAGCTTATATAAAAATAAATTCTAAGATAGAACAATTATCTAAGCTAAAAGATTGTAAGATTGTATTTGTATATTATTATTTTAAATCAATTTCTAAATTTATTAGGAAAGAAAGAGGTGAGAAAAGAAAGGAAGAGATTGTGGCTGCCACTAACATGATTCAAATTACAGACCCCCCACCCCCTTTTGTTGAGTTTCATTGAAGATCACTCAAGTATCCCACAGTTTGTTTAAGACACTTGGACGCTCACCTAAATTCGGAAGGTGAGTGTCTCACTGAAGAAGTCTTGCTTCAGGAATTTAGAGGCGCCTTATTGGCATCTTACCTTAAGCACCTAGCGAGCCTCCAGCTTACCTCTAACCACACTGCTAGTAGCATAGATATTTGTGCTTCAATGTTGGTACAATGGATTCTTGGATGCTCAAGGCTTTAGAGGCACACCTTACATGGGTTGAATCACATTATGGGTTGGTTGTGATTCATTGTTGGTATCATGGATTACTAGATATAGGAGTATGATTTACAAGTGTAGGATTTGAATTTTAGTGGTTGAATCCTCTTTTCTTTTCTTTTTAATTTCTCTCTTTCTGCTGAAGTAAGTTTACATAAGGGGACGAAGCTCAAGAATCGAATGCCTCTCCATAGGGAGAGTCAGGAATAGAGGCTCATGATAAGTGATTTTCAATAATTCGATGGTCAAATTGGTGGGACTATCAATTAATGTTTTGTTTGTTTGTTTGTTTGTAAGGAATAAGTATGTTTTTTGAACCAAAGATGAGTTCTTTGGTTACAATTAGATGCCCAGCGTGCTGGGCTAGTTCAGTAGCATGTCCAAAATTTATGGGAAGCCTTCTAAAAAGAAGAAGAGAGATACATCTTGATATCATCTATTATAGCATCAATAGACTAATGGGGAGAATGAGGGGGAACCTAGATAATGGATCACATTTTTCTATTGTGCGGAATAGGATCCCTTCCATTTCAAAATCTCTCAATTTGTCTATTTCATTAATATATCTTAAAATGGCGATGCGGTCTGTTCGGTTTGGTTGTTTCAGCTGTATATTACTTCATATCCACAAGTTACAACTGCAGTAAAGAGAAAAAAAGGAGAAAAATTCTTCTGTAGAAATATTGAATCCATTAATAGCATAGAACAACGGTTTAATCCACCCATTAATTGTTGTTAATACCAGAAAAAGCTAATAGGCCACAGGAGTTCGACCATATAGTTTGAACAATTGGGTAATCAATAAAATTGTGTTCCAGTTTCAACTTCATTTTTGCACAACCAACAACTCATATCTTCAATTAGAAATTTGGTGTTTAACACTGATAGAGTAGGGAGCACCTTCCATGCTATTTTCCACACAAGAAGTTTACTTGCTCAAGAATTTTACCTTTACTTCTCCACAGTTCCTTCCAACAAGAGTTTGACAAAGGACTAGTTGAAGAGACTTTTGGTTAGCCTAGCTGGATGGAAACTTACTATTCGAGTTAGGACTTAGGAGTCTACCTTACTCTATCCAGATGTTTTTTTGTATTTTTATTTGACTCTATCTAAATGTTAAGTTTGTGGGAAGTGGATTCTCAAGTAGAGATAGCAATAAATCAGCTTTCGTGAGTTTTTATTTATTCATTTTATTTGATTAAACCCTAAGGGTATGTTTGGAATGTTGGGAGATGGAAGGGAGAGGAGATTAGAGGAGAGGGGATGGTGGTTGGAATATACTAAAATTTAGTGCATTTCGGTCAACTTCCATTATCCTCTTCTCTCATTCCCCTCCATCAAAGATTGTGTAAATACAAATTACACTGCCAAATTACATGCATCATAGTGGGACCCATGGATTTTAGATTTAAATCCAGAAAAACTGTTTCCAAAACATTCAAGCAAACATGTCTCCCATGATTTTAATTAAATACAAGCATTTCTTATCCCGGTCTTTCCCACCAAAAGTCCCTTATGATTCCATCCATTTCAAAGTAGACAAATTTGGGAAAATTCAAAAGTAAAGTGGAGAATGCCTGATTAAAAAAAAAGAAATGCTTGATTAGTTTGGGATAACACCTCTTCTTTTCATACTCTAACTCTGGTTAAAAAAAAAAAAAAAAAGTTCATAACCAATGCACTCCACCAATAGAGCCTTATTCACCACTTCCCTATAGGTGGTCAACTCAAATGGCAACACTCCTTGCTAAAACATGTTGAAATTAAGCAATAACATGGTCATGAAATCTACATCCTTCCCAATACTTTATTGTAAGTGGAAATGATTGAAGGAGTTTGAAGCATGTCTCCCTGGGCATAGATGGTTTTGTGTAATAAATGAGTTGGAGTTTGATGGGAACCAAGGTGGGTTTAGTCTTAAAGATCCTTTGCAACTTCCAAATGAGCCAATTACAAGATTAAGAGCCAAGAAGATTCAGGAAGCAATGCAAGGATTGGTGCAATCTACTTGGGATGAAGCTAGCAAGAGCCCAACACTGAAAGTGGGTTTGAAAGAAGGAGAACCAATTTTGATCCACTTGATACAAGCTGTGGAAGACATGACTTAGGTTCATTGTTTGGGCCTATTGTTATTGAAGGGTTTCATACAATTAAATGATTTATTTTATTAGTTTATAATAAGTGGGCTTGAGGATGCTTCCCCTACATATGTCTTATTTCTTATGAACTAGGGTTTTGGGAAGGCCTTCTATTATGGCCAATGGCATATTTGGAAACTTACTTTTTAGGAACTAGGGTTTCAAGAAGTTATTGTAGCCGAGTTACTGTAGCGCCGCACTATTCATGTGGGGGTATTTTTGGGAAAAAAGGGTTTTATTTTTGTTAGGGTTTTAATTAGGTTTTGGTTTAAATACTCCTTGTAGCCTCATTTGAAGGGAGATAATATTGAATTTTCATTGTGAGTTGAGTTTACTCCTCTTGTTCTTGATTGAACTTTTGAACTTATCAAAGGTAAATCACAACTTTTGTGGCGTTCTTTCTTGTAATCTAGGTTCTTGAAATGAGTTCTCAACGGGTTTAGATTCTCCATCCATTGACTTGATTTTGGCTTTCTTGGGTGAGTTTTCAAACTTATTATGGGTTCAAGGGATTCCATTCCTGCGGATTCATATCAGAGTCCATCTTCTTGAAGTTATGCGAAAGAGGCACCATTAGAAAGCTTATGAAATTATCTTTTCAATAGTATTGAGTTTGCTTAAATTAGAGTTCCAAATCAAATGTTATGACCCTAATAAGTAATAACCAAGAAAATAAGAAATGACATCAAGACAAAGATACTTTAAAGAAGTACACTTCTTTATCTTTGCATAGAATCTACTCAATCATTTTCAAAAATTGATTATCCTAAACTTGAATGTCATATTTGGTGTGCCTGAATCATTTGTGAACATTGCTAATAAAATTGATTATCTTAAACTTGACTCTTCCTTGGGTTCAGCCTTTTGGATTAATCTTGAAAGAATTTATGCACTAATTATAATCAGGAAGGGAGAGAGGAGGTTTGCTTGATGGAGTCCAGTTTAAAGGAACTATGCATAGAGGCTAGAGCCATTGATAGGAATTAAGGATATAGAAATTTGAGGTTGATATTCATTCTTGAACCAGCTTTACATTATATCCACATATATCACCGAAGCCAAAACTTTTGAGCACTCCTATACGAAAAGCATATGTAATAAAGTCGGTGGTAGGTGACGCAAATAACGTGCTAGATCCCATGAAAGACTCATCTCTCCCTCCAAAGTGGAAAATTGATGTTGTGTTAATTGATATTACAAAGATTTTGAAAAACAAGATTGTAGGAGATTTTTCTTTTAACTTTATCATATACACAAGATTTTTACATTATAAAATACCCACATAATCTCCACAAGGTTTTAATTGGTTATATTATTGGGGGCATTTTCGTAAAATTCCTTGCAAGATATTTTATAAACCCCCACCCTCTCACGTGGGAATAGGATTCTCTTCATTTCAAAATCCTTTCATTTGGTCCATTTCATGGTTAGATTTTATTTCTTATATCTAACGGTATATACACTGCCACATCATTTAAAATTTTAATGATGTGTCAGTCTGTACATTGTTAAATCTGTAGTTTTTAATCTGAATCATGAAATGGATCAAATGGAAGGAATTTGAAATGGATTATTTCCCCCTCCACACAATTCTTTTCTTCTTCCTCTCTAATCCACTCCGCTCCCTCGCTCTTTCTCTACCCATCTCTCTCCTCTCCCTCACCCAAGCACCATCCCCACTAATTAAAGAGCACCACCTCCAGTCATCACCTACCTCCTTCCAGCCACCGTTTTCCAACCAGCTCATCGGAAACATCTTTAAAGCTTTTAGATTCTTACACAATCGTTTTGAAGGTAAAAACTGAACTTTCCTCTCAAATTTCTTTTATGAGATCCTTTGGGTTTTGTTATAATATGATTATTATGGTAGATACTTGAAAGATTTAGTGTCACCATGAAAGATTGGGAAGGTTAGAAGGATTTGGTAGCAAAGGTTTTGTGAAATTCGAATTTTCCATATCATTTGGGTATTTTGAAATCTGGTTATGAAGGGTTGTGGCTGAATCTTTGTATGGTTTTATTTTGTGGAAATTAACAACTATTAAGGTTGGAGTTTTTGCTTTGGTTGGGTTACTAGTCGAATATTTTGATGATAATCTAAAGATATTTTACTATGTATTTGTTTGAGTGATTGATTGAGCTGTCTTTGATTGCTGGTTGTATAATACGAGGTGTATAACACCACTTGAAATGAATTTTACAGCAAATCGACTACTATTGTTACACCATAAAATATATATATATATATATATATATATATATATATATATATATATATATATATATAAATATTTTTATATATATATTACATATATAATTTGGCCACCATGATGTGTTAATTTGGCAGCCATAATTATGTGTGTTTTATATACAGAGTGACATGTAAAAAACATGTGTTATTATATTGAAGCACTAAAACCATTTATCACACTTCTACTTTTCAAAGGATAGTGAGGTAGTTATTGGCTTGAATTATGAAAGAACTATAGTCACTCACCACACTTCCATATTATATGGGTTAGTGGGGTAGTTATTAGCTTGCTATTTTTATGGGATTTGAAGAGAAGATCAAGGCTTAATCAAGGCTTGGAATATAACTGTTGGAGTTAGCTTATAAATAGTGGACCCAAATGCATTTCAAAAAGACACATACACCCCCCCCAAACAAACCCAAATAGCGCTTGTTAGATTAGTTACTTAGAGAGCTTTCAATTGTAGCTTCTAGTGTTTGCTTTACATGCTTATAAGTACTTTCAATTAATGTATTAAGAATGCCTCGTTTATGTTAGTGTTACCTTATTTGATACTTTAGTTACCTCGATTGCAATATGTTTTACTTTAATTTATGTGAGGTTACCTCGATTAGCATTAGTTACTCTAGACTTAGCTTAGTTAGTTTAATTAATTAGTTACCTTAGCTTACTTAAATAAGCTTAATTAGTTAGTTTAATTAATTAATTAGTTGTCTTAGCCTACTTAAATTAGCTTAATTAGTTAGTTTAATTAATTAATTAGTTGCTTTAGACTACTTAGAATTAGTTTAATTAATTAGATAACACCTTAAACTTAGTCAATTAGCTTAGTTTGCTTAATTAGTTGTTTCTCTCTTATTTACTTGCATTAGCTTAATTAGATAATCTTGTTTATTGCTATTTTCATTCTCTTTCTTTACTTGCATTTTATTTTTAAGTCCTTTGGGCAAAGACAATTACCGAGTTTACAAACCTTTTAGATCGAAGTCAGATTGTGGTTCTAAGCTTGCTTTAAGGCATTAGATTCTCATCTAGCATAGTTATTTGTTTCCTTCAAACAAATTGGCAACGATTCCTTGGAAATTCTAGTTTGGCAACAAGCAACTATAAAAACTATAATCAGTTTCAGTCAAGGGATAGATTTGAGTCAGCCACATTGCGGGATTTTTAATAAATTGTGTAAAACTCTTTTTGAGCTGAATTTTCTGTGGTACGTTGTACACATATAGAAGTACGTCCCTATAAATTTTCAAGCTGATCCGCCAACTCTAAGTGGGCCAAATGAATTTTACAACGGGGCTGACCTGCTTTTATCTTAATATGAAAATAGATATTTTTGCGAAATTTGTCCCAAGCTTTTATTTATTGGATTGAGTTGAAATTTCATATGAGTATTCTTTAATATGTGTATCACTTGCTGGAGTTTTATTGTGGCTTGGGTCTATTTTTTAGTACCCAAAAAAAGGACAAATGCTTGCTAACTTTGTTTGGATTTTGCTTGTTTCCATGGGTGATGCGTCTTGATTTATTCTGATTAATGTACATTGCTTGAAATGGGGCATTAATATATTTTGGTAACCTTACGGTGTTCAAGATTAGTTGTGTGCTATTTGTTTACCAACATGAATGGATCCTTTTCTTGGTATAGTTAAGTTAGGCTTTAGGGCCTTCGGTTTAAATATTAGGGGATCTTATTGATTGTGGAGAAAAGTGAACTGGTCTACTTTGTGATGGGTGAGATTACTTATAGGCTTGATGTTATGTTTCTAGGTTCCTGTTGGTTTTATATATTTTAAATATGTAAAACTCATCATATGGTATAAGTAAAACATGCATCACATACATAGCAGCGGAAAGTTAGATGGATCTATTCATACACGGCATGTTACACATGAAACTAGTAAATCTGAAAAACTTCAGTCATAGGAAACATACATCTGTAAATTTCCAAATTTTATACATTGATGCCTTCCTTTGATTCTTGAAGAAAACTTGAATCTTCCTTATTCCCTTGAATGTCTTCACTCCAATGACTATCTTGATGGTCAAGAGTGTGGGCTCTTACTTGTAGAGAATACAATATAAGATTTTCAACAACCTAGAGAGAAAACTGTTTTTCTCTCTTTCTATTGTGTTGTTTATCTCTCTGTATCTCACGTATGTCTAACGTATTAAGTTATGACCAACCCCTAGTGGTTTTTCTTATATAGCTTGGAGTGGCACCTACAGGAAAATAAAACCCTAACTCTAATGGGCCTAGGACTTCTTGTTATCTCATAACTAGCCCATAGGTTAACTTAATTTAATTACATTTAAACCCCTCTATTAAATCATGCATAGTGACATAAAGTTATTAAATAAAAATTGTCACTTTAATGTCACTACATCTTATTCCTTGAGTCCCTAATTTAATCTTTTGATTATTCTTATATTCATATGGAATCTAGTTCCTTAGAATATAAATTTTAGTAACTCTTTACAAAAATAATTGGCCAATATTATGAATAATCAATTCCCATTAAATCTATCTCAAGGAGATGTTTATATCTCTAAAAAGAGATTATAGATTCCTTCTTGAGTAATAGTGTTCCCACAATGTTACATGTGATCACCCAATGTATTGGGATTTATTTGACCTTATAAGATCGCACCCTTTAATACATCAAAGTAATCTACATATTACATTTGAGTTCACCATTCTCTCAAGATTCAGAGTTAATGTCTTAAACAGTTTGTGAGTTAATTAATTCATTCGACAATAGTTAGTAGAATAATTACTCACAGTGGTCCTATTCAATGTATTCATAATGCATGAACATATCAATTAGAAGTCTCCACTTCCATGATTAAGACAAATCATCTGAATTGATATGTTATAGTCTTACCAGATAAAAAGCCTAATTTCACCATTGACTATGAATATAGGTTTATGACTTTACAAGGACTTGTGATTTAGATCTTCTGCATGTAAATCATATTTGCATACCTTTAATCACATTCAATGCATCTCATGGACTTTACATAATGTCATATTATTCGCACATTTATTTTCATTAAATAAAACTATTTTATTAATAATTAAAATGTCAAACTAAATTGTTTTAGGACATAAATCCCAACAATCTCCCACTTTTCCTTAAAATGAATTTGGCACACATCTGACTCCCATACCCTCTAAATGTAACTCAAAAGTCCTTTGAGGCAAAGTCTTGGTAAGGCATCTGCCAGGTTCTCCGTCGAAGTTATCTTTGCTACTATGACATCTCCACGCGCCACTATCTCTCTAATGAGGTGATACTTGCGCTCTATGTGCTTTCCTCTCTTATGGTTTCTTGGTTCCTTGGATTGTGCAACCGTTCCACTGTTGTCGTAAAACAACGTAATGGGAACTTGCTCAATTCTCATACACCAAGATCAGATAGGAACTTTCATAGCCAAATAGCCTCTTTTGCTGCTTCATAAGCTGCAACATACTCGGCTTCCATGGTGGAGTCAGCAATGTAAGATTGCTTAATACTCCTCTAACTAATGGCTCCACCTCCCAAGGTGAACACATAACTTGATGTGGATTTTCTAGAATCACGGTCTGATTGAAAATCAGAATTTGTATAACCAATAGCTGTCAAATCCTCACTTTGGTAGACAAGCATATAATCCCTCGTTCTCCTAAGATACTTGAGTATATGCTTTATTGCTACCCAATGAAGTGGACTTGGATTTGATTGATATCTGCTGACCATGCCAACAGCATAACATATATCTGGCCTAGTACATAGCATAACATACATGAGACTTCCCACTGCCGAAGCATAAGGGACAATTCTTATATCCTCTTCCTCTTAAGGAGTCTTTGGACAATGGTCTTTAGACAAAGGAACTCCATGTCTTGTAGGAAGTAATCCTTTCTTAGAGTCTTGCATGCTAAACTTGGACATAATCTTATCCACATATGCAGTTTGGGATAAGCCTAACATCCTATTCTTGCGATCTAGCCAAAGCTTGATCCCAAGGATGTAATTGGCTTTTCCTAAGTCCTTCATATCAAACTGGTTTGACAACCATATCCTTATTGATGACAATACACCTACATCATTCCCAATGAGTAGGATGTCATCAACATATAACACTAAGAATGTCACCACTTTATCTTGACATATTTTATACACACATGGTTCATCAGGGTTTTGATCAAAGCCAAATGATTTGATTGCTTGATCAAATCTGATGTTCCATGATCTAGATGCTTACTTAAGTCCATAAATGGACCTTTGCAACTTGCACACCATGTGCTCCTGATTCTTTGCTATGAATCCATCTAGTTGCATCATATAGATGTTTTCATCAAGATTGTCATTAAGGAAGGCAGTCTTGACATCCATTTGCCATATCTCATAGTCAAGATGTGCAGTAATGGATAAGAGAATTCTGATTGACTTAAGCATGGCCACTAGCGAAAAGGTCTCCTCATAACCGATCCCTTCTTTCTGAGTAAATACTTTAGCCACTAGTCTTGCTTTGAAGATCTCCACCTTCCCATCTATCCCTCTCTTTCTCTTGTAGATCCATTTGCACCCAATAGGTTTTATGCCACTAGGTGCAACTACAAGTTCCCAGACTTTGTTAGAATACATAGATCCCAATTTTGAATCCATGGCCTTGAGCCAGTGATTTGCATCTATATCATTAATTGCCTCTTCCTTAGGATCAGATTCAGTTATTTCTAGGATAGCTTCATAAGCTTCTCCCAAAAATGTGAATCTACCAGGCGGCCTGATGATCCTCCCACTACGATGTGACACTGGTGTATTATTTATCTCATTAATGGTATCGTGTGGTGTATCTAATACAACCACATCATCCCTAATTGTGCTAGAAGGTTGGTCTACAATATCTGACATCTGTTCTAGAATAATTCTACTTCTAGGTTTGAAATTTTCTACATAGTCTTCTTCAAGATACCTTGCATTTGTGCTAACAAACACCTTATCCTTTTGACTATAGAAAAATCCTCCCCTAGTACCTTTTGGATACCCAACAAATAAACACACTTCTGTCTTGGCTTCCAACTTATCAAACTTCCCTTTCAACACGTGTTCGACATCCCCAAATGTGGAGGTATCTCATACTGGGTTTTCTCCCATTCCACAATTCAGTAAGTGTCTTGGGAACATATTTTGATGGTACCAAATTTAGAAGATATGATGTTGTTTCTAGGGCATATCCCCAAAAGGAAATTGGTAAAGTAGAATAACTCAACATGGACCTTACCATTTCTAAAAGAGTCCTATTTCTCCTTCCAGTTACACCATTTTGCTGGGGTGTCCCTAGTGCAGTTAATTGGGATACAATCCCATTAGCTGTTAAGTGATCTTTGAAGTCCCCAAGGAAGTATTCACCACCTCGATCTGATCGAAGGGTCTTTATGCATTGACCTAATTGCTTTTCAAATTCCGCCTAAAACTCTTTGAACTTTTCAAGGGCTTCAGACTTCCTTCGCATAAGGTATACATAACCATATCTAGAGTAATCATCTGTAAAGGTGATGAAGTACTCATAACCTTCTCTAGCTTGGACATTCATGGGACCACATACATCATTATTTGTCAGCTCTAACACATCATTGGCTCTATAACCTTTTGCATTAAAAGGTCTCTTAGTCATTTTACCTTCCAAGCAGGATTCACAGACTAGAAGTGATTCTAAATCCAATGGTTCTAAAAGCCTATCTTTAATCAGTCTTTGGATCCTGTTTGGATTAATATGACCAAGATGTAAGTGCCATAGATATGTTTCATTAAAGGTAGAAAACTTTCTCTTTTTAGGTAACACATGTGAATTACTTTCTAAAACAGAGTTATTTAATTCATATGCATCAGGAGTCACAATATATAAACCATCAATAATTGTACCAGCACAGATAAACATTTTATCTTTCTTAATAACAATAATATCCTTTAAACTTGTAGAATAACCTTGTTGTCCCAAAATAGTTACAAAAATCAAATTTCTGTGAATAGCAAGCACATAAAGACAGTTTTCCAATATTAAAACTCTTGTATTAAAATGCAAAGTAAAATTTCCAATAGCTAAAACTTGAACTGTTGTGTCATCTCCAAGCCTTAGGTACATCTCTTCATCACTCAATTTTCTGTTCTCCTTGAATCTCTGCTGCAACATATTGCAAATATGGTTAGTGCCACCTGAACCCACACACCATGAATTGGTAGGATTCAACACTAAACATGATTCAAACAAAAGTGATTTAAGCATACCTTGCTTCTTACTGGCTAGAAACTTTGAATAGTTTCTCTTCCAATGCCCATCCTCACCACAGTGGAAACACTTTCCTTTAGGTTTGGAATTCCCAGCTTGAGTGCTTCCTTTTGCAACTCTTAAGGCAACTTGTTTGCTCTTTCGATTAGCTTTCTTCTTCTTCTTCCAACCACCATTGCCTTTTGATTGGGTTTAGAAGTAGAAGCTTGAGTCAAGTTGACAGTACCCTTGGTCTTAAGAATGCCTTCCGCTGCACATAACCCATTTATCAATTCAAACAATGAATTAACATTTTTATTCATTGTGTAATTCAACTAGAATTGACTAAATGAATCTGGCAGGGACTGGAGGATCATATCCACCTAAGAATCAGCATCGATCTCGGCACCCAAAATCTCCAATTCATTAAGATAAGAAATCATTCTAAGACAATGATCACGAATTGGAGTTCCTTCTGCCAATTGAGTATTCAACAATGTCCTCATTATATCCTGCCTAGCAGAACGACCTTGAATGCCAAACATCTCCTTTAGACTTAGCATGATGTCTGATGCAAGTGTTATATCTTTCATATGATGTTGTAAAACATTGGAGATAGAAGCCATAATATAGCACTTAGCCATATCATTAGATTTATGCCATCGATCATATTGATTGCGTTCATCTAATGGTGTATAAGAGTTTGTGAAATCTGGACAAGTTTGAGTGAGAACATACTTGTGCTCTTCAGTAGTAAGCACAATGTCCAAGTTTCTTTTCCAATCCACATAATTTGGTCCAGTCAATTTGTTTTGGTTTAGAATTGCAGTAAAAGGACTAAATGAAGACATTTTTTCTCTGAGAAAATAAATATAAATAATGTGAGTATAATTACAGACATTATAATTTTGCAAATAATCATATAGTATGGAACCCATAAACCATAATATAAAAATTGCAACGACAACCCAATCCTTTTAATCAGCATCCCTATAGCTTAAAAGTGAGGTAATATTTCTTAAGTGATTAGGTGAGAACTATTCTCAATAATTAATGCTATCTTGATAACTCTTATCAAACACAAATTAATTTACCGTTCTTCCCTTAGCCTCTAAGTAATAATGCCAAGAACTCCGGCAGGGAGGATAACATCAAGACTTAGTCAAGTGTGTACCATTGTTTAGATGATATGTAATTCATCAATCGAGTTGATGTAATTATATATCACCTATCCCAAGGATGTTCATTCTTGTAATACCATAAAATAAACACCCTCCAACAGAGAACAAGGCTCTAAGACCAAGATAAGATGTTTACCCCACCTTACTATGAACTAACAATGAAAGCCGTGAAATTCAACCATTGAATCTCTCTTCCACTTGATATTTTAAATAAATGGGTTTTCTTAAAATTTATTATTGTGATCTCATCACAATAGACCTTGCTAATATTTTATTTTAAAATTGTGAATCTTTAGTCTGCAAATATATATATTTAACGCAGCTCCACGCCACATCATATATATAATACCCCAGGGCAACCTTTTGTTTTCAAAGTTACTGAACAAGTCACTTAATATTAGTTGGACTTCAAGCAATTATCACGGCATACATTGCTTCATCACAATTTAAGAAACACTAGTCGCAAACCCGTGTGATGCATGAAAAAAGCCTTTGAAAATATGATCTAAAGAAATATATATATATATATATATATATATATATATATATATATTATTATAATGTTAGTATAGTGGCAATAACCTATATATTATAGATTAGTTTGTGGGCAAAATGTATAAAGAAAGTCAGTGCAATTCATCTTTGGTGATGCAAAGAAAGCTCGTGTGTAATTCATCAATAGTATAATACAACAACCAGTTGATAATAGAATAGTGTGAGAAGCCATTTTGAAATAAAGAAATTATCATAATTTAGTCTTAAATGATGCTATGAGAATAAAAAATATTTGATAGAAGGAATCCAAATTCATTAATCACTATACATGACACTACAATACATCAATATTGTCTCCAATGACAAAGAAGGCAAAAAGGTCACTTTCAATTGATATAAACAAATTTACAACTCTGTTGAACTTGTCTTACTTGTTTTATAAATAAAGCATAACAATCAACTCCTTCGATCAGAAAGAGCATCTCAATCTCCTTAGGTTTCTCCCGCATCACCAAATTTAATAAAGTGAAGCAAACTACTATATCAAAAATTCAATGTTGTATTACACACCCTGAGACAAACTTTGAACTTTAAAGCTAAATCTAAGACCAAAAGTCAAATCAAAGGGAAACATGGTGGAGAACTTCAAATTATCAATAAAAATTATTGTTTAAAATAATATTGAATAGATATAGCAGGAAAAAAAGGAAGAAAGAAAACCATATAATTCCTCATGTCATTGAGGAACTATTCCAGCAAAAGAAATATTCACATCTACACCATTAATAATCGGCAAACCACATGAACAATATTTATTTCTTTAGGAAAAAATACAAATACTAAAGTTACAAAAAAATAAAATAAAAAAGACTGAAATGAAAGCAATAGAAGAATCCCAATATGCAATCATCGTTTTTTCAGAAAAAATATGCGGACTCAACGTCGTACTTGGATGAGTTAAAATATTATATGCACCTGCCAAAATCATGTTTTCATACTTAAACATACATTAAAGCTTTGTTGTTTTGTTTATGAACCAATTGTCCCCATTTTAACTTCAAATAAATGCAAACAACTTCTTTTTGGTTGTATGAAACAAATATTTATGCCATGCATTATATTCACAAATGTAGAATAGAAGTTAGAAAGGACAAACCAAAATAAAAGAACGGATGAAGTGAAAGACAACAACAAACTTATAACTAAAGAATATTAGCCTTTGGAAGCCCTTTTTCATATGATAGAGGCCCAACCTTAGCATCTACAATCACTTGCTGAACTGAACTTGATATCAACTACCATCAGTTAGAAAAATTGTAAGAGAAAACTCAACAACAAAGCTTCAATAGGATAAAAAAAAATGCAGATAGATGTCAATGAATAGTGTCATACGGAAAACAAAAAAGGTTAGCAAGATTAATGAAATATGTCAATAAAAAAGGAGGTAAAATAAGAGGAAAACATAATTTTTTATTTTTTTTTTATAGAGAGAATTAAATAAAATTCTGGGAAATACCTTCAAAGTATCATCATCAATGGTATTGGTAGAAATGCTTTCATCATGAAACTTGTGAAGATTAATCTAAATGAAAAACAAAAAGCTAAAAGCAATCACACATAAACAATTTCACAAACATAAGGAATGCAAGACACACAAAAAATATCCACATTAATTAGGAAGGTCACGGCATGCCCATCCACAACTCAAAATGAAACAACACCCAATACTTAAATTGCTTTCTACTCCAGAGTTTTCTCCTTATTTAAAAAGGAAAAAAATGTAACAGTAAAAACACCAATAGTCAGATCCAATCCAATAACTATGAGTGAATTTGGATATGATGTATAACAGTAGAAGGTGAGAATCCTAAACAACAATGGTAGGAATCTTAAATGGCAATGGCAGCCAACCTTAAAACTGGAAGAGCCATTAACCTGATGTAATGGTTTCTCCAAAAAAAATCTGAAGTAACGGTGAGGAGAGAGAGAGGAAAAGAGAAGAGGTAAAGGCAAATAAAAAAAATAAAAAATAAACATTTAGGGGGAGATGAGCAGTCTATGAGAGAGAGAAAAAAAAATAAAGGATAAACATGGAGAGAGAGGAGAGAGAGGGCTGAGGGAGAATGATGAGGTGGCATCTTATGGAAGCAGGATTCTGATGTGAGAGGCTTTGGAGAAAGCAAAAAAAATCCGGTTTAACATATAGATGATAGATATATATGTTTAACTTGTAACACATATAAATCCGGTTTAACATATATATATAGGCCCGGCCCTGGGGTAAGCCCGGAAAGCCCCGGGGCTTGGGCAACCCCCCTCCATGGGGCAACCAAAGAAGGAAAATTTTTTTTTACTAGTATACAAAAAAAGAAAAAAAAGACTTTGAAGGCAACACATCTTGAACCAACAAATCACCCAAATATAAAACTAAAAAAAGAAAATTCATAATACAAATGGCCATATATAAAACCCAAATCAAAATTACAAAATTACAAATTAAACCCAAAAAGCAAGGAGCCGACTCGATTTGTTGCTCTAAGCTTGACCACCAGTTACCGTCCATTACTGGTATTTTTTCTCACTTTGACTCTCCGTCTCTCTAACTTTCTAACTCTCTGATTCTCTCTATTCATAAGTCATAACTTAAAATCATGAATTATGTGTGTGGCTGTGTTGAGTTGTGTATATTATAATTAATGATTTAGTGGGTATGTGTGTGGGTCAGTCAATGGCCCACTATCCACGCTGTGTTTGTGAAAATGAAAAGTGGATATCCATACTGTGTTTGAAAATAAAATAGTGGATAGTGTTTGTGTGATTGTGTAAATGGGGATTGTGGGCCTGCCAATTTTGTCCATGGACCTTTGCCAATTTGCCATGCTCTGTCGGTGGGCAGTCCAATAAGTAAGTAATTTGTGTTGGTGTGTTTATTTAATAATTTATTTTTATTATTTAGTATTAATTTTATTGTGGTTTATAAGACTGTGATATATTTTTTTATTTCTTTTTTTGTTATTAACATAAATAATTTTTTAGTTAAAAAACTATTAGACATATAATAAAATCAAAATAGTTAGTTTGGATTTTTTCGATTGTAATATAACTTTTTATTATTCGAAACAAGATTGTAATATCAAATAGGTGATTGGTATTAATATGACGAAAAGTGAGAATGACAATAAATATAATTTTTTTTAATGTAATTCAAGCTAAAAATACAATGTATTATTGATTTTGCATAAAAAAAATGATTTTTTTTTTCATTTTTTTAATATTTAATAAGTGGGCAACCAAATTTGGGGCGGGCTTGGGCAACCCAAACCTCGGGGCCGGCCCTGATATATATATAGTTAGTTTGATATTTCTATATATATATGTATATATATATATACGGTTCAACAAACATATATATGCTAATCTATATAGTTGAAGAAGCATATATCTATATATATACCCCACGCATTAAACGTTTTCCTTTTTCTTTTCTTTTCTATTTTTTTTTTTTTTTTTCTTTTTAACAATAATTGTTAAGAGTTTTAAACATACTGTAACACTTATTGTAATTCAAAATTTGAATTTTCAAAACTCCTAAACCATTTAGGATTTTTGAATTCTAATTAAAGTAGGAGTCATACTCCCACTCAATCTCTTTATTGATTTGGATTAAGAGTTCTAAACTCTTTAGGACTTTTAATACAAATCTAATTACTAATCCCAATCAAATTAGGACTTTAAGTTTACATAGAATCCTAATCACATTTGAATTCTATTAAAACTAATCCTAATCAAATTAGAATTATTTTTTTACAGTAAACGTTGAAATTAAACTAGGATTTCAAAATTTAATTATTTTAATTAATTAAAAACAAACTTTTCAATTAATTAAATAAGAATTAAAATCAAAATCAAAATCAAGTTCACGTTCAAGAACAAGAACAAGAACATATTTTTAATAAAAATCAAGCAATCACATACTCTTAAGATCAAACATCAATACACTACAAAAATATATGTGTTTTACGTCATGGATTTTTTTTGTAATTAACCTTGAGTCCTTGAGGGAGCTTGAGACCGGCCAATTTTTTTTTTTTTGAAAGAAAGGCCCTGTTTCGTCATCTTGTGGTTGCCCAAAAAAACAAACTCTGATTTTAAAAACAATCAAACTTTCCTCATATTTTCAAATCAAAATCTGCAAACGTTTCATCTTTCAACTTGCTGAAAAAAATAAAATTCATATTGGGAGAGATATTGCCCATTAGAGATGGGATATTACTCAAAGTTGCGTCAACCAAATATTGCTCAAAATGGAGATCGAGAAGGCTAACAAGAAGCCGGACAAGAAGGCGACTCGCGTATCGATCCCGAGCCCGAAGTTTACCGAGGAAGAGCAAGAAAGCTGAGGAGTCGAAGAAGCGCCAAAGCCGTACTGCGGATTGCGGAAGAGGAGTACGAGAGGATGGTGCTCGTGACGAACATGAATCGAGACGATTCAATCATCGAAGCAAGGAAGGTGGAGGAGGCGATTGCTTAGATCAGCGTCGCAGATCCCTTGCCGGTTGATCGCCACCATGAGAGGCGGCTCAGAGCCTCCTCTAAGGTACGGCTAGCTTTTTTACTGTGAACTTGTGAACTCTTTTTGGTGAATTTCAAGTTTTTTGGAGAGTTAGGGTTTTCTTTTGTTGGAGGCCTAGAGTATTGCCCATCAGAATTTTGATTCAAAAGAATTTTAGTGTTTGGGAGCTCAGAGACCTGTGTTTTTCTACTTCAGCGTTTTGTGGAATTATTATTCTTTTTTAAAAATAATAATAATCTGTTTGGTCACTGAGAAATTGGAGAAAAGCAGAGGAAAATAAACATATTGAGAGGGATATTGTATGATAATTTGAAACTATGTTAGATAAAAATGATTATTGTTATTTCTGTTTCACTGCAAATTGAGGTGAAAAGAAAAGAAAATAAGGGTATACTATAAACATCATGAAGGTATTATCTTCTGTTGCTTTTACTTGTCAATATTGAAAAAAATGTAGAATGCCTAAGGACAGTATAGATGCATCACCTTTATCTGGTTGTTCAAACCCCATATGATTATCTTCTATCATTTTTGAACTTGGGAAAGATGTTTTCGGCTATGGCTGATATCTAAGTGTCCCAATAATAATTAGTTTTATTGGCTATGGCTCATACAGCATGTGAGATTCCTGTAGGAGGAGATCCACTTTTTTAATAAGTCCATCAAAGATTTTTTTTAATCAACTAGCAATTATAGCTCATAACTGAGTATTTCATAAGTGAACCAAGCACACTAAAGTCTACTTTCAACTCGTGCTGGACACGGTCACAAGGAAGCATATAACATATGTACAGTGATCTATTGGGTGATATTTTTACATAGGTGTTAAGTAAGAATGATTATCATATGAACTATTTCGTAAGCTGCTATGTTCATCCTATAAAGCTATTGCATTTTGGAATAGGAGAAAAGTTTAGCTCAATGGGATTTTTATATATATATATATTTTTTGATAACATGAGTATCCGAAGTTTTACTTCAACTGATCCTATGGGCAGGTGCAGTCTATGTGTCCCACATGCACGTGTCGAACTCGTAACTTATATTTTTTTAAGTGCATATTACATTATCTTATTTCATTTCTTTGTTTACTATTCTTCCGCATGTAGCTAATAGATGATTATTTCTTATGGGTGGATGGGGATGGAGAATTTAAATTCCGTTTGGTGGATTGGAATGTGGTGTGCTTTTAATGGAAACTTGGTGTGGGGTGATTTGATTTTAGAAGTGGTTAGAAGCCCTCTTGTTTTCAAGAGGGGGAGGATGGTCCTTGTTATTGAAATTTAGATTTATTTGAGTTTTTCATGATTGGGAGTTAGAGTAGGTGGATTCTTTAATGGATTTATTGTACTCTAATATCACTTTTGATAGAGACCGGACGAGATGGATGTTGAACAGTAATGGTAAATTAACTGTTTGTTCTTATTATGATAAATTGAGGGGTGTTTGTCGAACTCATTTTCCTAAGAGAATCGCATTTTTTGTGGGCATTTGTTGTTGCATTGTCCCTTTTTGTATGATATGTGGTTATTTGTGTTCTTTGCATATGGGGTTCATTGGGTGATGCCAAGGAGGGTGATGGACGTTTGTGCTTGTTGGAGAGGTTGTTGGGTCAACATCCTAATAGCCTTACTTGGATTGCAACTTTACATTGTGTATTAGCAAAGGGGTTGAGAGATCTATCATTTAGATTCAGTATATTCTCTTGGACCCTTTGTGGATCTTTTATATTTTGAATTTTAATTCTTTAGGAGATCGACTACCATATTAGAGTGCTCTGCTCCTCTTATCAATAAATTCATTAGTACTTATAAAAAAAAATATGTTTTTGATGCCACAGTATGTTGAAGAATAAAGAATCATGTTGAATAAAGGAATAACTATAACAAAATATTTAGATAAATGAGGGACAAAGAAAAATATTTAAAATAAAAATGAGTAGATTTGTTGTTTAAGGGAAGTTAGAGGTGTTGGTTGTAATAAATATTTTTAGTATTCTAAACTATGCCTGTCACCCTTGCTCCAAGCACATATTTTCAAAAGTTGCACATTTGGTTGGATTATTTATGGTTTACATTTGAGCTAGCAAATTTTTGATTTCTCATTGTCTCTTTAGGCATACATACATGAAGATGACTCATGTATTCTAGTAGATTTAAGTTTGAAATTTTCTGTTGCAGGTCTGAATATTCATATTGCATTTAATTTTTCTCCTGTAAATATCCTTGTCATACAGATTTCTTAGAGCACAGGATCTTGCGGTATGCTTCCACAGGCTCTAGTGAAGCTACCCTACCTGATAAAAATATATGAAGAGTAACCATTATTACTGATTAAAAAAAAAGTAACCATTATTTGTTTAACTTACTAGCACTTGAAAATCGATTAAAATTTCTTTGCACAAATTTTTCTTGATTGTAGTGATCTCAATGATAACTGCCTCAGTGGTAATATACCACGTGAATGGGCTTCTATGATGCACTTGGAATATCTATAAGTGACTTTTCAGTTCAAGTCCAAGGTTAGTCAAAATATATTGATTTAAATGAATTCACTGCAGGTCTATCTCTACAAACAATTTATTAGGACCAATTCCAATCTACTTGGGAAAAATTACCACTCTTAAAATAATGTATGCTATTGTTGAGGAGCTGTAATATCTCTGGACCAATCCCTCCTTATATATCAAAAATGACACAACTTCAGATTTTGTAGTTCTCCTGTCCTTTCTTTTTTTCCCTTTTTATTTTTAAATCTTTCACTGAAAAATGAGTGTGCAGAATCCTATAATTGGATAGAAGCCAGTTAATTATTACCGTTATTAGAGCATTATAATAAGCCAGATTTTTTATGTTTCAAAACGCTTTTCCATTTCCTTACAAGCTTAGATCTAACACAAATTCGCTTCATTCGATGCTATTTTCTAATCATTTTAGTTAATTTCATATAATTCAAGCACTTTTTCGATTAATGCGAGCTTAGGTTTACTTAAGCGATTCTATTTTCCACAAGATCTGGTATTTGCTCACTCACTGACTCATTTTCTTGTTTGGTTTCATTCTTCGCAGCCTCTCATACTCGAAATCAAGGTACTATGAATTCAGATCTCAGAATTTTTTTTGGTTCCGTGTTTTTTAGTTTTGAATTTTGGTTGTTCTCTGTTTGGTGGCCGAGGAATTATCATTCTAGACATGGTGAAAGATTTCTCAGCTTTATAAGGAGGCTTTTCTTTAAAACCTTCTAGAATATTCTACAGATTGTATGTCTTGGTAGTAAGGAATGGCAATGCAGCTTTTGGTTGGTCTCCTTGGTGTGTAAATAATTTGTGAATTGTGTTCTGGGTACACTACAGTGAATATTTTCTAAAAATAAATATGGAATTAAAAGGGGTTGACTAGCTGGCTAAGTTGCTTTATTATTGTAGATGCTTTTGATCTTTTAAATTTTAATGTAATTTTCAACTGTACGTTGCGGCATGTGCATGAGTTTACTCCTGTTGTAATAATATTTCTATATAACCTAATAAAGAAGTATTCTTGGACTGGTGTTGTTGGTTGCCTTAGAAAATTTATATGCATTGTTTTGTTGGATCTTTGTTGTTTGTAATTCCTCATGTTCAGCTATTGCTTTTTGGATCTGTAGCACATCCCTTTGCACTCTTCCTGAACTTATGTCCACCAAATTAGGAAAATGAATTGCTTCGTTTTGTATTTCAGTTCACACCAACAAAAGGTTGGTTTTCTATCTTTATTTTATGATATTGTTGGTGTTTTTCCTTTCCTACTTTCTCACACTTGGGAGTAGATGTAGTTGTATGTGTGTGTACCCCTATATATGTTGCTAGGATTGGATTATATTGGAGGGGATTTCATTTTTATTTTTATTTTTTTTTTAAAAGGCAACCATGTCCATTTTGTTGGGTTAGAGTATCTATCTAATATAGTCGAACTTTTGTTACTTAGTACTTTGTTAGCTAACTGATATTTTCTTGTTTGTTGGCTGTTGTTCTTCCATGTAGGGTACTACATTTGAGTTAGATGAAGAGATGGTTGCAGATGAAAATTTAAAAAATGCGTACTTATCTTTGTGCTTAATGTGCAGGATTAAGGAATTTAGCCAATTCTTCATGCTTTTAATATTGTTTTTGACATTTGAATTTTTCTTCATGCTTCTAATATTGTTTTTGACATTTAAATTTTAATGCATTGGTCAGGCAAATCTGATGTAACAGAAGTTTATTTAGCAGCCATAAAGGGTGCCACAGCTGAATTCCTTGAAGTTATTCCACAAATTTCAATCTAGGAAAAAGGCAATGCTTTCTCCTAACATTTGCGTGCAAATCGAACCGCAACTGTGCAAAAAATCTAGGATGGGCTTCAATACTTGTCTTATTTTTTTTTTATTAGTTCTCTTTGTACTTATCAAAAAAAAAAAAAAAAAAAAAAATTTATTAGTTCTCTTTGTAAATAATTACAGTTTAGAATGGGTTTGAACCTTGATCTCGTTTGAAAATTTATGTATAACATTGATATTGAATAGAAGATACATTTTGTGTGTTTCTGGAAGTCTTCAGCTTGTTATTTTATATATTTTGTTGTGTAGACTTTGTCTTTTCTTTTTTTCTTTCATAATCTCTATTTATTTTTTATTTGATTTGAGAAAAAAAAAAATCAGGTGATAGTATTAAGGGGAAAAACAATTATATATCTTTTTAGCGTCAACAAAATGGTGACGCAAAAAGATGTTATATGAGTTTTTGACGTCAACAAAATGTTGACGCAAAAGATGTTATATGTATCTTTGGCGTCAACAAAGTGTTGACGCAAAAAATGTTATATAGATTTTTGGCATCAACAAAATGTTGACGCAAAAGTTATATAGGTCTTTGGCGTCAACAAAATGTTGACGCTAAAACATATTAGTTGCCGCAAAAAAAATTTACTTTTCACTTTAAGCGACACGATTTATTGCATCAGTATGCGGCAACCCTTTGGTTGACGCAAAAATTGTCTTTTGCGGCAATTTTTTATTTTTAGCGTCAACAAAAGATGACGTTAAAAGTGATTTTTCTTGTAGTGATAATATCATAACAATTCTTTACATGATATTATTATACTTTAATCTTTAATTAATATATATAATATGCAATATATATTCCTATCATATTTTACAGCAAAGAAAAATATCAAACATAAATTTCTTTTACTCAATTAACATCAAGAAAACATCTTTTCTTTATTTTTCAGATTTATCACATATACTAGGTTATAAAAATCCAGCTCTGATACCAATTGTTGGTTTTGTATATTCTAAATATGTAAAACTCATCATATAGTATAAGTGAAAAATGAATCACATACATAGCAGCGGAAAGTTAGATTGATTTATTCATACATGGCATGTTACACATGAAACTAGTAAATCTGAAAAACTTTATTCATAGGAAACATACCTTTGTAGATTTCCAAATTTTATACATTGATGCCTTCCATTGATTCTTGAAGAAAACTCAAATCTTCCTTGTTCCCTTGAATGTCTTCACTCCTATGACTATCTTGATGGTCAAGAATGTGGGCTCTTACTTGTAGAGAATACAATATGAGATCTTCAGCAACCTAGAGAGAAAACTGATTTTCTCCCTTGTCTCTTTCTATTGTGTTGTTTATCTCTTTATACCTTACGTATGTCTAACGTATCAAGTTATGACCAACCCCCTAGGGGTTTTTCTTATATATATAGCTTGGAGTGGGACTTACAGGAAAATAAAACCCTAACTCTAATGGGCCTAGGACTTCTTGTTATTTCATAACTAGCCTATAAGTTACCATTAATTATATTTTATTCCACTAAAAGAATATAATTGCACTCTAGGACTTTATTTAATTACACATGGTATCCTTAACTTAATTTAATTACATTTAAACCCCTCTATTAAATCATCCATAGTGACATAAAGTCATTAAATAAAAATTGTTACTTTAATGTTACTACATTTTATTCCTTGAGTCGCTAATTTAATCTTTTGATTATTCTTATATTCATATGGAATCTAATTCCCTAGAATATAAATTTTAGTAACTCTTTACTAAAATAATTGGCCAATATTATGAATAATCAATTCTCATTAAATCTATCTCAAGGGGATGTTTTTATCTCTAAAAAGAGATTATAAATTCCTTCTTGAATAATAGTATTTCCATAATGTTATATGTGATCACCCAATGTATTGGGATCTATTTGACCATATAAGATCACACCCTCTAATACATCAAAGCAATCTACATATTACATTTGAGTTCACTATTCTCTTAGGATTCAGAGTTAATGTCTTAAACAATTTGTGAGTTAATTAATTCATTTGACAGTAGTTAGTAAAATAATTACTCACGGTGGTCCTGTTCAATGTATTCATAATACATCAACATATCAATTAGAAGTCTCCACTTCCATGATTAAGACAAATCATCTGAATTGATATGTTATAGTCTTACCAGATGAAAAACCCAATGTCACCATTGACTATGAACATAGATTTATGAGTTTACAAGGACTTGTGATTTAGATCTTCTGTATGTAAATCATATTTGCATACTTTTAATCACATTCAATGCATCTCATGAACTTTACATAATGTCATATTATTCGCACATTTATTTTCATGAAATAAAACTATATTATTAATAATTAAAATGTCAAACTAAATTGTTTTAGGACATAAATCTCAACAGTTCCAAGGTACTTGGTGATGGACCTAGTGACTAGTTTGGCTTGCTTGTGTAGTGCTCGCTTAAGGTAAAACCGGTTGATCTCGCGAGGTAAGTAGCTGCTTAATGAGAATTTTTAGAAAACAAATCATTGTTGCATATTGTCATTTTAAGGTTTGAAATATCCTTTATGGTTTTCCTAAAGGTACTATGTGTATGATTTTTATTACGTTGATTTATGGAAATAAAATGTATAAAGCATGGAAATTTGCATTGTATTTATATTTGGGAAATGCATGATTTGTTAGCATTGAAAAGATGAGCATATTTTATTTAATCATTTGAGAATGGATTTCATGAATTTATTGGGTTATTATGTCTTTGTGACAACGTTTTTGTGAACGTGTTTTATGAAATTATTTGGAAAAATACTAAAGCTGTGAGCTCTTTATGTTTTTGCCCTTATGCTGTGACATTTGTGATTACCCAGCTGGATGCCAAGGTTTGTGTGATATTAGCATCTTGGCGTCCCGTTTGACGGTTATTGAGTTCCGTCTGTGTGACGCCGTATGAGTTCCGTTTGCGTGACGGCAATTGAGTTTCGTCTGTGTGACAGCAAAGAGTTCCGTCTTTGTGATGACTTGTCACGTGGCCTTGGGTTGGTTTTTACTGTTTTGGGTTAATGATTTAATTAAGCTTCACAATATATATATATATATATATATATATATATATATATATATATATATATGTAATTTCATGGTGAGATATTTTTATAAGCTTTGTGTTGCATTGTTTTAATCATTTTTGTCAAGTTTTGAATGAAAATGATTATATAGAATTCATTTGATATTTCCCAAATTTTAGCATGTTTTAGAAAATGCTCACAATCATGAAACTTGCATTTCCCCCACCTCCATTATTTATGCTACTTACTGGGCTTTAGCTCATTTCTGTTTAATTATGATTTTTACAGAGTAGGCAGTGACTCAGTAAGCTAAATTTCGTCGGTTGCAGTAGTTAGGCAACTACACTGTGGAGGCTGGATTTTTTGGTGGTACAACCTTCGATGTGTTAGACATAGAGTTGTTGTTGGGGTTGCACATCCTAAGAAATATTTTTTTGTATAGAAATATTGATATGTAATTATATTTAATTATGCACAGGCTTCCATGCTTTTGTGGCCAATGATCAAAGTAATGGTTATAGAGCTCTAACTTATTTTGAAGACATACACATATATGTAAATGGCTTAATATATGAACTTTGTGGATTAGTGTACTAGAACTTTTAAAATGGATTTTTTGATCTTCTATGTTGAAGTATATTTATGTAATGGTTGGAGAAAAATTTAAAGGTGTTTGGGTTGTAGTCTTCTCATGTACTAGATCTTGTCAGATTTGGGGTGTGACAATCATACTTCCCAAAATACCGAATAATTACTCTATACACAAGGTGGTGGTGGGTCCATATACCACATGTGAAAGAACCCTTTTTGTCTTCAAGATAGACATTGGACACACATAGCTTATTATCAGGTTTGCAAAATGTCTAGCAAAATTTGCTTTGATTAGATAGAACGAGCAACTACAACATAGTATTATGCTCTCTTCTCTTATTGTGGAGAGTCAAACTAGAAAAAGGAGCTCCAACAACTTGTCTTGGTGCTCTCCATTTTCTCTAAGTGCTAGAGTAGCTCTCTACTTGTAGAGAGCTACTGTAGCTCTCTACCCGCATAAAAAACAATATCATCTCTATTTGTTTATTCTTTCATTTCCCCTCTCTCTCTCACCTCCATAAAGAAATGATAAAGAATGAATAAAAAATATAATATTTAAATGGGATAGAAGAATAAATAAAGTATATTTAAATAGAGTAAATAAAGAATAGAGTTTGTTGGAAAATGTATCAGAAAAAGTAAGTAGAGAGTGGCTTTTTTCTCTACATAAGGACAAAAAAAATAAAGATGCTGCTAGAGTTGCTCTGTATGTTCTTTATTAATTTTCATTTTTTTCTACACATCTTAGAGATCGGAAGTATGTGTGACATTTTGATTTTATTTCCTACTATTTATATGACACTTGGAAAAAGGATATAAGTAGTGAATGCAGTTTATATGACACTTAGAAAAAGGATATAAGTAGTGAATGCAGTTTAATTTGACTAGGATCTTAGAGTTATTAAGATAAGCTGTGGAGTCCTTGTCTAAATAAACAAGTTCATTGATGATAAATTTATAAAATCTTGGTGGGCTATATAAACCTCTAGGGCTCTTCATTAAACCCTTACAACAAAGAAAGATAGAGAGATGGACAGGAAGAGAGCTAGGAAATTAATTTGGGAGTGGATTGAAAATATTAAATAAATCTTGATGGTAAGAGAGAATTTTATTTAATAAAAAAAAGTTACATATAGTCTAGAGGCGACTCCAAGACATTTTTCTACGGTAGTCATTAAAAAGTTTAAATAGCTATTAAAAACATAAATTATACAAGGCCTAAGTGGTATGAAGGAGAAAATTTAAAGGCTCAGCGGTGGAGTGTTTTGGTTCTTATGAACTGTTCGAAAGTTTGAGAGAGAAAATGAGCTCAAAGTTTAAATACCCACAATTTTTGTGTGTACTTCTAATAGATAAAATGTCACATTTGATGGTACCAATATTACATATGATGGTCATAACCTCACATTTAATAGTACCTACTATCACATTGTTTGGTACCCTAATTTTATTTAGTTATTAAAATTTAATACATAAAAAAATTGGATAGTACCAATATCACATTAAATAATAATAATGTCACATATATGAATGGGTAACATACTGATAAAAAAAAGTGTGAGTAATGTAGAAGTACCCATATTTCATATATGCATGAACATATTTATAATCTCTCCGAAAGTCAAATCTGAAATCCTACACAGTTATAAGTTTCATACCCTACGAGAAAGATGACACACATTAGCTGATTTTTACTGGAGGAGAGTGGTCAGCTTGAGGCTATATCTGTAAAGTTGGTCTTGCATGGGTGGAATCATTCTAAGTGGTCAATTAGAAATTAGAACCAGTCTTCCCAATATGGTGAGTTGGTGATCACACAACAAGTGCATTAGTGAGCTATATGAGTGGAGAAGTAGACAACGTCCTCTTCCCGGCCTACTTCATTTGAAAATTAATTATTAAGTCAAAACCCAACTGCCAAGACTAGTAAGAGTCAGACAACACGCAAACGACTGATGCGAAACATAAATATAGTGAGAAGACCGCGTAAAACCTGAAAGAGAGATCCTTTTTGATTCCTCATCGTGTCTTTCTACAAAAAAAACTTGCTATAAATATGCTTCCCTTTGCCTCTTTCTCAACACACCACTTTAAACTTTAAACTTTAAACTCCCATCTCTCAGTACTCTCTTTTTAATTCATAACTATTCTCCTCTACTTTCTTTCAATATATAAACATGGGTTTGAAAGGCTTCGTTGAAGGTGGAATTGCTTCCATAATTGCTGGCGCTTCCACTCACCCTCTTGATCTAATCAAGGTCCGCATGCAGCTTCAAGGCGAATCCGGCCACGTCCCAAATCCTGCCCTTCAAGCCTATCGTCCTGCACTGGCTACCCCTAATGGATATATTTCTCTAATGGAAGCCTCACACATTGCACAACCACAACCATCCCGTGTCGGACTCATTTCCATCGGGACCCGAATCGTCCAAGCCGAAGGCGCTGCTGCTCTTTTCTCCGGTGTCTCCGCCACAATCCTCCGCCAAACACTCTACTCCACCACCCGTATGGGCCTTTACGATATTCTAAAGCAAAAATGGTCCGATTCAGACACAGCCAAATTACCCATCATGCGCAAGATAGCGGCCGGGCTTATTGCTGGAAGTATAGGCGCTGCTGTAGGCAACCCTGCTGACGTGGCAATGGTCCGAATGCAAGCCGATGGACGCCTCCCAATTGAGCAACGCCGTAACTACAAGAGTGTGGTTGATGCGATTAGTCAAATGTCAAAGCAAGAAGGGATTGCTAGCTTGTGGCGCGGCTCGGCTCGGCTCTTACGGTTAACCGTGCCATGATCGTAACCGCATCGCAGCTAGCATCTTATGATCAGGTCAAGGAGATGATCTTGGAAAAGGGTGTGATGAAGGATGGGATTGGGACCCATGTCACGGCGAGCTTTGCGGCTGGGTTTGTTGCTTCGGTGGCATCGAATCCAATTGATGTGATCAAGACGAGAGTGATGAATATGAAGTTGGAGCCAGGGGCTGTGCCACCTTACTCGGGTGCATTGGATTGTGCCATGAAGACGGTGAGGGCAGAGGGGCTTATGGCTTTGTATAAGGGTTTCATCCCTACTATTTCAAGGCAGGGTCCATTCACTGTTGTGCTCTTTGTCACACTGGAACAGGTCCGGAAACTACTCAAGGATTTCTGATCGTTGTAGAAA
This sequence comes from Fagus sylvatica, assembly GCA_907173295.1. NCBI lineage: Eukaryota > Viridiplantae > Streptophyta > Magnoliopsida > Fagales > Fagaceae > Fagus > Fagus sylvatica. The sequence goes on along the minus strand of OU015767.1, from coordinate 7,624,249 downwards.
CATTCTCATTAGAGTCTAATTTTGGAACAAAGCAAATTGACATTTTCCAATTTTTATGGGGCCTATAAATATTGCCTTATAGAATATTGGAATGGAGAGAAATGTGATTATTTCTTTATTGTTTGATTATTTTGAAAGAAAATGGGGTATACGACTATGACCATTATATGTAAATTGTCCACGTACGGCTCCTAGTATGTTTTGTCTGATTCAGTAATGTAATAGAAGGATTTTGCTGGATAAAGGGAAAGCTTCATTGCTCACAAAAAAGTTTAGAACAGTTAAGCGAGACCACAGGTTACAACGGATCAATGACTTCCAAATCTTGATCCTCAATTTTTAATAAATGATCCGGATTATACTGTATCATTACTTCACTAACAAAATATTTAAAGCAAGAAGCAAACGGAATAACAACAAGGGTGACTAACAATAAATTGATAATTTCAGAATATTCCAATATAAGAATTTAGGTAATAAATGAAACATGAGTACCGATCGGGTCCCAATTTTTACCTGAGTACTGAATAGGCAAACTTAGGCACCGATCGGCACTAGGAGACTCCCGATTGGTTTCATCTAAGAATCGATCTGGGTTTTATTAGGATTTATATTGTTTGGTACAGAAAGTATTTTCCTATTGATTCTGCCATATTTGTTTCTGATTGGTCTTGATCTTAACATGTTATGTTTGGTTGTCTAAATATGTGATTAAGGATATATGCATGAATACTTTCAATTGCTAGGTGATAATCACAATTATTCATCTTGTTTTGCATGTACTATATATATGATGTCATATCAATGCGAGTTTGGTTTGTATGCATCGTCGTGAACTATAGATTAAGGGTTTTCAAGAGACTGATTTAGGTCAGGTTGAGTGGGTGTCTAATACCTTCCCACTCAATCCTCTTGCCCTTGAACCCCATTCTTTAGGGGAAGTAGATTAGTATGTTTGTCTTCTTGTTCTATCTTTTAAATTGTACATTAGGACACAAAGTCTTGTACTTTGCTTTTTCTTATATTGTATCTAGGGCAAAAGCATTGTAATTTATTCAATTTTCCAAAAATTTTGTATATTTATTCATTCAATCAATAAACAATAAGTATTTTTTTCCTTAGTTTTTATGTAAAAACTAAGTGGCGACTCCATTGTAAATTCCCTTAAAGCTTAAGATGAAAAACAGTGTAATTAAGTAACCATTTTTTAGAATCATGTTTAGACCTTTATTGGTTAAGTGTCGTGGTTCTCACAACATGATGTTGTGGCATAAATTTATGAGAACTAGATTTTGGACTTTATTCAAAAGATGTGATTTTTTCCTTGATTGCCTTTAGGGTCCTTTTCCTTTATGTTCTAAATCATGAGCTAATCCTTTCTTGATGCAAATTGATGCCCTAATAAAGCTAATCCCTTCTTGATGTGAATTGATTGTTCAAACTATGAAATCTCATGGTTTGCAAAAAGATTTTATCAAATAAATTTTCTTTATAAATGTAATTTAAATTTTTTTTGAAACATTTGAATTTTTCTCCTTCTTGAAGAGATACAATTTTTAATTTTGGGGGAACACTCTCTCTTGAAAAGTAATTCACAAGGTTTCATTTTCCTTAGTTTAGTTTTCATGAACAAGTACCTTTTGAAAACTAGCAGAAACTGAGGATCATACTTATGGAGCATTGGATGAATAGAGAGACTCCTAGGTCTTGATCCTTGAAAACAACATTAAAAATTAATTAAAATTGTATTAAACTTGGTGGAACAAAATTAAAAATTTCAAACTTACGAGACCAAAATGAAAAGAACATTGAACTTTATGGGTCAAAAATGTAATTTAATTTTTATTTTTTTCATGATTTTTGGGGCTTTTGGGGATTTCATCCTAATGTATTTGGATTTAAGAGACTCAGCATATTAAAGGAATAAGAAAATTTAGCAAAATCGTAAGGGAGTAATTAATCAAAACTAGAAAAGGGATTATGATCTAAAATGTGACATATTTGGCCTTTTTGTTTTGTACCATATGTAATAAAAGTTAGGTATTAAACTTCTAAATGAAATTTTAATTAATTAATTGTTTTTTGGGCCACTCATTTGGAGTGGAGATGAAAATTCCTAATTAACATAGTCAAAGTGTGTGTGTAAGATCTTAAACACACAATCTGAAAGAGGGATAAGGATCAAATGGAGAGAGGGACACCACTGGGCTATTCAGTGGATTAGATAATTGAATTTTAATTTTGAAGAAAATCATAAATTATTGTGGTCTTTTTGAGAGTCAACTTCTAAGCAAAAATTGATAGTAGTGTTGGATCATGCTGAGTGCATTGTATTGGAAGTAGACTCTCAAAAAGAGTAAACATATTAGCTTCATATTGGAAAATCTCAAAATTTAATTCATTGCCTAAGGGATTTAACTATATCCAAAATCAATAAAATCTAATTTATGGCATTATTGTAACTTTACTTAATAATAGAATCTATTGTGTGTGAGTTTGGTTTACAAAAATTAAAACTTCAAATTATTATGAAAACTTAATTGTCAACCATAATTCGGCAGGCTTAACAATTTTTTATGAAATAAATTTAGGGTTTCAATTAGGTTGGATTTCTATTTATCTTATATTTTGAGGACTTTCTTAGGGGTGGGAAAAAGTATGCACAATCAATCCTCTTTTTCTCTCTCTCTCTAAATATATATGAGCATAAATATGTCAATTAGAACTAGTCTTCCCAATGTGGTGACAACAAGTGCGTTAATGAGCTATATGACTGGAGAAGTAGACAACATACTCCACCGGCTTACTTCATTTGAAAATTAATTATTAAACGTCTAATAAGTCAAAACCCAACTGCCAAGACTAGTAAGAGTCATGCAACACGCAAATGAAAGATGAGAAACATAAATACAGTGAGAAGACCGCGTAAAACCTGAAAGAATGTTCATTTCTTATTCCTTGTCGTGTCTTCGTACGAAAAACTTGCTATAAATATGCTTTCCTTTTGTTCTTTCTCAGCACACCACTTTAAACTTTAAAATCACATCTCAGTACTCTCCTCTACTTTCTTTCAAAACATAAACATGGGTTTGAAAGGCTTCGTTGAAGGTGGAATTGCTTCCATAATTGCTGGCGCTTCCACTCACCCTCTTGATCTAATCAAGGTCCGCATGCAGCTTCAAGGCGAATCCGGCCACGTCCCAAATCCTGCCCTACAAGCTTATCGTCCTGCACTGGCTACCACTAATGGATATATTTCTCTAATGGAAGCCTCACACATTGCACAACCACAACCACCCCGTCTCGGACTCATTTCCCCAACATAAATTTTGTGTACCATCCTACTCCTGAAGAGAGTCTATTAAGTATACTTCAACTATTCATCTATCTTGAGATTGAAAGTTAGGGTTTGTGAAATTCTAAGTGAGTGAAAAGAGGATTTTCACTTGGAGTTGCTTTTGCTTCTCTCTCTCTCTCTCTCTCTCTCTCTTACACTCTTAATTGCTTACTTTCTTGTGGTTGATTATATTTAATATATTGTGTAGCAAGTAAGTATTGTATTCATACTTATTTTAAATCTGCAATTATTTTTAAAAGTTTTCCTCAACCTAATTCACCCCTCCTCTTGGGAAGGTGTTAGGCACCCAAGATCACCCAACCTTGCAGTTGGTATTTGTTTGTATTACTATTTGATCTTAGCTAACATTGACATATTTTTTTGTGAACCCTTATCATGCAAAAACAATGTATATCAAAATGATAAGCACACAAGCAAGAGATATAATATGGGAAGAGATACAGATAATGGAGAGTAAAGCACATGAAATAGATCAAGCATATATCATGGGGATCATATTATGGGGGAAACACGTTATGGGATAATACTCAAATGACAAAATATACAAACATGTAAGACAAAACATAATCTTAGCATGTGGCATTGTACATTGGGAATATGATATTTAAATTATTGTAAGCAAAATGTTATTTACCACCTTAGAACCTTTCTCATTGATTCCATATTGGGATTGGAGACTTGACGTTTTTATGAGAATCAAGATTCATCATCGGATTTGAAGAATGAAGAACAATTTATTGACATGGCCCTAAGTCTATTCCATTGCCTTTGCACAAAACCCAAGGGTTTTGGGTAGGCGTTTGAGTAAAAACTTATCATTGGACTTAAGTTAAGGGTACATAATGCATTACCAATTTTTATGTGACCCTAGAGTCCTTTCTATCACCCCCACACCAAATCCAGAGATCTTTGATGGGTGTTTGAATGGAGGACTCATCCTTGGATCTTTGGAATGTATGATAAACATTGAGATAACTAAATGGAGAACTCAGCTTAATCCTCGAGTTTACTTCATCAACTTTATGTGAAACCCTAGGGTTTCTTGAGTTCGAGAGTTCAACTCTATAAGTTTCATCGTAGGTATTACAAAACAATGAGAAATTGACAATTTAAATAAAAGAAAATGGGTTTCTTGGTGAAGTGGCGTACGCCACCTCCAAGGTAGCGTACGCTCACTGAGAGTGGCATATGCTGCCTTGTCTAGTAACCCTAGTTCGAGTGCCGGAGATGGAATTTCGAATTAACAACAATTAAAATAAGCAATTGAATCATCATTTGACTGAAATAATAAATAAATAAAAGAGAAAGAATTCAAGATGGAGAAAATGGACTATCAAGAAGATCCATTTCTCCTCTTTATGCTTATCGAGGATTTTAGATTTTAGTAGGTACAAAATGGGGTGTCTACAATTGGGTTGAGAATTAATCTGTTGATTGTGTTGATTTGCGGTTAAGGAAATGAAATGGATGCTTGATTCTGGTTTTGGGTTTGTCGTGGACGTGTTGTTGCCTTGAATGGGTTGGTTATCGTGGATGTGTTAGTTGCCGTTGTCGACATCGAAGAATTTCCTTTCTCTTCACATGAGATGCGCTTGCCACCGTAGTGGGAGGCTAGCATGATATGGCATGACGTGATTAAAATGGAAACAATCCTATTTCGACCCCCATTAGCGAATTTCTTTATTACAATGTGTGTGTGGGTGTGAGGGGAACACATGTGTGTGTGCAAGTGAACACAAATTTGGAATCGTCACTAATCATGGGAAATTGAGGTGTGATTCCTATGTCTAATAGATTTTATCTTGCTTAGACATATTAAAAATGATCTTGAACCAGAGATGGGTTCGGGGGTTAGATTATGCATGGGGAAGGTGTTAGGCACCCCACGACATCCGTTAAAAACGGTTACCTCCCTTCAAGTGTTCCTTTATGTTTGCTTAGCATGGATGTTGGTTTAAATTAGACACAAATGTCCGAATTTCCGTCAAGCAATAGACCAGGAATGGTATATGCTATTTGACTTCATTTGGTTTTGTTTAGACTCTTTGTTTCACTTTTCTTTATCCTTTGTACTTTTTAGGGTTCCAGGCAATACAATGGTAGGATGCACTTGAAATCCTAACATTGAATGCCGGGACAAACAATTATATTTTTGGTGCTATATTCGGGATCTCTTTATCCTTGATTTCCAAGAATAAAGTGGTCCGTCGAATAGCGGGCTTTTGGATGATTAATTCTCTCTTTGGGAATTTTTATACCACAATATTGTAAGTATTATAACGTGTAGAATCTCTTATAGTGTGTCAACGGAAAGCCATTTCGACATATAAAGGAATCATACCATGGTGTCCCAAGACTAGGTCAAACCATAGAATTTAGGATGGACCAATCTTGTTTGTAATGCCCACAGTACCATACTTTCTCTTTTTAAAGTTTTCATGGCAAAATGTACATATTTTAACCACATTTAAAACAAAGCAAGTAAGCATTCAAAGCATGTGATCATGGTATGTTTGCGGCACTTTAATCACAAAGAACAAGTATGGGATGAATATGACATAATTACAACACTTAATCAAATGACAAATATGGATAATTATGACATAAAGGAAACAATCAAAATGACAAGTATAGAATGATTATAACGTAAATACAATACTTAATCGAAATGACAAGCATAGTTTATGACATAATTATAATACTTAATCAAATGGTGAATATGGAATGATTATGAGATGACAATATGAGATGGGTTTAGGGAAAGGGTCAATACCTCATGGGATAGGAGATTAATGCTGTGAAAGGCTTACATAATCTCCAATACTACCTTAGGGTTTACATGAATAAAAGAGGGAAAATGTAAAGAGAAGTTCAATACCTCATGGGATTACGTAGAGGGTTAGTGCTATCGAAAGACTTACTTAAACCTCTAAAACCATTTAGGATTCATATGAACAAATAAAATAGTCAAGATTAAACAAAAGGGAAATATTAATTAAATAACAAGAGGATTCTCGAGGGTCCAATACCTTATGGGATTACATGGAGGTTAATGTTATTGAAAGTCTTACATAAACCTCCAAGATCAATTAGGGCTTATATGCCCAAATTAGGGGAAATCAACAAAGAGAGGGGAATCATGAAATTAAAACAAGGGGAATTCTCAAGGGTCAAATACTTTATGGGATTACATGGAGGTTAGTGCTATTGAAAGTCTTACCTCAATCTTCAAGACCAATTAGGGTTTATATGCCCAAATTAGGGGAAATCAACAAAGAGAGGGGACTAATGAAATTAAAGCAAGGGGAATTCTCAAAAGTCCAATACCTTATGGGATTATATGGAGGTTAGTGCTATTGAAAGTTTTACCTCAACCTCCAAGACCAATTAGGGTTTATATGCCCAAATTAGGGGAAATCAACAAAAAGAGGGGAATAATGAAATTAAAGCAAGGGGAATTCTCAAGGGTCCAATACCTTATGGGATTACTTGGAGGTTAATGCTATTGAATGTCTTACATAAACCTCCAAGACCAATTAGGATTTACATGCCCAAATTAGGGGAAAATCATAAAGAGGGGGGATAATGAAATTAAAGCATGGGAGATTCTCAATGGTCCAATGCCTTATGGGATTACATGGAGGTTAGTGCTATTGAAAGTCTTACCTTAACCTCCAAGACCGATTAGGATTTACATGCCCAAATTGGGGAAATCAATCAAAAGGGGAAATAAATGAAACAACATCAATGGATCATTATGAGTCATTTCCCATTGTAGGATCCTCACATATCACTTCCATTCACACAACCACATAGTTAATGTAAATGACATAATAGGAAAAACATATAATCCATAGTGAAAGCTTTAAACACATAGTGAGAGCAATAAACACATAGTGAAAGCTATAAACACATAGTGAATGCATTAGATAATAAACCCATGGATCATTGTGAATCATCTCCCATTGTAGGATCATCACATATCATCTCCATTATGAAAATGAAAAATAGGTATGAGAGAGTGTATGAGTGAAGAGAGGGAATGGATGAGAGGAGCTTTGAGGGAGAGGGATTACCTAAGTAAAATCCCTTTGATTCTACCCAAAATGGCCTAAAAACTAGAGAGAATAGACCATTTCTCAAGTGTCTGCCTCTTTTCTCTCTAATTCGGTCTCTAGGATGGTAAGAGGGCTCCCTTTATTTATAGAAGGGATTTTTGGACTTCACACAGCTTCATGATGCGTGAGGTCTCTATCCTTATCCGCCAGCATAGCTCCTCCTCTATCTTATCTCTTCAGCTTGAAAATTTTGACAGCTTTTTACCATCTTTTTCGGGCCAGCTATCTTCTGGTGTCCAAAATAGGTCATTCTTGGTACCGTTGGAAATCTTGAGATGTCTTCTTTCCAATGGTATCAATTTTGCATGAATCAGAGCTCAAATGAGGGGGTTATGGCTCCCGGAAGCAAGGATGTACAAGCAATTTTTCTCTACTAATCTAGTGAAGATTCCGACCAAACCGAAGATGTTACCGGCGAATTGAGAGTTGCTCATCGTACCTGAGGTTATCTTCTTTCTTAAAGTTCCTGACTTGCGGATCAACTCGTAGCGAGTCGAGAAGACGCTGTGCCTGAAGGTGGTCTCCCGGGTGGAAAAACGTGTCAGATTTCCAACACAATTTCCTTACTTTCGTCGATTTTTCCACACATGGTTGAGGTAGCTCCCGGTGTCAGTTTTCAATGATATTGGTGTCTAAGGAAAGCTCATGATGTCTTATTCGGAGTGTCACAAATCTCGTGAGGATTCCAACTTAGGCCTGTAAGATAAAGCTTTGCGAACAAAGGCCACCGGAGTGATTTTCATGGTAAAGAGTCATTTGCCAATCAAGATTCCGGCCTAACCAAAGAAGCTCTTGGCCATCCAAGAGTTGCTCGTCGTAACTGAAGTTACCTTCTTCCTTAAAGTTTCAAACTTGTAGACCAACTCGTAGCGAGTAGAGAATACTTTGTGCACGAACATCACCCCAGAATGGGTTTGTTTTGGTCAATAATACTTGGCCAAATTTGGCTTAGTGTCGGACCCATTTTTACGGTTTTGCCCATAACTTCCTCGTTTCTCTTCTGTTTTCGACCCGTGAAGTTTCGAATTGAAGGTCTTGATGTACTCTTTCCAATGGTCAGAAATGGTTGATCCAATCTTGTTTTTGGCCTGGTCATTGTCTTGGTCAAACTTCGGTCCAACTTAGCTAACTTTGGTCAAACTTGGTCAATATCGGTCAAATCTTTCCAAACCTCACGAAATGTTCCCTCAGCCATCTTTTGAAAGCTTCTTGATGCATTTGAACTACTCTCGGATCAAACTAGACTCAGTCCGACTACCTCGTTTTGCATGCCAATACTCGAGAAAATTCCGAGGGTAAAAATAGGGTTATGACAACCGTGAATGGGCTGGAGAGAGAGAATAATATTAGAATAGAATGGAGAAAAAAATGATAAGTTTGATGAGGTTGTATGTGAATAGGAAGTTTGCTAAAAAAAAGTGGTGTTTTAGGGATAAATTGGCTAAAATTATAATGTAGTTGATGAGAATTCTGTAAATAAGCCTTATATAGTTGTTGACAATTAGGGCACGTAACCCAAGGCTTATGTCGCCAAATACCGAATTCTACATAACATAATCTCGTCACTCAATCAATCGAGTGTGTTGTCAAGCCTAGTGTTCAGCTTTGTTGATTCAACACAGTCTTGAGTTATCTTGAGCAGTTTTTGATGTCTTCAATACTTTTTTTTTTTTTTTGCTCAGTACTTCAATACTTATTCTTTTGACAGAATTCTAGACTTAAAAGATTTTCAAATCAAATAATTTTTGGACACCGTTTGTCAATTTTACTAATATAACCTGATGATGTCTGAAAATCAGTGGGCTCGAACACACTTCGATTGAAAGCTGGAAGACCTGCATTCAAAAATAATAGATCAAAGAAGACCCTGAAGATAATCCTGTGTAGGTTTCTCCGATGCTAAAGTCAGTAATCTAATCAGAAAATGAATAGCTTTGACAAGGATTATAGCATGTAGAGAGTAAGTAAAATAAGATTGTGCGTACCTTTTGTTGGTGAAGGAGGGCTTATTTTATAAGGCCTTAGGATTATTGACCGTTTGATGGGACTGAATGCCGACCTTGATTCTTGCTCGTAATTAATGGACCATTATAATAAATCATAACATCTTGATATTGAATGAGGAGAGCTAGCATAACGTTTCCCATGATTATAGTGTCTTTAATGAAATGATTCTGACGGTCGTCCATATAGGGTTCCTTCTGGACGACCAATATGCGAGATGTTTGTAGTGATCGCCTTTACCCTATCGTCCATGCGAATTATTTTGGTATTATCAGATGCCCCATAATTTCTAAATTGGGTTAGAAGGACAACTCAATTTATGGAATTAATGTAGCGGAGGGTATAATGGTAATTTCATCGTTCTTTCCATATTACCGAGGGAGGTTAATGATGGGAAGCGACATTTTGGTGGCAATTTTTTGACAGTGTCATTGTGTCAATGGACGTACTTGGAACGACGCAATCTTTTGTCTACCCAACAAGGGTTTCGAATTTTGAATATCAAAAACAAAATTTCTCCTTCATTTTTCTTTTATCTTTCATTTTGGTGACTAGTTGGTGTTTTGGGTGTTCTCTCCGGCGATTTTCTCTTTCACGCTAGAAATTTATCCCATGAGTATTCTATTCCTCATCCTTTGTGATTCTTGGTTTTATGTTTTTCACACTGGATTCTCTAAGTGTTCCGTTTAAAAATTTCTTTATGGGTTTTTGTCGATTCGCCAATAATAACATAGGACCTCCCCCTCTTAGTGATTATCTTCCTCCTTCTAGTGTGCTCCATCACTTATCGGCAGAGCTTTATTCTTTGTCTTTTCTGGCGATATGTACCTGGGGGGTAGTTAGGAAATTTATGTCTAACGACGGGGCAAACTGGCCCGTTGTTTTGTCTAAGGAGTTACCCGAGGGGTTATCCTCGTCAGGTAGGGAGAATGAGGAAGTGTCGTCCGAAGCAACCACCTCGATGCAAGTTTCGTCCAGGCCAAGTAGGTTACCCAAGCGTTGGGTGGCTTATTCGTACGTTTCCCGGATTAACGTTGAATCCTTGAAACAGATTAGGACTAGATACCAAATACTTGAGGATGTCGTCATTAGGATACCAAATTTGGACGAACGGGCTTGTTCCCAGGTAGAGGATGTAGCTTTTTATGAGGTGACCATGACAGCTGAACTTCGTTTTCCTGTCCAACCGTTTATTAGGGAGTTGCTAGATTTTCTTTCCTTGGTGCCCGGCCAGGTTGCTTCGAACGGGTGGAGGGTGATTATAGCCTTCATGGTGATGTGGAGAGAATGTAGTAACTGGTTGGATGATATCACCGTCGAGGAGTTTCTCTATTGCTTTGAACCGAGTCAAATAGCTGCATCTCTAGGCTTTTGGACTTTTAGAAATAGAGACAATTCTGTAAAGTTGGTGGAGGGGCTGCCATCATCCAATCGTGGTTGGAAGGATGGGTATTTCTTTGTCTGTGGAGATAATTAGGAGAAGCTCCCTGAAGAAGATGATGACTACATCCAGATTCGAAGGACGTGGGGAACTTTCTTCTTCATCTGGTGTGTGTGCGTTATTCTTTTCTTATTTCCATTGTCTTTATCATGTTTGAGAGTGTGTTTTGACGAGTTTCATTTTTTTCATGCAGCTTTAACTCGTCCAGCGCTTTCCCAAGTTTGGAGGGATCATGTTTTGAGAGCTCATCACCTTTCCAACCGTCATTATACGAACTACATCCAGCCAGATTTATTGTTTCGTCATTCTTTCGATCCTGAGCCTAGTGCCGTTGTCCTTACCCTTATCCAGGTCAACGAAAAAAGTAAGTGTTCTCGTCTTCATGTTTTTTATCTAAGTGTTGTGTTTTTTCTCATTGGTTTTCTCTTCGTCCAGGATTGGCTACCATGAAGATTAACAAGAACAAGCTAAAGAACATGGTTGAGAAAGAAGCGCCAGTGGTGATGACTGGCCTAAAAAGAAAGAAAGTAGATGAAGTTTAGTCGTCCATTCCTCCTAAGCAAAGTGGGCCATCTTTGAAGAAAACGACAGTCACTCAGGTTCAACAGTCTGCTCTTCGGACTCCTCTAGTCGTCTAGATTTCTGACAAGGAGATAACGGTCGTACAGGCCACTAATGGGGGATCGACTATCTGCCGAAGTCATGGGCTGGCGGCTAAGAGGGCTGAAGCTGTGGTCATGGAGCTTGATTTTGAAGAATATGTCAATGCCTGTACAGAGAATATTTCTAAGCTGATGGTTCATTCTCTTATGAGGGTAAGTTGCTTCTTATATTTTTATATTTGTGTTTTTGGGTGAGATATTTTTACTTAGAAAGTTTTAATCGTTTTCTCTTCAGTCGTTGAACAAGGTGATGGTGATCAGTTGTCGTTGCCTTAACTTGGAAGCTGACCTTGCTCATCTTAAAGAGAGGCTAGTAGAATCGGAGGCATCACAGAAGAATTTGAACAGGGCTGTCTTCAAGCTGAGTAAAGAAAAAAGAGATGCCCTCGAGGAATTGGAGAAGGCCAAGTTTGATCTGTCTGCCAAGGATGATGACATCAAAGCTGCCGTGGACACCCGAGATGGTGCTGTGAAGGAAATGAAGCATCTTATGGGCCAGATTAAAGGTGCCAAGGCAGCGGCTGTGTCAGAGTACCAAGCTTCCGAGGCCTTTGAAGACCTTCGATTCTTCTACTCCGGCTTCGAGGCGTTTCGGAAACAAGCTATGGAGAGATACCCTGAAATTGATAATTCTGCTTTTTAGCCACATGATGACACCAAATCTATTAATGGTGATGGAGGGACGGGTAATGATGGCGATCAGGCGGATAATGCCACTTCTTAACTTTTATAGTTTTTACGAACAATTAGTTTATGGGGCTTGTGTTTTAGCCCTTTTATTTTGTCGTCTAAACAATTTTGGGTTGGTGTTTTGACCTTTCTATCTTTAGATTTGCTGCCTTTGTTTAAAGTTTTTTGGAAACAAATGTGGATGACTTTTACTTTTGCCACATGAATGCTTTTACAAGTTTTTAGGATAACTGTTTGGCTAAAGATTTATGTTTGGTCGATCAATTTTGACTTGGAGTGATTTTTAGTGTAGGATATTTCAGTCTAAAATAATTTTTAGTCAAAAGATAGTCTTTGGACGATTCAATTTAACTTAAAGTGGATTTAGTTAAAAGATCGTGTTGGATAATTCAATTTAACTTTATAATAATTTTTAGTTAAAAGACCGTGTTGGACGATTCAGTTTAACTTAGGATAATTTTTAGTTAAAAGATCATGTTGGAAGATTCAGTTTAACTTAAAAATAAGTTTTAGTTAAAAGATCGTGTTGGACGATTTAGTTTAACTTTAAAATGAGTTTTAGTTAAAAGATCGTGTTGGATGATGCATTTTAATTTAGAATAATTTATAGTTAAAAGATCGTGTTTAGACGATTCAGTTTAACTTTAAATAAATTTTAGTTAAAAGATCATGTTAGACGATGCAGTTTAACTTTAAAATGAGTTTTAGTTAAAAGATAGTGTTGGACGATGCAGTTTAACTCAATAGTTTGGGTTGACACAAGATTTACCGTAGTTCGGCAATAGTGCCTACGTTCACCTTATTTTGTCCCTTCATTGAAGATGCCAATAAATACAAATTTGGCCTAGGGGTAGTATTTTTCAAGATGTTCAATATTCCATGGATATGGAAGTCGTCTCCCGTCCATTGCTTCTAGGTGATAGGTGCCTCGTCGGTGAACTTCGATGACTCTATATGGTCCTTCCCAGTTTAGACCTTGTTTTCCCTGAGTGGGATCTGTGGTAGCCAAAGTGACCTTTCGTAGCACGAGATCTCCAATGTCAAATTGCCTTGGTTTGACTTTTATGTTTTGATGGCGAGCCATATTTTCTTGGTATCTCTTCATTCTTGCTTCTACCTTTTCCCGGATTTCATCAACCAAATCTAGGTTGAGACGGATTTATTCTTCATTTTGGCAATCATCATATGTTGATGTTCGGAAGGTCGTCAATTCTATTTCGACTGGGACCACTGCTTCAGTTCCGAAAGTCATTCGAAATGGTGTTTCTCTTGTTGTTATTCTTGCCATCGTTCTATAAGCCCATAGGACACTAGGGAATTCTTCTGGCCATAACCCCTTTGCCCCCTCAGGTTGGGTTTTGATGAGTTTGAGTAAAGACCGATTTGTCACCTCGACTTGTTCGTTGGCTTATGGATGGCTAGGAGATGAGTAGTGATTATGAATGCCTAATTCTTGGGAGACTACCTGAACCTTGGGTTATCGAATTGCTTACCGTTATCGGAGACGAGTACTCGTGGGATGCCAAATCGACATATCACTTCTTTCCAAACAAAGCTTTGGATGTTTTTCTCGGTTATTGTGGCTAATGGCTCTGCCTCTATCCATTTGGTGAAGTAATCGATCGTGACTGCTAGGAACTTCAACTGACGTCATCCAATCGGGAAAGGTCCCATAATATTGAGTCCCCACTGTGCGAACGGCCAAGGTGCTATTATCGATGTCAATTCTTCCGATGGGGAATGGAGTAGGTTGGCAAAGCGTTGACATTTGTCACAATGTTGAACAAACGTACTAGCATCTGTTTGTATGGACGACAAATAATAACCTTCTCTGATGATATTCTTGGATAACGACCGAGCTCCTGAGTGATTTCCGCATATTCCTTCATGTATATCTTTAAGAACATATTTTGCTTCAGCTGGCGCTAGGCATCTGTGATAAGGAAGAGAGAATCCTTTCTTGTATAGTACTCCTTGTAGTATTATGAACCATGATGCACATGCCTTTAGCCATCTTGCTTCGTGGCGGTCGCTTGGTAAGGTTCCTCCCTATAAGTAGGAGGTTATGGGTGTCATCCAGGAGGTTTCTGTGTCCACGGGGTTTACCTCGATCGTCTGTATACTTGACTGTGTGACAACTTCCAGCTCACCGTTTGGTTCGCTTAATAAAGCTAACCTAGCCAGTTGATCTGCATCTGTATTCTGCTCTCGTGGTATATGGGTGAGTTTTATTTCTTGGAATCGACTCATTTGGTTTTGGACGAGGCTTAGGTACTACTGTATTCGTCCTTTTTTAGCCTCGTAGTCTCCGTTGACTTGTCCCACAATGAGATGAGAGTTGCTATAGACGTCCAACTCAGTTGCCCCCTGTGCTTTAGCCAAATTGAGTTCAATTAGCAGGGCTTCATACTCTACTTCATTGTTGGTGGTTGCATATTATAGGCGTATGGCTTGCCTAATGATGTCACCCTCAAGTGATTTCAATATTACTCCCACTCCTCATGCGTTCTTTGTTGATGACCCATCTATATGGACCGTCCATCTTGATATTTGATGTTCTTCTTCTTTGGGTTCATCGTCCTTGACGGTGAATTCAGCCACAAAATCAGCCAATGCTTGCGCTTTGATTACTGTTTGGGGTCAGTAATCGATGTCAAAATCGCTGAGCTCGATCGACCATTGTTTTAGTCTTCCAACTGCATCAGGTTTGTTCATGGCCTTTCGTAGTGGGTGGTTCATGAGAACCACTATGGTATGGGCTTGGAAATACGGCTGGAGTTTTCTTGCTGCTGTTATGAATGCAAAGGCCAGTTTTTCCATGGGTGGATATCGTTCCTCTGCTCCCCTGAATGCTCGGCTAGTATAGTAGATGGGTAACTGTCATCTATCTTCTTCCCGTATAAGTGCTGAACTGATGGTCGTTGGTGAAACAGTTAGGTATAAGTAGAGCTCTTCACCTTGTTTAGAGGGGCTAAGCAATAAGGGTGTTGCTAAGTAAATCTTGAGCTCTTCAAAGGCTTATTGGCACTCGTCCGTCCACTCGAAAGCTTTCTTCAAGATTTTAAAGAAAGGTAGGCATTTGTCGGTTGATCGAGAGACAAAGCAATTGAGTGTTGCACCTTTTCCTGTTAATCCTTGTGTTTCTTTGATGGTTCTTGGAGGCTATATGTCTAAGATCGCTTTGATCTTATTTGGGTTGGCTTCGATGTCTCTCTACAAGACCATAAAACCAAGAAATTTACCAGAAGAAACACCAAAAGCACACTTACTTGGATTCAGCTTCATTTGGTATTTGCGAAGTGTTTTGAACGTCTCTTCCAAGTCGTCTAGATGGCTTCCTTCTTCCTTGGATTTTACCAACATGTCATCGACGTAGACTTCGACGTTTCTGCCTATCTAGTCATGGAACATTCGGTTCATAAGCCTTTGGTAGATGGCTCCTGCGTTTTTCAGCCCGAATGGCATAATCTTGTAATAGAAAAGTCCTCTGCTTGTGATGAAGGATGTCTTCTCTTGGTTAGTCTCGTTCATCACTATCTGATTATATCTTGAAAATGCATCCATAAATGTTATTAATTTATGGCCAGCTGTCGAATCGACTAGCTAGTCTATTCTTGGTAGGGGGAGCTGTCTTTAGGGCAGGCTTTGTTGAGGTCGATGAAATCAATGCACATTCGCCATTTCCCATTGGTCTTTTTAACCATGACCACATTTGCCAACCAGTCAGGGTAGAAGACTTCCTTAATGAAGTTTGCAGCCAGGAGTTTGTCTACTTCTTCCATGATGGCATTGTTTCTTTCAAGAGCAAAGACTCTTCGTTTCTGCTTTATTGGACGAAGAGAAGGGTTAACATTCAATTTATGAGAAATAATTGAAGGATCAATACCTGGCATATCTTCGTGGCTCCATGCGAAGACATCTTTGTTGTCTTTTAGGATTTGAACTACTGATTTTTTCACATGCGGAGGTAGGTTAGCCCCGATTCTAGTTGTTTTCCTGGGGTACTCTTCTTCCAAGCTAATCTTGTTCAATTCTTCAGACGGCTCGACCAAGATTTTTTGTTCCTCGATCGTCATTGTTTGATTTTGTCCTTCTACTCTTAGCGAGGTGAGATAGCATTCTCTTGCCACTACTTGTTCCCCTCAGACTTCCCCTATTCCATGTTCAACTAGGAATTTGATGAGCAGATGATAAGTAGAAGTTATCGCTCGTAGTCTATTGAGTGCCAGTCGTCCATTAATAGCATTGTACGCTAAGGGGCAGTCGACGACGAGGAAATCCACTGTTTTGGAGACAAGCTTCGGGTATGTGCCGACCGTGATGGACAATATGACAATGTCGACGAGGAAAACTTTGTCGCCTATGAATCCTACAAGTGGTGCTTCCATGGGTCGCATTTTTTCTTTATCAAGCTTCATTTGTTGGTATGTTTGTAGGTACAATATGTCTGCCGAGCTGCCGTTATCTACCATCACTCGTTTGGTAGTGAAACCAGCAATATTCATAGTTATGACGAGAGCGTCATCATGAGGTTGGTGAGTTCCTTTAGCATCTTCTTCACTGAAGGAGATTATTTGATCATCTAAACAGATATTCTTAAGGGGTCGATGGATGACCAAGATGTTATGTACCTATCATGCATTGGCCTTTCTCGAAGCGCGTGATATTCCCCCTAATGCAGGGCCTCCTATGATGTTCCTGATCTCGCCAACGGGTTTGGGCCTACAATTCTCGGTCTGCTCTTTTGGCCCTTGAGCCTTTGGTGGACGAGTATTTGGTGGACGACCAACATACTTCTGTAATTTTTCCTGTCGAATGAGTGTTTCTACCCATTCCTTCAATGCCATACAATTTTCAGTGAGATGACCATGATCTCTGTCAAAACAGCAATATAAGTTCTTCACCCGACTGTCTGGGTCTGAGTGTATCTTTCCCAACCATCGAAGAGAGGGATCGTCTTAAATCTGCATGAGGAGCTAGTCGATAGGTGTGTTCAGTGGTGTGAAGCTACTGAATTTTCCGCCCGAGACGGTCGCCCTCTTTCTCTCTGGTGTCTCCGAGAACTTAGGAACTTTCTGTTTGGTTGGTTCATGCTTACGATCGTCAACGTCCTTCCATATTTTAGGAGGTGGATCGTCCCAGGAATCTATGGCATCCTCGGCGTTCATGTGTTTCTGGGCTTCATACATGAGCTCGGATAATGTTTCTGGTGGTCTTTGCAAAGATCATAAAGGAAGTCTCATTTTCGAAGTCCTGCCATGAATGCGGTCAGAGTGACGTCTTCTTTTGGGCGGTCAATTTGTAAGGCTTCTTTGTTGAAACAATGCACCCTCAATGATTCTCCTTCCATTTGCTTGACATTGAGCAGATAAATGGGAGGATGTCCTCTTCGCTGACAACCGATGAAATGATCGATGAATGCTCGGCTCAACTTGACGAATGAGCTGACTGACTCTGTTTCGAGTTTGTTAAACCAAACTCTGGCTAGTCCTTTCAGAGCCATTGGGAAGGCCCTGCACATTATTTCATAAGGTACGGCCTGTAGTTGCATGATGGTTTTGAATGCTTCCAGGTAATCGAATAAATCTTTTGTCTAGTCGAAACTTTCGAATTAGGGCACTTTAAATCTAGTTGGAAGTGGAAAGTTTGCGATCCTGGGGATGAAAGGTGAATCTGCTCGATGTACCAGGTTGTCTAGGTTGCGAGCAGCTTTCGCTTTCAAGCTATTCTTCATATCTCCCATTTGTTTCTTCATTTTGTGCAATTCCTCTTCCAATCTGGCGATTTTATCGTTGGGTCCTTTAGATGATCAAACCGATTGATCGGGTCTTCTGGATGATCGAACCGATCTAACGGGCCTATGTCGGCTAGGATGAGTGGAGCTCCCCGCGCTTTCCTCCCTGTGTCTGCCAAGGGAAAGGGTTTTCTGTGCCTCCTTATCCTTTCGATTCTGGTGGGTTGTCCAACGACTATTAGCTTCTTGATCTTCCCTCCTGCCCTCTCTTTATAGAGGAGGTTGATTGTCATTAAGGGGCTGTGGAGGAGTTTGTGGCTCCTTTCTGAGTGCCTGCCATAATTCTTTGTTTTGGCGCGTCGTTTCTCGAGCAAGTTCTTGGATGCTAGTTGCAATAACTTGCATTTGCCTCTCGACAGGGGTCATGGGAGGATCAGTGCTGGTTCCGTCATTGTTGGCTCCTTCCATAGCTTCAACTGATTTCTGTACTACCTTTTTGCTCTAGGAATGACAATGGCTTATATTGCCTCTTCCCACAGACGGTGCCAACTGATGATGACTGAAAATCAGTGGGCTCGAACACGCTTTGATTGAAATCTGGAAGGCCTGCGTTCACAAATAATAGATCAAAGAAGATATCGAAGATAATCCTGTGTAGGTTTCTCCGATGCTAAAGTCAGTAATCTAATCAGAAAATGAATAGCTTTGACTAGGATTATAGCATGTAGAGAGTAAGTAAAATAAGATTGTGCGTACCTTCTGTTGGTGAAGGAGGGCTCCTTTTATAAGGCCTTAGGATTATTAACCGTTTGATGGGATTGAATGCCGACCTTGATTCTTACTCGTAATTAATGGACCGTTATAATAAATCATAATGTCTTGGTATTGAATAAGGAGAGCTGGCATAACGTTTCCCATGATTACAGTGTCTTCAATGAAATGATTCTGACGGTCGTCCATACAGGGTTCCGTCTGGACGACCAACATGCGAGATGTTTGTAGTGATCATCTTTACCCTATCGTCCATGCGTATTATTTTAGTATGATCATAACCCTAACACATTTCATTATTGTAGTTTACTAAATGCTCTAAACGCTAAATAACTTTTCAATTAAAACTCTTTAAGGCACAAACATTACAACCAAAGCTTTACTCATACAACAATCCCAAATGGATTCATAATGTCAAACATAATTACGGAAGGTGAATGCGTTTACATAATCCAACAAAAATTAAAATCCTTTGGAATTTATTAAAAAGAGGGCATTTTTTACATGGTTTTAAAAACCAGACAGGACCGGTCAGTTCAACCGGGGACCGGTACTTGATCCGATCCAATTCTCTTAAAAAACAGGAAATTAAGAAAAAGTGAGGAAAAATCGAGAACCGCCGGTTCAACTGACAAAACTGGGAACCGGACCAGTTTGATCACTTTTTTAATACTAAAAAATTTTATTTAAAAAATAATATTTATATGTTAGGTTTACATAAAAGTTAACCCAACATTAATTGTTTGGCTCACACAAGGGAACCCAACATTTAACATTAAATGTTTGGCTCACACAAGGCAACCCAATATTTAATTTAATTAATTAATGGTAGGCCCACAAATTAATATAGTCCACCCTCATATTTAAAATATTTGGTAGAGTCTAGTATTTATAGAAGAGAAAGTGTATCATTCTCTTTTATTTTTCCAATGTGGGACAATGAAAAAGTTTTCTCACAAGACAACAAGTCCCACATTGAAAAAACAACAACTATTTGACAGATTTTGCTTTATATAATAATCTCACTTATATGGGGAGAAAACGCACGATAAGCCGTTTTCAAAAAGAAATTCGCAAAAAAACACTGTCTGGGTACTATTCAGGAAAACAGCCTCGTCTCTCCTAGAGACGAGTTCCACCCAAAAACTGCCCCGTGGCACTTCCCTTCCCATTTCGTGGCATCCTGAGCTGGCAGTAAATTGGACCGTGGAACTCGTCTCTTGTAGAGACGAGTTCCAAGCTTGTGTTTCAATTCCCTCGTTTTGGCGCGAATACTGTTACCGTTACTGAGATTGTGAGAAATTAGTACAGGGGAAAAAAAAAAATTTGGCTTGAACTCGTCTTTGGTAGAGACGAGTTGCGTTGAAATGGGCCTGGTGTTGGCTGGAACTCGTCTCTACCAGAGACGAGTTCCGTTGAAGGTTATTATTAAAAAATAATTGGGCTGTATTTGGCGAAATAATTTTGCTGAAACTCGTCTCTAGGAGAGACGAGTTCCATACACATATGCAGTACAGCTAAGAGAACCGGTGGCCATAAATGAAAAAAAACTGGAACTCGTCTTTACACTTAAAACATATTCTTAACTTTCTTCATCGTTCTTTCACTTTTCCAACATCAGTTCACTTTTCCAACCAACATCATTGATCAATTAAAAGGTAAAAACAATATAAATTTTGTCTTTGCTGTATCCTTTTTTTAATTTATATGTTGTTTAAAGTTAGTATCATTATTAGGTTATAAACGTTTTTTGCGTGGTTGTTGAACATTATTCCTTTGGTAAACATGAAGCATCTCTGTATTTCTTGCATAACGTGAAGTATGTTTGATTGAACATGAAGTAACAAGCTGTAAAGTGAAGATGTGAAGTGTTTGAATGATCCAGTCGACTGAATCAGTGGTCCAGTCGACTGGATCAGTCAGAAAGTTCCCAGACACTACATCCAGTCTACTGGACCATCAATCCAGTCGACTGGATCAGTCAGAAAAGTTCCCAGACACTACATCCAGTCTACTGGACCATCAATCCAGTCGACTGGATCAGTCAGAAAATTCCCAGACACTACATCCAGTCTACTGGACCATCAATCCAGTCGACTGGATCTGCCAAATACATGTCATCCAGTCTACTGGATTGGTGTTTCAGTAGACTGGATTGAACAAGTACTCCAGACTTCCCAAATCTTTCTTGGAGATGTCTACTGGATATTACAACCATTTTTATATAATATGTTATGTAACATTTGGATATGAAATATTACCATTAGCAGTTATTACTTGTTTTTTTTATGTTATTGTTACATTTAAATTTTTTGCATGTTTTTTTTATGTCACTAACTAATTGTAAACTACATTTAAATTAAATAGGTTTGCATATGGCACCAACTATGTATATTGTCTATCTTCGCTTCAATGGGGAGATTATTTATGGTCAACATGGAGCTGAGTATCAAGGGTCGCAAATGAAGTTCATCCGGGTTCATCGTGGGATTAGTTTTGTCGAATTGGAAACGAAGATATTCAATGCACTACAATTGGACAATCAATCTCATCGTATAACAGTTACATACCGTTGTCCTCAGGAGGTGATTTCACCTCACATTAATTACATGACTCTATTGATAACAGACGACGACGGTGTTAATCTCATGTTTGACATGTTAGATGCAACGCCTGAATTAAAAGGTATTGAGTTATATATAAGTGTGGAGGATTGTGTTGGTGAAGGTGTTGAGCCTCTTACACAAGATGATGGGGATGGATTAGTAGCGGAAGATTGTGTTGGTGAAGATGTACAACAAATGACTGTGCATGATACTGCTCCTTCGACACAACCCTCTACAGTTGGAAGGTGTACACCACAATTACATGAGATACGAACATCGGTGGAGGATTGTGGTCCCAGCACTCGACATGAGTATGTTCCATACGAGGTAAACCCTTTAGCTGGAGTGCATGATACGATGATGTTGGAATGTACTGCTGATGATGAAGAAGAAAACGCTGATTATGATAATGATTCGTATTTTGATGATGATGATAATGAGTTGTATTTTGATGATGATGATGATGATGATGATGATGATGCTGATGCTGATGATGATGATGCTGATGATGATGATGAGACAACTGATGTTCATAATGACGAAGTTGATGATGTGGTCCCTAGCCTCAAACCCAAATCCTCATCGTTTACTACAAACACATGGGATAATATAAATGACACTTCCTTCAATGATGAGGTGACACCACTCGATAGTTGGGATAAAAAGCAAGAGTTGAGAAAAGGGTTGTTTTTCAAGAGTAAAATTGAGGTTCAGTATGCATTGAAGGTGTACTCTTCACGCGTCAATCAAGAATATAAAGTGAAGGAGTCAAACAAAAGAAAATTACATGTATGTTGCAAGAATGGGTGTTCATGGAGAATGCGGGCATGCATGCGTAGTACACATGGATTTTGGGAGATTACAAAATACAATGGTCCCCACACTTGTAGACACCCCAACATCCGTAAAGATGGCAAGGTATTTGATTCAAATTTTATTGAAAGAGAAGTGAGGAGCTATGTAGCCAATGACCAAACTATTTCAGTGAAATCGTTGCGGCATCACATGTGTACACAATTTGGCCATAAAATTTCTTACTACAAGGTGTGGGATGCCAAGCAGAAGGCAATTGCTAACATATTTGGGGATTGGGGGGAGTCTTATCAGTTGTTACCGAAGTTTATGAAAGCACTAATCGACTCAAATCCGGGTACACAAGTGGAATGGAAGACATATTGGAGTGAAGATGCAGGTTGTGCTATATTTGAGAGTGTATTTTGGGCTTTTGGTCCTTCAATTCAGGGGTTCATGCATTGCAGACCAGTTGTCTCTATTGATGCAACACATTTGTATGGAAAATATGAAGGGAAGTTGATGATTGCCATGGCAACTGATGCGAACAATGGGATTTATCCACTTGCCTTTGCGGTTACGGAAAAAGAGTCGAAGAATACATGGCGTTGGTTTTTGCGTTTCCTAAAGAAACATGTCACAAAAAATAGAGAAATTTGCATCATATCAGACAGACATAAGGGTATCATGAATGCAATGAAGTGGAGTAAATTGCAGCCTCTAAATGCATATCATCGATTTTGCATCCGACATTTAGTCAGCAACTTCAACACACGATTTCATGACAAACGGTTGAAGAACATGATACAGAGAGCAGGTGAACACAACCAGCTAAGAAAATTCAATGCAACAATGGACTCTATTAGACAGTATAATAAAGATGCTGCTAAGATACTGGACGAAGAGACAGATGTTGACAAGTGGACATTAGCAAAAGATGGTGGACGGCGCTATGGGGCAATGACCACGAATTTGTCTGAGTGCTTCAATGGTGTTCTTAAAGGTGCACGCAACTTACCCATTACTGCAATGGTAGAATTCATTTATTTCAAGCTTGTGCATTATTTTAATGATCGCCGAGTTAAAACTCAAGCTCAATTGAGTTCTGGTCAAGCGTTCAGTACACATGCCATGGAAATCTTTCAGAAGTGGAGTGAGAAGGCAAGTTTGCATCACGTAATAGAGTTTAATAGGGAGGAAGGAACTTTTCAAATCCAAACACAACCTAGTCTAACCAGTATGAATAAGGGGAACCATAGACATGTGGTGAAATTGGGTGATAGAACATGCAGTTGTGGGAAATGGCAAGCGTATCATATCCCTTGTTCACATGTAATTGCAGCTTGCGCTAGTCAGCACATCAATGTGTACCAATATATTGATCCATTTTATAGTCTGACGGAAATGCTAGCTTCCTATCAACCACACTTTGAACCGATGAAAGATGCCCCGTATTGGGAGGAGGACCCTAACTTCCCTATGTTGCGACCTGACCCAAGATTGCTTCGACAACGTGGTCGTCCAAAGTCAACAAGAATTCGGAATGAGATGGATTGGAGGGAGAATCAACATAAGCAGAGTTGTGGATTGTGTAATCAAGAGCATAATCGCAAAAAATGTCCTAATGCAATTTCATCAAGAATCAAAGTTGGTAAGTGGTTACTATGAATATTAACTTGTATTGATCAATTTTGTTTGTTATCCTAATGCTTTTAATTATGTTTTCAACCTTGTTTGTGTTATTTTGGCTTATGCTTTTCTATTTCTATATTGTAGATATGTTGGATGGATAATCACCTGTGGAGCCCAAACAAGATTGCTCTTTGGCACTTCAACTTGCAAAATCTGAGAATTGACGTTGGAAATGGTTGAGAGTGATTCGAAATTTTGTGCAAGAGTCTTTTGGTTGCAAATGAAATATTTCTGCTCTTTGTAATAATGTTATGTGTAATCATATTATTCTCTCGTCTCTATGAAGGAATGTATACACTACAAAGATGATTTTTTGTATCCATTACGCTTTTGTAATTGTATATGTGCTTGTAATCATGTGAAATGCTAGTATTTGATGGGGGTGCTATTAGGTTTTTTTAATTTTAAATTTTGGAATGGCTGGGAACTGCAGAATTCAAAACAAGGGCATTCCAGTCGACTGGATTTGAAGTCCAGCCGACTGGATTATACCAGACCTTAATGATCCAGTCGACTATATTGGTGTACCAGTCGACTGGATCAGACAGAAAGTCCTGGGGGTGTGGTTTCAGTCGACTGGTCCATTTTGTAGCCACCTGGATCAAGGATGCAGTCGCCTGGATCCCTGATGCAGTCGACTAGATCCACCTTTGTTCAACCTTTAACTAATTTCGTCTGTAATATTTATATATTTTTTGATAAAATATTATCAAATATTATAAAATATGTATAATTTATAATAAAATTAATTTTATCATAAATATTATTAATTTTATTAAAATTTATATATTTTATTTTTACAATAATAAATATACATTTATCAATATAGACACAAAATAGATAGAAAATATACAGGTATTTATTTAGATTAAAATTTCTATTATCATAAAATGCCTTAATCACTCTTCTTCATTCTAGCCAATTAGCTACTTTCGTTGCAATTTGAGACTAGTTTGTTCATAAAAATAGATTATTCCTTGTTTCAAGCCAATACACAAAAGCTTATTAACGTCTAGTCATGGGAGGCCAGTTTGGCTACTGACCCCACTAACATAAATAAAAACTTATCTACATATACTTGAGTGGGGTTTGGGTTTCAGGTGAGCTTTTGAAGTAATCAAACTTTTACTGACCTTGTTCTTTTACAAGTGACATCTTTTCGTTTCCCATATTTTGGTTGCACCTCACTTGTATTTATGAACAAACCAGAGTTATCAAGGTTTTGAATCTGCAATTCAAGAAAAAGATCATCTGTTGCAAGAATTCCTTTAATTGACCCTCCATCCTTTCATAGTAGTAATGATCTCTTCGTGCTTATCAGTTAATTAAACTAATATAATAGTTTGCCCCCTCCATATATTTTGTTTTATTTCCAATCTTTTTGAATTTTGTCCAACTATCCTCAATGGGATTAAAACTGCTATCAGTCTTAGTTTTCCCTTTTTATCTAACTTCACAGCCCTTGCTTTGTGTTGGTGCTGGAATTTTGTTTGGTATTTTCATGTGCTATTTTCCATATAAAATTGGAAATTTAATTTCAAGACCTTTGTTAACTTGAGAGAATTTATATATTTCTGATTGTTTTGCTAGCAAATGTTTTTTGAAGTTTTAATTTTTTCTGATGTAGAATCTTATGATTTTGCAGAATGTCAGTCATGATGGAACTGCTGTAGCAACATCACCTTTTGATGTATCTGTTTTTGAAGACTTGGATGATCTGGACAATTCTATTCTTGTAGAGGATCTGGACAAGCCACTGTATTCCCCTCAGCACTTTTCTTTTTCAGATTCCTTCCAAACAGACTTTCCAAATAAGGAGAGGAAAAGAAAAAGAACAGAAAATGAAAATTAATCTTAAGTAGTAAATTTATTACACTTTCATTGTATGAGAAAAATGTGTCCAGTCCATGATTGTTCTGAAGAGTTTTGATTAAAATAACCTTAACTCTTATTGCATTAGCATGTAATGATGTTCAAATTTTACATCAAATGTTCATCCAAATCAAACCCTTTTATTATACAAAAAGAATAAAGCAAACCCATTTACCATTGCCCACACTCACTTAAACTTCAAATAATAGTTACTGCAATAGATTCATCATAACTGTAAAAGAATAAACCAAAAGAAACCAGCTTGAATAGATGATAAGGAACCAATCAGTTTGACATAAAGTAAAGGTACAATCAGTTTTAATAACTATATGCCCTCGGCATCATCAAAAACAAAAAATCAAAGACAACTAACTATATGCCCTGATTAATCAAACGCTCATTGATTTCCTCAATGGATGTTTCCAAAGTACCAAAGTGCTCATCATAAGTCGAGAATTTTCTAGTAACCATAGCTGAGAAGTTGTCGATGCTTGTTTGAATATTTCCCATGCTAGTGGCCAAAGAGTCCAAACGTCCAAGCACGAGTTGGAAGTTGTCCTCATTGACACGAGAGGAGCCAGAAGGTGCGCTTCGAGGCTCTTGATCCTCTTGCATTGGTTCTTCATTCCCTGCAGCTTCAGCTTCATCCATTTCTGCTTCTTCACCCACTTGTTCCATCACAGGTACATTTTTCTTAACCCAAGTGTCATCCTTAAATTCATACCTCATTTGTTTCATGGTAGTTTCTCCATAAACATCCGTATGAGTTACGTCTCGAGTCTCTTTTTCACCACTGAAATCTACTCCAAAATGATTAAGAATAGTAGTGATATGGAGACCATATGGGAGGGCGCCATTCTTCTTCTTGACACAAGTCTCCATGTGCCAACTAATATAGAATGCAAGATCAAGTTTGACCTTGTTGAGAATAGCCCACATTATGAAAAGGTCTAGATAGGAAGTGTATTCGTATGAACCACTCCTAGGAAGGATGTTGTGGGCTATGATGTGATGAATGAGTCGGCTTTCTAATGTGAGGTCCGCAATTTTGGGTCTAGAGAGTTCTTGAATGTTAGGATTTCCACACATTTGCCTAATTGACTCTAAAGGGTCATACCCTTCAAATTGCACCCAACTATTTGTAGTATAACGTTGTGCACCGGTGCGAGGAACTCCTAATATAGAGGCTAGTGTGGAATGGGGGAGTGAAATGGATTTACCCTTCACATAGGAGCTGATTTTCCCATGGATCAATTGAAAGTGTGTGTAAAAGTGTTTAACAAGAGTGGTGTATTGTTTTTGACGCGTTGAAAGGAAATTTTCCCATCCTTGAGCTTGAAAAAGCTCTCTAATATGAATGTGGTGATTAGCAAAATAAGGGAAATCAACAATTTTCCCAAAAACTACGGTTCTACGGCTAATGTCGTCATGGAATCTTACCAAATATTCCGAAGAAGCGAAGCTCTTGTCCAATGATGGAGGTTCATCCCTTGAAGCCTTCGATTTCAGCCTTTTCTTTCTTGGATCTTCACTGCTCACGGATTTCTTTGGAGCCATTCGAATTCAAGGGTTTTGAATTGGGGGTTTTGGGAATGTGATAGTTTTGAGAGTGATTGGGAGTGATTGAGAGTGATTGGGAGTGATTGGGAGTGATTTTCGACGAAAACCCTAAGAGAGAGAGTGAGAAAACTCGAGAGACAATGAGAGAAAATGGGGAAAATGAAGTCTGTCAACACTGTTTAAAAACCCAGAAATCGCAGATCCAGTCGCCTGGACTCCCTGATCCAGTCGACTGGATCTAGGTCAAATCTTTTAAAAAGCTTTTAAAACCTTAATCCAGTCACCTGGATACACTATCCAGTCGACTGGATTTAGCTCCAAAAACTCTCTGATTGCCTGGGCACACAATACAGTCACTGGATTAAGCTGGTCAAACTTTTTGAAAAGTTTGACCAGCTTAATCCAGTCGCCTGGAGACACTATCCAGTCGACTGGATTAAGCTTCAAAAACTCTCTGCCTGATCCAGTGGACTGGACACACAATACAGTGGACTGGATTTTGGTCAAACTTGTTTGAAAAGTTTGACCAGCTTAATCCAGTCGACTGGACACACTATACAGTCGACTGGATCAGGCTCCAGTGTGTTTTTAAAATTTTTCTGGGCATATCCAGTCGCCTGGACTCCCTGATGCAGGCGCCTGGATTATGCCCAGAAAAAAATTTCAACCAGTTTTTAAAGCATAATCCAGTTGTTAATATTGGAAAAATGGCTTTCCAACTTCCACCACAGCAATTGGGCATGTGGACATATTGATATCTTCAAATGTTAATAACATAATAAAATCCAATATATTGATCCATTTTGACCATAACAATTTACATATTAACGTCACACCATTCCCATAAGTCACATTCTCTATAGTAAAATTAACAATACCTTAAAAAAAAAATCATTTGTCAAATCACAAGCCATACTAATAGTAATCATTTGGAGCTAAACTGATTTCCATTTCCATTTCCAATTGGAGCTAATAAACTGAGTTAAAAAAAAATACAAATATAAATACATATCAAATATAAATACATCTCAACCTATCACTCAGTCCCACAACAAGGTTTCCTCTTATTGCGAGGTGGGTTCCTCTTCAGTACAACAGGCATATCTGGTTCTAGCCGTTTTGTACCTCTACCCCTACCCTTACCCCTACCATGATCACCCACTTCAATATCCTGAACCAAGTCCTCTGACTGGGTGACTAAGGTTGGGACAACTGACTGGGGCACTGAGGATGGACCACCTGACTGTGTGGGTGAGAATGGGCCAACTGACTGTGTCGGTGACGATGGGGTAACATCTGCAAATGATGCAAGTGGGCTGAATGTCTGGGTCAGAAAACTGATCGTATGCTCATGGTGGGCAGCTGAGATGGGAGTAGTACTGTGGGCAACTGAGATGGGGGTGGTAGTGTGGGCAACTGAGATGGGGGTAGTAGTGTTGGGAGATGAGATGGGGGTGGTAGTCTGGGCAGCTGAGATGGGGGTGGTAGTCTGGGCAACTGATATGGGGGTGGTAGTCTGGGCAACTGACATAGGAGTGGTCTCAGTAACGGTGGTAGCATCTCTCAACTGGATGGGAGGCACACTCATACTACTACTCGGATCGGATGGACGTGATGGGCGTTGCGCACGTGGATGTGGCGGGCGCTGCGCACGTGGACGTCGCCTCCGAGTAGCGGTTGGAGGAACAGTTGTATGAGAATTGGTGTCTGAGTCTGTGTTAACTCTTTGCACAGAATCAAGCCGATGCAGCTCATTCGAAGCTTCTAGTGCATTAAATGCCAATTGATATGCCTCCGCTGCTAGCTCCATAAATTTTGCCGGATCCAACTCTTGTTCAGGATGAAACATTTCGCATATTCGCATGTTGCACAACGTCTGTCAAAATGCATAGTATGTCAGTAAACAATTGTGTCTCAAAGATATCCAAAAGATGCACGGAATTATTAAGTTAAAAAATTTACCATCATCTCATAACAGCCGCTCCTGCGACTGATAAAGCGTCGAGTAATCCGACGGTACCAATCCATATATGGATCATGATATGACATAAGACCAACCATTTTGTCACGAGTGACAACATGCTCACGTCGATGGTCCCATATACTTATGTAATGCCTCCAACGGTGCCTCCAATTCTCATGTACCTTACCCCTAAGATCACAATCATGGAGTTTCACCTCGGTATTAGCAGGCTGGGGTATGTCTTGTTGCATACCAAATTGACGTAGAGCACGATTAGGTAAGTGCCACTCTACGATCTGGAAACATATTAGAGGCGTCAGAGAACGCCATACCTCACTGAACGCCATACCTCCTGCCCTATCCGACAATACTCAGGCAACGAACTCAACACTTCATCTGTGTATGGTTCCCAAATTACCTACAAAAGCTTAAAAATAAAATGCATTAATAAATGATATATGCCCAATAACAATATAATATAATTCAAATTCACCATGTATTGAATAACAATATAATAACAATAACAATGTAATTAAAACAAGCACGTTACCTGATCAGGACGTTGCCTAGAGAAGTCCGATCGATACTGCTCAAGCACATGAGTGGACACATCCTTTATGTCCTTCGCATTGCGCCACCTACAATGGAAAGTATTCATCAATGGAAAAATTTGCCATAACCTTATTTTCTAAGGCATAAAACATGTTCAATGTCTATACAAAAAACTAAATAATTACTTACCTAGTGCCATAAGGACCCCCTGGCAATGGTTGGGCAGCATCAGCAGGCACTTCAACATCAGCATCAGCAGGCACTTCAACATCAGCATTAGCATTAGCATTGGCATCATCCACAGCATTAACAATCGGTTGAATAGACTTTATTGCAGGTGATATGTGTGGAAATCTAGACCATGCCCACAACTGCACCAAGATTAGTGCACCAGCAATGTCACATGAGTCCGGGTCAGTGGCTCTACATAACTCTCTATATAACCATGCTAGAACTGCACTACCCCAACTATACCGTCCAGCAGCATCAAAATCCTCCAACATTGGCAAGAACATAAGGTGTACCTTCTCTCCAGACTTGTCAGCAAAATAACTACCTCCAAGGAGCTCTAATATGTAAGCTCGTGTATACTGCTGCACGGTCACCTCATTAGCATCATCAGGTAGGACAGCAAACGTGTCCTGGAGCCACTTCATATTTAAACGTGACCCATCTAACTTATTTGGAGGAGGAGAGACACCAAGTAACTGAAGACATAATCCGGACCAATTTAACTCGGTACTCCCTACCAATACCTCTCCATCAACGGGTAAACCCAACATGACCTCAACATCTTGCAAGGTGATGGTCATCTCACCGTGGGGAAGGTGGAAGGTATGGGTCTCTTGGCGCCATCTCTCAACTAATGCTGTGATCAACGCCCAATCCATTTTTATAAAACCAAGCTTGGCTATGCCATAAAAGCCAGCTCGCTGAAGGTATGGGATAAAACGGGCATGAAGTCGTCCAGATCGTTCTCTTACTGCCTCACGACGACGACAATGTAATAAAGTATACTACAAAATGAAAAAAATATGTCAATTTATTTTATCACTAATGTAAGCAAAAATCAAATAATAAATATATTAAATACATACCAATCCCTCTTCCCAAATTTTGTTGGAGATGTGTTTATCCTGTCTAGTCAACACAGAGGGGTCACTAGGACCTGGATCCATCACAAAACGGCGAGGCTCCATAAGTGAAAACTACTGCAACCATCAAATCAAAGCAGTGATATACCCAATCAACCATCAAGTTGAGAGCTAAAGAAATATATTAAATCTTGAATTATATAATATGGTTACATATCTTAATTAAGGAGTTACCAATTGAGAGCAAATTGATCATATTACATCATTCTTTTTCTCATATTACATTTATTTTTATTCTTAATAATTGATTGATTAATGACTATTAGGCACAAGCTTTAACTCCAACATATATAAGTATTTTAACAGTCAAGAGAACTTAGGTCAACCAAGTTATTATCCAACTTTCTCCATCATATGTACATTGATCATAAACTCTTACCTATTCAAAATAAAGTACACTAACTCCCATACCCGCCAATATTTCTCCATTTAATCTCCTTGAAATACATTCGATTCAAGAATTGCACCAATTTAATATTGATTTGAATACAATTTTTTTTATGCTACTCACAACAAAATTAGAATGAATATTTGGGTTGGTGCTATTATAGTATCTCTGTTTTTTGCAATTTTCAAGTTCTTTTAGTTTTTCATAATTTTACCATCCAATATAAAACCAAAAATTAGTATACATAGGCTCAAATGAAAAGGCCCTAAAGTTTAGGCATTTATGTGTAACTTTTTTTTTTTTTTAATTTTTTTTCTAAGACAACCTTCAAACACACAACAGTATTAATTACTCTTAAAACTTGAATACTCTAAAAGAAAAAATTTCTAAATATACATTTTCAAGGTACGTACAATGAACAATGTTATAGGAAAATTTTTATTTAAAAGGGGGAGATGAGAGAAAAATTTTTTTACCTGATTTCCGGTGGTCACCGGAGCCAGTGAGAGGAACTTGCGACGGAGAGAGAGAGGGACAGAGAGAGTTCAGACCGAGAGAGTAAGAGAGTTGAGACCGAGATAGTTTCAGCTTTTGAGACAGAGACAGATGAGACCGAGAGAGTAGAGTTTCAGCTTGAGTTTCAGCTCTTGAGACCCAGAGAGTAGAGCTTCAGCTTTTGAAACCGAAGTTGAGAGAGAGAGACAGTTTTTCTTTTTCTTTCTGGTTCTTTCTGGCGGGGAGTTTTGTTTCAGGGTTGATTTTAAAGGGAACTCGTCTCTAGAAGAGACGAGTTCCAGCTCAAAATTTTCCAACTCAACATTTTCTTCCTGCCAGCTGCGCATCATCAGTGGCAATCATACGTGGCAAACTGAGGAGGACGTGGCAAGCTGCAACTGCAACTCGTCTCTAGGAGAGAGGAGTTCCAACTGGAACTCGTCTCTTCTAGAGACGAGGAGGCTATCCCCCAAATATGTTTTTCAACAGTATTTTTTTGCAAAATAGTTTAAAAAATAATATTATTAAACAAAAAAAATCCACTTATATGAATCAAAGTACCAAAAATAAACATATAGTTGGTTCTTTTGAGTTTGGGTTGTTTAACATCCATTGGAGTCTCACTTATAATAGGCCTGCTTCATATCTATCACAATCTCCTCATTACTTTTTATACGGTGTTATGAAAAAAAAATCTAAGCTACTACCAGACATATAATTGCGAAGATTCAAACAATGTATTCGAGAATCTCTTTGTATTCAGAAAAGCTTGCATTTATCATAAAATTGATATGTATCTAATTACTTTTGTGAATACACTATAATTATTCTGTTTGCCATTTCCAACTCATTTACAATGAGTCACATTATATACAGGCTTAAGAGTTAAGGGCAAACAAGAGTGATGGCACAAAAATATTTAATTGCTATGTAGTTTTGAAGAACTGTAAAATGAAAATGCATAAAAAAAACAAGAGATTGGCAAAAGTCACTCACCAAATTGGCAGCTTGAATTCTTGACAGAGTGATTTTATATTCCATTAAATAATCCAATGAACCAACAAAAAATTGCCAAAAAAAACCATGTATATAGTATGTAGTGAAATAAAATCATGTAAAGAGTGATTTCATATAAAAACTTATATAAAATCATACGTGAAAAATCATTAAAATTATGATAATAGGCATTTAAAATAATGATAAGAGGCATTTATATATTTTATTAATTTATATAATTAAAAATTATTAATTAAATTATTTATGACGTCACCGATTTAACCATCGGTCAGACCCCGGTCAGACCAATGATACGGGAACCTCTCCTCTTTTCGGTTCTCTCCTCGGTTCAGTTTTTAAAACCATGATTTTATATTAATGATGTACTGCATCAAGGTTATTATATATTACTATTATTAATTTTTTTTTTTTATCTTTCGGAATGTTGGCTTCCAATGGTTTATTCGTTGGTGTCATTTTCTTAACTTTCAAAACTCCACTCTTTGACACTCCTATTTTTAATTAGTCCTTTCGTGTTTGTTCTTCCTCCTAATTATGGTTTTACTTTTAGCACGAGTGACTCGTGCAATGAAAAAGGTTTCCACCGTCAAATACTAAGACTCATTTGTCTAGACACTTAAGGCTTAAGTTACATTAAAAGGAGGCAAAATGGATTTCAAGCACTATGCATAATAATAATAATAATAATAATAATAATTCTCATTAGTTTCCTTAATGATTTTTTTATTTTTTTATTCAATACTTTTATTATTTTTTCCTCAAAAATTTAAGAATTGATTTAGAACCAAACTAAAAAAGATTTCCAATGTGCCAAACTTCATCGGTGAATTCTGAAGTTTGCAATAAGACTGACCTCATTGGTTAATTCTTATCCACTCCGAAAATACACTATATTATCTCCCAGACTCCCACTCACTATTAATGCCACAATCGGTGTGCTACACACACTAGTATGTTGCACATGCTTTAGGTCTTTATATTTTTAGTTAACGAAAGTAGGAAAGAGTACTACAGCGAAAAAAAGAAAAAGGTTAATTAATCATGTTCTCTCTTTTATTTATTACATAAAAAGAAAAAAACCTAGTAAGTTGACCCACTGTCCACTAATACTTTCAATCACTTCCAAAAGTATGCTTAGTCTT
The DNA here is from genome assembly GCA_907173295.1 of Fagus sylvatica. Taxonomy (NCBI): domain Eukaryota; kingdom Viridiplantae; phylum Streptophyta; class Magnoliopsida; order Fagales; family Fagaceae; genus Fagus; species Fagus sylvatica. Next base: position 7,590,238 of record OU015767.1, on the reverse strand, counting down.
TGATGCAATATTTCAACGGTATGCACTTAAGATAAGAAATAATTAAAGCAATCGAATCCATTAGTTTTAGTTATATAAGATTAAGAGGGAATCCCTAAATTCTTGCATGCCATCTGAAAAAAGCTTGAAAGCATATATTAGTGCTTGCAAAAGGACAGACCTCATAATAGGATGAATAAATTAAAATTTGGTAAGGGATACTTGTTCCCTCCACTCAAAGAAATATATAAATATATATATATGGTATTGTATCATGCATTTAAATATTCATAATTTATAGAATTATATAAAAATAATTGGGTGGGTTAATTCCAAGATATAGACTATGGTTATATATGTTATGTGTTTTCTCTTTTTGGCTTTTAATACACCGTGGCAATATGTTAGATTTATGATTGCTACTAGTGGGCAAAATATATGGAGCATGCACTTGATGGCTCTTTGCATAATTCTCTTTTTTAAGGTCATTTTGTTGCATTATTCATACACGGCCCCTTAATGCTACAGTGCATTCATTAATGTTGCCAATGTGGTCCATAAAACTTGGTAATGGTTAATGTCCAAATTAGATAACTAATGAGTGGATTAGATTATTAACAAGTGAATGGCACATGTTTATGTCTATGGCGTTAATGTTCTAATATTATTATTGTCATTATAATTGCTATTATCATCAACATCATCTAACTCCACGATAAGAATGCTGCACGCTTGAGCCAGTTTCCACCCCTTTACTAATTAGGGTAAAATTTCACCCTCTTACTGAATGGGTAAAATTTTCTGAGGATACGGAGTTAAGGAACTTTTTTTAAGGATTCTAGCTCTCTTACAATCCACAAAAAGTTTACGAAAGTTACAAAAAGTTGATATATTTATAAAACTGACACAAGTCTAGGGAAAGACACGTCCGAACTATCCCAGTAAGATGATGAGCAATATGCAATTATTCAAAGAAAAAATATAATAATAAGATGAGCAATGTGCAATGGCGGTTGTAAGTTTCATAACAGAGGTCAAGTGAAGCTCCCTAGTTCTCAAAACAATGTGTCACGAAATTCGCTTATTCACAACTAAAAAAAAAAAAGGATAAAACTTAGGTACAGTTCCTTAGGTTAGGTATATTAGGTTTTCTAATTGAATTCAAACACATGGTTGTATTAATCAATGAAACACAAACAATGTTATCTTTTTCAAGAATATTTAAATTCAATGTATTTGAATTCAACTAAGAACCTAATGTACTTAATCTAAGTAACAGTACCTAAGTTTTATAAAAAAAAATAAAATAATGTTTACGACAGAAGCTGCAAGAGTCAAAATTGTCTTAGACAATAGTAGGGAATCAAGTTAATAATAAGTAACCCTAGGAAAATTGGACCTGGGCCTGTTAGCTCGTTCAACCCTGAAGATAGAAAGGGGAATGGGTAAGAGTTTTTGTGCAAACATAAATCCAATCTACTGAAAGGGTGGGTTAGGTCGGTTTGACCCATGGGTCAAGCGGGAATTGGAATTTTCCTAATGTCTAGGTCTGACTTTCTTTGTTTTACAACTTCTGACTCTAAAAACTTTCTCCATCTGATTCTCATTTCTCACTTTCTCAATTCCTTAAATAATTAACCACTTTATCTTCCCTCTTCTTAATTCCTTATCTTCACTATCCTCTTCACAATTTCGAACTCTCACCAGCACCACGGCTCATCATCAACTCTTCGGTCTCGCACTTTCACGTAGTACATAGCCACCGATCTATGATCTTCCTTTGTTAGGACTGCCACTAACCGACAGTTGTTTGGTGGTTGCATTCATATCCGTCCACCTTGATAATAATATTTTCATTCAAAACATCCTAATTATGTGTTTGTTTCTACTCAAATTATTTTTTAACTTCACCAACAAAAGGAAAGAACATTCATGTAAATGAAACTGTAGCAAGAAGTTTCAATAATAATCATAGAAATGATCCGCAAGACAATTTGAATGATGGAAACGACATTATACTCATTATTTTGATACATATCTATTTTTTCAATCGGTACAAAGTTCATCTTCACTCATTTTATAAATGGGGATCTTGATTGGATTCTTCTCGGTGAGTACACATAGAAGACTTTGAGAAGGTTCAAGTAGAAAATAATTTTTCCTTTCCATCTCTTGAAGTGGGTTCCTTTGAAACGAAAGGGCATGTTGAGTTCTTCAACGCTTTCAGTAGGCTTCTCAATAACGAGTTCCAATGTTGAATCTCCTTAAAATTGTTGGTAAATAATACAAAAAGATATATAATAAAAAATTACAAGGAACATAAAAATAATTTCAATACAATTGAACTGAAGTGTAGATATCTTGCTCTTTTTAAGGAGATTCAAGCCCTTTTATAGTTGAAAAAGCTCAAAGATCGATACAATAAACCTTCTCTTGACTTGTCCCTTCCAGGATACCTCTTCCTCTTCACCTTCCCCCATGTGCCTTTGTTGGAATTTCCTACATTGGACACTTAAGTCTAATAGTTTTTGGTATTTAAAAACCAATAAATATTTTCAATCCTTATCAATGTGGGATTCAGTTTTTATTTTTTTATTTTTTTATTTCTTCAAAACACTAACTCCTCATTTTAAAACTCATTAACCACTTGAAACTCTCATTCTTCTCATTTAATTTGTCAGATTAAACTAATATTAATTCACTTTAATATTAAAATGTTCCAACATTATAATAGGATAGACCTAAACAAAGAAACACAATAGAGAAAATAAGAAGGCATAGTCCTATCAAATTATAGTTGGCATCCCAATAAACGGGCGAAACACAAAAGGATCACAAAGGGAGAGATTGACCACACCTCACAAAGATGGTGGCCTAGAAGAAAACCTCAAATGTCATACCATGGGGCATGAAAGAGTGGATCTTCAACCACGTGAGCCCTCTTAAACCCAAAAGCTCACCAAACCATGAACCCTCAAGAAATGTTTCAATCACGATACGAGGAACAATTAGCCATGGGGTGGAGCATCCAAGATAGAACCAAGTCAGATGAAAGACCTATAAAAAAATGAAGGCTCCTGAAATACCACACGTGAGCAAACTAATCCCCCCCCCCCCCCTCCCCACCCTACTTTGCTCTGCCGTCAGTTTTTAAGACCGGGAAATCTACGTCCAACAACATTAGCCTCATCTAACAACATAACATTAGTTGACATGAAGGTGAGCAAAAAATTTCAAGAGTTACCATTCTGACAACATAACAATAACAATAAGTGCAGTTATCTTACCATTATGTTTTTTCAATAATAAAGTGTGGTCTGAATTACTCTGATGGTAGCCAAAGGCTTTCATAGACTTTGTGAACCTTCCGAACCATGCTCTCAGAGATTGTTTCAACCCATACAGTGATTTCTTTAATCTGCACACCTTCCAACAATGCTCTTCTAGTATCATGGATCCTGGTGGTAGATCCATGTAGACTTCTTTAGACAACTCACCATGTAGAAAGGAGTTCTTCACATCAAACTATTGTAATGGCCAATCTAGGTTCGCAACTAGAGACGACAAGACTCGAACTGTGTTGATTTTAGCTACGGGTGCAAATGTCTCTATATAATTGATCCCATAGGTTTGGGTATACCCTTTTGCCACCAGTTTCACTTTAAAGCGTTCAATTGTACCATCTGCTTTATACTTCATAGTATAAACCCATCGACATCCAATTGCTTTCTTTCCTAGTGCACGGTCAACAAGTTCCCAAGTTTTATTTTTCTGCAAGGATTTCATCTCCTCATTCATAGCGGCTCTCCACCTTAGGTCAGCTAAGGCTTCCTGCACACTGTTAGGAATAGATACATTAGATAATTGATTTACAAATGACTGATTTGATTCTGATAAACGATGGTTAGACACATAATGACTCATGGGATATTTAACTTTACTAGAAAGTTCAGGTTCATATGTGGGTTTTGGGATACCTCTGGTGTGACAAGGTGGTAGCTGTTTTCTAGATGGTTCAGACACTAAATCAGGACATCCTTAGAAAGTGATTGGTTTGGTGTATCAGTTTCCTGTGGTGCGAGGGATTCGGACGGAGGTGAAGCCACAATTTCAGTTTCTGGGTGTTCATCACCACTTTCTGGGTGTGATTCAGACAAAGGTGAAGTCACAATTTCAATTTATGGGTGTTCATCACCACTTTCTAGGTGTTCATCACCACTTTGGTCCAAAGTTATACCATTCAAATCCAATTCACCCACATCCTGGTTATCAGGTTCAGAGAGTTCCTTTCTTCAGAGATGTGAATATCATAATCTAGAGTTTGAACTTCTTCCTTGTACTTCCCCTGAAGTTCAGGCTCACAGGAAAAATACATTGAGTCTTTATGAAACAATACATCCAATGTAACAATCATTCGTTGGGTTGGAGGATAATAGCATCGGTACCCTTTTTGATAAGCAGCGTACCCTAGAAAGACACATCGCAACACTCGAGGAGTCAACTTGTTGCGTTGATGCTTATGGAGGTGTATGAATGCAACACAACCAAAGACATGGGGAGGTAAGTTTGGGATGGTTGGGGCAACAACCGCTTCAGCAAGAGCCTGGGATAGTGTCCGAAAATCAATAGTGCTGGAGGGTATCCGATTGATCAAATATACTGCAGAGGTAAGTGCTTCTCCCCAATAGGATAACGGCATATGGGCTTCTATCAACGAAGCACAAACAACCTCCATAAGTGACGATTTTTTCGCTCGGCCACCCCATTCTGCTGGGGTGTATTGGAACAAGTAGTTTGATGAATAGTTCCGTGTGCATCCAAATATTGCTGAAATTCAGAACTTAAATATTCGCCTCCGTTGTCACTACGGAGAACCTAACCTATGAATTGTATTGACTACGAACCATTTTATGAAATTTTTTAAATAACAAGCTTACTTAACTTTTGGATTTCATCAAGCATACCCAAGTCATCCTGGTACAGTCGTCAATAAAAGTAACAAACCAACGTGATCCACCCAAGGTAGTAACTTTGGATGGGCCCCAAACATCAGAATGTATGATCATAAAAGGAGCTAGACTTTTATTCAAAATTAATGGAAACAAAGTTCAATGCCTCATTGTAAGTTCACAAACATCACATTGAAAACTAGAAACATCAAATTTTGCAAATAAATTAGGAAATAATTTTTTTAGGTAACCAAAGGAAGCATGCCCCAGACGTTGATGCCATAACCATATGTCATATTTATTTTCCTTTTTTTCAGAGCCATCCATCGTTAAAGCATGACGCAACTCGTCTGAACTCTTTGACACCAAGTCTAAGTAATACAACTTCCCTCTCCTAACACTACAACCAATCGTTTACCTCGTTCAGATGTCCTTAAACACACATAATTCAGGCCAAAAAATTACAACACAAAATAACGCAGTGGTTATTTGAGAAACTGACAAAAGATTATAATCCAATGATGGAACAACTAAAACAAAATCTAAATTTAAAGTTTCAGTGAGAGACAATGATCCTTCCCCAATAATCGGAACCAAGGTACCATTGGCAGTGGAAACAAATTTTTGTGAAGAAGGTTTAAGGGGTGAGACCTGTCCATAATCAAAAGTCATATGATGCGTAGCACCAAAATCAATTATCCATGCACTATTAGAAACAGGTGTAGACATATTTAAATCTTACCACCATTTCTTTGCTACTGCTAATGCCGAGACCTTTCCAACAACATTGTCCTCTGTCTTTGTTTCAACAACCATAACAGTGGAAGTCTTCTTGGAATTCTTCTTCCGTGGATCACGGCTATGATCCCACCATTCTAGATACCCCACAAGTTCAAAGCATCAATTTTTGGTATGACCAATTTGATCACAGTGAGTACATTTGTAGGAAGATTTATCGGCACCATTATCGGTCTTAGGATGGCTGGACCTTGTTCGGTCCTACTGGTGTTGAGGAGGCCAGTTCTGATTAAATCGGTTTTGAGTCACCATGGCTGAAGCTTCAGAATTTTTATGTTCTCATTTCATCGTTGTGTGTCGAACATATTCACGGTGGACCAGTGCATAACATTCTTCTAATTCGGGAATAGGATCCTTTCTCAAAATTTTGCCATGGATTTGTTCGAATTCACAATCTAATCCAGTAAGAAGAATATGCACCCTTTGTCGCTGAACTGCATTTTTGTAAGATGCAACATCTGTTTTCACTTTCCATGATCACCTTATCACGATGATCCAACTCACTAAAAATTTCAGTTAATTCTCCATAATACACAGAGAACGTTCTGCCATTCTGTTTGGCAGAGAAAGCCCTCTGGTTCAAGGTAAAAACCTGTAATTCATCTGCTCCATCATAAAAAGCTTTAGAAAGAGCTTTCCAAATATCTTGAGCGGTGGGTAGGCGGATGTATTGCTTCATAATTTCTAGGGACATAGACATCAACAACCATCTCTTGACCTTTTGATTGTCTACATACCACTTCATATCCATCATCCTTCTCAGTAGGTGGTTGTGAATTACCACGAATAAGGGAGAGTTTCTCCTTCTTAGCAATATGCATATCCATGATTTGAGACCACATATCATAATTTGTCTCACTGAGTACAATCCCTACATTGAACGATGAACCATCAGATTGAATAATAATGGGAGTAGATTTGGTGCCAGATGCTTCAGAATCTGAATTGCTCATAGTTCAAAGGGGACGTGGGTTCAAATGAAAGGATGGTGATGGTTCAAGTTTCGTGGCTCTAATACCAACTTGAAAATCAGCCTTTGAGAAGAATATTTTTTTGTCCATATGTTCAATCATCTGCACAAGTACATATATATAGTGATGAGGTTCATTAGTATAGGCCCTATAATCAAGTTATAATCAAATTCATTGTACAACTAATGAATAATGAATCTGTCAACTTAGTGTACAATGAATTGATAACCATTAACCCATACAATGAATCTCAACAGTATATTGAGCAAGTATGATTGAGAGCATGATCCTAAACTATGCATGTGTGCATCAACATCCAACATGAGCACTTTCAACATTAATCAAACCTGAAATGGAAAGATTTAAGACGCAAAATCTCAGCTCCTTTAAATAGTCCTAGATGTAATTCCTTTGGGTTTACTAAGATGTGAAACCTTAGCTAATTTGGGTGTTCCTAGCTGTAATTCCTTTAGCTTCCCTTAGACGCAAAATCTCAGCTAGCGTAGAAGAATTTGAAAATGTAGAAGAATTTTTGAAATTTTTTGAAAATGTTTTGGAAAAAAAAATTCACAATTTTTTTTTTTAAAGTTTTGGACAGTTTATTTTTATTATTATTTTTTAAATGGACTAAGAAGCTTTTAAGGCCTAACAAAGTCATGACACATTTTATGACTAAGTTACAAATTTTGAAAAAATAAATAAATAAACTTTGTGCCTAAGTTACAAATGGATCATAGGTTTTGGATGTTACTCACAATTGACCATCCAATTCTTAAAACTCGCCATTAATATTTCAAAGGTCCTTTTGTTGTAGGTTTTAAGAAATTTAATGATTCATCTTGAAGGGTTAAAATTGTATTCTTAGTGATGTTTTAACAAAATGTAGATTTTTTTAAAAAAAAATTTTTGGGGGATTCAAAGAAAAAAATAAAACAGAAAAACAGAAATAGGATTTTGGTAGGGGTTCCTATTTCAATTGTTCATACAAATTCAAAAGATGATCTCTTTTTCCAAAAAAAAAAAAAAAAAAGTTCTTTCCTTTCTTCAAAAAATAAAAATAAAAATAAAAATAGAAACAAACAAAAGGCTTCAATATTATTGGGGTTCTAAATGCCATGGTCCAATTCAAATACAGGTCCAAATAAAGTTGCTGAAAAGAGAAGGAATGTTTTCAAGATATGATGGGCCTATATTATAACTAGGACATGAGTCTTAGATGTATAAAATTCTATGTTGATCCACTTAGGCTTCAAACTCATCTCTCGTTCAATATATATATATATATATATATATATATATATATATATATATATATTTTTCAGACTGAAAAGTGTAAGTGGATCACAAAATAATCCCTATAATATCATTTGTGAAAATGAAAAAAATGTGTAGCACGATAAAGTGTAAGATATGGATCAATCCTACAACATTCATGAAGAACCGATGCTTAAGCCCAAATGAGAGTGACAAGCCGAGACAAGTTGACTTGTAATTGGATCCTAAAGCCCTTTAAAAATGGCATTTAAAAAAAAAAGGGCTTGGATTAGGGGGAAAAGCTGAGATGTGCGAATAAAGTAATTGGGCTTAGTTTTTTACCCGACTCGGTTGGGTTGAACACGTCCTAGTCCCGACTCATTCTTCAAGACTTCAGTATAAAATTTTAAACTTATTTTTTTTATTGACTCATTTTCAATCTATATTTGTATACTATAGTTATATTAAATTTTTTATATTTAAAATAAAAATACAAATAACATTACTTCTTAACTTAATGAGCAATCCTTAAATATAAATGTTTTTCATTATCGGATCTATTACTAACATGGAGTAGTTTTTTTTTTTATAAGTTCATTATAGATTTTCTTCCTAATTGTGATGCCTCGCTCCACTTAATAGTTTAATTAATTATATTGGTTCGAAACTAATAAAGGATTATAAGTTTAATAAATTTATGTGGTAAGTAAATTTAATTTGGATTATCACTACACTACATTATTATGTACACATTAGTAATGAAAATGGATATAGTTTAATTATAACCAAACTATAATAAGACATCAAGGTAGAAATGGTCATTTCATACCTAGTTTTGAAGTCCAATAGAAACTAATCATTTGGAAAAGCTTTACACTTACCCTCCCATGCATGAGGACACATGGCAAGCACTAATAAGACCTCCCTTTCTTATATTGGCCAGCCATGCATTGCTCTTCTCATTTCATTTCATTGTTCAATAAGAAAGAAAGGAAAAGAGAGAGAGAAGCTCTCCTCCTTCTACTGGCTGAAAATCCCTTGGAGGAAAAAACCTCCATAGTTGCTCTCCTTTAAGCTTCACTCCATCAAGAAAAGGATAGCTCTTGTTAGGGCTTATATTCCCAACCTTTAGAAGGTAAATTCCTCAAATTCTCTAGGGTCCCATGGAGTTTAATTGGGGGTTTAAACTGAAATTTCATGCATGGGTTAGATTGGGTGAAATCTTAACTTTAAAATATGTATGATGAGATTAAGCTTAAGTAGGTGCTGCATGTGTTGGATTTAGGAGGATTGTTGGCTAATGGTTGATGGTTGTTAAGTTTCTTGAGAAAAAATGCAACCTGTTTCTGTTTTCTGTAGTGAGCAGAAAGTTGCACGAAATTCTGGGATTTTTCTAAAATAGGAATGAGGAAAAAGTTTTCTCTAGGGTAATCTATCATATGTCTAGGTTATATATATGAAATTTCATAGAAAAATATTGAGTTTTGATAATTATTTGTGATTTTACAAGAAAACTGTGCAAATCTGCCAATTTGACAGATTCTGTGTTTGTCGGTCTGAAATTGCATAATAAATCCAATATTTGGAATTTAAGTGATTGGAATATGTTTCTGGAACCCTAGGATGCATATGTTATTTATGGAATTAACCCCATACCATTTCAGTAAATAATATATTGTGGGTACAAATTTTAAGTCACCTTAAAAACTGTGCTGACAGAATTGAATTTACTGTCTTAAGTGATTTGTAATAAATTATGAATTTATGATTTGTTCTCGAAAATGTTATGAAGTGTGAAGGATACATTTTTTGTGGACTCTGTAATTTTGTATAATATTTTAAGGTGTTTTGATAACTCAAATATAATTTATAAGTTAGTTGTACTGTGCTGAAATGGATTGGTTGACAGAAGTGAGATTACTTACTTGTGATAATTTTAATGAATTGTAGAAAATTCAAATTGAGCTGAAAATTTAGGGGCACATGCCACACATATATAGGTATTCCCCTATAAAATTTCATGAGTTTATGACACCTTTTGGTTGGTCATATGAGGCTTACAATTGGGATGTATAGCAAGGGATACGTTGATAGTAACTTGTAAATCAGAAAACTTTGGAGAATTATTTTCTTGAGATGGGTTGATTGATTTAAGTTGGATTTTCTTGTATGCATAGTAGTTAGTATGTATATTATATAAGTGAATTTTGTATGTCTTGTTTCTACCCTTTAGTACACAAAAGAAATGTTCCAATCCAGGCAACTACTGTTGCTATAGTAGACTATTGTGTGGTGATTTAGAATTCCACTTTGGTTGAATTTAATGTTTTGAACATGTTGTTTGGGGTTGTAAAAGGGGTTAGGACAGCTTTAAGCTAAGTATTGGAAAAATTAGTAATTAGTATTTCCCTTGGTTTAGGAGAATCCGAAGACAATAGGTGAGACTGCAAGTTTGCTTGAGACTTTGGTTCGGGTTCTGCTACGGTGTACAGGTAAGGGAATGTGCCATGAAAATTTAATAGTCCATGTTCTAAGAATATATCTATATATGTTTCATCAATGCTTTCAGTAAACTTAGTTTGATACTTGTTTATAAAGAAAACGTGCATTGATTTAGAAACAGTTTTGAGTTGGTACAGTTACGACAGATTTTAGAAACAAGCTGTGGATATGCTATGAATTTGGGCTTAGTAAGGCAAGAGAGAGATTGAAAAATAAACAAGCATGATATGTTTTATGAACACCTAAAACAGTTTTCAGTGTGAGGGCCTTGTGACAGCAGGAAGGCCTCGAGGGGTTTTATTCCCTGTAGACTGACAACGAGTAAGGCCACGAAGGGTTGTATTCCTTGTAGACTGGTAGCAGGAAGGTCACGAGGGGATTCATACCCTATAGACTAGCAATCAGGAAGGTCACTAGGGGTTTTCATACCCTGTAGACTGGCAAGCAGGAAGGCCACGAGGGGATAGTTTCCCTGTAGACATGGCACAAGTAAAGTCACAAGGGGCCAAGTCTTAAAGATATAGTACAGTTATATGTTCTATATAGTTTTTGCTATATTATGCAATGGTATGAGATAAGTTTTCTCTTCAGAACAGTTTAAGAGAACATATTTTATTTACATATAAAGGAATCATGCTATATGTTCAGATTTCAATAGTTATATTATGCCTTACAAGTTATCAGATATTATATTCATCAGTATGCAACATACATGTTCAAGAAACTCATGAAATCATTTTAGCATGAATTGTTTATATGTAAGTCATATCCACAAAGATTATTATGTTTATCATGCATTCATGCATACTATTAAATCTTCATGTCTCGCCTCCCTTACTGAGCAAAGTGGGTTGCTCAGATTGCAGGAACATCTTATAGTACAGCCAAGAGTCTCAACATGGAGGAGTAATTTTGTTGTATCTAGAACTAGTCTTAGACATTTTGAATTTTTGTGTCTATAAGCAGAAGTGATGTATATATTTAAATAGTCTTCCGCTGTATTAGAGTTATTATGTCCACATACTGATGTATTTTGTATAAACAGTTATAAATGCTCTGACTACTATCACTTCCTTTAGGTGGACTAGTATATTCAGTTATTTTGCAAAGGAGTACATTATTATATTATGGGAGTTCCCAACCCAAGGAGTTAAAGAATCAGGATGGAAAAAAATAAAATAAAATTATACTCATTTTAGTTGGTTTGTGTTAATATCAAGCACAGGCTTGGTATTAGCATGCCGATCTGACTCCGAATCATATTATGGATTTGGGTCGTGACACTAATTATTAATTGTTTTTTGGTTACCCAACATCCAACATGTTATATTTTATTCTTAAAGTTGTATATATTGTATGAGTTTGGATTAGTTTTTTTGTTTTAGATTTTTAGCTTATTTGCTTATTTACACCTTTAATATTTTTTAGGCATGATAATGATTTTGTCAACTTTTACCAAATAAATAAATAATCTTTCAGCAAAAGGCTAGTCCAAAAACACTCTTTGTTTATAGAATTATAGGTGATTATTTAACTTTATTTCATCTTCATGTATAACATCTATATGCATTTTCTTTTTTTCTTTTGTAGAATTATTATACTAGTAGACTATTATAATTAATTAACAAACTATAAAGTTAAGTATTTATGTATTATTTAACTATTATCTTTGAGTTTTTTTTCTTTTTTCTCTTATTTGTATTGAAAGATATATGGAAAAAAGCATGTTAACATTTATTCTGTTTTATTTTAGTTGTATTTAAAACAAATATAGGTTATTTTGAGTTGATCCGACCCGTCAAAGACTAGGCAATGGTCATAGGAATAGCAACCAAATTTAGTTAATATGTTTTTTTACCCGAACTCAATATGGCCCAAACCTAGTCTGGTCGAACCCAAACCTGATCGAGCCGGCCGACATGTTGGCCAGGTAAATTGATCATAGTTATAAAGACTATTAGCATAGATAACATTTTAATTGGAAGGTATATATTATTTCCAAAGCCCAATGAATATTTGATATTATTGTTATTTGCTCCTAACCATGTAATTAATAACTCAAAATGAACTTAAATTATTGTTTTAAAACCTTAGAAATTTGTTTGCTATAAACAATTATTTTTTTATATGCTTGATCCAACTAATTAATGTTTTTGGTTCTTACTGAGTTGTCGAGTTCACTCATTTCCTTCCATGATTTTAGATTATGAGTAATAGGAAGCATATCAAACACTTGTTGGAGTGGTATATGACAAAAATTTAGGAATAAATGTCAGACATTAATGTTTTTTTGTTTTTGTTTTTGCGACTCTTGAAAGTCTTGTAATTTTGTGAAATTTCTTTTGGTTGTAATGGATTGTTTATAGGAGGGTTCAATTGTTGAATTATTTGTTTAGAACAATCATTGATCTTCATCTGTTATTGAATTTCTTTCAAAGAAAAGTATGTATTTTTTTTTGGCGAGGCTTTTTTTTATTTTTTATATATGATAGAAATTCTAATCTAAACTCACACACACATATATTTGAAGACCCCGGGGATTGAACCCACACCCTCATAGAGGAGTGGAGCTTTTTGGGAATGGGGATTACCACTGGGCCGAATACCCAAGTGGCATTTTTTGGCGAGGCTTGACATGCTTATAAAGCGAAAATTATATAGTTGTATTTGAGACGTGACAATAGCTAATCCTTCCATTCTCCTTTTCTTTTTTTCTTTTTTTTTGATAATGCAAGAAAGATTTTATTGAAGAAAACAGGGGAGGCTAAACCCCAAGAACATGGGACGCTTCCACCATATAAGCCAAACAGGCTTGAACAAAACAATTAGGACCAACATTACAATAAAAAATTCCCCAAAAACAGTTCCTAGGAGATCACCTAGCAAGATTATGGGGAGCACAATTAGCAACCCTTTTAACCTATTTAACAGTCCATAAGGGGTGAGAGGAAAACAAAGCACACAATTTTGAAACACAACTCTGAATGCGCCAAGGAGAATCGGAGATTCGACCATGGATCGCATTAATACATATTTTAGAGTCACTTTCTACGCAATCTCTAACCCAACCTTGATCACAAGCAATCTGAGCAGCCCACAGAATGGCTTCAGCTTCAGCTTGGAGAGGGTTGGAGGTATTAGCTTTATGAGTAATGGCTAATACCCCCATCCCTCTCCAATCTCTAGCTAGCCACCACTGCCAAGCTAGAACAAGATAACCCCACAGCTACATCACAATTAATTTTGATTCACCCCTCTTCAGGTTTGGACCATCTCACCTAAACTTGTGGAGAAGAGCTAGAGTAATAATTTGGATGCATGTGCTAATGTTCCACAAAATGATTTTGAATACTTGTGAAATACTTGTCCAAACAAAACACCCCATCAGCATGCACCATGATATTATGCATTGACCACACTTGCTCCAAGATGAGAGAACCACACAACAAGAAGCTATAAGTCTAATTCCTATTCAAATTTAGACTCACTGATGGGGATATTAGGTTCTCAATCAATTGAATAGGAGAGTCTAGCTGGAATGAATCAGTTTTAATTCCCCATGCACTATTGAACCATAAAGCTCTAGCCAAAGGGCAAGTCCAAAGTAAATGTATAAGAGTTTCTAACTGATGACCACATATTGGATAGGAAGAGTCCATGTTAGGAACAAATCGGGACAAGGATGCTCTTGTGGGGAGAATATTCATAGCTACCCTCCAAAGGAACATCTTAAGTCTAGCATGAAGAGATAATTTCCAAATCTTACCCAGAACAGAGTTAGACTGAGCTGATGTACCATTTCTTCTAGCAGCTTGGTTGACTGATTTGACTGAAAGTTCACCTGTCGATGATTTAAGCCAAGCCCATCTATCTTTTTGGTCATTGGTCCACCATGGGATGTTGTGAATGGCTGAAACTGTGGCAATTATCAAATAATGATTTAAGTTTCTCCTCATCCCAGGTTGATTTATCTTGGTTCATTAAGTGCGCCACCGTTATGGACTGTTGGTTCAAATTAATCTCCCTTGGGAAGGTCTAAAATGAGGGAGATCTAGGATCCATAGTTCTTCCCACACCAATATATTATCACCTGAGCCCACTAGCTTACAAGCCCCGAGTTTGATAAGAGATCGAGCCCCTTCGATACCCTTCCACGAAAATGATGCATTTTTTGCAGGTCTAGCAGTCAGCCATTTGTTCCTTACCTTATATTTAGCTCACAACACCGTGACGCAAAAGCTATCCCGATTGGATAGCACCCACCAAGCAAGCTTGGCTATCATAGCTTCGTTGAAGCTTTCAAAGGTTCTAAAACCCAGCCCTCCCTCTGAAAGAGGCATGCAAACTCTGACCATGCCACTAGTGTATAGAGCCTATTCCCATTCTTACGGGGGTTCCACCAAAATTTCCTAACCATGGAGTCTAAATCTCCATACAACCCTTTGGGAATTTTGAAAGCTGACATGCAATATAATAGAGTGGATTGTGCGACTGATTTAATCAGAGTAGCTCTATCCATCCAAGAAAAACTCTTGCATTTCCAACCATTTATACGAGACTCCAGTGTTTCCTTAATAAAAGACAAGTCCTTGGATTTATTTGGTGAGATGAACAAAGGCATACCAAGGTACTTAACATTTTTGGGAAGTTGCTTGAAACCCCACTGATTTTTTATGTATTAAACAAATTGTCTATGCACTCCCTTAGACACAAAGATTCCTGATTTATCTCTGCTAACAGTTGTCCCGACCATTCACAATATTTTTCAACATAGTTTATCAGCGTTGCAACTTTTGTTTGTTTTGCCCCACAAAACAGCAACACATCATCTGCATATAACAAATTGGAGATTCTAGGTGCGTTCGGAGCAACCTTGATGCTCTTAAGGTTCTCCCTTTTCTCTTATCCCTTACCAAATTTTCCTAGTTCATGAAACATGTTTGCTCAAACTTTTTGTTTTTGTTATTTTATTTTTGGGATTGAATGATAGGGTAAGGAAGGAGACCAGTCCTAACAAGCCTATTTAAAAAATGAAATGCTTAAATTACTCACAAAAAAGAGATTTAAGTGGTTGATCCGGTGCTCTTTTTAGGTTGGTTTGAGTCATGACCTCAAACTCAATTATGATAAACAAGAATCTTGAAAAGGAATCAACATCATGTAATTCCCATTTCCAATTGCCATAACAAATTTTCTATTTACTTATTTATTTAATTTGTTATAAAAATAGTTTTCTTCCAACCCGGTTTGGAGGAATACCCTTCAACCCACTACATGACAAGTAAATAGATCATCCACATGTATTTTTAGTCACATGACCTTTTTAATGAGTCATATGACTTTTTCAAATACACATGTGAATGATTTATTTGCTTGTCACATAGTAAATTGAATGAGGATTCTTTCAAATTGAGTTGGAGAAAAACTATATCTATTTGTTATTATAAGAAAAGTAACTCCTTCCATCAAACGGTAACACAAAGTAAATTAACCAAGGTCAAGACCTAACCTTTCACGCAGGTCATACACTGTGTGGGAACAGTAAAAAAGGACAGAATTGTCATTTGCGTCTCTATATAGTCTCAGAATCCACAAACAAACTCACCTCTTTAGACTCTTTCTTAACACCATCACTCTAATCTCCACTGTTCTCTTCTCATTCAAGACTTGATTTTTACTTTATAAGTGAAGATTCCATTTCATTCAGATCATAGCAAATCAACATCTTTCTGGCTTCTCTCTAATTTGCACTGTAAGTTTTTCAATTTTTTAATTTGTTAGCTTTTTTTTTTTTTTTTTTTGGGTTGTTAGGTATCCCCTGTTTGCTTGCTGAGAAAATCAAAAAGAAAATTGAGAATTTGAATCTCAGAAAAGCTGATCAATTTGGCGTACTTGATTCAGTTTCAGGGCTTTTTTTCTTTTTCTTTTACTTTATAATCAATTCTGAGAATTTTCAATATATATATATATATATTTTTTAATCTGTGTTTGTGAAAAATTGAGTTAGTCTTAGTATTCTTAGCGATTAAATTACGAACTTTCATACTTAACTTAAATCATTAGAGGATTTTCGATGATCATTTTCATTTTAATACATGCATATTGTGGGTTTTTTATTTTATTTTTTTGCTTGAAAAATGATAAACTCACCCAAGCTGAGCTAAATACAAGTCTTATTTGAGTGGATGATAATTATATTAGTTTAATAATATCCACAGCCATTCCATAATTTGATTCAATTAGGTCAAGTTTGCATCCTGAAAAGGAAATTTTCCTGTTTTGTTTGTTTGTTTCTGTACCCATATTTTATTTTTTGGACTGGATTACTAAATGCTTTCTGAAATGAAAGCTAGTGAAAATTGTTTCCTGATCTTGTCCTCGAAAAATGGTTTCGGGATCGGTTTTAAAGCAACTCTGCTGAAAGGAATTCTGGTCAGGACTCAGGAGAGGCGAAATGGTTTTGTATGGCTTAGTTTTAAGTTTATTTGTATATCTCTTAACATTATCTTAGCAACTAGATGAGGCATTAGTTTTCTTTTTCAAGATTTTTTACTATAACTCTTATAATGCGTTCTTTTAATCAGTCTGATAATTTTGCCCATTCTTTGATCTTATAGATATGTTCTTTTGCTGCATTTGTTTTTCCAGGAATACTGATTTCAAAACTTACAACCAGATTAAGCAGTCGTGGATAATTTTGTATTTACAAGGAGGAGAACAGTATGCCTTGGTTGAGTTTATCAGTTGATGTGTTCCGCAAAGTCGTGCGCCTAAACTTATATTGCAGGGTTATTCTGTAAATCATATTACTTCCTTAAGCGAGTCCTGTTTTTTTGCTTCTCTTGGCCTATTGTTCTTTACTCAAATTTCCATGGGATCCAATCGTTTTTTCGTTGTTTCTTGTGACATGCATAGGATTAGTTGAAAAGATAGAAACAGAACCTAATTTGAACCCAAAATCTTCTTATTGTTCCCCTTTGTGTTTAATCTTGTCTTGTTTCTCAATCCAAGTCTGTTTTTTTTTTGCTTAATATCTAGCTTTGCCCATTTCTTGCTCTCTGCTCTTGGGTATTTGTTTTGTGCCTATATAGTTGTCAAATAAATTGAGTGGTTTAGTCAAGGGTTGAAAGAAGTTATGGTAAGCCAAGCAGCAAGCCAAACTAGATTTCGGGCGTTAAAACATGAGAGTGGAATTGCAGGGAGACCTACGATTATAGTGAGAGTAATTGCATGCTTTCAACCATTGCAGGATTGCCAAGTGAGTAAAAGAAACATTTACTTAATTTGGTCTCATTATATTCTTCTTCCCCTGGATAATTGTTTCCATGATCAATACATTAGCTTTTCTTATCAAGAAGTTATGAATAATGGCGTATTCTTGTTGCTCTTTTCCAGGCTGAGTACTTCCGTCATTTGCTTAAACCTGTCACGTAGATTGATTCCAAATTTTCGTTATCAAATTCAGCTGGAATTCATAGATTTTCCTTTTCTATTCTGTGTTCCTCAAAGAAGCAGCAAGTGTTTTAATATTCCAGATTAAAGCATCAATCCTTCTCCTGGTAGGTTTTAACTGTCTGGCTGACATTGCAGCTAAAATTATCTTGTTTCATTTTTGAATGACTATCTTTTTCCCACCCTCATTTTTAGGTGATATTTTACCTTGATGGTTAAGGCCGGTGAGTCTCGGCTTTATTCACAGCATTTTGCTGGGCAAGCATCCAAACTGAATTTCATGAGCACGGCACTACGGCCAAGGCAACAGGAATGTTTGCCAGCATGTATAAATCCTGGCACTTGTGTGTCCTCTGCACGTGTGGCATTGCCTAGGTTTGTGGTTCCTGGAACACCAGACTTGAAGACTGGACAAACAAATGAAGCTCATGGATTGTTTCAATGTTTGCCTCTTCAGTTCCAGAGCTTGCTTCCCACTCCTAGTCCATATCATAAAGAAAAACAATCTGTGCTATCTTATGGGCCTGATGGGAAGACTCTGCCAAATGCAAACTCTGGGTCTTCTCCAACGAGATTCCTTGTTTTTGATCAGTGTGGGAATCAAACAAGGCTAATTTATAATTCAGGTTTTCCCCCTGTTCAGAATCCAAGCACTGCCACTACAAAACCAATTTGTTATTATAATTTGGATAAGGAAGAGCAGGTGAGTAGAATCGGTCGAATTGATCCAAGCAAGTACTTTTTGCATGAAGAGTCTGTTGAGAATACTCATGAAGAAAGTGAGTTCCATGAAGACACAGAAGAAATTAATGCCTTGCTTTACTCTGATGATGATGATGATGGTGGTGGTGATGATGATTATGGTGATGATGATGAAGTAGCAAGTACAGGCCATTCTCCAAGTTATGAGAAAGATGAGCATGTTGAATTCATGATAGAAGAAGTTGCTGGCTCTGAAGGCCCTAACAAAAGGCATAAATTGTTCGATGGTGGCTACAAAAAATCATCGCCTGTTGACACCGCTACTTCAGTAAAACTGGACGGATCTCTTGAGTATGATAGTGATGCGGAATCAGGCTATGCCATTGGCCATAACCAAGGTGAGGAAGCGGGTTCAATACTGGGCGTGATGCGTTTTAAAAGGGATAGGATCCGTGAGACGGTGAGAATTCTTGAGAGCATAATTCCTGGTGCAGAGGGTAAGGACCCATTGCTGGTTATTGATGAAGCTATAGATTACCTGAAGATTTTGAAGCTCAAAGCAAAATCTCTAGGGGTGAACCACCAATAGGTTGCCACCGGTTCAGTGTGTTCGGAAAAGGGTTGAAAGAAGGGTAAAAGGGTTGTAACCTTAGATTTCTTGGCTTGAATGATTGATGAGTTTGAAATAAGTATAGTGGCTTCGGTTTTGTGGGGCCCTTTATCATCTTTTCCTGGATAGCTGTATATAATGGGCCAATAAAAGGAAACTTGTAATGGTATGGGAATGCACTTTGGTTGCTGGGATGAAGAAAAAATGGTGCTTTTTTTTTTGGTTGACCCGAAATAATTATCTTTTAGCTTTTGGGGGATTAAAGATTAAAGAAAGTCACAAAGATTTGAACGCATGGGGGATGTAGTGGTGGGCTGTGCTGTAAATGAGGACCCTTTTCCAAATTGTTGAGAACCTCCCATGGATTAAGCGCATGCGTGTTTGGTAATTAGGGTCCCACTTTCAATCCCTCTTTTTCTTCTTGATTTTATGCTTTTGTCCTCTCTCCCTTTACCCCTCACCGTCTCACGCATGATGTTGGTATAAAATTCTAAAAGCATGAAGAAAGTTGCTGGTGTGGATTGAGTGCTTGGAGAGTGTTCCATCATGTATATTGGGGCCCTTTCCTTCATCAAATCATGTAGTAAAAGGATACCTTGTTTTACATGAGGGAAGGAAAGTCCATTGTGGTGTACAGTAAGTTGTAGCTTGAGTCCATTACTCGAGTTTGTGTCTTTGTGTGGATTTCTTTGAGTGGGATTTGGATTGTTTTGTGTTGATGCTATTATGAGTTTGTCAGTTGTGTGTTAGAGTGTAAAAATAATTGGAGTGTGAATGTTGCAGTGATGGTGGTGGGGATGGAATTGTCTTGGTATGGATGGGTAGCACGGAGTTTATTTTGGTCGATGTATTGTTGTTCTTGTTGTCCTATGTGCGTGTCCTCATGTATACTTTTGTGTAAACTTTAAAAATATTTATTATGGTGTATTTTTTCTATCTTTTACCTTCGCTTTGCCGTTGAGGCATGCAAGTTACTGAGTGCCGACTTATATATATATATATATATATATTATGGATGGTGTTATTTCCACACCAATTTGTACTCAATAACAAAAATTGGTGTAATATTGTGCATCAGTTTTTGTTATTTGAAATAATATAAACTGGTGCAAAATCTATTACTATTAAGAGGATTTATCACCTCATGTCTATTTTAATGTACAGTCAAGAATACCCTTAAAAAAAAATATATTTTCAATATTTTAAACTACACTAAACAAAAAACTAAGGTTATATATAGAAATTCCGAAAGAAATATATTCCTTATACTAAAACATCCCTATCCAAAAAAAATTGTTATATATTTCACTATTCTTAAAAAATATAAGTAACGGCATATAAATAAAGGATAAAACTTAGGTACAGTTCTTTAGGTTAGGTACATTAGATTTCCTAATTGAATTCAAATACATGGTTGCATTAACCAACGAAACACAAACAATGTTATCTTTTCCAGTAATATTTAAATTCAATTAGGAACCTAATGTACTTGATTTAAGCAACTATTCCTAAGTTTTATCCATAAATAAATTCCAAGACACACAACATATCTTCCCCCACTTTCCACGTTAGCCTCCTCATTTTCCTAAAAATTAGCACATTATCTCTTAAAGATAACTTCTACATTTATATAACCATTTTTTATTTCAAAATTCTAAAATTATATAATAAAAATAAAAAAAAAAAAAAAAATAAAAAACCATTGAAGCATAATTAACACACACATACGTCCAATAGACATTTTAAATTCTTAAAAAAAAAAAACTACTCAAATAAATCTTTCAAAAAAATAATTCTACTACTTCACCAATTCATCTTCACGCCTATTTAGACAATTTTATTCTTTCAAAAAAAAAAAAACTACTCAAAAAAAAATCTTCCCAAAAAAAATTCTACTACTTCACCAATTCATCTTCACGCCTAAAAATTATAAACATTCCTATATGGATTCATTGTTACAATTGACAATTGACAATTAATCATATTATTAAAAATATTAATGATACCTAACACACATAGAACAACACATCTACCTCCTATTTTCTCCCACTTTCCACATTAGCCTCCTTATTTCCCTAAAAATTCGCACAATATCCATTAAAGAGAACTTCTACATTTAACTTACACTTCTTTTTTTTAATTCAAAATTAGATAATTGTAATAAAATAAAAAAATGAAGCATAATTAAACCTTCACACGTCCATAACATTCGAGAATAAAAAATAAAAATAAAAATGAAATAAAATAACTGTTTGAAATATTTGAACTCTCCAACTAACTTCACGTTCATATATATATATATATATATATATATATATATATATATATATATATATATATAAACATTCCTATATGGATATAATTTGAACTCTAAACTTGATAATAACTTCCTATCCTTATCCTTTTTTTATTCTTTACAATTCTTAGAATTCTCTGGTATTCAAACTTCCTCTATTTCCTTTGTTCCACAAGTCTACGTTATTTTTTTAGTTTTTTACTTCCATCTTGTTAGTACAAAATTCAAAATTTATGATGTGGCATATGAGCTAGCAAGAGCTCCAATAAAAGAACAACACATGGACTAAATAATGGTCAGAACAAGAGCCAATTAGAAGAAGGCACGTAAACCAATCAAGGTGTGACACGTGTTTATTAATTTCTGTAGTTACACAGATGACATATGGTAATTGGAATTATGCACATTGGAGTCTAAAGCACATTCCTAGATTTTCTAACGAAAAGGCCATGACCGAGGTAGTTATCAAGTAACATAAGCTATTTTTATGGGATTTGAAGAGAAGATCAAGGCATAAAAATGTAACTGTTTGAGTTAGCTCATAAATAGTGAACCCAGGTGCTGTTCACTATTTTTATGTATTGTTTACTTGAATGTTACTTAGTTTAATGCACTAGTTACCTCGATTGCACTATTTATGACTATAGTTAAGGCGTAGCCCTCGATTTGCACTATTTATTTGCTTTTAGTCTATAATTTAGGTATAATTATGATTGCTATGATGATTTTTACTTTGGAATTAGCTTAATTAGTTAGTTTTATTAATTGTTATCTACTTTATTGCTATTTTCACTCTCTTGCTTACTTGCATAGCTTAATTAGTTAGTCTTATTTATTGTTATCTACTTTATTGTTATTTTCATTCTTTTTGCTTACTTGCATTTTTAATTTAAAGTCCTTTGAGCAAAGGCAAGCACCTATCCTACCGACCCTACCAAGACCCTTTTAGATCGAAGTCAGATTAGGGTTCTATAGTAAGGTACTAGACCCTCATCTAGCATAGTTATTTGTTTCCTTCAAACAAATTGACGACCATTCTTTGGATATTCTAATTTAGCAACAAACAAATTGGCGACCATAGTGGGAGAGCTATATGCCAATAAGAACAAGAAGAATGAAAAACTCTGGGAAGGGTGCTAAATTACATGAAGGAAGTTCTAGTTCAAATGAGGACATTGAAATGTCCCTACCAACCAAAAGTATGGTTGATGAACTTAGAACCTGGATGGATACAAGAATCCAGGAAAGATTGGAAGCATTTAATGAGAATGTCCAATCTGGACCACCAATGGTTCAAACAGACGATACAGCACCGTTGTTGCTCCAGATTCTAAATGACGAAAATAGCAAAATGAAAAAACTAGAACAAGCTGTGAGCAATACTGAGCAATTCACTCAGAATATTGCTACATTGTTCCAAGGAATCACTCAAGGAAATACAACATGGGGAATAGAAATAGGTCAAGGATCTGGCCATGTTGGTGAAAATCAACCACATGTTGGTGAAAATCAACCACAGATAAAAATAGTAGTTACAAATTTAGAAATACCTATAGGTTATTCCATCAACCCTGTAACAAGGCCTAAGGAAGGACCAAACAATGCCAACCCTAATATCCTCATAATAGAGCCACCTAGAGTGGAACAGCCTCGAGTTGAGCAACCCATAACAGAGCCACCAAGAATGGAACAGCCTTGGGTTGAACAACCAAGAATGGAGCCACCAAGAGTGGAACCACCTCGTTTCGAGCAACCAAGAATGGAACCACCAAGAGTGGAACCATCTCGTTTCGAGTAATTAAGAATGGATCCACCAAGAGTGGAACCACCTCGTTTCGCGCAACCAAGAATGGAACCACCTCGTTTCGAGCAACCAAGGATGGAGCTACCAAGAGTGGAACAACCCCGACTCGAGCAACCAAGAATGGAGCCATTAAGAGTGGAATAGCTGCGTTTTGAGCAACCAAGGATGGAACCACCTAAAATGGGACAACCTCAATTCGAACCTCCTAGAATGGAACCACTCCAGCCAAGAATGGGCCAACCAGAGGTAGGGTTTAGATTTGAACCACCTCAAAGGTTTGGGCCAATAAGAAATGAGCCATATAGGGAACAATTTAGGTTTGAACAACCTTACGATCCTAGGGCAGAGTTTAGGAATGAACCCCCACGTAATGAACCTTATAGACCTCTTCAAAATAGGAGAAATAGGTTTGGTTATCAGAACAATGATAGGCATAATTATGGAAGAAATGGCTATAATGGCCAAGATAGAAATGCCTATAATGCTCCTACCTATAATGCCCTTAAGAGAGATATCTTCGATAGAGGGATAGATCTCGAAGAAAGAAATATTTGAGTTGAACCAAACCCTAGACCTACACAAGGTCAAGACCTAAGAAACCAAATTTTAGAAGTCATAGATCAAGCCTTGGGTCCAGGTCATAGAAGAGCACCAAGACATCCCTATAGAAAGCCATATCCTAAGAGGATAGATATGGAAGAATGGCCTAGGGGATTTAAAATACCTAATTTCACCATGTTTTCAGGAAAGGATGAAAAACACCCTTAGAACACATATCCAGGTTTACCATCCAGTGTGGTGAGTATTCCAACAATGGAAATGGAAAACTAAGGTTGTTCCCTAATTCTCTAACAGGGCAAGCATTTACCTAGTATGCTGCATTGCCTGCAAATTCTATCAATTCTTGGGAGGAAATGGAAGAAAAATTCCAGTCCCATTGTGCCAGATCAGGCGTAGGAGTCTCAATGGCAGATTTAGCTCGATTAAGGCAGAAACCAGATGAATCTGCAGAGTAGTTCATCATGAGGTTTAAAAGAGTCAGAACATGATTTCTAACTACTTTGCCAAAAACTGAGTATATTAAAATAGCCATCAATGGCCTCAGTTTTGAGCTAAGAAAGAAATTTGAAGGAATAACTTTCATTGACCTATTTGAGCTGTTAGAAAGAGCCTCTAGGTTCGAGGGCCTTTTAAAAGAAGAAAATCAAAGGAAAAATTCTTCTTATGGGACCTACTATCATGATCCTAATTATGAAATTGATCTAGCAAAATATATAGGTCAAGGACCCTTTGTTTGTGAGGCTTTATATAAAAAGCAAATCCAAGCACAAGAGTCAAACAAACCAGCTTCTCCTTTAAGAGCTTACTTCTTTCGATGTGGAGAGAGCAGATGAAATCTTTGACATCCTTTATAAAGCCAATCAATTGAGTATCGTAGAAAGACATAGATTTCCATCTAAGGAAGAATTGAAATGAAGGGATTACTGTAAATGGCATAGTACTTATACCCATGCCACTAAATCCTATGTTACTTTTAGAAATGTGGTACAGGATAAGATAGACAGAAATGTTTTTGAAATTTCTTGAAGCACCTCAAGAAAGTATGGCAGTAGATGCAGACCCATTTCCCGTAGTAGATGTCAACACTACATCCGTTGATTTCAGTTCGCTTATGCCTAGTAAAAATTTGTGTGTCAAAACTAATAAGTCCAAGGTCAATTTACTCCAAGTCTTTTGTCCACAGGAAAAGCAGCTAATTCAAGCTACACAAGGGATGAGCAACTTGAAGATCGATAGGTCAGTTACCTCAAATCGATATAACTCAGCCAAATCATATGGCAAAAGTACCTCTATTCAGGGCAATAATGTCCATATTAACAAAGGGAAAAGTGTGGCATATCCCAATGAAGAACCTACTTTCTCTTATAAGGAGATACTCAGGAAAGAACCACTGAAACCCAGACAAGAAAATAGTGAAGATGACACTATTTGCGAGAGATGTAGCCATATATTGGCTAAATGCTTCACGAAGACCAAGGAAGAAGATAGTGAGAGGCAACGGGAACCAAGAATTGGTGGATTTAAACCAAGATTCGTCTCACACTCTCAGTCGATTCAATCAAGGCTTAGCTCTCAATATGTATAGCCAAAAATGTCTCGATCGAGGCCAACTTCTCATCAAACCCTACATTCTAGGTTTGAATCAATCAGGAGGTCAAGAATGACAAGGCCACCAGTTTTAGAAGCAGGAAGATGGGTTACCCTCAAATCTTCTAGCCTTAAACCAATACATAGGCAGGAATATAAGTATGGTTACAACTCATATTTCTCGAGAATGATGTGAACTCAAAGGCGAAGATGGATAAGGCAACAAGCAGCCTGACACCAAGAATATGAGGGAAAAGATCATTATTCTTCAGGGTCAACAACTTATTCAAACTCAATGGAAGTAATAACAGGAGCAAAAGCACCTGAATATCTCAAGGGACCTTACATTCAAAAGGAAGACACTACCAATACACTGGCAAAAGATACTGCCATACCAATAATGAAGAATGGTATAGGTCACAGAATGCAAAGCACGATAACCAAGCCTTATCAAGGCAAAGAGCCTGAAAAAACACGAAATGATCACAAGCGCCTGGAAAAAGGCAGTGAAAACACTGAATCTGAGAAAGTCAAAACCTCATATGTGCCAATTCTGCCACAAAATTACCAAACAGTACAAGTTTGGTTTGGAAGAAAGAAACGAAGCCCGAGGGGCAGGAAAGAAGCACAGGATAACTCAATCAAAGTAGAACAATCCCAAGAAACACCAATGGAAAATATGCAAGTTGGTCTAACTGAGGATGTAGAAGATATTGAAGATATCGAGAACATCAAAGGTATTGAAGATTTGGAAGGTATTGAAGATATCGAAGTTGTTGAAAACTTTGAAGGTATTGAAGATATTGATGGTATCGAAGTTGAAGGAACTAAGGATATTGAAGAAATAGAGGAATTAGAAGCCATGGATTGCACAGAAACTGATGAAGTACACGAGATCAAAGCTGAAAAACCAGAGATCGAGCTTGAAGAGCCAAAAAATGGCCAAATGATTATCTGTAATGCCATCACCATACCAAGGGAATTTATAGCCACAAGTTGGGTACAAAGGGAAGAAGATGCTCGAGGGGCAACCCCTATCTTATTGGCAGATGACGAAGAGTGCCAAGATACAGGTAAAATTGTGTTTGAAAAACCTACTTTATTTATGTGTCAACATTTGAAACCTTTATATATTAAGGCATATATGGATGGTAGACCCATTAATAGGGTTTTAGTCAATAATGGGGCAGCAGTTAATATCTTACCAACATCCATTCAAAACAAAAAATGATCTAATAGCAATGGATGTTTCTATTAGTGGTTTTGCTGGTGGAGCCACAAAGACAAAAGTACTCATTCCTATCGAAGTCAAAGTTGGCAGAAAAGTAGCTACAGTAGCAGTCTTTGTTGTTAACACTGATTCAGCATATAATGCTTTTTTAAGAAGAGATTGGATTCATTCCAACTGGGTTGTACCATCTTCTTTGCACCAATTATTAGTTTTCTGGAAAGATGACAATAATATCGAAGTGGTGAAAGCTGATGAAAGGTCATTCATTACTTATAACAATAATGTGGATGCACAATTGTATAACGATTGTGTGGGCATTGTAAAATTTACAGAAATAGACCAAAATGGGAACCCATCAAGGGTGACTGTTGGACCTGAAGAGCCTCTAACAATGGAGGACTTATTCAAGCTCAGCCAAAATCTGGAAGAGACAAAGATAAGGCCAGAAATTGAAAATGGCCTCAATTATTATGTTGAAGATGTTGAATAAACCCACTGATGCAAAGAAAAAAGAGGCCATCAATCTGGTCCTAAGAAAATTGGTAGGTTATGTAACAGAGAAAAAATTGGAACAAAACTCTCAATTTGCTGAGTGTAACACACAATCTGAGAATGGCTAAAAAACAGTAGGCCCAACACAACATCCAATTAGAATGGATGATATCAAGGAGGAAGTTCAAGATCCCCTTATCGAGGTAAATCTAGGAACCAAGGAAGACCCACAAGTAACCTTTGTAAATGGTCATCTTGGACCAGAAGAATTTGACAAAATCATGACAATCCTAAGAAGATACAAAGATTGTTTTGCATGGGATTATCCAGAGTTGCCAGGATTAAGCAAAAAGTTGGTGGAACATCGATTGCCAATCAAAGAGGGATTTCTACCATTTCAACAAGCTCCAAGAAGAATGGCTCCTGACATCACCCTTAAAATAAAAGAGGAGATTGAAAGATTGGTTCGAGTGGGTTTCATCAGGCCAGCCAGGTATGTCGAATGGTTATCAAATATAGTCTATGTTATAAAGAAAAATGGTAAACTTAGGATTTGTATAGATTTTAGAAAGATAAATATGACCACACCCAAAGATAAATATCCTATGCCCGTAGCTGATTTATTGGTTGATGGTGCATCTGGATATAAAGTTTTTATCCTTTATGGATGGACATTCTGGTTATAATCAAATCTTAATTGCAGAAAATTATGTGCATAAAACTGCATTTAGATGCCCTTGTTCCATAGGGACATTTGAATGGGTAGTAATGCCTTTTGGTTTAAAAAATGCTGGGGCTACATATCAAAGAGTTATGAATTCCATATTCCATGATATGATTGGAAAATATATGGAAGTATACATAGATGATATAGTAGTAAAGTCTCAAGACTTTGATGAGCATTTAAGAAACCTAGAACAGGCCTTTATAAGAATGAGGAAGCATCAATTAAAGATGAACCCATTAAAATGTGCCTTCGGTGTTACAGCTGGAAACTTTTAGGATTTTTGGTACATAATCGAGGCATAGAGGTGGATAAAAATAAGGCTAAGGCTATTTTACAAGCCAAGCCTCCATCTAATAAATAGGAATTACAAAGATTACTTGGGAAAATAAATTTTCTAAGGAGATTTATTGCAAATGTGGTAGGAAGAACCAAAGTTTTCTCTCCCTTGCTTCGATTAAAGGATCATGAGGCATTTGTGTGGAATGAAGAAGACCAAAAAGCCTTCGATGCCATCAAGCAGTATTTAGCTACCCCACCAGTGTTGATTCCTCCTAGAGAAGGAAAACCACTGAAGCTATACATCTCTGCTACCCAAGATTCAATTGGAAGTCTATTGGCCCAAGACAATGAAGATGGCCATGAACAAACTGTTTTTTATTTAAGTAGAATTTTGAATCAAACTGAATGTAGATATTCTACTGTTGAAAAGCTTTATTTAGCTTTATATTTTTCTATACTTAAATTAAGACATTACATGCTAGCTTATGTTGTGTTCATCATTGCTCAAACTGATGTTATCAAATATATGCTGTCAAAACCTATTTTAAGTGGAAGAATGTGCAAATGGAGTTTAGTTTTAGTAGAATTTCATTTATTATATGTGCCACAAAAAGCAGTTAAAGGCCAAGCATTGGCAGATTTCTTGGCTGATCATCCTTATGATGATATGCTAGAAGAAGCCCAATATGTGGCTTTAGTCCCTTGGAAATGTTATTTTGATGGTTCACGAGCTGAACAAGGAGTAGGTGTTGGTATAATTTTCGAATCACCACAGGGAGTAAAAACCCAATTAGCATTTAGAGTAGTGAAAGTATGCTCTAACAACTAAGTGGAATACGAAGCATTGGTGCTGGGATTAGAGTTACTTTTACAGATGGGGATAAGGAATGTGGAAATATTTGGTGATTCACAGTTATTAATCAACCAAGTCAAAGGACAATATAAGTGTGGGAGTATTCTATTAGCCCCATATTTAGTGTCTGCCAAATAACTGTTACAAGAATTCCAAGAATGCACTCTACACCGTATACCTCGAGAAAAAAACCATGAGGCCAATAAAATGGCCCAAGCAGCATCAGGTTATAGACCATTTGAGGATGGAAAAATTGAAATCGAGACAATAAAGTCAAGAACATTACTCTCGATATTTACCAGATAATTAAGGACAGAGATCTTTACCCTTGAGGTAGGGAAAGAAGATTGGAGAAGTCCAATTATCTCATACTTAAGAAACCCAAATGGCTGTACCAATAATGACTTAAAACTCAAAGCCAGAAGGTATGTTTTAATGGGAGAAGAGGATGAATGCCTCTTCAAATGTGGAGCTGATGGAATCTTGCTTAAATTTATAAGCACAGAAGAGTCAATACAAGTAATGGCTAAAATCCATGAAGAAATCTTTGGAGCTCATCAATCAAGAATAAAGATGAAATGGCTGGTACATCGATATGGATATTATTGGCCAAAGATCTTAAAAGAATGCATTGAATATGCTCATGGATGTGAAGCATGTTAGAAACATGGACCATTACCCAGGTTACCCGCTGTTGAGTTAAGTTCGATCATTTAGAGAATGGGCAATGGATTTAATTGGAAAAGTTAGGCCTACCTCCGAAAAGAAGAATTGTTTCGTAATTGTAGCTACAGATTATTTTACAAAGTGTGTAGAAGTCAAAGCTTATAAGGATGTAATTGAAAATGATGTGATACGATTCATAAAAGAAATGATGATCCATCAATTTGGTTTACCTCAAAACATTACTGTGGATAATGGAATGGTTTTTAGGCTGGGTTTGGCCCCGTGTTATCACGTAGATAACGTGTGTTTTGAGCTAAAAACGTGGAAACTGAATTGTTTGGCCCCACGTTATCTAAAAATACAATTTTGAATACGCATGTTTTGAAACTGATGGGTGGGTGCTATGTTTTCAAATAGGTGCGTTTATAAAAAAAAAAAAAATTGATAGAAACGGAACGCATATTTCAGTGGAACTTCCACATTTTTTAAAGGGTGATTTACCACAAATACCCTCACCAAAGGTTAAAAATACCTAAGTATAAAGCTGGAGCACCCTCATATTTCTTTAATTTGTCTTCTCTGTGTGCACCCATACGTTTGCCACAGAGAAAGCTTTGCTTCACGGCTACTGCTGCTTGCTACTGGTTTTCTTCTCGTCACTTTCACCGTGAATTAACTCCAAATCTCCAGTAAGTGTCTCACTTGGTTTTCATCAACATCTTTTGATAAACATATATATCAATGATCTTTTTCATATGTTGTTGTGAATATCCGATTCATTGTGGCCTTCATTAATGGTTTTTTATGGCTTTTATTAAGGGTTTTCTTTTGGGTAATTGATTTATTAGCTTTTCTATTGATATGATTGTTTATGTTTTAAAATTTATAGATTAGGGTTTGTCATTCAATTGAATTGTGGATATTTCACCCTCAATTCTTATTTTTGTTTTTAAAAGGTTCTCTGTCCTCTCTTGTTTGGTTGTAAAAAAAAAAAAAAATTCATAGTGCTGGAATCTTCTTGCAATAAAAGAGGTCTGGTTGCTACTAGTCAGTTATGTTCTTCTTTGTACAAAGAGAATGTCAATCTTCTATTGTGTACTAAATTTAAATTTTACTATTTACATGAAGGAATAAGCTTGTCATTTATTTTTCAATGCACATTCCCGAAATTTTATTGTTTACATTTGAGTATAACTCATCTTGATAATCTAGTATTATCACTTATCTACTATCAAGTTTAATTGTTTCTATCTTTATCTTTATCCTTTGAGTCTATCTGAAGTTATTGAGGTTGTTTAGTTGCAGCTAGTGTATCAGTTGTTGCAACTGATAGAGATGAAACAATATTTGTCTTAATAATTAGTGATGTTAGAAGAAAGCATCCAATCTAGCTCCTAACTTGTTGAAAATTAATATTTTTTTTCTTCCAATCTTTATGGACACCTTAAAATGGACAAAGAGACAATTTTTTTTTTTTTTTTTTTTCCATCTCTTGTAATCGTATATAATGTGGCAATTGACATTATAGCATGTTCATGTATCTTTTCTTCATAAAGATTGCGCTGGTTGAATCAGTAATAGTTTTATGTGTTTATCTTGTGGCTGCTATCTACCTAAAATTGGTTCCAATATATTACAGTATGTTTAGTTAATTTTTGTCTTTTGGGAAATCGTGGCGTGGATTATGGTTCAGTTAATTTTTACAATATGTTCTTGTTGTGAGTATGCCAGTATTTATTTATTATTATTTTTTTTTTCTGTGTAGATGAGTAAGAAAAATGAGACCTTGAATCCCAACCCTAAACCATTACAAAATAACTCAAATGTTAGAGCTCTATGGACACCACAATAGATTACAATCTTTTGTGAAGCTTGTGTGGATGAAGTTTTAAGGGTAATCGACCCATTATCCGCTTTAGTAAACCAAGTTGGAGGAATATAGAAGCAAATTTTAAAAAGAATATTGGTAAGGAATATCCAAGAATAAAATTTAAGTATAAATGGGATACATTGAAGAAAGATTGGGTAGCTTGGAACAAGTTGAAGGGAAGTGAAACTGGATTGGAATGGGATGCTGTCACGACCCAAATCCGTAATATGATTCGGAGTCGGACTGGCATGCTAATACCAAGCTTGTGCCTGATATTAACAAAAACCAACTAAAAGGAGTATAAATTTTTCTTCTTTCTTTTCTTTTCTCTCGTCCTGATTCTTTAACTTCTTCTTGGGTTGGGAACTCTCAATACTATAAACATACTCCTTTACAAAACGAATGAGTATACTAGTCCACCTAAAGGAAGTGATAGTAGTTAGAGCATCTATAACTGTTTATACAAAATACATCAGGGTGTGGACATAATAACTCTAATACAGCGGAAGACTATTTAAACATATACATCACTTCTGCTTTATATACACAAAAACTCAAAATGTCTAAGACTAGTTCTAGATACAACAAAATTGCTCCTCCATGCTGAGACTCTTGGCTGCACTATAAAATGTTCTTGCAATATGAGCAACCCACTTTGCTCAGTAAGGAAGGCGTGACATGAAGATTTAACAGTATGCATGAATGCATGATAAACAGAATAATCTTTGTGGATATGACTTGCGTATAAACAATTCATGCTAAAATGATTTCATGAGTTTCTTGAACATATATATTTCATACTGATGAACATAATATCTGATAACTTGTAAAGCATAATATAACTATTGAAATCTGAACATATAGCATGATTCCTTTATATGTAAATAAAACATGTTCCCTTAAACTGTTCTGAAGAGAAAACTAATCTCATATCATTGCATAATATAGCAAAAACTATATGGAACATGTAACTGTAATATATCTTTAAGACTTTGTCCCTCGTGACCTTATTGGTGCCATGTCTACAGGGAAACTATCCCCTCATGGCCTGGGTTGCCATATCTTCAGGAAATACAACCCCTTGTGGCCTTACTTGTTGCCGGTCTACAGGGAATAAAACCCCTCGTGGCCTTTATGTTGCCATGTCTTTAGGGCATACGATCCCCTCATGGCCTTGGGTTGTCAGTCTACAGGGCATCACACTCAAAACTGTTTTAGATGTTTGTAAAACATATTATGCTTATTTATTTTTCAATCTCTCTCTTGCCTTACTAAGCCAAAATTCATAGCATATCCACAGCTTTTTTCTAAAATCTATCTTAACTGTACTAACTCAAAACTGTTTCTAAATCAATGCACGTTTTCTTTATAAACAAGTATCAAATTGAGTTTACTGAAAGCATTGATAAAACATATATAGATATATTCTTAAAACATGGACTATTAAATTTTCATGGCACATTCCCTTACCTCAATCCAAAAGCTAGATTCCAAGAGTCTCAAGCAGATCGTTTCACCTATCCTCCCCTGATTATCCTAAATCAAGTATAGTAGTTAAGTTAATTTTAACTTAATCTTAGTTTCAACTTGATGCCAACCTTAGCTCATAATAGGCTAATCAACGCTTATGACCTTAATTCGCTTAATTGAACTTAACAAATCTTTACTAAGCCCTTACTAAACCCCAAACAACATGTTGAAGGCATCCAAGGCTAACCAACCTCATAATTATAATACCAAATACAACATACTTCAAGCAATCACACATTGTTTCTAAGGCACTAATGCACCTAATGCAGAAACTGTAGTTATATGGCTCATAACTTTCTTTATAATATCAAACAGTGAAATCAATGCATAATAAAATTCACCTAGACAATAAACATGCAATTGGCCCTGCACATAAAATATCAACTCAAATAAATCATCCAATTGCAAGAGTAAGTTTGTCAAAGTCTCATTCTTTCAGGAAATAAAGGTTCTGTCTCACTACAGGGCAGTCCATTGAACAGTGAATTTAACTATCCATTCACTATCCAGTTTCCTTGATATTTCATTTACTTGTTCTATTATATGTCTAGTACATTAATTAGAAATTACAGATCTATTTGAGTTTTATACAAAATTATAAAATTCAACCAAGACAGAAGACTCAAATCTGCCAGCACAGTTTTGAAGGTAACTTTAAATCAGTACCCATAATTCCTTATTTACAAAAATTGCATGGGGATAATTCCATCAAGAACATATACATCCTAGGATTTCAGAAATATACTCCAATCACTCAAATTCCAAGTATTGGATTTATTACGAAATTTCTAACTGACAAACACAGAATCTGTCAAATTGACATATTTGTACAGTTTTCTTGTAAAATAACAATTAATTATCAAAACTCAATATTTTTCTATGAAATTTCATATACATAATCTAGACATATGATAGATTACCCTAGAGAAACCGTTTCCTCATTCCTATTTTAGAAAACTCCCAGAATTTTGTGCAACTTTCTGTTCACTACAGAAAGCAGAGACAGGTTGCATTTTCCTCTAGAAACATAAAACCCATCAACCATTAGCCAACAATCCTCCTAAATCCAACACATGCAGTACCAAATCAAGTCAAACGTCAATGTAATCCATCACACACAGAACATACAAGCCATATAAATCCACATATAACAACAATTCTATCATCAATTGTAAGAAACCAACATGGAATCACCAAACCTCATGCTCAATCTAAAATTCCAGCAACTACCACTTCAAATCCCACATGCAAGTCCATAAAAATTCATTTTCCTTAACCCAAAATCATATTTCTACAAACCCATAACCTCAAAATGTAAGAATCATGAAGATCAACCAACAATTTCAACTATACCCATTTCAAAACTTGACTAAAACTCATAAACCCTTACCTAGCTTATGATTTCTTGAAGGAGGAGGGCTAGACTCTTTCTTTAACTTGAATTGTGGAGGAAGATGAGAGGAAACAAAGATTTGTTTCCTCCCCCTAGCTGCTGGACCCGTGGGGTGCAAGAGGGAGAAGAGAAGCTTGAGTTCTTCTCTCTTTTGTTTTGTCTATGCTAGAGAAATGAGAAAAATCAAATGGTGGGGTGGGACTTGGATGGCCAGCCACTAAAGGGGGGTATTTTGAGTGGATTCCATGTGTCCTCATGCATGGGAAGGTAGATTTAGGGTGGAGACAAGTGGCCAATTCCCATTGGACACCAAACTTATGTGTGCAATGACCCTTTTGCCCTTATGTTTACTATCAATTACATAGTTTAAGGTTTATCTATAATAAAACTATAGGTATCTATGATATTGTACTTACATTAATATTATTTTACTATTACTAACATTAATCATGTAGCATCACTATATTCCTCTATTTCACTTTGACTATTAAATAGTCACTTGATATATCTATTAGCAATACTAATGCATCTAAGTTAACGTAGTGTGGTAATTATCCAATTTAAATTAACTTACTATAAGAATTTATTAAATCTATAATCCTTTAGTGACTTAGTACTAATATAATTAATCTAAAATGTTTAGGGGTGTGGGGCATCACAGATGCAACCAAAGGAACAATAACTGCAACCGATGAGTGGTGGGAGAGAAAGTTAATGTTATGTTTATAACCATTGTATGTATGTTTTATTAGTTAACTTAACTATTGTACTTTTAGATATTAATAAAAGCGTTTAAACTTGTAGGAGGTCCCTGGGGCTACAAAATTTCGGGAAAAGGGTTTGGATAATGCTGACTTATTAGATATTATGCTTAAGGATACTACAGCCACTGGAAATTTAGCATAGGCTCCTTCTTTAGGTGTGTTACCTTCTAATTTAGAGACACCTGAGGAGGGGTTAGGTGACGCATCTGGTGATTTATCTTCTCCAGTTGATGATGATGAAGTTGAAACACCTAGCCTTACAGAACCACTTAACTTTAAACAACCAAATCAAGACAAAGGAAAGAAACGAGCATCGATTTCATCCATACATAGTAAAGGGAAGAAAGGAGGAGCAGCAACAATGTTGACACACCAGCTTAGTCCCATCTGTGAGGCTGTGGAGCTAAGGAACTCAACTAGTTTGATGGAACCGCGTAGTAGTATTCGTGATGTCATGGAACGTGTGTGCACCTTGGATGGCACTGAGAAGGGTTCAGATCTTTAACTCATGGCGGCTCGTATTTTTCCAAAAACGAGAGAAGAGAGAGATGTTTGTTGTTATGGGAGAACCACATTTGCAGCTTAAGTTCTTGAAAGATGAAGCAGAGTTATTAGGGAGGCACTACTTCACCACTTGATTAGCAAGTGAGAAGTTTGTAGGAAAAAAAATTCTTTAAGGTTCTTCATAATTTATTGTTTTATCTTTTGAACAATGTGTTTGTTAAGGTGTATGTTAGAACTTGTTGGGATGTTTGAATAATCTATTTAAGCTATTAATTATGGATTTTTTTTTGTGCTTTATTTAATTTTTTTTTTTTATTATTATTGTTTAGGTGTAACCAGATGGATTATGATGATTATGTCAATAATAGTGATGATGATCATGACAATGTTGATGATAATGATGATGAAATAAATGAACTTGTTGTTGCCGGATGTCAAGCAGCTGTGAAGTATTATATTAACTACATTGAAAAACAGCCTTGTAGAAATTCCGAAGAAACTGATTATAGGTGGTTAATTCATTGTATGAATAGTAAAGGAAAAACATGTTATCAGAATTTTAGAATGAAGTCGTATGTTTTCTTTCAACTGTGTAATGTTTTACAACATACGTATGGACTTTGACATACAAGGCGTATTAGATTGGAAGAGTCAGTAGCTATATGTTTAAGGATACTTGGACACGGAACATGTAACAGATTGGTTCAAGATAGATTCCAACATTCTGGTGAGACTATACATAGACATTTTCACAAAGTCCTGAAGTGCCTTAATCAAATGTCAATGGATGTATTCAAACCTTATGACCTGACTTTTAGTGTCGTTCCAAGTCATATACAAAATAATCAATTATATTGGCTACATTTTAAGGTACATTTCATTCATTCCGTAGTATTTTTTTTAATTTTTTTTAATTTCATGAGATCATTATTAGGAATATTTATTGAGTGTTTATGATTTGTCTTATATTGTAGGATTGTATTGGTGCCATTGACGGTACACATATCCAAGTAGTGATTGGAGAGGACAAAAAAATTCCATACTTGGGAAGAAAGGGTGTACCAACAACTCAAAATGTGATGGCAGCATGTGATTTTGATTTACTTTTTACATTTGCTATGGATGGTTGGGAAGGTGCGGCATATGATACATGTATTTTCTTAGATGCTATCCATATAGACTCTGTCAACTTTCCAAAACTACCACTAGGTATATAATTATATCTTAGAAATGAATGGATATTGTTTATGCATATATCTCATTTTTTTTTTTTTTTGGTATAGGAAAATATTATTTGGTTGATGCTGGATACCCCTTAAGGAATGGATATTTGACACCATATAAAGGGGAGAATATCATCTTCCAGATTTTCGGCGAGTTGGTCGAGGAAATAAGATAGAAGAAAGGTTCAACTATGTTCACTTATCACTTAGAAGTGTGATTGAACGAACTTTTGGAGTGTGGAAGAATAAATGGAGAATTTTGAGGCAAATGCCATCTTATGACATTGAAGACCAAAGAAATATTATAGTTGCTACTTGTATGTTGTATAATTTTATTAGAATACATGATAGGGAAGATAAGGGATTATTTTTTTTTTATTATATATATATATATATATATATATATATATATATATATGTTAGAAACGATTTGGACTTGGCTGTTTCTACACCATAAAGATTTACTGTTTCTACATATTAAAATCTTTGTCCTTTTTAATGAATGCATTGTACACATAATTGATTTAGCAATTGCTATATATGTGTGAACTCTTAGTAAGACAAGATAGATCATTACATACAGTAAAAGATATATCATAAATTATACATTGTGTGGATGACCTCTTAAAGAAATATTATTTTCTTTATTTCATACACGTTATCAGCACAAGACTCTATCCAAATTCTAAATGGAATTTGCCACCACTTAGTCTTTCAAAATAAAAGGATATTTGTGTGACACTTTAATCTACTTTAACTTTTCTCTTAAAAATATTAATCTTATTATCTAATTTATTTGATATAATATTGAGTCATTGCCTATGAATTTTATTGTTTATTTAATGGATTAAAAATCTTATGGGTTTTATGCTTAGACATAATAAATCTAGTAATATCGTTTAAATACGGTTAGTGTTAAATTAAGCAATTCCATTACAATTGTTCTTTTATTTTAACCAATTAGAATCATATGTGACACATGTTCTAAACTTTGTATACAAATATACGTATAGTTTTATGTATACTATTTTATTATAGTTTACATTTAAATAATTTAGACTGAATCGTATTGATTAAATATATGATATAAATGCTTGTTCATTTAATGTTAATGTTATTATCTTAATTTGTCATAGACATTGTCAAATCTTACACCCTTGATAGACCCCTTTGAAGGATTCTACTCTGTAAAAAGAATTGATATCTTGTACTTCCGTTATATCAATTATCATTCAAAAAGATATTAAGAGAAGTTTAGCCTATTTTACAATGTCTCAACATAGGAAGATCCTTTATCCATACTGAATTGAAATTTGGATTCTGAATCCAATCAATAATCCCTTTGCATCAAAGAAGGAAGAGATAAGAGGGCCCTATGGAAAATGTGGTCAGGAACCCACTATTTTTATTCATTTATATTTACTACTTTTTTTGTATTTAATTAATATGCTTTTTTTATTTTTTTGGATCCTTGATGTTGAGATCCATTTCTTTTACAATGAAAGTGTGGAGATATTATTAAAGATGGCAACCAAGCATCTCAGCAGGATTTCTTTTTGTTCTCCATCGTCTCCATGAAAAGAAGAAGAAGAAAAAAAAGTACCTTACAGTAAATGATCCCCTGCTTTTATGGAATAATTTGAGAAAAAAAGAAACCCATAATCCTCTCAAAGGCTCGTTATGAATGAATGCACCTAAAGTTGCAAAATATTAAAAGTATAAATGAGTACATTTCTGTAATTTTTAAAATAAACTCACAATTAAAATTATGTGAGGAAAATGTCACTGAAGAAGACATGTTGAAAAAGGAAAACATACAATATATTTCATGCCTCGAATGTGCTCCTGCAGTAGCAATATCGAAGGCATAAGTTCAAAAAATATAATGAACTAATATATTGTCTTCTAGTGGTTGAACAAAATAATGAGCTTTTGCTAAAAAATCACTAGTCTCGCCCGACCGGTTCAACACCATTCCCTAAAGTGAATGGAGCCTCATTTGATAATAATAGAGGAAATAATGGTCATGGCCGTGGACATGATAGGAAACGAGGGGGACGTACTCAAAATACTCCAAGAAAGAATACCACACCTTACCATCGAAATGAGAATTACAATGAAAAAAAAACAACATGGAAATGGATGAGGTTTACAAAATAAACCCCCAAAAACCCATGAAGGAAAAAGTCATAGGTGTGGTATGAAATGACATTGGTTACGTACCTGTCATATGGTTAAACATATGGTAGACTTGTACCAACCCCCAATTAAAGGAATCAAAATTAATTTTACTGATCTAGAAGATCATAATGATCCAGAAGATCTCGTGAGTTATTTTGATACCTTAAATAGAAAACTTATATGTTATCTTGATCTAAAAGATCCCATTGGTTATTTTTATACTCCTAATGGAGTGGATATTACTGTCCTTTATTTATTTGAGGATACCAATGGATATCATATTGAAATCAATAATGAAGGCAGTTAAGAACAATGGTATCGAGCCAGAAGCTCATATTAAAAAAACTGCGTATTTTCTCTTCTTAGTTATATAGTTATATTATACCACTATGAGAATAATTAAAATAAATATTACAATGCACCGGAAGTGTTATGACCCAAAGGTCTTTATACTCTGGTTTGATTGTTTGGGACATCCGAGATGAATAATGATACGTCGAAACATTGAGAACTCTTATGGACATTTCTTAAAGAACCAGAAATTCTTTTACTATGTGACTATTTGTATAGTGTCTATTCTCAAGGTAAATTAATCAGCAAATAATTCCCTTCAAAGATTATTGTTGAATCTCCATCTTTCTTAGAAAGAATTCAAGGTGATATTTGTGAACCTATACAACCATCGTTTATGTGATGCCCTGCATCACCTAGCATTATAAATTAATTATATTAATATTAAGTCACAAAAGGCTTATAGGTTTAATAATTTACATGGTAAATTCTATTTAAATTAGATTAGAACACATGTAAGTCACGAACAAAGAGAAAGCCAATAAGAGTTGGACACATGGAATCCACTAACAAACCTCCACCCTCTTATAAATTGACACTTGGACTCCACTAATTAAATCTTACACTCTTGCAAGGTGACATGTGTAATGCACTAGCCTAATTTTTTTTCCTCTAGAACCGGCCATGCATTGCTCTTCTCATTTCATTTCATTGTTCAAGAAGAAAGAAAGGAAAAGAGAGAGAGAAGCTCTCCTTCTGCTGGCCGAAAACCCCTTGGAGGAAAAACCTCCATATTTGCTCTCCTTCAAGCTTCACTCCATCAAGAAAAGGATAGCTCTTGTTTGGGCTTACATTCCCAACCTTTAGAAGGTAAATTCCTCAAATTCTCTAGGGTTCCATGAAGTTTAATTGGGGGCTTAAACTGAAATTTCATGCATGTGATAGATTAGGTGAAATCTTAGCTTTCATGTATGTTTTGAAATGGGTATAGTTGAAATTGTTGGTTGATCTTCATGATTCTTACACTTTGAGGTTATGGGTTTGTAGAAATATGATTTTGGGTTAAGGAAAATGAATTTTTATGGACATGCATGTGGGATTTGAAGTGGTAGTTGCTGGAATTTTAGATTGAGCATGAGGTTTGGTGATTCCATGTTGGTTTCTTACAATTGATGATGGAATTGTTGTTATATGTGGATTTATATGGCTTGTATGTTCTGTGTGTGATGGATTACATTGATGTTTGACTTGATTTGGTACTGCATGTGTTGGATTTAGGAGGATTGTTGGCTAAGGTTGATGGGTTTTAAGTTTCTAGAGGAAAATGCAACCTGTCTCTGCTTCCTGTAGTGAACAGAAAGTTGCACGAAATTCTGGGAGCTTTCTGAAATAGTAATAAGGAAACGGTTTTCTCTAGGGTAATCTATTATATGTCTAGGTTATGTGTATGAAATTTCATAGAAAAATATTGAGTTTTGATAATTATTTATTATTTTACAAGAAAACTGTGCAAATTTGTCCATTTGATAGATTCTGTGTTTGCCGGTTTGAAATTGCATAATAAATCCAATATTTGGAATTTAAGTGATTGGAATAATTTTTGGAATCTTGGGATGTATATGTTCTTGATGGAATTATCCCCATGCAATTTTGGTAAATAAGGAATTGTGGGTACTGATTTAAAGTTACCTTCAAAACTGTGCTGGCAGATTTGAGTCTTTTGTCTTGGTTGAATTTTATAATTTTGTATAAAGCTCAAATAGAGCTGTAATTTCTAAGTAATGTACTAGACATATAATAGAACAAGTAAATGAAATATCAAGGAAATTGGATAGTGAATGGATAGTTAAATTCACTGTTCAAATGGATTGCTCTGTAGTGGGACAGAACCTTTATTTCCTGAAAGAATGAGAGTTTGACAAATTTACTCTTGCAATTGGATGATTTATTTGAGTTGATATTTTATGTGCAAGGCCAATTGCATGTTTATTGTCTAAGTGAATTTTATTATGCATTGATTTCACTGTTTGGTATTATAAAGAAAGTTATGAGCCATGTAACTACGGTTTCTACAGTAGTACCTTAGAAACAATGTGTGATTGCTTGAAGTATGTTGTATTTTGTATTATAATTATGAGGTTGGTTAGCCTTGGATGCCTTCAACATGTTGTTTGGGGTTTAGTAAGGGCTTAGTAAAGATTTGTTAAGTTAAATTAAGCGAATTATGGTCATAAGGTTGGCATCAAGTTGAAACTAAGATTAAGTTAAAGTTAACTTAACTCCTATACTTGATTTAGGATAATCAAGGGAGGATAGGTGAAGCAATCTGCTTGAGACTCTTGGAATCCAACTTTTGGATTAAGGTAAGGGAATGTGCCATGAAAATTTAATAGTCCATGTTTTAAGAATATATCTATATATGTTTTATCAATGCTTTCAGTAAACTCAGTTTGATACTTGTTTATAAAGAAAACATGCATTGATTTAAAAACAGTTTTGAGTTAGTACAGTTAAGACAGATTTTAGAAGTAAGCTGTGGATATGCTATGAATTTTGGCTTAGTAAGGTTAGAGAGAGATTGAAAAATAAACAAGCATGATATGTTTTACGAACACCTAAAACAATTTTGAGTGTGATGCCCTGTAGACTGACTACCCAAGGCCACGAGGGGATCGTATGCCCTAAAGATAAGGCAGCAGAAAGGCCAAGGGTTTTATTCCTTGTAGACCGGCAACAAGTAAGGCCACGAGGGGTTGTATTCCCTGAAGATATGGCAACCCAGGCCACGAGGGGATCTTCGGATCTTTATAGACTGGCAACCCAGGCCATGAGGGAATAGTTTCCCTGTAGACATGGCACCAGTAAGGTCACGAGGGGCAAAGTCTTAAAGATATAGTACAGTTACATGTTCCATATAGTTTTTGTTATATTATGCAATGGTATGAGATAAGTTTCTCTTCAGAACAATTTAAGGGAACATGTTTTATTTACATATAAAGGATCAGAACAATTTAAGGGAACATGTTTTATTTACATATAAAGGAATCATGCTATATGTTCAGATTTGAATAGTTATATTATGCCTTACAAGTTATCAGATATTATGTTCATCAGTATGAAACATATATGTTCAAGAAACTCATGAAATCATTTTAGCATGAATTGTTTATATGCAAGTCATATCCACAAAGATTATTCTGTTTATCATGCATTCATGCATACTGTTAAATCTTCATGTCACGCCTCCCTTACTGAGCAAAGTGGGTTGCTCAGATTGCAGGAACATTCTATAGTGCAACCAAGAGTCTCAGCATGGAGGAGCAAATATATTTGTATCTAAAACTAATTTTAGATGTTTTGAGTTTTTATGTATATAAAGCAGAAATGATGTATATGTTTAGATAGTCTTCCGCTGTATTAGAGTTATTATGTCCACATACTGATGTATTTTGTATAAATAGTTATAAATGCTCTGACTACTATCACTTCCTTTAGGTGGACTAGTATACTCATTCGTTTTGTAAAGGAGTATGTTTATAGTATTGGGCACAGTTTCCTTATTATGATAATACATGTAATTTTAAATCTAAAGCATTTGATGACTATTGCATGTCAATCAGAATAGGTGTCAAACATCTTGTTGCTCATACTATTTATTAAATGACTTCAAACGAATGCTTGATTTTTGCTTATGAAAAAAAAAATGCCAAATTCAGTTGGAAACATGCTATATTACATGCTGCATTATTAGTTTACTTTATTACATGATACATCATTGTACTTGGCCAACAATCAAATATTTTTCACTTTCACAATTTTTGTTATACTATATATATTCCTATTGAACTCTCACAATGCACTAAAATGGGTCCTTTAATTGGTGGTAGACTTGAAATTTATGTTGGTTTTATTTTTCATCCATCATTAGATATTTTGATTCTTTAATTGGTGATATTTTAAAGACACGCTTTGAAGTTTGTTACTTCAATGAAACAATATTCCCACAATTAGGGAGAGAAAAGTCGTTGCTAGAAGCATGATGAGAAAAAGTCTTCCCACCATTAAAGGGGGAAAAGTCGGTGCCAGAAGCATGGCGAGAGATGAGAAGAAATGTTTCAACGCTATCTTATCTTAATCTTCATACAACTCAATAAAAAGTCTTCCCACCATTAAAGGGGGAAAAGTCAGTGCCAGAAGCACGACAAGAGATGAGCTGAAATGTTTCAACGCTATCTCATCTTAATCCTTATACAACTCATTGTGAACTAGAAATTTAGAGAATTATTTTGCAAGATATTGCAAAGCAACTACTGGATGTATTCACTTACAGTAAGAAAGTGTGAAATCCCACATTCCAACTGCTAATACTTCAGCACGGATTAAAGTCCCTGAGGACAATTAATTTATATAGCAATAAATGGATCTAAGACATGCCTGAAGCATAAAAGATCTGTTGGTATAAAGACAAAATTCCTTAGAAGAGGAAAATACAAGAAAAGCAAGTCGCAGCCCCTAAAGAGGTTATACCCATGAAACAGGCAACATAAATAATTGATCTATCCAAAATTTGTGCACAAAAATCTCCAAAAATAAACCTCTTAAAGAGGAAACTTCTGAAGAGTTATCCCCTGAAGTGGAATCTCTCAAAGAGTTATTTCCTGAAAAGAAATAGGTATCTTAAAATAATGAGATCTCAATAAATTATATAATTATAGGAGAAATGTGGGATAGCAATAAAATTATTGTTGACAACATATTTTCAGTTAAAATTGCTCGACATTACCAGAAGTAATGATCATGAAATTGAACCACAAACCGTCGAAGAATGTTGGCGTAGAAATAATTGGCCAATGTGGATTCAGATAGAGCTAAACTCATGAGTAAAACATGAAGTAATTGGACTTGTAGTCCAAACACCTGAAGGTGTAATGCCTGTTGAATACAAGTGGGTATTTGTACGAAAATGTAATAAGGAAAATGAAATTATGAGGTACAAAGCGCGACTTATAGCATAAGGTTTCTCGTAGAAACCTAGTATTGATTATGAAGAAACTATGCTCCTATAATGGATGCAATTACATTTAGATTTTTTATTAGCTTGGTATCTACAAAAATTTGGATATGCACTTATCTATATGAATCATTAGATAATGATATATACTTGAAAATCCCTAAAGGATATAAAATGCCTAAAGCATATACTTGAAAATCCTTAAAGGAATTAAAATTCCTGAAGCATATAATTTGAAATCTTGAGGAATATATTCTATCAAGCTACAAAGATCTTTATATGGTTTAAAGCAATCTGGACACATGTGGTACAATTGACTCAGTGAGTATCTAC
Source organism: Fagus sylvatica (assembly GCA_907173295.1). NCBI lineage: Eukaryota > Viridiplantae > Streptophyta > Magnoliopsida > Fagales > Fagaceae > Fagus > Fagus sylvatica. The sequence goes on along the minus strand of OU015767.1, from coordinate 7,545,425 downwards.
TAAAAGAAGGATTTGAGAATAATCCTATATGATGTCCATGCGTTTTTATTAAAAAGTCATAATCCAGATTTTCTATTGTCACAGTGTATGTTGACGATTTAAATCTTTTGAGAACTCCTAAAGAGCTTACGATAATCGTTGATTACTTAAAGAATGAGTTTGAGATGAAGGATCTCGGTAAAAGAAAATTTTTCTTGGCTTTCAAATTGAACACCTTCCAAATGAAATTCTTGTTCATCAGTCAACCTACATGGAGAAAAGCTCATCCTTTGAGCACTCCAATGGTTGTTCGATCACTTGATGTCAAGAAAGATCCTTTTTGCCCTCAAGAAGTTGGCGAAGAAAAACTCTTCGTCTTGAAGTACCATACCTCAGTGCAATCGGTGATTTGATGTACCTTGCAAATTGCACACGACCTCACATAGCTTTTTCGGTCAATTTACTGGCAAGGTATAGTTCTGCACCAACTTGGGGACATTGGAATGGGGTCAAGCATGTATTGCGTTACCTCCGTGGAACGACTAACATGGGATTATTTTATTCAAATAAATCAAATCCACGGTTAGTTGGATATGCGGATGCCGGTTATCTTTCTGATCCACAGAAAGGCCGATCACAAACAGGGCATTTGTTTACTTGTGGCAACATTGTTATTTCATGGAGATCTGTTAAGCAAACTATATCTACCACCTCCTCAAATCATTATCGCAATTCATGAAGCAAGTCGTGAATGCATTTAACTAAGATCTGTAATTCAACATATTCGAGAAAAATGTGGATTATCCTCAATCAAGGATAACTCGACAATACTATATGAAGACAATGCTGCTTGTATCACTCAAATCAGAGGAAGCTATATTAAAGGTGATAGAACCAAGCATATTTCACCAAAATTCTTTTATACACATTAGCTCCAGAAGAGCGGTGGCATTGATGTTAAGCAGATACGATCAAGTGAAAATTTGGCAGATATATTCACTAAGTCATTACCGACTACAACATTCAAGAAGATAGTTCACAGCATTAGCATGCGTCGACTTTAGGATCTTCTAATTTTGGACAATTGAAACTCTACGCATTCATGAGGGGGAGTAAAATTTTCTAAAGGATATGTGCTGATTATACTCTTTTTCCTGCGCTAAGGTTTTTTCCCACAGGGTTTTCCTTTGATAGGTTTTAATGAGGCAATCCTAAGGCACTCAAAGAGACACAAAAATACTGTACTCTTTTTCCTTTGCCATTGGTTTTTTTTTTTTTTTTTTTTTTTTTTTTTTTTTTTTTTTTTTTTTTTTTTTTTTTTTTTTTTTTCCCATTGGGTTTTTACGTGGCAAGGTTTTAATTGGACATATTCTTAGTATGTGATCATCCAAAGGGGAGTGTTAGAAACAATTTGGACTTGGCTGTTTCTACACCATAAAGACTTACTGTTTTTACATATCAAAAGTTTTGTCCTTTTTAATGAACGCATTGTACACATAACTGATTTAGCAATTGCTATATATGTGTGCACTCTTTGTAATAAAAGATAGATCATTACATACAATAAAAGATATATAATAAATTATACATTGTTTGGATGACCACTTAAAGAAGTATTTTTTTGGCCAAATTTCAAATTACACCCTTTAAGTTTGGTCAAAGTTCAATTTTGTCCTCTAAGTTTTGACCGTTTCAATTTAGTCCTTTAAGTTTGGTTTGATTTCAATGTAGTCCTTTAAGTTTTGACCGTTTCAATTTAGTCCTCTAAGTTTGTTTTCGTTTCAATTTAATCCTCTAAGTTTGATTTTGTTTCGATAAAAATTATTTATAAAAAAAATTCGAGAAAAAAATAAAAAGTTAAAGGACTTAATTGAAACAAAATCAAACTTAGAGTACTAAATTGAAATGGTCAAAACTTAGAGGACCAAATTGAACTTTGACCAAACTTAGAGGACTAAATTGAAATGGTCAAAACTTAGAGGACTGAATTGAACTTCAACCAAACTTAGAGGGTGTAATTTGTAATTTAGCCTTTTTTTTTTCTTTATTTCATAAATATATATATATATTGATATATTGTTTGTTTTAATATTCTTTAACGTATTTATTTTTATAAATCTTTTTTAGATCAATTTATGAATTATTAAACATTTCATACTTCAAAATTAATTAAAAATTCTTTTTTATTTTATCAAAGATCAATAAATGGAAAAAAAAGGATAGGAAATGAAAAGAAAATAAAGAAGTAAGAATATTAATTTAAAAGAGAAAAAATCAAAGTATATTACTACTGTTTTCTTTTATAATAATATATATATATAATAATTTGTTTGTTTTAATATCTTTAATGTATTTATTTTTATAAATCTTTTTTATATCAATTTATGAATTATTAAACATTTCATACTTCAAAATTAATTAAAAATTCTTTTTTATTTTATCAAAGATCTTAAATGGAAAACAAGGATAGGAAATGAAAAGAAAATAAAGAAGTAAGAATATTAATTTAAAAGAGAAAAAATCAAAGTATATTACTACTGTTTTCTTTTAAAAATAATAATAAGATCTCAAATTTTTATGTAATAAGTAATTCTTCTTCAAAAGAAGTTATAGCAATTAATCATGGGATAATTACATTCACTAGGCATTTGGCTCAGTAGTGTCCCTTTCTCCCAATTGTCTGATCCCACTATGAAGGTGTGGGTTTGATCCAACTCATACAAAATTAAATTAGGAATAGATTAAATTTTTTCCTTAGAAAAAAAAAAAAAAAAGAAAAAAAAAAAGGGATAATTTCTAATAATCTCCATATTTTGGTATTATTTTTAGATCAAATTTTGAAATTTCAGGTGCAAAGATGTTCATGATAGTGTTTTAAAGTTATTACAATTTGAAAATTTCAAGAGTACATATTAATTAAAAATAGCATACATTTAGGCAAGTTGTACTTAGATTCTATCTAACTATTAAGAAACCTTGTAAATCGTAAATGGAATTTTGATTTTGAAAAATTTATATTATATTTTCTCACTATGTGAGTCCGATTTTTATCATATTGTGCCCTATGTAACCTTTGACTATGTTACAAGGAAAAGCCTCAGCGATTATTTGTTTGGCATGTTACTTATAGCCATGGATTATTCGACTTTAAAGGAAATGACTGGGAGGAGTGACATCGAGGCAAAATTGAGTGACATTAGGGCAAAAGGAAGACGTTCTGATAATGCATCTGAGTCTAGTGCGTGCGTTCGGAATGCATGTCGACTTTAGGAGTCTAGGGAATGAATGTGGGTACATGAAAAAAAGAATTTCGCAAGAAAGGTTGAGAGTGGTATACTGAGTTTTTTGGAACTCATGAGGGATTAGTAGATACTCAATCTGATGTGATCAGAAACTCTAAGGCAGAACATGTGATGCCCCGCACCACCTAGCATTTTAAATTAATTATATTAGTACTAAGTCACAAAAGGAATATAGTCATGCTACATGATTAATGTTAGCAATAATAAACATGCATATATGTTAATGGCATGTAGGATAATTAGTAATTGTAAGTTAGTTATTAGATGATTAATTAAGGTTAAGCTAATTAAGAGTATTAAAGGTTAATGGTGTTAAGTTAAGATAATGCATGTTAATGGCCTAGTGAACCAATAGAAGTTGGACACGTGGAATCCACTAGCTAAGCCCTCCTTTCCAAAGATGACACATGGAATCCACTAGCTAAGCCCTCCTCTCCAAAGATGACACATGGAATCCACTAGCAAACCTCCACCCTCTTATAAATTGACACTTGGACTCCACTAACTAAATCTCACCCACATGCAAGGTGACATGTGTAATGCACTAGCCAAAATTTTTCCTCTAGAACCGGCCATGCATTGCACTTCTCATTTCATTTCATTGTTCTAGAAGAAAGAAAGGAAAAGAAAGAGAGAGGCTCTCCTTCTGCTGGCCGAAAATCCCTTGGAGGAAAAAACCTCCATAGTTGCTCTCCTTCAAGCTTCACTCCATCAAGAAAAGGATAGCTCTTGTTAGGGCTTATATTCCCAACCTTTAGAAGGTAAATTCCTCAAATTCTCTAGGGTTCCACGAAGTTTAATTGAGGGTTTAAACTGAAATTTCATGCATGTGTTAGATTGGGTGAAATCTTAGCTTGCATGTATGTTTTGAGATGGATTAAGCTTTGCATGTGGGATGGAATGGCTAGTGTGGGCCGAACATGATGAGTTAGGATGAGATTAGACTTGATGCGGTACTGTATGTGTTGCATTTAGAAGGAATTGTTGGCTAATGGTTGGAAGTTGTTAGAGTGCTTGAGCATAAACCTAACTAGTCGTAGACCCGCGCGATGCGCGTAATTGTCTTCATACATAAAATGATCTTTTTAAATTGTAATTTGTATGAAATGATCTTGCATGATAAAAACTATTTTATTTAGTAAAAATGTAAGGAAATTTCATTAAGAAATACATACAACATGTGCCGCTCCCTAATTCAAGTAAATATAAATAATTGCAAATGTTGATTACCTATGCTTATTCTCGTTAAGTGATTTTTCAGTCAGGTGCAGGCACAAAACAACAATACCAAAGGACTGACAATTTAAAACATTATTCTTAACATATGATATTATTTTGATTATTTAAAAGATAGTAAATAATTTTTTTGTTATGTAGAAATGATTATTTCCCAATTTCTAATGAAAGATAGAGAAGAATGTTACATTTAATTTGATAATTGGAACAATTTCTACCATAATTTGTTTGCTTGGTAGATAAGGATCGAATTTCTTCAAAGTTTCAGCATGTTAACCCCATTTTAGTTTTACTCGCCCTTGATATGAATTGTATTCTCTAACATTTTTTTTTTGTAGTAGTTATATTAGTGGGTTATTTCAATTGTATTGAATTTAACGTATTTTCATGTGGTAATTGAAAGGTTTTTAAACTGTTCTGTCTAAGTAATAATTTTTTGCTTTAATATTAATTAATAGCATTATTGTTGTTTATGATGTTTGCTAACACATTTTACTGCCAATCAATGGTGATGAGCAATATTGGGTCTTTAGAGATGCTTGTTTTCTTAACATACAATCAGATAAATGTCCTGAATACCAAGAGTTATTGATACAGCTAAAAGATATGTTAGTTTAGAATGGAAAAAGAAGCACTTCAATATGCCAAAAAAAAAAAAGCAAAATACTATCATTGAGTCTATATATTAATTATCTTATATTGGTATATGTATTTAACTTATGTATGTATTGTTGTTATTCCAATATTCTTTAAAGTGATGTCAATGGTATGTACCATAATATAATACCTTTTATCTTCTGTGCAGATGTCAATTGATGTAATACATTTTTTCTTCTCTTTCTCTCTGCTCTCTAGGCAGATAATAGTTTCCTCTATATGGGACAATAAATTTTGAATCCTGGGAAAACAATGTTCCTCCAGTCCGCCACTGCAACACATTTTTTAGCTAATATTTAAAAGATGCCTGAATTTTTTTATAAGGAAATAATTTCTTAAAAGCATAAAAAAGACACAATCCAAATATATTGAAAGTATACAGTAGTCGTACAATAACAATTATGCACAGATGAATATAGGCCTAAGTAAGGATTTGGCAGAAAACCGTGTGTGAAATAACAACTGAGTATTTCATTGTGTGGCTGAAAAGAGAAGCACCGTGTATACTCACCAAGAGGAAATCAACAACAATCGTCTGAGAGAGATTCATCCTCTTTCTTATACTCACCAAGAGGAAATCAAGCACAAACCGTCAAAATTGCACCAAGAAAAACCGATATGAAAGAATTACAAAAAATAACATGATCATTTTAAATCCAATGATCATTTAAAAAATTACAAAAACTGCATTGAATTGAAACAGAAACAGATCATTGCAAAACTCTGTATGGCCACTTCTTTCCGGAATAAAACTCTGCATGTGGTTCTCTCTCAATTGCTTGTTTCAATCTTCCTTTTTTGTTCACATTTTTCCCTTCACCTTTGGAATATTCACGGGACTTTAGCAGTTGCAGAACTAAGATCGATAATGCGAAAAGAAAAAATTACAGGTGAGACAAATAACTTTCTGATAGGAACAAACCCACAAAGGCAATCGGACATGAAGCTTAGGGAAGCACACAAAGGTGTTTAAATAGGAGATTGGGGTGCAATCAATCGGGGAGATGAGGAGGTGAGGGAAATGAGGAGGTGAGGGAGATGAAGAGGTGCGGGAGTTGGAAAAGAATATGAAAAGGGAGAGAATTAAATAGAGGTAAATGTTAAAATGTAAAAGAGAAAGAATTAATTAATTAGAGAATTAAATAGAGGTAAATGTTAAAAGGTAAGAGAGAAAGAATTAGGGGGAAGGGTGTGGGAATAGGAAATCTGATGTGGCATCTTTAGGGAGAAAGCTAAAGCTTCACCTATTAGTTTATATAATAGATCTGCTGCTGTTTCTGCAGTGATCAGTGGGTTGCATAGATTCTGGAATTTCTGAGAAGAGAATTTAATAAATGGTTTTCTTTAGCTTATTATATCACATGTCTACTGCCCATATATTAAATTTCACTTGAGAATAAGGTTGTTTGATAATTATTTGTGATTTTACAAGAAAACTGTGCAAATTTGTCCATTTGACAGATTCTGTGTTTGTCGGTTTGAAATTGCATAATAAATCTAATATTTGGAATTTAAGTGATTGGAGTATGTTTCTGGAACCCTAGGATGTATATGTTCTTGATGGAATTATCCCCATGCAATTTTAGTAAATAAGGAATTGTGGGTATTGATTTAAAGTTACCTTTAAAACTGTGCTGACAGATTTGAGTGTTCTGTCTTGGTTGAATTTTATAATTTTGTATAAAGCTCAAATAGAGCTGTAATTGTTAAGTAAAGTACTAGACATATAATAGAACAACTAAATACGATATCAAGGAAATTGGATAGTGAATGGATAGTTAAATTCATTGTTCAAATGGATTGCCCTGTAGTGGGACAGAACCTTATTTTCCTGAAAGAATGAGACTTTGACAAATTTACTCTTGCAATTGGATGATTTATTTGAGTTGATATTTTATGTACAGGGCCAATTGCATGTTTATTGTCTAGGTGAATTTTATTATGCATTGATTTCACTGTTTGGTATTATAATTATGAGGTTGGTTAGCCTTGGATGCCTTCAATATGTTGATTGGGGTTGCGAAAGGGTTTAGGACAGTTTTAAGCTAAGTATTGGAAAAAATTAGTAATTAGTATTTCCCTTGGTTTAGGAGAATCCGAAGACAATAGGTGAGACTGCAGGCTTGCTTGAGACTCTGGTTTAGGTTCTGCTGCGGTGTACAGGTAAGGGAATGTGCCATGAAAATTTAATAGTCCATGTTTTAAGAATATATTTATATAGGTTTTATCAATGCTTTCAGTAAACTCAGTTTGATACCTGTTTATAAAGAAAACGTGCATTGATTTAGAAACAGTTTGGAGTTGGTACAGTTAAGACAGATTTTAGAAGCAAGCTGTGGATATTCTATGAATTTGGGCTTAGTAAGGCAAGAGAGAAATTGAAAAATAAACAAGCATGATATGTTTTATGAACACCTAAAACGGTTTTCAGTGTGAGGGCCTTGTGACAGTAGGAAGGCCTCGAGGGGTTTTATTCCCTGTAGACCGGCAACAAGTAAGGCCATAAGGGGTTGTATTCCCTGTAGATTGGTAGCAGGAAGGTCACGAGGGGTTTTCATACCCTGTAGATTGGCAAGCAGGAAGGCCACAAGGGGATAGTTTCCCTGTAGACATGGCACAAGAAAGGTCACAAGGGGCCAAGTCTTAAAGATACAATACAGTTACATGTTCCATATAGTTTTGCTATATTATGCAATGGTATGAGATAAGTTTTCTCTTCAGAACAGTTTAAGGGAACATGTTTTGTTTACATATAAAGGAATCATGCTATATGTTCAGATTTCAACAGTTATATTATGCCTTACAAGTTATCAGATATTATGTTCATCAATATGAAACATATATGTTCAAGAAACTCATAAAATCATTTTAGCATGAACTTTTTATACGCAAGTCATATCCACAAAGATTATTCTGTTTATCATGCATTCATGCATACTGTTAAATCTTCATGTCACGCCTCCCTTACTGAGCAAAGTGGGTTGCTCAGATGGTAGGAACATTTTATAGTGCAGCCAAGAGTCTCAGCATGGAGAAGCAAATATATTTGTATCTAGAACTAGTCTTAGATGTTTTGAGTTTTTTGTGTATATAAAGCAGAAGTGATGTATATGTTTAAATAGTCTTCCGCTGTATTAGAGTTATTATGTCCACATATTGATGTATTTTGTATAAACAGTTATAGATGCTCTGACTACTATCACTTCCTTTAGGTGGACTAGTATATTCAGTTATTTTGCAAAGGAGTACGTTATTATATTATGGGAGTTTCCAACCCAAGAAGAAGTTAAAGAATCAGAATGAGAGAAGAGAGAAAAGAAGAAAATTTTTTATACTCCTTTTAGTTGGTTTGTGTGAATATCAGGCACAGGCTTGGTATTAGCATGCCGGTCTGACTCCAAATCATATTGCGGATTTGGGTCATGACAGAACAAGCCTTTTTTCTTTAGAAATTACACTATGCTGGTTTTGATGGAGTTTGGTTGTAGTGTTTTGCCTTGCAGGTTAGGCTTGTCGATCGCACAAACCATTTCCCATTGGTATGTGTAGGATGAGTTTATGGAAGCAGATGAGAAATATGTTTTTCTTTGCATGGACCGCACACTGTGGACAAGTGAGTGTATGTTTGCTTTCCAATAGGCCTAAATTGGCGTCCATGTGGGTAGTCCATTAAGACAAAATCTAGGGTTTTGTGTCTTATTCTATATAGAAACATAAACATAGGGGAAAAAATGTACAAACCCTAGCTGTTTTACTTCCTCTCTCTCGATCATCTAGCTCTAGCTCATCCTAGGGTTGCATCACCTAACCCTTAGATTTGGTCTGTGGAGTATGTGGACTGGTCGTATCGTAGCATCAACACATCGGCAAGTGAGGAAAAAAGGCCATGGAGGCCAATGTAATAGGCATAAGAAAGCGTGGGAAGAGCCTTTGTTTGACCTATTTCGTTGCTCAAGGTATTAATAGGGTTTCTTATAAAAACCAAAAGGTAAGATTCTAAACCTTGATATATTTGATGCATATGTATGTATACAATATTTTCTTCACTCATTTATATCGGAAGCCTTTTAGATACGTGGAAAATAACGAGCTATAATGATGAGCTCAAGACAACATATAGTCTTTACCAATTAGTGGAATAGTATTTTAAATAATGTGTAATAATCCAAACGTTTAGATATGCATGAAAAATAAAATTTTGTCCTATGTTTTATGTTACTTCCTCTCTATTTCAAATTGGATGTAGATTGGGAGAATTCTAATTTAAGCAGTCAAATAATGATACTTTTAAAAATGAATGGACATTGAGAGAATTCTAATTTAAGCATAACAGCCAAATATTAATGATACTTCTAAAAATGAAGCTAAAGAGGGAAATCAATATATATATAAAAGCAGAAACCTTTAACTAAGGTTCTGCCATGTGTCTTAAAAACTAATGTGGCTGCCACATCAGAAACCTTTAACTAAGGTTCTGCCATGTGTCTTAAAAACTGATGTGGCTGCCACATCAGCAATTAAAAAACCAAATGTCAAGTGATATATTGTTTAATAAAGCAACTGGATAATGATGAATGATGAACAATTGCACCATTTCCATTCCACATGACTCTCTTTTCATTCGGTTGGTGCAGTTCCCACCATTTCAAAGGTTAGGAAAATCTTTGTTTTTCTTCAGATTTCTTTTTTCTTTTATTTTCCTGTTTTACGTTTCCGTCTCCACAAGAATGGTGGTCGCAACAAGCACGGCCGTGGCCACGTCAAGTTCGTCCGCTGTTCCAACTGCGGCAAATGCTGCCCCAAGGTATTTCTTCAATAGTTATTCTATCTATTTCTCTTTTGTTTGTGCATTCAAAGATTGAAAACTGAAAGACAAGTTTGATTTTAATGGGTTTTTTGGAGTGAGTGTCGAAATTTTGATGGGGGCGGTCATGGGTTTTTTGGATTTTGATTTGGGCAAAGGGATCATGATAGGTTGAGGTCTAGGCCATGACCACCATGCCCACGGTGGCTTCGGCACTTTTTCTAGAACCCAACGGCGTCGGAGGTGGAGTAGCCTTTTGATTTGTATCGGGAACAATGGATACATTACTATTGTTGTTTTTTATTGTTTGGAAACAATAGTTATATTATCATCAATACGAAATTCAGTAAATCCTCCGACAATGAGAAAAATGAAAAAGAAAAAAAGAAGAAAAGAAACACATGGAGTACGGTGAGGAGGCAGAGAGATGGTAGTTATTGAAAAAAGTTTGGATTTTTATTTTACTTTTGTTTTCAATGTTTGTGTAATGGTTGTGCAGACGAAAAAAATACATTTATCAATGTGCCTTCATAATTTCCATGGGTTGGGAACAACGTTTGGTTGTTTGCCTTATATGTGTTTGTATTATTTTCTCTATGGGTTTCTAAATGTCATATGTGATGAGTTAAGCTTAAAATGTTTTTGTAGTAATTTTTTAGTGAAATATTTTTGCTCCATGCGCTACACTTACTAGGTAATCTTTACACCTATGCTACATTCATGTTCATACTTAGAATTCAGACTTTGTGGGCATATCTTCTAGGATTCAATTCTTTTAGGTATTTAGATTATTATAGTTAATGGTTATTAACTATTTCATTTTATTTCGTCTTTGCAACACCCCTTTTGAGCCCCGTGATGACAACAATGTTCTAAAGGCAATGGAATTTTGTGAAAATTACAAGACTATAGGTTGATGATATGGAACACAATTTTACTGCAGATGGAGGTGAAGGTTTTAGAATGTTAGGCATGTATCAATCACATATCCCTCTCCCTCCAATGTCAAACACATTTGTTTGTTAGGCCTCCCACCTTAGTGCCTCTTCTCTGAATACTAAAAGCAAGTGTCAAGCATGAGCAATAACCATAAATATCAAGCTTGAACATCTCACCATGAACATTAGTCTCAGCATATGTTTGTATATTTTTCAAAAAGCAATTTGCTATAAATTGGTAGGCCCCTAAAGATCGAATATCTTGACACCATTAGATAAACCCTAAGTAATTTTCCACCAGACTTTTGTTCATGCACTTCAAGCACAAAACTTCCCTGTCTTCATTAAGCAATTGAACATTTCCGTAGGTTTTTTTTTTTTTTTCCTCTCACTGTTTCTTTGTCTAAGTGTGGTTATGAGTTTTATAGAAATGCTTTGCTTTATGATTGTGGTTTCTTGGATTTGTAATGTAGTATTAGGGGTTCTGTGGGTATCTTTTATTGTGTAACATATTGGGATTGATTTATATGCAGGTAGTTGAATATTTTATGTGAGGTATCTCTTTGTTTTTTTTTTTCCTCCCTGTATATGTGTGGTTTATGTTACAGTAAATGGGATGTATGGTTTAGTGTTTTGGTTGTGGGTAATGATGCGTAGTATAGGGGTGTCAAATATTTTTATGGTTTATAATGGTACATGCCTTCATATGAGAATATCATATAGTCTCAACTACGCACAACTTCCTCTTTTTGGTCAATTGGATAGACTAAAAGCTCACGGGAGCAATTTGTTAAGAATTTTAATTTACAAGGTTACTTCAGATGAAATTTTATTTATATGTATATATATATTTTTTGTAATTTCATTGCTTTTTCTTTTATGGATAAATACAAGTTCCATTGCTTCAATGTTAATGATTTGTTGTCAGATGTTTGATACTTCAAGTGTTATATGAATATAAAAGCAAGTAATCTATCGTAAGTGCTTTTCTATCAAGTGCTCATGCCGAAGTGAAAAGAGACCAAAACATTTAAGTACCAATGGAAGCCCTCTAGCATCTAATAGTGCTTCAATTGATAGCTGCATAATTATCATCCTATAGTCTTTCTAATTAAATGCATGTTATGCCAACTCAAGTGCTAAAGAGACTCATGGTAATCCAATATCTATGGCATTTATATCTCATTTCACCCAGGTATAGGACAAAAATAAATTACTCAACATATACTCCATTTGTCGATCTTTAAATTAATTCATTGAAAGCTGAAGTAGAAATATATCAATTTAAAAAATATATAGAATTAACAACGCAAAGAAGCATTTTGACAACTTGTCCCGTGCATTTGCACGGGCTTTTGTCTAGTGTTGAAAAGAACAGAAGTGTGTGTTTCTTAGAATATTAAATGTGAAAGTCTGGTCTACCTTTGATCATATGCTATGATCATCACATATGGTACACCATAAAAGTCAATATTACTTGAAGATTGGATAAAGAGAATTTACCCTATTCGTTTAATCTGGCTGTAAGTGAGTGTTCATGATCCCTTTCATTGTACAATATATTACATTATTAAAATTAAAATCTTTATGAGGATTGACCATCGAATCTATTGGCTTACGCGCCACTATAAAAAATGTAACTTGTTGAGGCGGTTTTTCTAGAGGCGGTTTAGTAAAATGCCTCTACAGACATCTATTGAGGTAGTTTTTTTGACCGCCTCTATACTTTTTAATCTGTAGAGACGGTTTTATTAAACCACCTCAATAGTGTTACTAGATAGAGGCGGTTTAATTAAACCGCCTCAATAGATGTGCCCTGTTGAGGCAGCCATAAAAACCGCCTCAATAGCTTAATTAAACCTTCACAATATATATTATATATATATATATATATATATATATATATATATATATATATATATATATATATATATATATAATATATATATATATATATATTTTAATATCCATAATTACAACAATCTCTTTTTAATATCCATATTAATGTTATTTAGAATTACAACAAAACCAGTAAAATTTAAAATAATTTTCATTTTGATTAACTTAAATTTAAATTGGACCAATTTATTTTGTATGACAAAAGGTCCTACCAAGTACAAACCGATCTAGATCCAATCCAAAAAAGAAATAAAAGTTCAAAAAATTATTAACAAATAACACTATTAAGAAACAGAGAGATTTGTAAATATTGCCCCAGTCCTTTTTTCCCTTTCTCTCTTCTTTCCCCGATTTCTCTCTCTCCCTTTCTCGTTTCCCTCTTACTCTCTTCTTTCCCCGACACTCCATCGTCGCCACTGCCCGTGCCGCTGCTCGAGCTCTCCAACTTTGGCGCCGCTCAAGCTCTCCACGCCGATTTCTCTCAACCACCGCCTCCGCCCATTTCAGCCGCCGTCTTGTTTGGAATTTCGAGAAGACCCTGAAATTTCTCTCCCATGGCTTACATCGAACGAGGTTCGCTCTCACGCAAACTCTCTCTCTCTCTCTCTGATTAATTCGTGCTTAATATATCTATCTAATTACCTTGAGAAATTAGGGTTTCAACGTTCCTTTAGCTTTTCAGGTTGTTCATTTACTTATTTGGAATATTGAAATTAGAGGCTTTAATTAGCCAGTTTTGTTCCTCTGTTTTCAGATCCCTTTGTTGTAATTTGTAAAACCTTCTTTATGGATCACTGCCAAAATAACAAAAGTTATGGTTACGAGATTGATAGGAACCTTTTCGTAGATATGCTATTCTATCTTTTTCATGATCATTTGGAAAGCAATTTGAAATTTTAATCTACGCTCACGATCCATGGGAAGATTTCCAACTTAACTTTGAGATGGTTTTTCTTTGAATAATTTTGTTATATATTGTGACTGCTGGTTTCTTGGGTTAGTGGTGATTGGTTCAATGTTGGTTCTCTCTTGATATACTAATCCATAATTGATTGAATCAAAGTTAATAACTTAATCCATCTCCACTCGTTTTATTTTTTCTACTTTTATTATTTTATTATTTTTTATTTTTTGTTAGTTAGTGAAACAAAATTTGTGTTTGGTTGCGTAGAAAGTGGAGGAAAAATTTGTTATTCTTTAGTTGAGAAACAATAAACTTAAGCTCGTTGTTTTGCTTAAACCTTAGGCTTTGTTTGTTTGTTGGAAAATTTATGTAAGGAATTTTTATTTGTAAAGGTATAGTTGACGTGTGGAGATAGTCCAGGGAGCTTTATCCAATTTATGGTAAAATTTTTCATTGAGGTTTTGAAGGGAAAAAAGGTTGCTGGAAATATTTTCTATTGGGATATTTGTTGGTTTGCTGAGTCAAAAATATGAAAATAAAATTTTGAGTGTTTATACTCGAGAAGACTATTTATTGGTAATGCAACCTTTTGGCTTATTTGACTTGATAATTTTATTTGTGGAAAGCAAAACAAAGGGCTCTTATTCAATTTTGTTTATTTATTTAATTTATTGTTTCTGGTTCATTTACTTAGTTTTTGTCATCAACCAAATTGAGGGTAGAGCTTCACAAAAGTCCCAATTTTGAAGAGTTGGGAAAACAAAGGATTATTAAAAAAAAATTCAATCGCCATGTGAAGCTTAACTCTTGGATTGGGTTTGAGTTGGGTAATAGTCTGCGTAGATACATTATTGCTCATTTCCTGTAATCAAATACGGTATGGGTTGACGGTGTGGAGGGGGAGGTGCGCATGGAAGGCTACAGCCAGGCGGTGGTTTCGAGAGGAACTCTCCCAGAAGTTTTGCCGGAGGAGAGCTTGCTTGACATTTCTCCTCTTAATTCATATCAAGGTGAATACAAAGTGATCAATCGGAGTGGGTAAGACAAAATATGGAGGTTTTTAGCAAACAGATGGGGGTCTCTATAGAAGGTTGTGAGATTGAGGCAATGGCTTTGTTTACGGTGATTGAGCAACGGTGGAGGCAAACAGAGGTTTCTAGAACAATCGTATGTACGAATCAGCATAAAGCTCGAAAGGGAGCAAGGGAGTTGAGGAACTTATCAACATCGGTTAATTACGGACCTTCTTTGACTCCAGGTGGTGGACGTAGATCTCGTGGGTCAGTATCTTCTCAATGAATTTACGAATAATATCTTGGAATGTTTGAGGCCTTAATTGTAAAATGAAGAGGTCTCAGATAAAGAATGTATTAAAGTTGTGGAAGGGAGAGGTTGTTTGTCTTCAAGAGACTAAGCTGGAGAGTATTAGTAGATCTGTTGTCCAAAGCCTATGGAGTAATAGGTTTGCAGATTGGAAGTACCTAGAATCTGAAGGTGCATCTGGGGGTGTTTTGATTATGTGGGATAAACGCGTGGCTGAAGTTCAAGATTGTGTTAAAGGTCAGTTTTCTATTTCATGTAGATTTAAGAATGTGCAAGAGCAGTTTGAATGGGCTTTTTCAAGGGTCTATGGTCCTAATGTGGATGCCGATCATTTAATTTTATGGGATGAGCTGGCTGGTGTTCGAAGTTGGTGGGGTGTTACGTGGTGCATAGGTGGGGATTTTAATGTAATCCGTTTCCCAAGTGAGAAGTTGAGAGAAGGAAGACTCACAGGGGCTATGAAAAACTTTTCGGATTTTATTTCGGAGCTCGGTTTGATAGATCTTTCTCTCTTGGACGTTCAATTTACTTGGTCTAATAATCAGGATCCTCCTTCTAAATCTCGTCTTGATAGATTTATTGTGTCCACAAATTGAGAGGATCAGTTCTCGCACCTGGCACAAAAGGCTTTACCCCGTTTTATATCAGATCATTGCCCGATTTCTTTGGATTGTGGCACATACATTCGGGGTAAGTCTTATTTTAAATTCGAAAATATGTGGCTGCGCCATGAGGCTTTTACAGGGAATGTAAGGCAGTGGTGGGGGAGCTATGATTTTCAGGGTAGCCCAAGTTTTGTTTTGGCAAGTAAACTAAAAGTGTTGAAGGAAGACATAAAGAAGTGGAATAAGGAGTCTTTTGGCGATGTGCATATTAAGAAGTTGGAATTAATGAAGGAGTTGCAAGTGCTGGAGTCTAAAAAGAATCAAGGGATTTTTACTGCGGAAGATAGAGCCTGTAGATTGAATACTCAAGTAGAGTTGGAGAGAACATTGTTATTAGATGAGGTTTCTTGGAGGCAGAAATCTCGAATCTAGTGGTTAAAGAAGGGGGATAAGAACACTAAGTTCTTTCACTGCACTGTGAATGCCAATCGTCGTAATAATTGTATTGAAACTATGACGCATGGGGAGTTGAAGTGGGAAACTCAGGATGAAATTCGGGAAGGGATTGTGGCTTTCTATCAGGATCTGTATTCTGAGAGAGAGCATTGGAGACCTATTTTAGGGGGGGTGGATTTCACCTCGTTAGGGGTTGAGGAAGCTACTCATTTGGAGAGGCCTTTTTCTGAGGAGGAAGTGGTTCTAGCTCTAAACCAGATTAGTGGGGAGAAGGCACCAGGCCCAGATGGGTTTACACTTGCTTTTTTCCCATCATTGTTGGGATGTGGTTAAAAAGGAGGTTCTTGATTCCATTCAGGAGTTTTATGTTCATGAAGATTTTGAAAGGAGCCTTAACTCGACTTTTGTGGTTCTTATTCCTAAGAAAGTTGGAGCTTTGGATGTGAAGGACTTTCGCCCTATTACTCTTACTGGTAGCATGTATAAGATTATTTCTAAAGTGCTGGCAAACAGACTCAGGGAGGTATTAGGGTCGCTGTTATCTCTTTCCCAAAACGCCTTCATTCAAGGTAGGCAAATCCAGGATTCGGTGTTAATTGCCAATGAAAGTTTGGATAGCAGATTGAATTCTGGTGTCCCAAGCTTGATTTGTAAATTGGATTTGGAAAAGGCGTATGACCATGTTAATTGGAATTTCCTTATGTATCTGATGGAAAGATGTGGCTTTGGAGTGAAATCGAGCAATTGGATTAAGTTCTGTATATCCTCAGTTAGATTCTCGGTTCTTATTAATGGCACTCCATGTGGTTTTTTCCTTAGTTCCAGAGGTCTCAAACAAGGGGACTCTCTCTCTCCATTGTTGTTTGTTTTAATCATGGAGGCCCTTAGTAGATTGATGGATAGGGCAGTGGCTAGGGGCTATCTAGAAGGTTTTGCTATGGACAACTCCAATGTTTCTACTTTGAGGGTTTCTCACATGTTTTTCGCAGATGATACTTTGGTTTTTTGTGGAGCTACTCGGGACCAATTGTACCATTTGAAGGGGGTGCTTTTGTGCTTTGAGGCAGTTTTGGGGTTGCGTATCAACTTGGGGAAATCTAAGATTGTTCCAATTGGTTCAGTTGTTGATGTTGAGGCTTTGGCGCATGTTCTTGGTGGCCGAATTGCTTCTCTTCCCATGAAGTATCTGGGGCTTCCTTTGGGGGCTAGATATAAATCTAAGGAAATTTGGAACCCTATCTTGGAGAAAATGGAAAGGAGATTGGCTGGCTGGAAAAGAAGCTATCTTTCCAAGGGAGGTAGGCTCACTTTGATCAAAAGCACTCTATCTAGTTTGCCCACATATTTTCTATCCTTGTTCGCCGTTCCATCGAGTGTGGCTCACTGGATTTAGAAACTCCAACAAGATTTTCTCTGGGGTGGTATTGGGGATGAATTCAAATATCATCTTGTGAATTGGCGTACTATTTGTGCTCCTATTCAACAAGGTGGATTGGGTTTGAGGTAGATTATTCCTTTCAACCAAGCCCTTTTGGGGAAATGGCTTTGGCGGTTTGCTAATGAGCGGAATGCTTATTGGAGGCAGGTCATTGTTTGTAAGTATGGGTGTGATAGGGATGGATGGCATTTGAAGGAAGGTAGGGGAGGGCATGGGGTCTGTTTGTGGAAGCATATTCAATCTGGTTGGTCTCAGTTCTCTTGATATGTTCATTATACTGTTGGAGCCGGTGATTCATTCCGGTTTTGGGTGGATAGGTGGAATGATGAGGGGCTGTTACGAGATGTTTTCCCCGCCATTTATCAGATCGCCATTCATAAGCAAGCTACGGTGTCCGAATACTTATCTTGGCATAATGATGATATGGTATGGTCCGTAAATTTGCAACATTCCCTCCAGGATTGGGAGCTGGGTGAGTATACGGATCTCATGATCTTTCTATACCGGCTGAAGGTAAAAAGGACGGTAGTGGATTAGATGTGGTGGGATTGTACTAGTAGTGGGTTGTTTAAAGTTTGTTCGTATTACCGGATGCTTACTTCTTACAATAACATTACAAAATTTCCTTGGAAGAGTATTTGGCAATGTCGAGTTCCCCACAAGGTTGCTTTTTTCTCTTGGTTGGTGGCTCAGGGGAAGATCCTCACTATTGATAACTTGCGCCGCTGTCGGATTTTGGTGTTAGACTGGTGTTTCATGTGCAAAAGGGCTGGTGAATCAGTGAATCATCTTATGCTTCATTGTGAGTATGCCTAGGAGTTATGGTCCATGATTTTCTGCTTGTTTGGAATGTCTTGGGTTATGCCTCAAACGAGTTATGCTCTTTTGCATTGTTGGAGAAGGAAAGGGCCTGCATATGTAGTTTGGAATGCCATTCCATTGTGTTTAATGTGGCTTTTGTGGCGGGAGAGGAACCAATGGGCGTTTGAGGATTTTGAACACCATTCTGTGGATTTGAAATTAATTCTTCTTCACACCCTTATGGAGTGGACTGCTGCTGTTTCCAGTCTATCTTTCCCTTCTGTTTTTGCTTTTATTGATGGTTGTGTGTAGCTTGTGTGCGCCTAGTATATTCCTTATGTACTAGTGTTTTTTCTTCATCAATAAAATTTCTTTATTACTTATCAAAAAAAAAAAAAATTTATTTTATTTTATTTTTTTTATTAAATTGCAATATTGTTTTATAATTTTTTGTGGATTAAAATATATTGTTAGTTTCTAATGTTTACAGAAGTTTCACTTTTGGTCCATAATGTTTGAAACATGCACAATTAGTCCCTAATGTTTCAAACATGCACAATTGGTCCCTAACGTTTCAAAAATGCGCATCGTTGGTACCTATGGTGATTTTTAGTCTCTAAGTGTAAAAAAAGTGAATACAATTAGTCCCTTCAAGTTTTAAAAAGTGAGTGGTATTAATCGTTAAATGGTACTATTCAAGGGCCAATAACGCTTATTTTTAGTTCCTAAAGTTTAAAAAATTAGCGTTATAGGTCCCTTGGGACCAACAGTGCACTTTTTTGAGATGTTAGGGACCAATTATGTGCGTTTGAAATATTAGGGACCGAACGTGCAATCTATGTAAACTTTAAGAACCAATATTTAATTTATACAATTGATATCATTTCAATTTTTAACATATTTATAATATAAAAAACAATTGAACAAATCCAAATTTCATTTTTCTTTTCAACATATTTCAACAATAGCTCAAAGCCTAAAATTCTCAAATTAATTAGCTTCAGTGCTCAACTTCACAAAGTTCAGAAAATAATAGAACAAAACAAACAGCACTACTTCACTACAACAGAACAAAAAACAAATTAAAAAAAAAAAAAAAAAAAAAAAAAAAAAGAGCGAAATTTTGTACTGGGGTAGGCAATTTTGTAGTTTAGGAAGGGTAAAATTGTTATAAAATGAGTAGAAATAGGGGGAAAAAGTCAAGAAAAAAAAACCAACATGAAGGCCTTTTAAATTTTACTTTTGAAAGCGTGGGGCCTTCTAAAAAAAACATGTAGCAAATTGGGAGGCCTTCTATGACCTTCATATTCATCTCAACAGTGGCATTTGGAAAATTCTAAACTGTGGATTACTTGATTAAACATAATATCATTCTAATGGATTGATGTTGTCTGTGTAATGGGGAATCTATTTGATCATTTGCTACTTTATTGCATGGTTGCTACTTGCTAATGACCTTTGGTCTCTTCACTTTGTTGACGTATGGGGTTAAATGGGTGACGAGTCGGAAGGTGGTTGATCTGTTTTTTTATTTTTATTTGTTGGCAAGGAATGTGGAAGATATAGAAACAGTGGAATTTGGAGTACAACCCGTCTTGACTTATGTGGACAGTCTAGACAAAGAGAAACAATTGAACCTTTAATGGCATTGAGCTATCTACTCTTGACTTGACATTCTTATTCTATACAATTCGTTTGACTGGTCTAATGCGTTTGGCAATGTTTCTTCTCTTTCTTTTATAGATTAATTAATAATATTTGACTTAATTTTTAGGGGATTCCTTTGTATTTTATTAGTAAAATTTTCATATTTTTAATTAAAAAAAGTAAAGGAAAATGCAAGGAACTTGTCCATGAACTTCATGCATAATTACATCTCTATTTCTCTCTCTAAATTTTAAAATGTAATGTATTTTTTAAAAAATGTTTTTCAAAGTGTAAGGAGGGTGTTGACAATCTCGAGGTTTCCATCAAGTTTGCTGAAATTCAGAATGCCATATCTGTTGGTGAGCGCTCTCTCTCATTAGTTCATTAGTTCATGCTCTTCTACTTATGGGTGCTTCACTGCTTTGCTAGGCTAATTGAATAGTTGGTCTTTTCACATGTTAGTTGCCTCACCACCTAATGTAATGAACTAATGATAATCATAGACCATTCTATCAAAAGTCTGTATAAACCATATATTCTCTCCCTCATATAAACTCATAGCTCCTACAGTTTTGAAAATGCTGTTTTACAGCACTATGCTTAAGTAATCTGTTTTGTCTTTACTTGAAATGCATATTGACAAGAATGACTAGTGTTGACACCGGCGGAAAAATTTACTAAGTGGTGCTTTGGTCTTTTCTTTTTCCTTGATCCCGACCCCCATTTGGCGAGGCATGTGATCTCTCTCTCTCTCTCTTTGAGTTTCGAGATATGAGTTGTGTGTGTGTGTGTGGGAACACGTGTGTGTGTGCATGTAAGCACAAGTTTGGAGTCGCCACCAATCATGGGAAATTTAAGGTGTGATTGGGCACCTATGTCTAATAGATTTTATCTTATTTAGACATTTAAAGAAAATGGTTTTGAACCAGAGATGGGTTCGGGGGTTTGCTTATGCATGGGGAAGGTATTAGGCACCCCACGACATCCGTTTAAGAAAACAGTTACCTCCCATCTAGTATTCCCTTTTATTTGCTAAGTCTAGGTTGTTGGTTTTAATTATGTACAAATGTCCCAGATTCCGTCGTGCAATATACCAAGAGTGGCAAATGCAATTTGACTTCATTTGGTTTTGATTAGACTCTTTATTTCACCGTCCCTCATCTTTGTATTTTTTAGGTTCCGGGCAGTTCGGTGGTAGGATGTACTTGAAATCTTGACACCTAGTGCCAGGACAAACAATTAATGTTTTTGATGCCATATTCGGGATCTCTTTACCCTTGATTTCCAAGAGCAAAGCGGTTCGTCGAATGGCGGGGTTTTGGATGATTAATTCACACTTTGAGGAATTTTAGAGCATGATCTTATGGGAGTTAGAACGCGTAGAATCCCTTACAACGGAAGCACGTACCAGCCATGCCCCCGTGTAAAGGACTCATACCATGGTGTCCCAATGCCAGGGCGAGCCGTAGCTCTTGGGTTGCACCAACTTTGTTTATAACACCCACATTACCATGTTTACTCTTTTTAAAGTTTTCATGGCAAAGTGTATTTTAATTACATTTTATATCAAAGCGGGTAAACAATCAAGCAAGTAATCACGACATGTTCGCAGCACATAAATTACTAAAAATAATTCTAACAAATATGAGATGATCATGGCATGTTCGCAGCACATTAATCATAAAAATTTCGAGCAAGTAGTCATGGCATGTTTGTAGCACATAAATCACTAAAACACGAGTATGGGATGATCATGGCATGTTTGCAGCGCATTAATCACAAGTATGGAATAAATGTATCGTAATGGGGATGACAAGTATGGGGTGACATAAATATAACGCTTAATCACAATGATAAAGTGTAATTTATGACAAATGTTAAGGAAAGGGTCAAGACCTTGTGGGATCGGAATTTGATGCTATTGAAAGGCTTACTCAATTTCCGATGCCACCATAGGATTTACATGAATAAAATAATGCAATTAGAAGGGAGTTCAATGCCTCTCAGGCTTACACGAAGGATTAGTGCTATTGAAAGACTTACCTAAACCTTTGAGGCCGAATAGGACTTATATGAGTGAAAAATCATTTTTGAAAATTTGTCGGGAATTCAATGCCTCTCGGGCTTACACGAAGGATTGGTGCTATTGAAAGACTTACCCAATCCTTTGAGGCTGAATAGGACTTATATGAGTGAAAAATCATTTTTTAAATAACATTGGGAAATTCACGGGTCCAATGTCTCATGGAATTACGTGGTTGTTAATGCCTCATCAAGGTCTTACATAATCCACCACAACCAATCGGGATTATCACGCCCAAATCACAAAGGGAAAAGGGGGAGAAATAAATATTCACAATGTAGTAAAGCGATAAATATATCTAAAGCATGGCGGAAAGCAATAAATGTATTTAAGCACAAATGGAATTTAAGGCAAGGGATTTTTCATGGGTCCAATGCCTTATGGAATTACGTGGTTGTTAATGCCTCATTGAGGTCTCACATAATCCACCACAACCAATCGGGATTATCACGCCCAAATCACAAAGGGAAAAGGGGGAGAAATAAATATTCACAACGTAGTAAAGCAATAAATATATTTAAAGCATGGCGGAAAGCAATAAATGTATTTAAGCACAAATGGAATTTAAGGCAAGGGATTTTTCATGGGTCCAATGCCTTATGGAATTACGTGGTTGTTAATGCCTCATTGAGGTCTCACATAATCCACCACAACCAATCGGGATTATCATGCCCAAATTACAAGTAATATTCACAACGTAGTAAATAGTAAAATGACGGAATTTAATCAAACGGGGTGTGTTCTTGGATCCAATGCCTTGTGGGTTTACATGGTTGTTAATACCTTATGGAGGGCTTACATAATCCGCCAAAACCACTAAGGATTTTCACGCCCAAATACACGGGAAAAGGGGATAATCACAACATAATATTCACAAGTACGTAGTAAATGTAAATGAAAGCGATAAATGTATTTAAAACATTGCGGAAAACGATAAATAATTTGAAGCAAATATGGAATTTAAAGCAAAGGGGTTTTTATGGGTCCAATGCCTTATAGAATTACGTGGTTGTTAATGCCTCATCAAGGTCTTACATAATCCGCCACGACCAATCGGGATTATCACGCCCAAATCACAAGGGGAAAAAAGGGGGATAAACAATAAACATTTATAACGTAGTAAAGCGATAAATGACGGAATTTAAGCATGGGTGCATGTTCTTGGATCCAATGCTTTGTGGGTTTACATGGTTGTTAATGCCTCATGAAAGGCTTACATAATCCGCCAAAACCACTAAAGATTTTCACACCCAAATACACAGGGAAATGGGATAATCACAATATAATATTCACAAGTACGTAGTAAATGTAAATGAAAGCGATAAATAAATTTAAAGCATTACGGAAAGCGATAAATGTATTTAAAGCAAATATGAAAAGCAATAAATGAATCTTAAAGCATAAAAGTAATAGATAAACTTAAAGCAAGTAAATAAAGCAATAAATGAACTTAAAGAACATAAATAAAACATTTAATGAACTAAAAGAGCATAAATAAGAGTGGATCCTTGTGAATCCCTTCCCATTTTAGGGATCATCACTAGTCACCTCCACTAAAAAAAAAAGAAAAAGAGGGAAGAGAGGAGAGAGAGAGGGTTTAGAGAGAGAGATTACGTAGTAGGTGTCTCTCACTCTAAAAACTATGCAAAAACCCCCTAAGGAAGACCCCAAACCCCTATTTTCTACCTAAACTATGCTCAGAAAAGCCTAGAGCTCGAGCAAATCGCGCTGGAAATGAGGGGGGGGGGTCTGTTTTATAGGCGGAGTTGCACGCCTCGAGCGTCTCTGTGGCGCGTGGTGTGTGACGGAGGCATGCGGTGCGTGACGAAGGCGCACGAGGCGTGCTCTCCGCCATGTGGCATTCTTATCCGCCACGTGGCCCCTCCACCGAATCCTCCTTGGTTTTCGTGCGCATACTGTTTTATAACCCGATTTTCGAAGGCAATTTTGGAGGCCTTCTGGTGCTCAAAATGGGATCATGCAGCATATCGTTAGAAAGCTTGCGACGTTTACTTTCCAACGATATAATGTTTACGCAAATCGGAGTTCGGACAAGAGAGTTATGGCTCCTGGAAGTCGGGGTGTCGGAGCTGTTTTTTCGCATTTTTCTGGCGAAGATTCCGGCCAAACGGGGGAAGCCACCGGCGAACCGAGAGTTACACGTTGTAGCTAGAGTTGCCATCTTTCTAACGCACTTGGGCTTGCGGATCAAATCGCAGCTAGCCGGAAAGAATCTGCGCGCGAAGATGGTTGTTCGGGAGGAAAAACGCGTCAGATTTTTAGCGCGTTTTTCTTACTTTTTGTCTGTGTTCGCGCGCATGTTTGACCTAGCTCCCGATGTCGGTTTTCGACATTCTTGGTACCGTTGGAAAGCTTGCGCTACCCTCTTTCTTAAAGTTTTGGACTTGTGGGAGATTGAACCAGGGCTGGAGAGATATGGTCCCGCGAACAGAGGCCACCAGAGTGTTTTTGGTCCGTCGGAGGGTATTTTTCCGATCGAAATTCCGGCTAGACGGGGGAAAATCTTGACGATCCGAGAGTTCCACATTGTGTCTGAACATGTCCTCTTTCCTACGCACCCGGGATCACGGATCAAATCGTTGTGAGTTGGAAAGAATCTTTGCGCAAGCGCAGCATCGTTGGGGGGAAATTATGAAATTTTCAGCATAGCCTTATTTCATCGGTTTGTTTTCGTGTGCGCGGTAGACGTAGCTCCCGATGTCGGATTTTGGCGATCTTGGTGTCACCGGAAAGCTTGCGTTACCTTCTTTCTAAAAGTACGGGCCTTGCACAGAGGTGAACTTGGGTTCGCGAGATATGATCTCGCGAACAAAGGCTGTTGGAATGTTCCACATGCCGAGGGGTCATTTTCTGATCGAGATTCCGGCTTGACTTGAGGAGCTCTTGACGATTCAAGAGTTGCACGTCGTAGCTGAAGTAACCCTCTTGCTTAAAGGTTTCAGCTTGCGGACCAAGTCGTTGCAGGTCGGAAAGAATCTAGGCGCAAACACTGCCTCCCAAATAGGCTGTTTTGTCAACAACACTTAGCAAAATTTGCCTAAGTGTTGGACCGATTTTCACGGTTTTGCCCATAACTCTCTCATTTTTCATCCGTTTTCAACCCGTAAAGTATCGAATCGAAGCTCTTGATGTGTTTCACGCAATGGTAAAGGGGGCGGTCAGCCCAATCTAGCTTTTGGTCTGGTCAACGGCTTGGTCAAACCTTGGTCAAACTTGGTCAACCCTGGTCAAACTTGGTCAAACCTCCCCGAACTCCGGGAAATGTGCTCCGGGCCCCGTTTCGAGGCTCTTTTGTTGTGGTGGGGCCCCTGTCGGGTTAGACCGGCTCGGTCAAACTTGGTCAAACCTCCTCGAACTCCAGGAAATGTGCTCCGGGCCCTGTCTCAAGATTCTTTTGATATGGTGGGTTCCTGTCAGGTCTGACCGGCTCGGTCCGGGTTGCCTCGTTTTACGTGCCGACACCCGAGAAAATCTCGGGGGTAAAAATAGGGTTATAACAGTTGCCCCTTCTTTGTTTGGCATTTCTTGGCACAAGGAACGTCGGACAAAGAATAAATGACTCGATTTTTGCCCGCTGAGATTTTCTCGATTTTCGTGCCCATCCTCAGCTATTGCGAAAAATCTTCCTCGGTTTGCATGTCACTCTCTATTGGATGCGCTGGCTCTCAATCGTTTGACACACGGGTCAAAAGTTGAAGGTGGGTTTCAGATTCTTGGTTTTCTCCCAAAACTCCATTTTTCCTACTGCTTTCTCTTCTAGCTCAGATCTCGCACTCTGGGAATCCGTTCGGCCTTCTGAGGTATGTCGCCATGTGCGTGCCTTTGGCAGGGGTAGAAATTTTGAAAAGTATAGGCTAAATTTGGGATTTACACAAACTTAGGAAATACTTTAGTTGGGTTCGGGGTTCCAAGGAATCCCGGGGAATAAGAAAATTTGACTCGGTTTGAAAATTTTCAAACGGTCGGGGAAAATTGGGATTTAGGAATTTCCCAAATTATGATCGAGGTAATCCAACGACTTGGAGATCCTGAGTCCAAACGGTCGGGGGGGAAGCTGGGATTTGAAACTTGTCCAAATCTCAATTTGGGGTAATTCGACAGTTTGGAAATCCAGAGTTCAAACAAGTCGAGGAAAATTGGGATTTGAAACTCATCCAAATCTCAATTTGGGGTAATTCGACATTTTGGAAATTCTGAATTCAAACAAGTTGGGGAAAATTGGGATTTGAAACTCATCAAAATCTCAATTTGGGTATTCCGACGGTTTGAAAATCCTGAGTCCAAACAGGTCGGGGAAAATTGGGATTTGAAACTTAGTCGAATCGCAATTGGGTAATCAGACACAGTTTGGAAATTCATCCAAACAGTCGGGGAGAAATTAGGATTTGACACTTTGTCAAATTGCAATTGGGTAATCAGATCCGGTTTGAAAATTCATTCAAACGATCGGGGAAAAATTGGGATTTGACACTTGTCAAATCGCAATTGGGTTATCAGACCCGGTCTGGAAATTCATCCAAATGGTCAGGGAAAAATTGGGATTTGAAACTTGTCCAAATCTCAATTGGGTTATCGGACCCGGTTTGGAAATTCATCCAAACAATCGGGGAAAAATTGGGATTTGACACTTAGTCGAATCGCAATTGGGTAATCAGACCTGGTTTGGAAATTCATCCAAACGGTTGGGGAAAAATTGGGATTTGACACTTTGTCAAATCGCAATGGGGTAATCAGACCCGGTCTGGAAATTCATCCAAATGGTCGGGGAAAAATTGGGATTTGAAGCTTGTCCAAATCTCAATTGGGTTATCGGACCCGGTTTGGAAATTCATCCAAACGGTCGGAGAGAAATCGGGATTTGACACTTTGTCAAATCGCAATTGGGTAATCAGACCCGGTTTGGAAATTCATCCAAATGGTCGGGGAAAAATTGAGATTTGACACTTGTCAAATCGCAATTGGGTAATCAGACCCGGTTTGGAAATTTATCCAAACGGTCGGGGAAAAATTGGGATTTGAAACTTGTCCAAATCTCAATTGGGTTATCGGACCCGTTTTGGAAATTCATCCGAACGGTCGAGGAGAAATCGGGATTTGACACTTTGTCAAACCGCAATTGGATAATCAGACCCGGTTTGGAAATTCATCCAAACAGTCGGGGTAAAATTGGGATTTGACACTTTGTCAAATCGCAATGGGGTAATCAGACCCGGTTTGGAAATTCATCCAAACGGTCGGGGAAAAATTGGGATTTGAAACTTGTCCAAATCTCAATTGGGTTATTGGACCCGGTTTGGAAATTCATCCAAACAATCGGGGAAAAATTGGGATTTGACACTTAGTTGAATCGCAATTGGGTAATGAGACCCGGTGTGGAAATTCATCCAAACGGTTGGGGAAAAATTGGGATTTGACACTTTGTCAAATCGCAATGGGGTAATCAGACCCGGTCTGGAAATTAATCCAAATGGTTATGGAAAAATTGGGATTTGAAGCTTGTCCAAATCTCAATTGGGTTATCGGACCCTGGTTTGGAAATTCATCCAAACGGTCGGAGAGAAATCGGGATTTGACACTTTGCCAAATCGCAATTGGGTAATCAGACCCGGTTTGGAAATTCATCCAAACGGTCGGGGAAAAATTGGGATTTGACACTTGTCAAATTGCAATTGGGTAATTAGACCTGGTTTGGAAATTTATCCAAACGGTCGAGGAAAAATTAGGATTTGAAACTTGTCCAAATCTATTTTGGGTTATCGGACCCGGTTTGGAAATTCATCCAAACGGTCGGGGAGAAATCGAGATTTGACAGTTTGTCAAACCGCAATTGGGTAATCAGACCCGGTTTGGAAATTTATCCAAACAGTTGGGGAAAAATTGGGATTCAACACTTTGTCAAATCGCAATGGGGTAATCAGACCCGGTCTGGAAATTCATCAAAATGGTCGAGGAAAAATTGGGATTTGAAACTTGTCCAAATCTCAATTGGGTTATCGGACCCGGTTTGGAAATTCATCCAAATAATTGTCGACACCGGCGGAAATATTTCTTATCTATTATTTATTTTATTTTTCCTTGATACCGACCCCCATTTGGCGAGTGTTGTGTGTGTTCTCTATCTCTTTTCCGTTTCGAGATATGAGTTGTGTGTGTGTGGGAACCTATGTGCATGTGTGCGTATGAGCGCAAATTTGGAGTCGCCACCAACCATGGGAAATTTTAAGGTGTGATTGGGCACCTATGTCTAATAGATTTTATTTTATTTAGACATCTAAAACTAAATGGTCTTGAACCAGAGATGGGTTCGGGGGTTTGCTTATGCGTGGGGAAGGTGTTAGGCACCCCACGACATCCGTTTAAGAAAACGGTTACCTCCTTTCTAATGTTCTCTTTTATTTGCTAAGCCTAAGTTGTTGGTTTTAATTATGTACAAATGTCCCGATTTCCGTCGTACAATATACCAAAAATGGCAAACGTAATGTGACTTCGTTCAGTTTTGATTAGACTCTTTATTTCACCATCCCTTTTATCTTTGTATCTTTTAAATTTCCGGGCATTTCGGTGGTAGGATATACTTGAAATCCTAACACCTAGTGCCGGGACAAACAATTAATGTTTTTGGTGCCATATTCGGGATCTCTTTACCCTTGATTTCCAAGAGTAAAGCGGTCCGTCAAATGGCGGGGTTTTGGGATGATTAATTCACACTTTGGGGAATTTTAGACCATGATCCTATGGGAGTTAGAACGTGTAGAATCCCTTACACGAAAGCACGTACCAACCACGCCCCCGTGTAAAGGACTCATACCATGGTGTCCAAAAGCCAGGGCGAGCCGTAGCCCTTGGGTCACACCAATTTCGTTTCTAACGCCCACATTACCATGTTTACTCTTTTTAAAGTTTTCATGGCAAAGTGTATTTTAATCACATTTTTATATCAAAGCGATAAACAATCAAGCAAGTAATCACGGCATATTCACAACACACAAATTACAAGAAAGAGTATGAAAGCCAGTAAAATGTTCAAACAAGTAATCATGGCATGTTCGCAGCACATAAATCACAAGTATGACAGAATATGGGATGATCATGACATGTTAGCAGCACATCAATCATAAATATGAAATGACATAAATGCAACACTTAATCGGAATGTAATTCATGAGAATTTTTAGGGAAAGGGTCAAGACCTCGTGGGGTCGGGATTCGATGCTATTTGAAAGGCTTATTCGAATCTCGACACCACCTTAGGATTTACATGAATAAAATAAAGCAATCTAAAGAGAATTCAATGCCTCTCGGGCTTACACGGGGGTTTAGTACTATTTGAAAGATTTACCTAAACCCGCGAAGCCGAATAGGACTTAAATGAGAAAAATCGTTTTGAAAATGGGTTTCAATGCCTTTTCGGGCTTACACGGGGGTTTAGTACTATTTGAAAGATTTACCTAAACCCGCGAAGCCGAATAGGACTTAAATGAGAAAAATCGTTTTAAAAATGCATTGGAAATCTTACGGGTCCAACGCTTCATGGATATACATGGAGGTTTTAGTACTATTTGAAAGATTTACCTAAAACCACCAATACCGTTCGGTATTTTCATGCCCAAATCAAAAAATGGAAAAATGAACAATAATTACAACAATATTGTAAATAATGAAAATAACGGGGTTTAAACAAGGGATTTTCGTGGGTCCAACTCCTATGGGATTACGTGATGGTTAATGCCTCATTGAGGTCTTACATAGTCCACCACGACCAATCGGGATTATCATGCCCATTTTTACGGGGAGCGGGGATAATAACAACGCAATATATTCACAAGTGCGTAAAAGTAATCAAAGCGATAAATGAACTTAAAACCAAGATTTTTCAAGGGGTCCAATGCCTATGGAATTACATGGTGGTTAAAGCCTCATTGAGGTCTTACATAGTCCACCACGACCAATCGGGATTATCACGCCCAAATCACAAAGGGGAAAAATGGGGGATATTCACAATATATATGCACAATAACGTAGTAAATGTAAATAAAGCGATAAATGACAATTATTTAGACATGGGGAGTGTATTTTTCGGGTCAAATACCTCGTAGGACTAACATGGTTGTTACGGCCTCGTTAGAGGTCTTACGCACTCCGCCAAAGCTACTCAATATTTGCCGTACTAAAACACACGGGGAAGGGGGATAATCACAATATAATATTCACAAGTACGTAGTAAATATAAATAAAGCGATAAATGACATTATTTAGACATGGAGGATGTATTTTTCGGGTCAAATACCTCGTGGGCTAACATGGTTGTTACGGCCTCATAGAGGTCTTACGCACTCCGCCAAAGCCACTCAATATTTGCCGTACTAAAACACACGGGGAGGGGGATAATCACAATATAATATTCACAAGTACGTAGTAAATGTAAATAAAGCGATAAATATATTCAGATCTACAAATAATAGCAATAAATGACTAAAAGCATGTAGATAAATAACAACAAGACAATAAATGAACTAGGAGAGCATAAATAGAACATACATGAACTAAAAAGCATCATAAATGAACTAATAAACATAAACACAAGTGGATCCTTGTGAATCCCTTCCCATTTTAGGGATCATCACTAGTCACCTCCACTAAAAAGAAAAGAAAAGAGAGGAAAGAGGAGAGAGAAAGAGCTTAGAGAGAGAGAGTACCTAGAGAGGAGTCTCTCACTCTAAAACTACCCAAAAACCCTTCCTAAAACCCCTAAACCCTTATTTTTCTGCCTATTCTACGCTCTAGAAGGCCTAGTGCCCGAGCAAAAATTGTGCTGAAGTGAGGGGAGGGGGGCTGGTTTTATAGAAAGTCGTGCACGCCTCGCGCGGGTCCATCACGCGCTGCGCGGTATGGTCCCGCGCGAGTTGTACAGCTGCCACGTGGCAGTCTTATCCTCCACGCCAGCCCCCCACCGAATCCTCCTCGATTTTCGTGCGCGTACCCTTTTCTGACCCGATTTTCGAGGGCAGTTTTGGAGGCCTTCTGGTGCTCAAAATGGGTCATGCAGCATATCGTCGGAAAGCTCTCGACGTCTACTTTCCAACGGTATAAAGTTTGTGCAAATCGGAGTTCGGACGAGAGAGTTATGGCTCCCGGAAGTCGGGGTGTCGGAGCTGTTTTTGCGTGTTTTTCCGGTGAAGATTCCGGTCAAACGGGGGATGCTACCGGCGAACCGAGAGTTGCACGTCGTAGCCGGAGTCGTTATCTTTCCAACGCACCCGGGCTCGCGGATCAACTTGTTGCGAGTCGGAAAGACTCTGCGCGCGAAGGCGGCTGTCCGGGAGGAAAAATGCGTTTTACTCCCAGCGCGTTTTTTCTTAAATCTTGTCCCAGTTCGCGCGCGTATTTGACCTAGCTCCCGATGTCGGATTTCGACGTTCTTGGTACCGTCGGAAAGCTTGCGCTGCCTACTTTTGCAAGGTTCCGGATTCGTGGGAATCCGAGCTTGGGTTCGCGAGATATGGTTCCGCGAACAGAGGCCACCGGAGTGTTTTTGGTCCGTTTGAGGACAGTTTTCCGATCGGGATTCCGGCTAGACCCGGTAAAATCTTGGCGATCCGAGAGTTCCACGTCGTGCATGAATGTGTCTTCTTTCCAACGTGCCCGGGCTTCGCGGATCAACTTGTTGCGAGTCAGGAAGACTCTGCGCGCAAGCGTGGCAACGTCGGTGGGAAAATTCCGGAATTTTCAGCACAGCCTTATTTCGTCGGCCTGTTTTCACGTGCGTGGTAGACGTAGCTCCCGATATCGGATTTCGACGATCTTGGTATCGTCGGAAAGCTTGTGCTACCTATTTTCCAAAGGTACAGGCCTTGCACAGAGGCGAGCTTGGGTTCGCAAGATATGATCTTGCGAACGGAGGCCGTTGGAATGTTCCTTATGCCAAGGGGTCATCTTCTGACTGAGATTCCGGCTTGACCGGAGGAGCTCTTGACGATCCGGAAGTTGCTCGTTGTAGCTGAAGTGAACCCTCTTGCTTAAGGGTCTTCGGCTTGCGGACCAAGTTGCAGCGGGTCAAAGAGAATCTACGTGCAAATGTTGCCCCCCAAATAGGCTGTTTTGTCCGCAACACTTAGCAAAATTTGGCTAAGTGTTGGACCGTTTTTTCACAGTTTTGACCATAACTCCCTCGTTTCTCGTCCGTTTTCGACCCGTAAAGTACCGAATCGAAGCTCTCATCATGTTCTTCAGAATGGTCAAGGGGTGGTCAGTTCGATTCAGCATTTGGTCTGGTCAACGGTCTGGTCAAACACTGGTCAAACTCGGTCAACTTTGGTCAAACTTGGTCAAATTTGGTCAAGGCTCTCCAAACTCTAGGAAATGTATCCCGGACCACCTTTCGAGGGTTTCTGGGCATAGTGGACCCTAGTCGGATCAGGGACGGCTTGGTCAAACTTGGTCAACTCCGGTTAAACTTGGTCAAACTTGGTCAAAGCCTCCCAATTTCTGGGAAATGTGTCCCGGACCATGTTCTGAGGTTATTTGGTGTGGTGGATCTTCGTCAGATCGGGCCGGCTCGGTTCGGGCTGTCTCGTTTTGCACGCCGATGCCCGAGAAAATCCCGTGGGTAAAAATGGGGTTATGATAGTTGCCCCTTCTTTGTTTGGCGTTCCTTGGCACAAGGAACGTCGGACAAAGAATAAATGACTCGATTTTTGCCCGCTTGGATTTTCTCGGTTTCCGTGCTTGGAAACATAAGAGATGAGAGATATGAAAATTTTTTTTTCTTTTGGGATTCGAAATTTGTTCAAATTTCGAATTGGGTGGTTCAATGGTTTGGAATGCTGGATCCAAACACGTTGAGGAGGTTGATAATTTGAGACTTGAAATTTGTCCAAGTCTCAAATTGGGCGGTTCAACGGTTTGGAATTTGAATCCAAACATGTTGAGGTGTGATTTGGCTTGGGGACTACCCAAGTCTCAAATCGAGTGGTCCAATGGTTTGGCATTTAAATCCAAACACGTTGGGGAGGTTAATTTGAGACTTCAAATTTGTCCAAGTCTCAAATTGGGTGGTTCAACGGTTTGGCATTTGAATCCAAACACGTTGAGGTGTGATTTGGCTTGGGGACTACCCAATTCTCAAATCAAGTGGTCCAACGGTTTGGCATTTGAATCCAAACACGTTGAGGTGTGATTTGGCTTGGGGACTACCCAAGTCTCAAATCGAGTGGTCCAATGGTTTGGCATTTGAATCCAAACACGTTGGGGAGGTTAATTTGAGACTTCAAATTTGTTCAAGTCTCAAATTGGGTGGTTCAACGGTTTGGCATTTGAATCCAAACACGTTGAGGTGTGATTTGACTTGGGGACTACCCAAGTCTCAAATCGAGTGGTCCAACGGCTTGTCATTTGAATCCAAACACGTTGGGGGGGTTAATTTGAGACTTCAAATTTGTCCAAGTCTCAAATTGGGTGGTTCAACGGTTTGGCATTTGAATCCAAACACGTTGAGGTGTGATTTGGCTTGGGGACTACCCAAGTCTCAAATCGAGTGGTCCAATGGTTTGGCATTTGAATCCAAACACGACATAATATTCACAAGTACGTAGTAAATGTAAATGAAAGCGATAAATGTATTTAAAGCATTGCGGAAAGCGATAAATAATTTAAAGCAAATATGGAATTTAAAGCAAAGGGGTTTTTATGGGTCCAATGCCTTATGGAATTACGTGGTTGTTAATGCCTCATCAAGGTCTTACATAATCCGCCACGACCAATCGGGATTATCATACCCAAATCACAAAGGGGAAAAAAGGGGGATAAACAATAAACATTTATAACGTAGTAAAGCGATAAATGACGGAATTTAAGCATGGGGGGTGTGTTCTTGGATCTAATGCTTTGTGGGTTTACATGGTTGTTAATGCCTCATGGAGGGCTTACATAATCCGCCAAAACCACTAAAGATTTTCACGCCCAAATACACGGGGAAAGGGGATAATCACAATATAATATTCACAAGTACGTAGTAAATGTAAATGAAAGCGATAAATAAATTTAAAGCATTACGGAAAGCGATAAATGTATTTAAAGCAAATATAGAAAGCAATAAATGAATCTTAAAGCATAAAAGCAATAGATAAACTTAAAACAAGTAAATAAAGCAATAAATGAACTTAAAGAACATAAATAAAACATTTAATGAACTAAAAGAGTATAAATAAGAGTGGATCCTTGTGAATCCCTTCCCATTTTAGGGATCATCACTAGTCACCTCCACTAAAAAGAAAGAAAAAGAGGGAAGAGAGGAGAGAGAGATTACCTAGTAGGTGTCTCTCACTCTAAAAACTACCCAAAAACCCCCTAAGGAAGACCCCAAACCCCTATTTTCTGCCTAAACTATGCTCAGAAAAGCCTAAAGCTTGAGCAAATCGCGCTAGAAATGAGGGGGGGGGGGTCTGTTTTATAAACGGAGTTGCACGCCTCGCACGTCTCCGTGGCGTGCGGCGCGTGACGAAGGCGCGCGAGGCGTGCTTTCCGCCACGCGGCCCCTCCACCGAATCCTCCTCGGTTTTCGCGCGAGTACTATTTTCTGACCCAATTTTCGAAGGCAATTTTGGAGGCCTTCTGGTGCTCAAAATGGGTCATGCAGCATATCTTCAGAAAGGTCGCGACATCTACTTTCCAACGATATAATGTTTGCGCGAATCGGAGTTCGGACGAGAGAGTTATGGCTCCCGGAAGTCGGGGTGTCAGAGCTATTTTTTCCCATTTTTCCAGCGAAGATTCCGGCCAAACGGGGGAAGCCACCGGTGAACTGAGAGTTGCACGTTGTAGCTGGAGTTGCCATCTTTCTAATGCACCCAGGCTTGCGGATCAAATTGCAGCGAGCCGGAAAGAATCTGTGCGCGAAGACGGTTGTCCGGGAGGAAAAACGCGTCAGATTTTCAGCGAGTTTTTCTTATTTTTTGTCTGTATTCACGCGCATGTTTGACCTAGCTCCCGATGTCGGTTTTCGACGTTCTTGGTACCGTTGGAAAGCTTGCGCTACCCTCTTTCTTAAAGTTTTGGACTTGCAGGAGACCGAACTAGGGCTGGAGAGATATGGTCCCGCGAACAGAGGCCACCGGAGTGTTTTTGGTCCGTCGGAGGATATTTTTTCGATCGAGATTCCGGCTAGACCGGGGAAAATCTTGACGATCCGAGAGTTCCACGTTGTGTCTGAACATGTCCTCTTTCCTACGCACCTGGGCTCGCGGATCAAATCGTTGTGAGTCGAAAAGAATCTTTGTGCAAGCGTAGCATCGTCGGGGGGGAAATTATGAAATTTTCAGCACAGCTTTATTTCATCAGTCTGTTTTCGTGTGTGCGGCAAACGTAGCTCCCGATGTCGGATTTCGGCGATCTTGGTGTTGTTGGAAAGCTTGCATTACCTTCTTTCTAAAAGTACGAGCCTTGCACAGAGGTGAACTTGGGTTCGCGACATATGATCTCGCGAACAGAGGCCATTGGAATGTTCCATATGCCGATGGGTCATTTTCTGATCGAGATTCCAGCTTGACCGGAGGAGCTCTTGACGATCCGAGAGTTGCACGTCGTAACTGAAGTAACCCACTTGCTTAAAGGTTTCAGCTTGCGGACCAAGTCGCTACGGGTCGAAAAGAATCTACGCGCAAACACTGCCTCCCAAATAGGTTGTTTTGTCAACAACACTTAGCAAAATTTGGCTAAGTGTTGGACCGATTTTCACGGTTTTGCCCATAACTCTCTCATTTTTCGTCCGTTTTCGATCCGTAAAGTACCGAATTGAAGCTCTTGATGTGTTTCATGCAATGGTAAATGGCGGCGGTTAGCCCAATCCAGCTTTTGGTCTGGTCAACGGCTTGGTCAAACCTTGGTCAAACTTGGTCAACCCTGGTCAAACTTGGTCAAACCTTCCCGAACTCCGGGAAATGTGCTTCGGGCCCCGTTTTGAGGCTCTTTTGATGTGGTGGGGCCCTTATCGGGTCAGACCGGCTTTGTCAAACTTGGTCAACCCTTGTCAAACTTGGTCAAACCTTCCCGAACTCTGAGAAATGTGCTCTAGGCCCCGTCTCGAGGTTCTTTTGATATGGTGGGTCCCTGTTGGGTCTGACTGGCTCGGTCTGGGCTACCTTGTTTTGCATGCTGACACTCGAGAAAATCCTGGGGGTAAAAATAGGGTTATGACAACTAGATTTCAAGAGGACACACTTTCATTAGGATGATATATCTGAGATGGTAGACATTCATTTCAAGAGGAAATTTCCTAATTTGTCTTCTTTTTTTATGTAATGGTACAGTGTCTTTGTATTCTCCCAAGTTTCAAATTTTGGGGGTTCTCTCTCCCTCTCTAGAATCCAAGTTTCAAATGACATGATGTTTGAGAGCCATGTGCACAGCTAGATGCTAGTGAGAGGCGCATCTGACTAAAACTAATAAGGAAAATGGACACATGAAGGATCTGTAATTTTGTGATATGAGATATGTTGATTCACTATAGTAGTTTTCTCTCTAACATTATATTGTACTCTGGAGTTTGGACCTTTCTTATGTTAATGCATTCGAGTAACATGTAGATATAATTGATGCATGCTGAATGCAGTTTTAATCTTGAATTTCGAGTTATTATAAGAGTAAAAAATTGGTCTGCATTTTTTGTTGGCATACATAATGTCACCACTTCCTTAAAGTATTTGATCTTACTTTTATTTGTTTCTTGTTCCTAGGGGCAACCTCATTTCTGTTTACGGAGTATAAATATCTTGGTATCTTCACGGGAGTATTTAGTGTCATCATCTTCCTCTTCCTTGGTTCCGTCAAAGGCTTCAGCACCGAAAGTGAACCTTGCACTTACAACACAGGGAATATATGTAAACCAGCATTGGCTAATGCCTTCTTTACCACCATTGTATTCTTACTTGGGGCTATAACATCTGTCCTTTCTGGCTTTCTTGGCATGAAGATTGCTACCTATGCCAATGCTAGAACCACTCTAGAAGCAAGGAAGGGTGTTGGGAAGGCATTCATTGTAGCTTTTCGCTCTGGTGCTGTGATGGGTTTCCTTCTTGCTGCCAATGGTCTTTTGGTTCTGTGGGTATCCATCAATTTATTTAAGTTGTATTATGGGGATGACTGGGAAGGACTTTATGAATCTATTACTGGTTATGGACTTGGAGGTTCTTCAATGGCACTTTTTGGAAGAGTTGGGGGAGGTATTTATACAAAAGCAACTGATGTTGGTGCTGACCTTGTTGGAAAAGTTGAGAGGAATATCCCCGAAGATGATCCACGTAACCCGGCTGTAATTTCCTGTTTTCCTCTTCTCTCTTTTTTTTCGGACACATAATAACCAAAGCCACCAGATTTCTCTAAATGTCTGCATTTCTTACTGGGTGTGCATTATGTGATTTTAACATGCACAGTTTTGGTTGCAAACTTATTTCAAAATCTTAGTGTGACTGAAGAGTAAACAAATGCCTTTTTCCTGATTCCTAACAAACATTTCTTTTCTGCCTTCATTTCCATTTTTGAATCTTTCCTTAGCATTAATTTTCTAAGTACTAGAGGCATATATGTTTTCCAGATTCCTTATGCAGTACAGTCGTTATTGATCAGTTTGAATATATGTTATGTTATTTCTTTTAGGTTATTGCAGACAATGAGGGTGACAATGTAGGAGACATTGCTGGATGGGTTCTGACCTGTTTGGGTCATATGCTGAATCATCCTGTGCAGCACTCTTTGTTGCATCTATATCATCCTTTGGTACCACTCATGATTACACAGCCATGTCCTATCCACTGATTGTAAGCTCAATGGGGATTGTGGTTTGCTTAATAACAACACTTTTTGCAACTGATCTTTTTGAGATCAAGCATGTGAGTCAGATTGAACCATCATTGAAGAGACAACTTGTTATCTCAACTGTGTTGATGACTGCTGGTATTGCCATGGTTAGCTTCTTTGATTTGCCATCAGAGTTTACCCTTTATAATTTTGGGACTGAAAAGGTTGTAAAGAACTGGTATGCCTCCCCCTAAATACACCCTTTCTTCTATCTTTAGGCAGATTTGGTTTATTCCTCAAGAGATTTTGTCTCATTCATTACATCATATGTGACTGCAGGCACCTTTTCTTCTGTGTTTCAATTGGCTTGTGGGCTGGACTTGTTATTGGATACACCACAGAGTATTATACTAGCAATGCTTATAGGTGAGTTATCTTCTTCAGGTTATAATTTAATGCTTAGACTTTCTTGAGTTTCTTCTGGTCTTTTGCACTGCTACATATGATCTTAATATTGATACATTGGCATGTAGTGATAAGTGGAGCCAGTATTCCTGCTTTTGCCGCAGGCATGGGGCATTTTATACCTGCACTTGCCAGTCAAAACTGTTAATAATGGGAACCTTTCAAATTTGGTTGCAGAAAAGATATTCAACTTTTGAAAGTGAATTATTCCCAACTTAGTCCTAAGAATTGGGCATGGCTAGATAGGGGCGGCCCCGAGAGTTGGGTTGCCCTAGCCCCGTTCTAATTTTGGTTGCCCTACTTATTATTTAATAATAAAAAAATAACATAAAGTCCAAAAAAAAATTTTTTTATGCAAAATCAAGGTTATATTGTACTTTTAACTAATTATGGTGCTTTATAATTAGCACAATCTGACTTCAAGAAAATTACTTCTCCTTACATTTTTTGAAGCAAATTCTTCAACATCAACACAACATTTAAAGTCTCGAATAAATACACAACAACACAACTTTTAAAGTCTCAAATAACTCAGCAACACAATATTTAAAGTATCAAATAAATACAAAAGTAAATCCTCACTTTGTCTTTACTCAACAGTGTACAGAGTACTCTGTACAGAACTCACAATTCACAAGCAAAGCAACACCACTCACCACCACAAATTATTCTTTTTTTTTTTTTTTTTGGCTAAGCACACACACAAATTATTCATAAAAAAAAAAAAAAAAAAAAGAAAAAAAAAAAAAAAAAAAAAACAGCAAAAATCACTAAATCCGACATATCAATAAAATGAAAAGCAGAGCATTACACGTCTACACTATTCTGTTTATTCAATAAATCATTTTTCAAAACTCAAAAAAGCAGCTAAGACTATGAGAGTGAGAGAGAGAGAGAGAGAGAGAGAAATACCGGTTGCCGGGTTCAGGGTTGCGACGCTGCGTGCAACGGTGTGGGCGTGTGGCTCCTTCTTGCATGCGACGGTGTGACCAGGCGAGCAGCCCGTGCAATGTTGTTGTTCCTACCTGCATGCGACAGTGCGAGCAGCCTGTGCCATGGTCCGTGCCTCTGTGGACTGTGGGCGGTGTCTATCAATGCTGATTTTAGCCTTCAGGCGACGGATCTGGTGGCTGATAGTCGATTGCCCCCTATAAGAAGAGTTCAAGGTGATTTAGGGTTTTTTCTAGATTGCGAATCTGGTGGCTGATAGGGATTTTTTTTTTTGCACTTTTGGCAACCAGTAGCTTGTGTATTTGTGTTTGCCGGTTCTGTGTTTTGTATTGTTTATTTGTATTTTTTTTTTTTTTTTAGGTTTAGTTTTGGTTATCTGTTGGTTTATAGTTAAATCTATTAGTTTAGTCTGTTGGTTCAAATCTTAATCCATTCTTATTATAAAAAATAAAATAAAATCTTGATTTGTTGGTGTCTTGGGTGTATTGGTTTATGAATATTTTTGTATTTTTGCCCTCTGAATATATATTTATTTTTGCCCTTTGAATTTTTTTTTTTTTTTTTTTTTGCCTTTTGAATATTTTTGATGTATACTAATAACAATTTTCTTTTATGTATACAATTTTTTTTTCTTTTAATGTAAACGTTTAAATATTTTTTTTATATGCATAGTATAAATTTTTTTTTTTTTTTCCCATTGGTTCCCCTGGGGTGGCGGGTTGCCCTAGCCTAAGGGCTTGTGGGGCTTACCCCAGGGCCGGCCCTGTGGCTAGAGGTCAACCCATAGTGGCTCAGAATTAAAATTGTTAAATTTTCATGGAAATTTTCTTGTCAGAAAATAAATAACATAGATTAACTTGTGGACTGGGATTCCTTCATCACATTGTGCCATGTTCCTTCAATTCATGTCTGTCAAGGAGAGCATCAACAATCCTAACTAGTTTAAATGACCCCACTTCGTTCAATCTAAGGAATTTTTCACTATGCATTGTGCAACAATATCTCTTAGAAGAGACATTTTTTTGTATATTTGTATATATTGTACCCATCAACTTACAATTGTGATTCAAATATTGCAGACAAGTGAAGGATGTGGCAGATTCTTGTAGGACCGGTGCTGCAACAAATGTGATTTTTGGATTGGCTCTGGGATATTTGCCGTTGCCTTTGCCATTTATGTGAGCTTCAGCTTAGCTGCTATGTATGCTAAACCTATGATGATATTTCTTTTTATAATATATTTTTTTGTATATTTGTATATATTGTACCCATCAAGGTCTTGCAATTGATGCTTATGGCCCCATAAGTGACAATGCTGGTGGAATTGCAGAAATGGCTGGTATGAGCCATGAGATACGTGAAAGAACAGATGCCTTGGATGCTGCTGGAAACACTACTGTTGCCATAGGCAAGGTGATATTTTTTCGGTTCTAAAATTTTTTATTAAGTTGGAGACTTGGAGCAGTATTTCAAACCTAGTGCTTCAGCACAAATTGAATCTGCTTTCCATTGGTCTTATGTTTTGTCATAATTAGCGAGTTAATGAGTTTTATATCGATTCTTAGTTCAACTTGTTCAAAATCTTAAAAAGAAAAACAAATTGGGGAAAAGTGACAAATAAGTTTTATTTCCAATGCAAATAATACTGATCATAATGACATAGGTCCTAATGCTGTTTCATACAAAGTGTTGCCTCATAACTTTGACTCTTCAATTTTGTATTAGTCCTGCCTCCATTTTAATGTCCTAAACCAACCGGCATGAAATTTTTGACATGTTCTTTCATCATCTGTCAGGGCTTTGCTATTGGATCAGCTGCTCTAGTTTCCCTTGCTTTGTTTGGTGCCTTTGTGAGTAGGGCAGGCATCAAGACTGTTGATGTGTTAACTCCAAAGATCTTCACCGGGTTGATTGTGGGAAGTGCAGCTCTTAAAATGGTTGAAGAGGTTTGCCGATAGTTCAATACTATTCCTGGCCTTATGGAAGGAAGAGCAAAACCAGACTATGCAACTTGTGTAAAAAATTACGGGATTTGAATACGATCGGTGGAAGAAGACCCAAAGTACCAAGAAATGAAGAATGAATTGGATTCTTTAAAGGCACAAGTGGCAAATATGGCACAATTTCTTCAACAAAACGCACAACATTTTCCACAGGTATTAATTTTTAATGAGTTATAGAAATGTTTTTAAGTTATACATTAATTGTTTGGTTATGGCAGTGGGGTTGGCATTTTACTTCAACTTATATGCTGCTAGTAATGAGTAATTAGGTGAAACCAAACTTGATTACTTGCTTTAAAATTGTTAAGATTTGTTTTTTTGGGTTCTTCTGGATTGTTTGGTTTTTTGGGGGAAATTACACTTTACCACCCTCAACTAT
This sequence comes from Fagus sylvatica, assembly GCA_907173295.1. Classification (NCBI taxonomy): domain Eukaryota; kingdom Viridiplantae; phylum Streptophyta; class Magnoliopsida; order Fagales; family Fagaceae; genus Fagus; species Fagus sylvatica. The sequence continues at coordinate 7,503,745 of OU015767.1, read as the reverse complement.
CACCCATTTTTCACTTCACCCCCTAAACTTTAAAAAGTAACAATTGCCCCCCTAAACTAATCGAATTGCACGACCGTTGCCCCCTAAGGCCAAAATCGAGTTAAAATAGACATAATAGAGCAGGCCGTTACCCACTGGAAGGAGCCACACTTGAAGAAGAGTCAAAAGAAAACTCAGAGATACAAGTTGGCCTATTCCGTGTTGCTCTATTCCGTCTATTTTAACTCGATTTTGGCCTCAGGGGGTAACGGCTGTGCAATTCGATTAGTTTAGGGGGGCAATTGTTACTTTTTAAAGTTTAGGGGGTGAAGTGAAAAATAGGTGATAGTTGAGGGTGGTAAAGTGTAATTTCCCCGGTTTTTTGGGTATGGATTATTGATACCCATCTGGGAATAGTTTGAAATTCAAGTTTCAACTTGGTGTAAGAATAGGTTGATTTCTGGGTTTTGCCTGTTGTCTCTCTGGGCACTTAGTCCCTTTGTTCAAGATCAAAAAAATGTTATCAAGTCAATGTTTTTATGTAGTGGTTTAGATATTGAAGGCAAACTCATGTGGAATTATAATATTATAGGAACTTATAAACTCTCTTAATTTGTTTGTAGGCAATTTTGGTGTTCAAAATCAACAATCTTCAATTGGCCAAAGATCATCTGTTGCATCTCATCAATCAGAAAACTTGAGAGAATTCTAGTTTTGAGGATTAGTTTGAGTACTAAATAGTTTTTTGAAACATTTATGTTCAAGTGAAGTGTTGTACTGAAATTATCAAACAATTTGAAACTTTTAATATTGTAATATTGTCTTAGTTTGTCCATTGTTTTGAAGACTCTTTAGACAATACCTTATTTGTTTGTATTATACATATATGATGATGGTATTAGACTTTTAATAGCTTATTTGTGTTATACATATATGATGATGGTATTAGACTTTTAATAGCTTATTTGTGTTATACATATATGATGATGGTATTATAGACATTTGTTATGTTCTAGTTTGGAATTTTGTGTCGTGTATTAGGAGAATCAAATCGGTGCAAAAGCAAATTAAAGAAAAAAAAAGATCTATAGAGGCGGTTTTCAAACCGCCTCAATAGACCACTTTCAAAAATGGATTTTTTTTAAAAAAAATTATCTATAGAAGCGGTTATATAACCGCCTCAATAGATAAATCTAAAGCGATTTTCAAAACCTATTAGAGGCGGTTTGAAAACCGCCTCTATAGACCATATTACTTACAGAGGCGTTTACAAATGATCTATAGAGGCGGTTTTCAAAACTGCCTCTATAGGTTTTTCTATAGAGGCGGTTTTTTTATAGAGCATTCATGTCTATTGAGACATTATTTACAAAGGCACTTTTGAAATTTTTAGATGTCTATTGAGGTAGTTTGATAGTCTATTGAGGCAGTTTTGAGCTTTCTAAAATTGCCTCTATATGCTGAATTTTTGTAGTAAACGAATAAATAATGAATATTGAATACAAAGCAATGGTTCCAAGATATTTTATAAGGTAGGCATTAAAAAACTTAAATTATACAAAGATATAAAAGGAAAATTTAAATATATTGACATCTCAAAAAAAAAAAATGCAAATAAATGAAATTTTATAATTTCTTTCTACGAGTTTTCATATTTTGAAATTGTTGTATGATAACTTCATTATCAATGCTATCGTAATACATCTCTTTCAATGTACGTAACCAAGCAATTCATTCATCCATTGATCTCCCATTCGATTTGAGTGATTTTTATATATTAGATTTTTTCATATATATATATATATATAATATATATATAATAATATATTTATATATATATATATATATATATTAATTTTATTGTTGAAAAGTTCTTTCTACTATTTCAATCGCGACAAGCCGGGTCAAAACTAATTCACATGAAAATAAACTAATGGATTTTTTATTTCTTAAAACTTTGTAGGTTGAAAAGATAGGCTTTAAAAGGCTTGCCTTAAATCACAGTTTTACTAGAAAAAGTTAGATGGAGATATATTGATCATAACTGAAGAATAGTGGATCAAATTCAAACCCTAGAAAAAATTAAACAACCATAACTATAAACAATAAAACAAAGTGAATCACTTGAATTGCCATGACTATTGACTTTGTTTGAATCAAACAAAACCTTATCCCATTGTTGTTGATTGAGAGAGAGGAACAAGAGAGAAAATGTTGAGAGTTTGAGAGAAAAAATGAGGACTAGGCGATAGAGTGTTTTGGTGTCTTTCACAAAGAGAATGAAATGACAAATACAATGAAGTAAAACATTAAATGGTATTGGGTCTTTGGAAATTGTAAGTATAAAATGTTTCATATTTTATTTGAGATGGAGTCGGTGAATCGAGTGAGGTGTAGTACAAAACTGAAGTCTAAAGTAAGTTGGATCTATTTAGATCTCAACTAAAAGAGTATTTAATATTTTATTTGAGAGTAGACAAAACAGTTAATTTAAATAACAAATAAAAATAATTTTTGTTTAAGAACTCAGGGTGAACACTTGAGCAAGCAGTGGCGCTACTACTATGAGTACATACAGTTTTTCATCTCCTTAGCTTACACCAACAACGAAAAAGCAAAGAACAAATTGAGTAAATTTGTGTTTCTCTTTTTGTTTGTTTAATTGTTATCATCGTTGGAGCCCTTATTAGTTGATTGCAGAACACAGTTTGCGAATTTCACCTTCTGCACTGGACTTTACGCCAATGTTGCTCATCTTCACCATGGACCTTCCAAACTCCACATTGAAGCTTAATCCAAACAAGCCTTTGACACCCATGAAGTGCTGAACAAAATTTCTCGTGGAGGCATCAATCCATAACTTTTGATCTGACTCGAGTACACCCCGGCCGTTCCTCAAGTTCATAAAGAACGACGCATCAAATCTGTTTTGGCTACTTGTGTCTAGCCCAACACGCCTTGTTGCATTACCATTTTGTGGGCAGAGTGCTTGTAATTGTGGAAGGAAACTGGGGTCAATGGTAGAATCGGCACCATTTCCAATTGTAGTGAAGTTATAGAGTCTGTACCTAAACAACTAGCATGCTGAAGTTCCAATGGTGTGGCCACCTAGTCATAACATAAAAATGAATATATACAAATTAGTTGAAATGTAAACTAACCACTTGAACAATTATGACTTGTTGAATTATTATGCATTGATGCTTACCAACAAGGGTTACAAGATCTTGAGCATTTAGACCTTTGGCTGTAAACTTTGCTTTTGAACATCAACGGAATCTCTAAAGCCAGGCAAATTGGTAGCATCAGATGCAAATGATACCCGGCCATCTCTAGTCTCTACGTCCAATTGGTACTTGCCAGTTTGATCCATTGGTCTACAAGAGAAATGCAAAGTATGATTAACAAATGACACATACACTTACGAACACGTATATGATTAAAATGTAAAAAGATGCATTGGAAGTACCAAAACGATAGAATCACGGGCAGCAAGTGCAAGAATATCTGCACATGAAACAATGCCTGGACATGCAGCGTCAAGCTTGGTCTTGGCATCATCAATAACTTCATATCCTCTCAATGAAAGGTTAGGTGGAGTTGTTTTCTCAATGTTAGGCTCGTCAATAAGGACAGAAGCATCGCAACCTTGCACGAAGCAATCATGAAAGTGCATCCTTAACAATCTAGGAGCCACAGTGGGATTGGATTTGAAATGAGCTTGAACTGTTGAGTGAACAATGGATTCAACTCGAGGGCATGTTTTGGAGTAGAACCCAACACGTGTGCTTTGGCAATGCACATAAGAGAAAGTCAAGGCAAGCAAGAGAAACATGAAAAGGGATGTTTGGATCTCCATGAATATTTGTTTTAAACTTTCAGGTTTACAAAAGTAGAAAACTGTAAGCTTGCTTTGGCTTGTGGTGTTGTGGGAATTATAAGGCCAAGTAATGTATGTATTTATAGGATGTGAGAGGTCAAAACTGGGAGAAAGAGTAGTGTAGAGGCCCGTTTTTTGCCACACCAACCCAAACCCAAAGCATCAAACTTTGCTTTGAGGGCCCAGGGCAAACGAAGCCCAGTAGTCTACGGTGATAGAAACAAAGGGTCATGGCATTGGGCCATCACTTAAAGCCCCAATGCAAGCCAGCCCACTCAATTCAAACACACACCAGCTGAGATGCCGTGGGACCCGCTAGAATAGTTCAAAATTAAGAGCCAAAATCATCACACGTGTGAGGCTCTTTTCCTTCCCTTTGGCATGGCGCTCGAGTCACTCATAGAGTGATTTTCCAATGCAAAAACACAAGTCTCCATGCTATCATGATTACATAAAGCAGCTGGTTCTTCTTGTTACCCAAATATCAACCTAAGAGGGGGGGTGATTTAGGTTGAGGCAAACTTTTTCGATTTATATGCGGAATTAAAAACTATCTTCAAATAGCAAATGTTGATTTAGCAAATGTTTGATCACAATTCAATTGCAATATAGATATGATATGAAATCAAGCACAAGTATATATATAAGAAATTAAATATGTAAGAGATAGAGAGAGAGAAAATCAAACACGATGATTGTTATTGAGGTTCGGCTTCCCTGCCTATGTCCCCGTCTCAAGAACACTTTTTGAGGATTCCCAAATCCACTATTTGACAATCTTCTTTCGGGTGAAGATCAAAACCGTTACAAATCTTTCTTACGCGGTGAAGAGCAACCACCGAGTGAAAAATCTTTTTCACTCCTTAGGATTTATACCAAAACCCACAAATCTTCCTTACACGGTGAAGAGTAACCACCCAGTGAAAAATCATTTTCACTACTTAGGATTTATACCAAAACCCTAACAAAAACACTCAATAGTTTCAACAAAGGATTGTTGTACAAAATATGGCTCTCTCAAAGAGTAGTTGTACACAATATGCTCACTCTAATAGTATATCAAAGATTTGATCAATATGGCTCAAAGAGTATTTAGAGAAATTTGATTTTCAATCAAAGATTTTGAATGATATGAAAATATAAGCTTGAGAAAGGATGGATTGATATAAAAGGTGTTTTCTTTTCTTTCTCTGATTTCTCTTATATGCTCTTGTTATCTGTATCTGTTTATCTCTTCTATTCTCTTTATATATAATTCAATCAACCGACTAAAGGAAATTTGAAATTGAAAATTTTTGTTCGTTAGAAAACATAATCATGATTCTATATAATTTTAAATAATAAAGTGCCAATGTCAGAAGGTGGCTTTAACCGACAATTTGAAAATGGCAATCAGCCTTTTGAATAATTGGCGTGACTTTTTAAAATTCAAATAACCTTTTCAAATAAACGGTGCCAATGTCAGAAGATGGCTTTAACCGACAATTGAAAATGGCAATCAGCCTTTTGAATCATTGGCGTGACTTTTTTAAAAAAAAATTCAAATAACCTTTTCAAATAAAAGGTGCCAATGCATGCCAACCTATATTCATTGCTTATCTGCACCAAACTTCTAGTGGCAATAAGTCTTTTTGCTTTTTGAATTATTGGCGTGGAGCGGGTTCTCCTAATACATTAATGTGAATACTAGACAAAGTATAGTGGAGATGCTGCAAGTCTTTGGCAGAGCTTTGATTCTCCAACGGACACAGACTTAAAAAATTAGTATTTATTTTAGACCATATATATTGTGTAGTGTAGTAAGCTTATGTGAATTTCAATCAATCAAATTGCTTTCTTTGACTTTTTTTTCTGTTTAAGAAATTTTTAGCCGTAATTGATATGGTTGTCTTGCATTTTTGAATCTTAATCAATCAAGCCGTTTTCTTTAACTTTGTTAAGATTTTGAAAGCTTTTCAATTTCAGAAAATTTTCACTGTAAGATATTTCTTTGTGTTCACATTGGATATTTTTAAATATCAATCAATCTAGACATTAATATTGACTTTGTCAATATTTTGAAAATTTTTCTATTTCATAAATTTTTCACCGTAAGAGATTTCTTTGTATTCACATGGCTATCTTTAAATATCACCGTAAGAGATTATCAATTTCATTTACTTAGCAAGTTATGTTTCAAGCCATCAACCAAGAAAACATCTTCAATAACAAGAGAATGTGTTTTACTAATATTACCTATACCGATGATCTTTCCTTTTGAGTTATCACCGAATTTGACATTTCCTCCATCTTTTAGAGTAAGAGAAGTAAATTTGTTTTTGTCACCTGTCATATGCCTTGAACATCCACTATCGAGAAACCACTTATCCTTGGTAGATTTGGATATCAAGCATACGTACAAAACAAATTTAAGTAACTTTCTTTGGTACCCAAATCTTCTTGGGTCCTCTTGGGTTAGTTGGATGGTGTGGTTCCTTTAATAATCCAAATCATATTTTTCATGGGACATGTATGAATATTATGCCCTATTTTTCCACAATGTTTACATATGGAGAAATTTCAAGAAGTTTTCATTAAGTGAAAATTTTTTTATAGTGTTTTTCTTTTATTTTTGGGTTATATCCAATACCCGCTTTATCAAAAACACATCTTTGACTACCCAACAAATTATCCAAATTTTTCTTTCCATTTGTAAAGTTAGTCAAAATTTTGGTTAGGTTTTCAACCTTGAGTTTTAGTTCTTTATTTTCATTAATCAAAAGATTTGAATCGTGAACAATTTGTGATGATGTTTCAACATCATTTGCTTTCATTTTCTCAATGAAGTTTTGTGGCTTAATTTTCAACTTAACTATTTCTTCTTCTAAAAACAGATTTTTATCATTCAAAGAATTAATTTGTTTTTCTAGAATTTCATTTTTGTTTTTCAAATCATTTAATTCATTTGAAAGAAATGTGACTTTCTTTTTAAAAATTTTATTTTTCAAAACATTCTTCTCAAATTCTTCAACCTAATTCTTCAAAAGCATTTTGTAATTCATCATAGCTATAAGATTCATCTTCTAAAGAATTAAGTTTAGAAGTTACCTCATCTCCATGTGCCATTAAGCAAAGATCTTCGGTGGCGCTTTCATCGTCATTAAATGCTAGCGGACAAAAGCTCGCGTGCTCATCCTCACTTATGTTGGATTCATTTATGTATCCCAAAAGACAAAGATTTGCCACTTCATTGTCACTTGAGTTGTTATCTGAATCACTTTCATTGGAGTCATCCCAAGTTGCCTTTAGAGCTTTCTTTTTGTACTTCATGTTTTCTTTGTTTACTTGAGGACATTCATTCTTGTAATGCCCCTGCTTCTTGCATTTGTAGCATGTAGGAGTTTCATTTTTGCTTGATTCTCCTTTATTTTCTCCTTTCTTAGGGAATCTTCTTCCAAACCCCTTTTTCTTCTTTAAGAACTTTTTGAAATTTCTAGTCATCAGGGCAATTTCTTCTTCTTCGTCTCCTTCCTCTTCACTATTGTCGTGGTCATGATGAGAGGATTTGAGGGCGAAGTTTTTCTTTGGTTTGACTTCTTCTTCCTCCACTTTACTATTCATTTCAAGCTCATACGTCATAAGTGATCCGAATAGTTCATCTAAGGTCAGCACCTTAAGATCTCTAGCTTTAGAAATTGCCGTCATCTTTGCTTCCCATCTCTTTGGTAATGACCTTGAGAATTTTTCTCACATTTTCTTGGTTAGTATAAATTTTTCCAAGGGCCTTCAAGCAATTCACAATATTAGTAAACCTAGTAGACATTTCACTAATATTTTCATCTTTCTTCATAACAAACAATTCATATTCATGAATAAGCATGTTCATTTTAGATTCCTTAACTTGATTAGTTCCTTCATAGGTAACTTCAAGTTTGTCCCAAATTTCTTTAGCCAAGTCACAACCCGAGACTCTATTGTATTCAGTTGGGTCAAGAGCACAATATAGACTACTCATAGCTTTACAATTTAATTCAATGAGTTTACATCAGCCTCATTCCATTCACTTTCTAATTTTACTAAGGTTGCTCCTTCCACAGTTTTTGTGGGGATATGAGGAACCATTTGCAATGACTCTCCAAACATGATAGTCTTGAGCCTTAATATACATGACCATTCTATTTTTCCAATAGCCATAAGTCACTACCAATGAACAAGGGTGGTCTATGAGTAGATTGACCTTCAAACATTTGAGGTCTAGGTGTGTTTGCCATGATCTTAACTCTAAGATTGTTAAATCTATATGTAGAGCCTTGGCTCTGATACCAATTGTTACCCAAATATCAACCTAAGAGGGGGGGTGATTTAGGTTGAGGCAAACTTTTTCGATTTAATATGCGGAATTAAAAACTATCTTCAAATAGCAAATGTTGATTTAGCAAATGTTTGATCACAATTCAATTGCAATATAGATATGATATGAAATCAAGCACAAGTATATATATAAGAAATTAAATATGTAAGAGATAGAGAGAGAGAAAATCAAACACGATGATTGTTATTGAGGTTCGGCTTCCTTGCCTCAAGAACACTTCTTGAGGATTCCCAAATCCACTATTTGACAATATTTTTTCGGGTGAAGATCAAAACCGTTACAAATCTTCCTTACGCGGTGAAGAGTAACCACAGAGTGAAAAATCTTTTTCACTCCTTAGGATTTATACCAAAACCCACAAATCTTCCTTACATGGTGAAGAGTAACCACCCAGTGAAAAATCCTTTTCACTACTTAGGATTTATACCAAAACCCTAACAAAAACACTCAATAGTTTCAACAAAGGAATTGTTGTACAAAATATGGCTCTCTCAAAGAGTAGTTGTACACAATATGCTCACTCTAATAGTATATCAAAGATTTGATCAATAAGGCTCAAAGAGTATTTAGAGAAATTTGATTTTCAATCAAAGATTTTGAATGATATGAAAATATAAGCTTGAGAAAGGATGGATTGATATAAAAGGTGTTTTCTTTTCTTTCTCTGATTTCTCTTGTATGCTCTTGTTATCTGTATCTGTTTATCTCTTCTATTCCCTTTATATATAGTTCAATCAACCGACTAAAGGAAATTTGAAATTGAAAATTTTTGTTCGTTAGAAAACATAATCATGATTCTATATAATTTTAAATAATAAAGTGCCAATGTCAGAAGGTGGCTTTAACCGACAATTTGAAAATGGCAATCAGTCTTTTGAATAATTGGCGTGACTTTTTAAAATTCAAATAACATTTTCAAATAAACGGTGCCAATGTCAGAAGATGGCTTTAACCGACAATTGAAAATGGCAATCAGCCTTTTGAATCATTGGCGTGACTTTTTTTAAAAAAAATTTAAATAACCTTTTCAAATAAAAGGTGCCAATGCATGCCAACCTATATTCATTGCTTATCTGCACCAAACTTCTAGTGGCAATAAGTCTTTTTGTTTTTTGAATTATTGGCGTGGAGCGGGTTCTCCTAATACATTAATGTGAATACTAGACAAAGTATAGTGAAGATGCTGCAAGTCTTTGGCAGAGCTTTGATTCTCCAACGGACACAGATTTAAAAAACTAGTATTTATTTTAGACCATATATATTGTGTAGTGTAGTAAGCTTATGTGAATTTCAATCAATCAAATTGTTTTTTTTTACTTTGTTTTCTGTTTAAGAAATTTTTAGCCGTAATTGATATGGTTGTCTTGCATTTTTGAATCTTAATCAATCAAACCGTTTTCTTTGACTTTGTTAACATTTTGAAAGCTTTTCAATTTCAAAAAATTTTCACTGTAAGATATTTCTTTGTGTTCACATTGGATATTTTTAAATATCAATCAATCTAGACATTAATATTGACTTTGTCAATATTTTGAAAATTTTTCTATTTCATAAATTTTTCACCGTAAGAGATTTCTTTGTATTCACATGGCTATCTTTAAATATCAAAATATCTAGCTATTAATATTGACTTTGTCAATATTTTGAAAACTTTTCTACTTCAAAAAATTTTTCAGCCGTAATTGATTTATTTGTATTGAATTGCAATCAAACTAGCCGTTATTTTTGAAAATCAATTTAAGTTGGTTTTAAAGTTGAGCCTTAAAGATCAAATCTTAATAAACTTTACAAAACCTAACTCTTACTTCTCATATGTCTCGGAACATGATTCTTAAGCTTTGATTTCTTTGTCTTGAGACTTGATGACTTTGTTCTTCAGTGAATTTGCAACTTGTCGACTTTGCATTTGCTTGATATTTGAATTGGCCATGTTGGTCCAATTAAATCAATAGTCAATATTATGCTTTAAACATAAATCATTAGTTCATATGAAAATATCATTTATGAATAACTTAAAATCATGGATTATTATCAAAACTATATGAATGTCCTTGGATTAATTAGTCGAGTAATAGATATTGAAATCTTGAGGCTAACACTTCTCATTAACCATCAGATGTGGTAGATATTTCACAAAAATGTCTGATGTAACGCAAGTTGTGATGGGTGAAGTGATAGAGGAGATAAAGCAAGAACAGATGAAGTCAAAGGAGCTACCATGGCCACCAAGGCTACCACCACTCAAGAGCAGCGACCACCGTAGCCCAGCACTCCAGTGGTTCTTGTTCATCTTCAACATAGAACTCAGGAAGGACGGTTTGGAGGTAGGGGGATTGATTTACTGAATTTTGTTGGTCTGCCGTAACATGAAAGCATTACATCTGCTAGGGATACAATGCAACAGTAAGATCACACTAAATTATACAAAACGTGTATGGGTCAACTCAATTAACCCAACTCTTCTTGTCAAGCATTTAATGCTCACCAAACCCGACACTAGAAAAGAGAGATTATCTGTCTGCTGCAACCTAAATCAGGTCTGCAAGAGATAAAGATTATCTCCTTAACCCAGATAAGATTTAGTCAAAATCCCAACTCTTTTATCTCTCAGATAAACAGTAAATATCATGATTAAGAGGGCAATGGGTGAAACCACAAGATATTAACACTACTATAAAGAGGGGTTAGAAATAAGAAATGGGGGTGGGTTGATTTTGATCTGGAACTGATCTGATCTTAATAGCTAACTCATCAAGCTTAAGACTAGAATACAACCAATTCTCAGAACACTTTCTGAAGAATCATGGCAGACTAAAACACTTTCTATCTGCCACAACTAAGAAACCTATTTTTAACTACCAAACACTTACACCACTTAATGATGTTGATTCATACACGTTTTCACAGTAATTAATCCTCTTCCTGCTCACTGAAACTCCTGAGTTCTACTGTTTACTATAAATTTTCTACATGTTATCATCATTGTAAGTCCTAGTGAAAGTAAAGTTCATTGTGATTAGTTTTAATCTGTGGCACTGGTTCTGTCTGTCTACCACGACCTCCTTTGTGAGTATTGTGGCCCAACAGATCAAAAACTCCAGAGGGAAGCACCATCAGCCATCGGGCAGCCCAACAAGCTCGGTGTAGAGTTTTGGGCTCAACATCCCCTTCAAACAAATCCAGCCCACGTTCAGCCACTCACAAGGCGACACGTGGTAAGTAAGGAAATTAGTGCATCCACATTTTGGCGACTCCACTGGGGAGTTGAGTTTTGCAATCTTCCCTCATTTTTCTGAAAAAGATCTGTTGTTCTTTGAGCTGCAACCATGCCGCCTAAAAAATCTACCAAACAAAATTCAGTAGTTAACTCTCATGTTGAAACGGAATCCCATGGTCATTGTCATAACCCCATTTTTACCCCCGGGATTTTCTCGGGTGTCGGCACGCAAAACGAGGCAGCCCGAACCAAGTCGGCCTGTTCCGACGAGGGCTCATCACCTCAAATACTCCCAAAAAGAAGGTCCGGGACACATTTCCCAAGGTTTGACCAAGTTTGACTAGGGTTGACCAAGTTTGACTAGGGTTGACCAAAGTTTGACCGAGGTTTGACCGAGCCGTTTCCAACCCGACTAGGACCCACCGTGCCCAGAAACCCTTGAAATGAAGTCCGGGATACATTTCCAAGAGTTTGGAGAGCTTTGACCAAATTCGACCAAGTTTGACCAAGGTTGACCAAGTTTGACCAAGGTTTGACCGGACCATTGACCAGACCAAAAACTGGATCGAACTGACCACCCCTTGACCAACGTGTAGAGAATATCAAGAGCTTCGATTCCGTACTTTACGGGTCGAAAACGGACGAGAAACGAGGGAGTTATGGTCAAAACTGCGAAAAAACGGTCCAACACTTAGCCAAATTTTGCTAAGTGTTGTTGACAAAACAGCCTATTTGGGAGGCAACGTTTGCGCAAAGATTCTCTCCGACCCGCTGCAACTTGGTCCGCGAGCCAAGACCCTTAGGCAAGAGGTTCACTTCAGCTACCACACGCAACTTTCGGATCGTCAAGAGCTCCTCCGGTCAAGCCGGAATCTCAGTCAGAAGATGACCCCTTGGCATAAGGAACATTCCAACGGCCTCCTGTTCGCAAGATCATATCTTGCGAACCCAAGCTCGCCTCTGTGCAAGGCCTGTACCGTTAAAAAATAGGTAGCATAAGCTTTCCGACGATACCAAGATCGTCGAAATCCGACATCGGGAGCTACGTCTACCACGCGCGTGAAAACAGGCCGACGAAATAAGGTTTTGCTGAAAGTTCCGGAATTTTCCCACCGACGTTGCCACGCTTGCGCGCAGAGTCTTCCTGACTCGCAACAAGTTGATCCGCGAGCCCGGGCACGTTGGAAAGAAGACACATTCATGCACGACGTGGAACTCTCGGATCGCCAAGATTTTACCGGGTCTAGCCGGAATCCGATCGGAAAACTGCCCTCAAACGGACCAAAAACACCCCGGTGGCCCTCTGTTCGCGGGAACCATATCTCACGGAGTCCAAGCTCGGATTCCCATAAATCCGGAACCTTGCAAAAAGTAGGCAGCGCAAGCTTTCCGACGGTACCAAGAACGTCAAAATCCGACATCGGGAGCTAGGTCAAATATGCGCGCGAACTGGGACAAGAATTTAAGAAAAAACGCGCTGGGAGAAAACGACGTGATTTTCCTCCCGGACAGCCGCCTTCGCGCGCAGAGTCTTTCCTACTCGCAACAAGTTGACGTGCGAGCCCGGGTGCGTTGGAAAGATAACGACTCCGGCTACGACGTGGAACTCTCGGTTCGCCGGTAGCATCCCCCGTTTGACCGGAATCTTCGCCGGAAAAACAGTGCACAAAAACAGCTCCAGACGACCCCGACTTCCGGGAGCCATAACTCCCTCGTCCGAACTCCGATTTGTGCAAACTTTATATCATTGGAAAGTAGGACGTCTGGGAGCTTTCCGACGATATGCCTGCATGACCCATTTTGAGTTCCTGGAAGACCTCCAAAATCGCCCCTTCGAAAATCGGGTCCAAAAAATTGTGCGCGCGCGAATTTCCATGCGAGTGGATAAGATCGCCACGTGGCGGTTACTGTACTCGCGCAGGCACCAGTCACTGCGCCGGCGCAGTATGGTACTGCGCGAGGCGTGCAAATCCGTTTTCTATAAAACGCACCCCCCTCCCTTCAGCGCTGGGTCCGAAAGCTTAGAGCATTTTTTGAGTTTCTTAGTTAGTTTTAGGTAGTTTTTAGGCATAGAATAGGGGTTTGGGGTTTGGGTCTTTCTTTGGGGGGTTTTTGGGGAGTTTTTAGAGTGAGAAGCATCTATTAGGTGCTTCTCTCTCTAACCTCTCCTCATCCTCCCCTCCCTCTCTCTCTCTCTAAGCTCTTTCTCTCTCTAAACTCTTTCTTTAGTGGGGTTTTTGGGGAGTTTTTAGGGTGAGAGGCTTCTACTTAGGTGCCTCTCTCTCTAACCTCTCCTCATCCTCCCCCTTCTCTCTTTTTCTTTCTTTTTGTTTATTTATTCTTTATTTATGTTCTTTTAGTTCATTTATGTTCTATTTATGCTTTTTAGTTCATTTATAGTCTATTTATTGCTTTATTTATTTTTCCTAGTCATTTATTGCTTTATTTACATTTTCTAGTCATTTACCGCTTTATTTACATTTATAGTCATTTACCGCTTTATTTACATTTTTAGTCATTTCCTTAGTCTATTTATTGCTTTATTTACATTTCTAGTCATTTATCGCTTTATTTACATTTCTAGTCATTTATCGCTTTATTTACATTTTATACGCACTTGTGAATATTTGTTGTGATTACCCCCCTCCCCCGGTGTGTTTTAGTACGGCAATATTGAGTGGCTTTGGCGGCTCGCGTAAGTCCTCTAACAAAGGCCGTTGACAACCATGTTAGCCCACGAGGTCTTGACCCGAAAAATACACCGGTTTCCTCGTGTTTTAGTACGGCAAATATTGAGTAGCTTTGGCTCAGTTGCGTAAGACCTCTAACGAGGCCGTAACAACCTTGTTAGCCTACGAGGTATTTGACCCGAAAAATACATCCCCATGTGTTAAATAACGTCATTTATCGCTTTATTTACATTTACTACGTTGTAAATATTATATTGTGAATATTGTCATTTTCCCATTTTTTCCTTTGTGATTTGGGCGTGATAATCCCGATTGGTCGTGGTGGACTATGTAAGACCTCAAAGAGGCTTTAACCACCACGTAATTCCATAGGCATTGGACCCATGAAAATCCCGTGTTTTTAAGTCCATTATTTGCTTTAAATTTATTTATCGCTTTCCGCAATGCTTTAAATACATTTATCGCTTTATTTACTTTTACGCGCTTGTGAATATATTGCGTTGTTATTATCTCCGTTTCCCATAAAAATGGGCGTGATAATCCCGATTGGTCGTGGTGGACTATTTAAGACCTCAAAGAGGCATTATCCACCATGTAATTCCATAGGAATTGGACCCACGAAAATCCTTTGTTTAAACCCCGTTATTTTCATTATTTACTACGTTGTTGTAAATATTGTCCATTTTTCATTATTTTGATTTGGGCATGAAAATACCAAACGGTATTGGTGGTTTTAGGTAAGTCTTTCAATAGCACTAAAACCCCATGTAAATCCATGAGGCGTTGGACCCGTAAATTGCAAACATGTTTTCAAATAGATTTTCACCATATAAGTCCTATTTGGCGTCGAAGGTTTGGATAAGTCTTTCAATAGCACCAACCCTTCGTGTAAGCCCGAAAAGGCATTGAAACCCCGTTTTCAAATAGATTTTCACCATATAAGTCCTATTTGGCGTCGAAGGTTTGGATAAGTCTTTCAATAGCACCAACCCTTCGTGTAAGCCCGAAAAGGCATTGAAACCCCGTTTTCAAATAGATTTTCACCATATAAGTCCTATTTGGCGTCGAAGGTTTGGATAAGTCTTTCAATAGCACCAACCCTTCGTGTAAGCCCGAAAAGGCATTGAAACCCCGTTTTCAAATAGATTTTCTCATATAAGTCCTATTTGGCGTCGAAGGTTTGGATAAGTCTTTCAATAGCACCAACCCTTCGTGTAAGCCCGAAAAGGCATTGAAACCCCGTTTTCAAAATGATTTTCACACATGTAAGTCCTATTTGGCGTCGAAGGTTTGGATAAGTCTTTCAATAGCACCAACCCTTCGTGTAAGCCCGAAAAGGCATTGAAACCCCGTTTTCAAATAGATTTTCACCATATAAGTCCTATTTGGCGTCGAAGGTTTGGATAAGTCTTTCAATAGCACCAACCCTTCGTGTAAGCCCGAAAAGGCATTGAAACCCCGTTTTCAAAATGATTTTCACACATATAAGTCCTATTTGGCGTCGAAGGTTTGGATAAGTCTTTCAATAGCACCAACCCTTCGTGTAAGCCCGAAAAGGCATTGAAACCCCGTTTTCAAATAGATTTTCACCATATAAGTCCTATTTGGCGTCGAAGGTTTGGATAAGTCTTTCAATAGCACCAACCCTTCGTGTAAGCCCGAAAAGGCATTGAAACCCCGTTTTCAAATAGATTTTCTCATATAAGTCCTATTTGGCGTCGAAGGTTTGGATAAGTCTTTCAATAGCACCAACCCTTCGTGTAAGCCCGAAAAGGCATTGAAACCCCATTTTCAAATAGATTTTCTCATTTAAGTCCTATTTGGCGTCGAAGGTTTGGATAAGTCTTTCAATAGCACCAACCCTTCGTGTAAGCCCGAAAAGGCATTGAAACCCTCTTTTAAGATTGTTTTGTTTTATTCATGTAAATCCTATGGTGGTGTCGGAGATCCGAGTAAGTCTTTCAATAGCATCGAATCCCGACCCCACGAGGTCTTGACCCTTTCCTTAAAAATTCTCATGAAATACATTTTGCATTAAGTGTTGTGTTCATTGATATGCTGCCAACATGCCATAATCATCCCATACTTGTCATTTTAGTAATTTATGCGCTGCGAACATGCCGTGATTACTCATTTGAACTTCTTATGATTTATGTGCTGCAAACATGCCGTGATCATTCCATACTCATTCATTCTTGTAATTTATGTGCTGCGAACATGCCGTGATTATTTGATTGAATGTTTTACCACTTTGATGCCATGCTCATTCTTGTGATTTATGTGCTGCGAACATGCCGTGATTACTTGTTTGAGTGTTTATTGCTTTGATATAAAAATGTGATTAAAATACACTTTGCCATGAAAACTTTAAAAAGAGTAAACATGGTAATGTGGGCGTTAGAAACGAAGTTGGTGCAATCCAAGGGTTACGGCTCGCCCTGGCTTTTGGACACCAGGTATGAGTCCTTTACACGGGGGCGTGGCTGGTACGTGCTTTCGTGTAAGGGATTCTACACGTTCTAACTCCCATAGGATCATGGTCTAAAATTCCCCAAAGTGTGAATTAATCATCCAAAACCCCGCCATTTGACGGACCGCTTTACTCTTGGAAATCAAGGGTAAAGAGATCCCGAATATGGCACCAAAAACATTAATTGTTTGTCCCGGCACTAGGTGTTAGGATTTCAAGTATATCCTACCACCGAAATGCCCGGAAATTTAAAAGATACAAAGATAAAAGGGATGGTGAAATAAAGAGTCTAATCAAAACCGAACGAAGTCATATTACGTTTGCCATTTTTGGTATATCGTACGACGGAAATCGGGACATTTGTACATAATAAAAACCAACAAACTTAGGCTTAGCAAATAAAGAAAACATTAGGAAGGAGGTAACCGTTTTCTTAAACGGATGTCGTGGGGTGCCTAACACCTTCCCCACGCATAAGCAAACCCCCGAACCTATCTCTGGTTCAAGACCATTTAGTTTTAAATGTCTAAATTAGGGATAAAATCTATTAGACATAGGTGCCCAACCACACCTTAAAATTTCCCATGGTTGGTGGCGACTCCAAATCTGTGCTCACACGCACACACGTACACAAGTTCCCACACACACACAACTCGTATCTCGAAACGGAAAAGAGATAGAGGAACACACACAACACTCGCCAAATGGGGGTCGGTATCTAGGAAAATAAAAAAGAAAAAGAACTTGGAATTTTCCGCCGGTGTCGACAGTCGTAGCCATACTATGGGAGAGACACGCGCTCCTGGTGGTGGACACATTCCCGGGGGCGAGACTCCCCTTAGTGGCGAACACGTTCTTGGTGGTGAGGACATCCCAATTGGTGGACCACAGCAGATGACACTAATGTTTGAAATGATCAAAGGAATGCAGCAAGCCCAAGTGAAGCTCGTTGAGTCCTTGAAAAAACTGAAAGAGGCCAATAGCAACAAAGAAGACCACCAAAACAAGAATGACAATCGCAGCCACGAAGAGAGGGAGTCTCGCAATAGAAATGATGCACCATTTGTCACTATGTCTGATGTGGCAGATCTACTCAAACAAGAAAGAGAAAGGGCCCCCAAGGAGCCTAGACACTTTGTGAGAAAACCCCCTATCCCATAGAGCTCTTGAAAGCTCTTGAAAGAGCCCTACATAGAGAAGTATGATACACCCACTTTTGCTCTCTTTAATGGTAAAAGGGGAAGTGCTATGGAACATATTAGCAAATTTTTAGATTCCATGGGCCCCTTTACTGCACATGGTGAACTTTGTCTACGAGAGTTCTCAAAGTCCCTGGTAGATAGAGCATACACTTGGTATATGGTGCTGCCTGTTGGGTCTATCAAGACCTGGGAAGATATGGTAGAGAGTTTCTGTAGCAAGTATTTTCATATTGAAGAGAAGATTACTCTCGTTAATTTGCACAGTACCAAACAGCTGATTGGGGAGGACTTGGTAAAGTACATTCACCACTTTTGTGATGTGTCCTTAGATTGTCATGTCAAGTACCATGAGGGGGAGCTAGTTGAAGTGTGCATTGACAACATGCTGCTTGAGTTCCGTGCTCATTTAGAGAACTTAGATATTTCATGGTTTGCCCCTCTACTCCAAAAGGCTAGAAAAACAGCTATCTCTGTTAGACCCCAAGTTGAGAAAGGTAAAGATAAGAAGGGTCCACCACAGGCTCTTACTGTTTCTACCGCAACTACAGCCAGTGGCACCAAACAAAAGAACTCGACAGAAAAGGTTTACGAGGAGCTACCTCCATTGCCTTTCACGGCTAAAGAAATGATGGCTATCTTTGATAAATGGGTTAAAGATGAAGTGATTAAGCTTCCACAAATCACCAAGCAACCTACAGCAGAAGAAAAGAAAGATCCCAAGTATTGTCGTTACCACAGATATATGTATCATCCTACGGTAGACTGTCAAACTCTCTGATGGGAAGTCAACCGTAAGATTCAAGATGGCACTTTACAACTCTCAGAAGAACAACACAGGGTTCATAAGACGCCCTTCCCTAATTACAAGAAAGATAAAAACAAGGCTATGGTCTCGGTGGTAATCCACGAAAATGTAAGCGACATGGAAGTGGATGAGTTTGCCGCAGCAAGCTCTTCTTTGGTACCCGTAGTTGTTAGGACTTTACAGAAAAGTCCAAAATTCAAGTCATTGTTCAATCAGCTAGAATACGGACCAGAAGCTAAAAATGCTACAACAGAGGCACTCATTACAATAGTGGCGAAGTCCGGGGCCACTTGTTTTATGGCAAAAGCGCATGACAACCATGCCTTCTTGGAAATCACGAATGCCATAACTTTCACAGATGAGGATATGGAAGTTCAATAGTCGGATCATAGACGCCCACTTTATTTGCCTGCTATAGTGAAAGATGTTCAAGTTAGACGTGCTCTAGTAGATACTGGTTCATGTCTAAACCTTATTCTATTGAGCACTCTCCAAGCCGCCAATGTGTCACAACAGAAAATCCAAGGGTCTCCCATGGAAGTAACTGGGTTTGGAGGAGTGACTGAATATACAATGGGGCACGTACAACTCGTCTTAAGAGTGGGGCCGATTGTAGCACTCACACAATTTCAAGTCGTGAATACTGAAGCTCCATATCATGTACTCCTTGGTAGACCTTGGCTGCATAAGCACAAATTGGTGTCATTCACTTACCATCAGTGCGTCAAGGGAAGACTCAACGGGAAGCCAATCCGTATAGCCGCTAACTCCTCTCCTTTTGATCAAACTAAAGCTCACTTCATTGAAGCAGCCCTTTATGATGAGCTTTAATCTACAGAAGATCCCTCAATTGTGAAACCATGCAGAACACCACTCCTTGACTGGGAAGACATCAAGGATAATCCTGAGGTTGATCTACGAGAGTTGCTTGAAAGGAAAAAGAAAAGGAAGGAACGTGAAGTTGAGCATAGGAGTCCACTGCAATGTGTACGCGTCCAACTCCTTGACGGATGTGTTGTTTATCACTTATGAAGGTGCGTGGGGCCTGATTGCCCACTGCAAGAGGGTCCCACACCTGAAGAGGCTGGTCTGCAACCCTCATGCCACTTGATGTAGCAGATTGGAAATTCTGAAGAAGTTATGATGAGTCAGGCAGAGTCTACGGTAGTGAAGATAGAAAAGTCTACCACAGCCGAACCAAAGATGACTGCTAAAAAAGAACTCGAGGCAATTAATTTAAGTGATAATCCTGATGTTAGCAAGCCTGTATCAATTAGCATGTCTTTGTCTACCAAAGAAAGAAAATGTTTGATTGATCTGCTGTATGAATATAAAGATGTGTTTGCTTGGGATTATGATGAGATGCCCGGAATAGATCCGAGACTTGTGGCCCATTCCTTGAATGAGGAGCCTGGTACCAAACCTGTGGTACAACCTATGAGAACTTTCCATATAAAAGTGGAAGCTCAGATCACACAAGAAGTGAAAAAGCTACTTGCTACTGGTTTCATCGAACCAATACAGCATCCAAGGTGGCTGTTAAATATTGTCTCAATCAAAAAGAGGAATTGACAAATCAGATGCTGTGTTGATTTTCGCAATCTTAATAAAGCATGCCCTAAGGATGAATTTCCTCTTCCGAACATGAATTTGTTGATTGATTCGGCCGCTGGTCATGCCATGTTTTCTTTCATGGACGGGTTTAGTGGCTACAATCAAATCCATATGTCAACAAAGGATGCTGAAAAAACTGCCTTCCGCACACCAATCGGCAATTTTTATTACACCGTTATGCCTTTCGGTCTCAAAAATGCCGATGCTACTTACCAAAGGACCATGACGGCAATGTTCCATGATATGATGCATCAAGAAATTGAAGACTATGTGGATGACATTGGGGTGAAATCCAAGAGGAGAGAAGACCATCTTGAAACTTTGAGGAAGGTGTTCGAAAGGTGCCGACTCTATAAGCTTAAGATAAATCCTCTTAAGTGTGATTTTGGGGTGTCTGCCAGAAAATTCTTGGGTTTCTTAGTCCACAACCGCGAAATTGATGTTGATCCACCTAAGGCATCTGCCATAGCTACCATGAAGGCACCAACTTCTCACAAGGAATTGAAGAGTTTTTTGGGGAGATTGTCATATATCAAGAGATTCATTCCTGGTTTGGCAGCGGTGATGGTTGTTTTCACACCTCTAATGAAAAAAGGGGTCCTTTTTGTCTGGTTTACCGCATGCCAATAAGCTTTTGAGAAGATCCAAACAATCATCACTAAACTACCCACAGTATGCGCTCTGGTTGTCGGCAGAACCTTGCGTTTGTACTTGGCTTCCAATGGCGAAGCAATTGGGGCATTAGTAGCCCAAGAAGATGAAGGTGGGACCGAAAAACCGGTCTACTATGTCAGCCGGGCACTTAGAGATGCTGAAACGAGGTACTCAGGGGCTGAACGAACATGTTTGGCCTTGGTGTATGCTTCACAGCTTCTATGACACTACTTCCTAGCCCATAAAATTCAACTGATGACCAAGTCCCACCTGATTAGAAGTCTATTACATAGGCCAATTCTCTCTGGCAAATTAGCTCAGTGGCTTTTATAATTATCTCAATACGAGATAATCACTGAAACTCCTACGGCAATTAAGAGCCAGGCCATAGCAGATCTCCTTGCACAATTCCAGGAGAGGATAGTTCATCAATCTCACATGAAGTACCGGGAGGTGTAGGGGAAGCACTTTTGGCAGATCTAGTAGACTCCTGTCATAACCCCATTTTTACCCCCGGGATTTTCCCAGGTGTCGGCACGCAAAACGAGGCAGCCCGAACCAAGTCGGCCTGTTCCGACGAGGGCTCATCACCTCGAATACTCCCAAAAAAAGAAGGTCCGAGACACATTTCCCAAGGTTTGACCAAGTTTGACTAGGGTTGACCAAGTTTAACTAGAGTTGACCAAAGTTTGACCGAGGTTTGACCGAGCCGGTTCCAACCCGACTAGGACCCACCGTGCCCAGGAACCCTTGAAATGTAGTCTGGGATACATTTCCAAGAGTTTGGGGAGCTTTGACCAAATTCGACCAAGTTTGACCAAGGTTGACCAAGTTTGACCAAGGTTTGACCGGACCATTGACCAGACCAAAAACTGGATCGAACTGACCACCCCTTGACCAAGGTATAGAGAATATCAAGAGCTTCGATTCCGTACTTTACGGGTCGAAAACGGACGAGAAACGAGAGAGTTGTGGCCAAAACTGCGAAAAAACGGTCCGACACTTAGCCAAATTTTTGGTAAGTATTGTTGACAAAACAGCCTATTTGGGAGGCAACGTTTGCGCAAAGATTCTCTCCGACCCGCTGCAACTTGGTCCAAGAGCCAAGACCCTTAGGCAAGAGGTTCACTTCAGCTACCACATGCAACTTTCGGATCGTCAAGAGCTCCTCCGGTCAAGCCGGAATCTCAGCCAAAAGTTGACCCCTTGGCATAAGGAACATTCCGACGGCCTCCGTTCGCAAGGATCATATCTCGCGAACCCAAACTCGCCTCTGTGCAAGGCCTGTACCGTTAAAAAGTAGGTAACGCAAGCTTTCCGACGATACCAAGATCGTCGGAATCCGACATCGGGAGCTACGTCTACCACGCGCGTGAAAACAGGCCGACAAAATAAGGTTTTGCTGAAAGTTCCGGGAGTTGTCTCACTGACGTTGCCACGCTTGCGCACAGAGTCTTCCTGACTCGCAACAAGTTGATCTGCGAGCCCGGGCACATTGGAAAGAGGACACATCCATGCACGACGTGGAACTCTCGGATCGCCAAGAATTTATCGGGGTCAGCCGGAATCCCGATCGGAAAACTGCCCTCAAACGGACCAAAAACACCCCGGTGGACTCTGCTCGCGGGGCCATATCTCACAAGTCCAAGCTCGGATTCCCGCGAATCCGGAACCTTGCAAAAATAGGCAGCGCAAGCTTTCCGACGGTACCAAGAACGTCAAAATCCGACATCGGGAGCTAGGTCAAATATGCGCGCGAACTGGGACAAGATTTGAGAAAAAACGCGCTGGGAGCAAAACGCATTTTTTCTCCCGGACAGCCGCCTTCGCGCGCAGAGTCTTTCCTGCTCGCAACAAGTTGATCCGCGAGCCCGGGTGCGTTGGAAAGATAATGACTCCGGCTACGTCGTGGAACTCTCGGTTCGCCGATAGCATCCCCCGTTTGACCGGAATCTTCGCATCGGAAGAGTGCACAAAAACAGCTCCGATACCCCGACTTCCGGGAGCCATAACTCCCTCGTCCGAACTCCGATTCGCGCAAACTTTATATCGTTGGAAAGAGGACGTCGATCGCAAACTTTATATTTGGAAAGAGGACGTCGAGAGCTTTCCGAAGATATGCCGCATGACCCATTTTGAGTTCCAGAAGACCTCCAAAACTGCCCCCGAAAATCGGATAAAAAAGGGTACGCGCACGGAAATCGAGGAGGATTCGAGGGGCGGCTGGCGTGGAAGGATAAGACTGCCACGTGGCAGTACCACAACTCGCGCAGGACCGTCATGCGCCGCGCATGATGGTGCTGCGCGAGGCGTGCACGGTTTTCTATAAAACCGACCCTCCCCCCCCTCATTTGCAGCATAGTTTTTGCTCGGGCACTAGGCCTTCTAGAGCTTAGTTTAGGCAGAAAATAGGGGTTTAGGGGGTTTTAGGAGGGGGTTTTTGGGGTAGTTTTAGAGAGAGAGACTCCTCTCTAGGTAATCTCTCTCTCTCTCTAAGGCTCTTTCTCCCTCTTCTTTTTCTTCTTTAGGGATTTTGGGGGGTTTTTAGAGTGAGAAGCACCTATTAGGTGCTTCTCTCTCTAACCTTCTCATCTCATTCTTTCTCTCTCTCATTCATTTCATTTCTTTCTTTCTTTACTTTATTTCATTTCTCTTTCTTTATTTACATTTCTAGTCATTTATCGCTTTATTTACATTTTGTACGCACATTTATTTGTTGTGATTTCCCCCGGTGTGTTTTAGTACGGCAATTTAGTGGCTTTGGCGGCTCGCGTAAGTCCTCTAACAAAGGCCATTTGACAACCATGTTAGCCCACGAGGTCTTGACCCGAAAAATACACCGGTTTCCTCGTGTTTTAGTACGGCAAATATTGAGTAGCTTTGGCTCAGTTGCGTAGTCCTTAACGAGGCCGTACACCTTGTTAGCCTACGTGTTTTGACCCGAAAAATACATCCCCATGTGTTTTCATTTATCGCTTTATTTACGTTTGCTACGTTGTAAATATTATATTGTGAATATTGTCATTTTCCCATTTTTTCTTTCCTTTGTGATTTGGGCGTGATAATCCCGATTGGTCGTGGTGGACTATGTAAGACCTCAAAGAGGCATTAACCACCACGTAATTCCATAGGCATTGGACCCATTAAAAATCCCCCATGTTTAAATATTGTCATTTATCGCTTTATTTACATTTACTACGTTGTAAATATTATATTGTGGAATATTGTCATTTTCCCCATTTTTCCTTCCCTTGTGATTTGGGCGTGATAATCCCGATTGGTCGTGGTGGACTATGTAAGACCTCAAAGAGGCATTAACCATCACGTAATCCCATAGGCATTGGACCCACAAAATTCCCTCCTTGTAAATTCCATTAATTTATTGCTTCCCGTTATGCTCTAAATTTCTTGCCATTTTTACTACGTTGTAAATATGATTTATCCGTCATTATTTTGATTTGGGCATGAAAATACCAAACGGTATTGGTGGTTTTAGGTAAGTCTTTCAATAGCACTAAACCCCATGTAAATCCATACGGTGTTGGACCCACAAAAATACTCTTTTCCAAAGCCGGTTATTTACATTATTTACTACGTTGTTGTAAATATTGTTCATATTGCATTATTTTGATTTGGGCATGAAAATACCAAACGGTGTTGGTGGTTTTAGGTAAGTCTTTCAATAGCACTAAACCCCATGTAAACCCATGAGGCGTTGGACCCGTAAATTGCAAAACCCATTTTCAAATAGATTTCCTCATTTAAGTCCTATTTGGCGTCGAAGGTTTGGATAAGTCTTTCAATAGCACCAACCCTTCGTGTAAGCCCGAAAAGGCATTGAAACCCCGTTTTCAAATAGATTTTCTCATTATAAGTCCTATTTGGCGTCGAAGGTTTGGATAAGTCTTTCAATAGCACCAACCCTTCGTGTAAGCCCGAAAAGGCATTGAAACCCCGTTTTCAAATAGATTTTCCTCATTTAAGTCCTATTTGGCGTCGAAGGTTTGGATAAGTCTTTCAATAGCACCAACCCTTCGTGTAAGCCCGAAAAGGCATTGAAACCCCATTTTCAAATAGATTTTCTCATTTAAGTCCTATTTGGCGTCGAAGGTTTGGATAAGTCTTTCAATAGCACCAACCCTTCGTGTAAGCCCGAAAAGGCATTGAAACCCCGTTTTCAAATAGATTTTCCTCATTTAAGTCCTATTTGGCGTCGGAGGTTTGGATAAGTCTTTCAATAGCACCTACCCTCCGTGTAAGCCCGAAAAGGCATTGAAACCCTCTTTTTAGATTGTTTTGTTTATTCATGTAAATCCTATGGTGGTGTCGGGATCCGAGTAAGTCTTTCAATAGCATCGAATCCCGACCCCACGAGGTCTTGACCCTTTCCTTAAAAATTCTTGTGTCTATAATAAATTGCACTTTGCATTAAGCATTATATTCATGCCGATCCATATTTGTCATCTTCATTCATTTCATGATACATGTGTTGCGACTATGCCATGACTATTTTGCTTGGATATTTTGCCATCTTACCATCTTGATACTTGCTTGATTGTTTATTGCTTTGATATAAAAATGTGATTAAAATACACTTTGCCATGAAAACTTTAAAAAGAGTAAACATGGTAATGTGGGCGTTAGAAACGAAGGTATGAGTCCTTTACACGGGGGCGTGGCTGGTACGTGCTTTCGTGTAAGGGATTCTACACGTTCTAACTCCCATAGGATCATGGTCTAAAATTCCCCAAAGTGTGAATTAATCACCCAAAACCCCGCCATTTGACGGACCGCTTTACTCTTGGAAATCAAGGGTAAAGAGATCCCGAATATGGCACCAAAAACATTAATTGTTTGTCCCGGCACTAGGTGTTAGGATTTCAAGTATATCCTACCACCGAAATGCCCGGAAATTTAAAAGATACAAAGATAAAAGGGATGGTGAAATAAAGAGTCTAATCAAAACCGAACGAAGTCATATTACGTTTGCCATTTTTGGTATATCGTACGACGGAAATTCGGGACATTTGTACATAATAAAAACCAACAAACTTAGGCTTAGCAAATAAAAGAAAACATTAGGAAGGAGGTAACCGTTTTCTTAAACGGATGTCGTGGGGTGCCTAACACCTTCCCCACGCATAAGCAAACCCCCGAACCTATCTCTGGTTCAAGACCATTTAGTTGTAGATGTCTAAATAGGGTAAAATCTATTAGACATAGGTGCCCAATCACACCTTAAAATTTCCCATGATTGGTGGCGACTCCAAATTTGTGCTCACACGCACACACGTACACAAGTTCCCACACACACACAACTCGTATCTCGAAACGGAAAAGAGATAGAGGAACACACACAACACTCGCCAAATGGGGGTCGGTATCTAGGAAAATAAAAAAGAAATACTTTACTTTATAGAAGTAAGTAGAGAATTTTCCGCCGGTGTCGACAACAAGTCGACAAAGAGATGGACTTTCACACTACCAAAATTGACGAGCCTTTCGGCGTTCGGTTCCATTTTTGAAAGATTTTTGGGGACCGGTGTCGGTTGGTGTGAAGGTCGTACTCTTGGTCGAAGGTGACACAATGGGTGAATATCTACATCCCTATACAGAGTTCTTAGGGTCTACACATGCATGGACTCATCAACGAAGAGATGGACTTTCACACTACCAAAATTTGACGAGCCTTTCGGCGTCCGGTTCCATTTTAAAAATTTTTGGGAATCAATGTTGATTGGTGTGAAGGTCATACTCTTGGTTGGAGGTGACATAGTGGGTGAATATCTACATCCCTACACAGAGTTGGGAACTCTTAAAGTCAACACGAATATGTGCACTATGGACAAGTTAACGAAGAGATGGACTTTCACATTCACCGAAAATTGACGAGCCTTTCGGCGTTCGGTTCCATTTTGAAAATTTTTGGGAACCGATGTCGGATTGGTGTGAAGGTCATACTTCTTGGTTGGACATGACAACACTCTATACATCCCATGTAGAGTTTGGAACTCTTCAGGGTTTCATGCGTATGTACATGATGGTTACATGCGTAACAAAAAGGTAGACTCTCACATTACCAAAACTCGACGAGCCTTTCGGCGCTCGGTTCCATTTTGAAAAAAAAAATTTTGGAGGGAACCGATGTCGGTTAATGTGAGGGTCGTACTTTTGGTTGGGGTACGACAACGACTCTGTACACAATGGTTACAAATGTATCAACGAAAAGATAGACTCTCACATTACTGAAATTCGACGAGCCTTTCGGCGTTCGGTTCCATTTTTGAAAAGGTTTTTTTTTTTGGGAACCGATGTCGGTTAAATGTGAGGGTCGTACTTTTGGTTGGGACACGACTCTATACACATCCCATGTAGAGTTTGGAACTCTTTAGGGTTTGAGTGGTTTGCAACGGGTATGGACAACGTGGTTATCCTATCCCTTTATCAAACAATGACATGCAAACAAAGGTTTAGATAGATAGAACCTGACTCGGCTCCAATTATTTTATCACCACCTGGAAAATAGCACAACGCTTTTCCCTTGACTCATTTTGAAAAGACACATCCTATTTTTGGGTATCCTATCTTAGGTTGGATGTTCACTCGGTTGGCTTTTACCAGAGCCCTCACAGGTAGGTTTTCTACACTATAGCTTACTATATGCAACATGGTATGACACAGCTTGGAATTCTGTTTCCTAAAGGGGCCGATGATCATGCCCGTTTCATCCTCCCGAAGGAAGTCGAAAGGGTATTGGATCACCGGGGAAGCACTTGCACGCCCCCCTCGATCTCCACGGGTGTGAAGGGAGAAGGGTGGATTCTCGTGTTCCATGTCCTAGATATAAAAGGGTTCGTGGTGGAGCCTGTACCAGCCCAGCCCCACCTGAGTCCGGGTTCGACCCAAAAGTCCAATGAGTGTAATATGTCATGATTTTGAAAGTAAAAAGGGAAAAGACTTTTTTGTACAAAGCACAATATACAATATGTGTTGCATAAAATAAATCTCTATCCTATGTTCGCAGTTTATATGTACAAGAATATAGACATGCTAAAATCAAAACACTATACAAGATGAAATAAAGAATAAATCAAATAATGAATACCAACAAATATATACACACATGCTTAGCAAAGAAAACACCGAAAGACTATAGGCTTAAACCCTCTAAGTCCCCAGTGGAGTCGCCAAGCTGTCGACACCGGCGGAAAATCTCTATTTCTTTTTCTTTTTATTTTCCTAGATACCGACCCCCATTTGGCGAGTGTTGTGTGTGTTCCTCTATCTCTTTTCCGTTTCGAGATACGAGTTGTGTGTGTGTGGGAACTTGTGTACGTGTGTGCGTGTGAGCACAAATTTGGAGTCGCCACCAATCATGGGAAATTTTAAGGTGTGATTGGGCACCTATGTCTAATAGATTTTACCCTTATTTAGACATCTACAACTAAATGGTCTTGAACCAGAGATAGGTTCGGGGGTTTGCTTATGCGTGGGGAAGGTGTTAGGCACCCCACGACATCCGTTTAAGAAAACGGTTACCTCCTTCCTAATGTTTTCTTTTATTTGCTAAGCCTAAGGTTTGTTGGTTTTTAATTATGTACAAATGTCCCGATTTCCGTCGTACGATATACCAAAAATGGCAAACGCAATATGACTTCGTTCGGTTTTGATTAGACTCTTTATTTCACCATCCCTTTTATCTTTGTATCTTTTAAATTTCCGGGCATTTCGGTGGTAGGATATACTTGAAATCCTAACACCTAGTGCCGGGACAAACAATTAATGTTTTTGGTGCCATATTCGGGATCTCTTTACCCTTGATTTCCAAGAGTAAAGCGGTCCGTCAAATGGCGGGGTTTTGGATGATTAATTCACACTTTGGGGAATTTTAGACCATGATCCTATGGGAGTTAGAACGTGTAGAATCCCTTACACGAAAGCACGTACCAGCCACGCCCCCGTGTAAAGGACTCATACATGGTGTCCAAAAGCCAGGGCAGCCGTACCTTGGATTGCACCAACTTCGTTTCTAACGCCCACATTACCATGTTTACTCTTTTTAAAGTTTTCATGGCAAAGTGTATTTTAATCACATTTTTATATCAAAGCAATAAACAATCAAGCAAGTAATCACGGCATATTCACAACACACAAATTACAAGAAAGAATATGAAAGCCAACAAAATGTTCAAACAAGTAATCACGGCATGTTCGCAGCACATAAATCACAAGTATGACAAATATGGGATGATCATGGTATGTTAGCAGCATATCAATCATAAGTATGAAATGACATAAATGCAACATTTATTTGAAATGAAGGTGCAATTTATGAGAATTTTTAAGGGAAAGGGTCAAGACCTCGTGGGGTCGGGATTCGATGCTATTGAAAGACTTACTCGGAATCCTCGACACCACCATAGGATTTACATGAATAAAACAAAACAATCTTTAAAAAGAGGGTTTCAATGCCTTTTCGGGCTTACACGGAGGGTTTAGGTGCTATTGAAAGACTTATCCTAAACCTTCGACGCCAAATAGGACTTAAATGAGGAAAATCTTTTGAAAATGGGTTTCAATGCCTTTTCGGGCTTACACGAAGGGTTTGGTGCTATTGAAAGACTTATCCAAACCTTCGACGCCAAATAGGACTTAAATGAGAAAAATCTTTTGAAAATGGGTTTCAATGCCTTTTCGGGCTTACACGAAGGGTTTGGTGCTATTGAAAGACTTATCCAAACCTTCGACGCCAAATAGGACTTAATATGAGAAAATCTGTTTTGAAAATGGGTTTCAATGCCTTTTCGGGCTTACACGAAGGGTTTGGTGCTATTGAAAGACTTATCCAAACCTTCGACGCCAAATAGGACTTAAATGAGAAAATCGTTTTGAAAATGTTTGGCAATTTACGGGTCCAACGCCTCATGGATTTACATGGGGTTTAGTGCTATTGAAAGACTTACCTAAAACCACCAATACCGTTTGGTATTTTCATGCCCAAATCAAAATAATGAAATATGAACAATATTTACAACAACGTAGTAAATAATGTAAATAACCGGGTTTGAAAAAGAGTATTTTTGTGGGTCCAATGCCGTATGGATTTACATGGGGTTTAGTGCTATTGAAAGACTTACCTAAAACCGCCAATACCGTTTGGTATTTTCATGCCCAAATCAAAATAATGATGGATAAATCATATTTACAACGTAGTAAAATGTAAATAATGGCAATAAATTTAGAGCATAATGGGGAGCAATAAATTAATGGAATTTACAACAAGGGAATTTTGTGGGTCCAATGCCTATGGGATTACGTGGTGGTTAATGCCTCTTTGAGGTCTTACATAATCCACCACGACCAATCGGGATTATCACGCCCAAATCACAAAGGGAAAAAGGGGAGAAAATGACAATATTCACAATATAATACGCACAACGTAGTAAATGTAAATAAAGCGATAAATGACAATATTTAACACATGGGGATTTTTAATGGGTCCAATGCCTATGGAATTACATGGTGGTTAAAGCCTCTTTGAGGTCTTACATAGTCCACCACGACCAATCGGGATTATCACGCCCAAATCACAAAGGGAAAAGGGGAGAAAATGACAATATTCACAATATAATACGCGCAACGTAGTAAATGTAAATAAAGCGATAAATGACAATATTTAAACATGGGGGATTTTTAATGGGTCCAATGCCTATGGAATTACGTGGTGGTTAATGCCTCTTTGAGGTCTTACATAGTCCACCACGACCAATCGGGATTATCACGCCCAAATCACAAAGGGAAAAAGGGGGAAAATGACAATATTCACAATATAATATTTACAACGTAGTAAATGTAAATAAAGCGATAAATGACGTTATTTAACACATGGGGATGTATTTTTCGGGTCAAATACCTCGTAGGCTAACAATGGTTGTTACGGCCTCGTTAGAGGTCTTACGCAACTGAGCCAAAGCTACTCAATATTTTCGTACTAAAATACGGGGGGAGGGATAATACAATATAATATTCACACGTAGTAAATGTAAATAAAGCGATAAATGACGTTATTTAAACATGGGGATGTATTTTTCGGGTCAAATACCTCGTGGGCTAACATGGTTGTTACGGCCTCGTTAGAGGTCTTACGCGAACTGCCGCCAAAGCCTACTCAATATTTGCCGTACTAAAACACGGGGAAAGGGAATAATCACAATATAATATTCACAAGTACGTAGTAAATGTAAATAAAGCGATAAATGACGTTATTTAAACATGGGATGTATTTTTCGGGTCAAATACCTCGTAGGCTAACATGGTTGTTACGGCCTCGTTAGAGGTCTTACGCAACTGTGCCAAAGCTACTCAATATTTGCCGTACTAAAATACGGGGAAAGGGATAATCACAACATAATATTCACAAGTGCGTAGTAAATGTAAATAAAGCGGTAAATGACAATATTTAACACATGGGGATGTATTTTTCGGGTCAAATACCTCGTAGGCTAACATGGTTGTTACGGCCTCGTTAGAGGTCTTACGCAACTGTGCCAAAGCTACTCAATATTTGCCGTACTAAAATACGGGGAAAGGGATAATCACAATAATATTCACAATAGTACGTAGCAAAATGTAAATAAAGCGATAAATCTACTCAGATCTACAAATAATAGCAACAAATAACTCAAAGCATATAAATAAAGCAATAAATAGACTAGAAAGCATAAATAAAGCAATAAATATATTCATATCCACAAATAAGAACATAAATAAAACAATAAATGAACTTAAAGAACATAACAAGAGTGGATCCTTGTGAATCCCTTCCCATTTTAGGGATCATCACTAGTCACCTCCACTAAAAAAGGAAAAAAAAAGAGAGGAGAGGAGAGAGAAAGAGCTTAGAGAGAGAGAGATTACCTAGAGAGGAGTCTCTCTCTCTAAAACTACCCAAAAACCCCGCCTAAAACCCCCTAAAACCCCTATTTCTGCCTATTCTAACGCTCAAGAAGGCCTAGGGCCCGAGCAAAATCGTGCCAAAATGAAGGGGGGGGGGTCTGCTTTTATAGGCGGACGTTACTGTAGCTCGCGCGCGCGCGCTACAGTACCCGCCACGTGGCGTCTTATTCGCAGTGGAAATTCGCGCGCGCGCACAGTTTTTTGACCCGATTTTCGAAGGGCAGTTTTGGAGGCCTTCTGGTACTCAAAATGGGTCATGCAGCATATCTTCGGAAAGCCCTCAGATGTCTACTTTCCAAAGATATAAAGTTTGCATGGAATCGGAGTTCGGAGGAAAAAGTTATGGCTCCCGGAAGTCGGGTCGTCTGAGCTGTTTTTGCTGCGCTTTTTCTTAAATCTTGTCCTTGTCCCAGTTCGCGCGCGTATTTGACCTAGCTCCCGATGTCGGATTTCGACGTTCTTGGTACCGTCGGAAAGCTTGCGCTGCCTACTTTTGCAAGGTTCCGGATTCGCGGGAATCCGAGCTTGGGTTTGTGAGATATGGTCCCGCGAACAGAGGCCACCGGGGTGTTTTTGGTCCGTTTGGAGGGACAGTTTTCCGATCGGGATTCCGGCTAGACCCGGTAAAATCTTGGCGATCCGAGAGTTCCACGTCATGCATGAATGTGTCTTCTTTCCAACGTGCCCGGGCTCGCGGATCAACTTGTTGCGAGTCAGGAAGACTCTGCGCGCAAGCGTGGCAACGTCGGTGGGAAAATTCCGGAAATTTCAGCACAACCTTATTTCGTCGGCCTGTTTTCACGCGCGTGGTAGACGTAGCTCCCGATGTCGGATTTCGACGATCTTGGTATCGTCGGAAAGCTTGCGCTACCTACTTTTCAACGGTACAGGCCTTGCACAGAGGCGAGCTTGGGTTCGCAAGATATGATCTTGCGAACAGAGGCCGTCGGAATGTTCCTTATGCCAAGGGGTCATCTTCTGACTGAGATTCCGGCTTGACCGGAGGAGCTCTTGACGATCCGAAAGTTGCGTGTGGTAGCTGAAGTGAACCTCTTGCCTAAGGGTCTTGGCTCGCGGACCAAGTTGCAGCGGGTCGGAGAGAATCTTTGCGCAAACGTTGCCTCCCAAATAGGCTGTTTTGTCAACAACACTTAGCAAAATTTGGCTAAGTGTTGGACCGTTTTTTCACAGTTTTGACCATAACTCCCTCGTTTCTCGTCCGTTTTTGGCCCGTAAAGTATCGAATCGAAGCTCTCATCACGTTCTTCAGAATGGTCAAGGAGCGGTCAGTTCGATTCAGCTTTCGGTCTGGTCAACGGTCCGGTCAAACCTTGGTCAAACTTGGTCAACCTTGGTCAAACTTGGTCGAATTTGGTCAAAGCTCTCCAAACTCTGGGAAATGTATCCCGGACCGCGTTTCGAGGGTTTTTGGGCATAGCGAGCCCCAGTCGGGTCAGAAACGGTCTGGTTAAACCTTGGTCAAACTCGGTCAACTCTGGTCAAACCTAGTCAAACTTCGGGAAGATGTGTCCCGGATCTTCTTCTTGGGGTCATTTGATGTGGTGAGCCTTCGTCGGGTCAGGCCGGCTCGACTCGGGCTGTCTCGTTTTGCGTGCCGACACCCGAGAAAATCCTCGGTGGGTAAAAATGGGGTTATGATACTAAAATACGGGGAAAGGGATAATCACAACAAATATTCACAAGTATGTAGTAAAATGTAAATAAAGCGATAAACGACGATATTTAAACATGGGGATGTATTTTTCGGGTCAAATACCTCGTAGGCTAACATGGTTGTTACGGCCTCGTTAGAGGTCTTACGCAACTGAGCCAAAGCTACTCAATATTTGCCGTACTAAAACACGGGGAAAGGGATAATCACAATATAATATTCACAAGTGCGTAGGAAATGTAAATAAAGCGATAAATGACAATATTTAACACATGGGGATGTATTTTTCGGGTCAAATACCTCGTAGGCTAACATGGTTGTTACGGCCTCGTTAGAGGTCTTACGCAACTGAGCCAAAGCTACTCAATATTTGCCGTACTAAAACACGGGGAAAGGGATAATCACAATATAATATTCACAAGTGCGTAGGAAATATAAATAAAGCGATAAATCTACTCAGATCTACAAATAATAGCTATAAATAACTCAGATCTACAAATAATAGCAATAAATAACTCAGATCTACAAATAATAGCAATAACAAGATAATAAATGGACTAGGAAAGCATAAATATTGTATAAATGGACTAAAAAGCATAAAATAGAACATAAATGAACTAAAAAGCATAAATATAAGTGGATCCTTGTGAATCCCTTCCCATTTTAGGGATCATCACTAGTCACTTCCACTAAAAAGAAAGAAAAAAGAGGAGAGAGAGAGAGGGGGGGAGGATGAGGAGAGGTTAGAGAGAGAGGCACCTAAATAGATGCTTCTCACTCTAAAAACTCCCCAAAAACCCCCCAAAGAAAGACCCCAAACCCCTATTCTATGCCTAAAAACTACCTAAAACTACCTAGGAAACTCAAAAAATGGTCTAAGACTCGGACCCAGCGCTGAGGGGAGGGGGGTCGCATTTTATAGACGGATTTGCACGCCGGGCGCGCGATCATCGCGCGCTGCGCGTGATCATCACGCGCCGGGCGTAGTTTTTTAACCCAATTTTAAAAGGCAATTTTGGAGGCCTTCTGGTACTCAAAATGGGTCATGCAGAATATCGTCGGAAAGCCCCAGATGTCTACTTTCCAGGAAAAATAAGTTTGCATGGATCGGGGTTCGGAGGAAAAAGTTATGGCTCCCGGAAGTCGGGTCGTCTGAGCTGTTTTTTCGTGCTTTTCCGGCGAAGATTCCGGTCAATCGGGGGATGCTACAGGCGAACCGAGAGTTCCACGCCGTAG
The DNA here is from genome assembly GCA_907173295.1 of Fagus sylvatica. Classification (NCBI taxonomy): domain Eukaryota; kingdom Viridiplantae; phylum Streptophyta; class Magnoliopsida; order Fagales; family Fagaceae; genus Fagus; species Fagus sylvatica. The sequence goes on along the minus strand of OU015767.1, from coordinate 7,469,019 downwards.
CTGGAGTCGTCATCTTTTGCAAGGTTCCGGATTTGCGGGAATCCGAGCTTGGGTTCGCGAGATATGGTTCTGCGAACAGGGGCCGCCGGGGTGTTTTTGGTCCGTTTGAGGACAGCTTTCCGATCAGGATTCTGGTTAGACCCAGTAAAATTTTGGCGATCCGAGAGTTCCACGTCGTGCATGAGTGTGTCTTCTTTCCAATGCACCCGGGCTTGTAGATCAACTTGTTGCGAGTCAGGAAGACTCTGCGCGCAAGCGTGGCAACGTCGGTGGAAAAATTCCGGAACTTTCAGCAAAACCTTATTTCGTCGGCCTGTTTTCACGTGCATGGTAGACGTAGCTCCCGATGTCGGATTTCGACGATCTTGGTATCGTCGGAAAGCTTATGCTACCTATTTTCCAAAGGTGTAGGCCTTGTACAGAGGCAAGCTTGGGTTCGCAAGATATGATCTTGCGAACAGAGGCTGTTGGAATGTTCCTTATGTCAAGGGGTTATTTTCTGATCGAGATTCCGGCTTGACCGGGGGAGCTCTTGACGATCCAGAAGTTGCACGTTATAGCTGAAGTAACCCTCTTGCTTGAGGTTCTCAGCTCGCGGACCAAGTCGTTGCGGGTTGGAGGGAATTTCCACGCAAACACTGCCTCCCAAGTAGGCTGTTTTGCCAACAACACTTAGCAAAATTTGGATAAGTGTTGGACCGATTTTCACGGTTTTGCTCATAACTCCCTCGTTTCTCGTCCGTTTTCGACCCGTAAAGTATGGAAGTGAAGCTCTTGATATTCTCTACGCATTGGTCAAGGGGTGGTCAGTTCGATCCAGTTTTTGGTCTGGTCCATGACTCGGTCAAACTTTGGTCAAACTTGGTCAAACTTAGTCAAACTTGGTCAAACTTGGTCAAAGCTCACCGAAGTCCGGGAAATGTATCCCGGACCACATTTTGAGGATTTCTAGGTATATTGGACTCAAGTCAGGTCAGAAATGGCTTGGTCAACCCTCGGTCAAACTTGGTCAAACTTGGTCAACTCTGGTCGAATTTGGTCAAACCTCCTCAAACTTTGGGAGAGGTGCTCGGGGTAGCATCCTAGGGTCATTCTGAAACGACGGGTCCCTATTAGGTTGGTCCGGCCTGGTCCGGGCTATCCCGTTTTGCGCGCCGACACCCGAGAAAATCCCGGGGGTAAAAATGGGGTTATGACAGTTGCCCCTTCTTTGTTTGGCGTTTCTTGGCACAAGGAACGTCGGACAAAGAATAAATGACTCGATTTTTGCCCGCTGGGATTTTCTTGGTTTTCGTGCCTGTCCTCAGGTACTGCGAGAAATCTTCCTCAGTTTGCGTGTCATTCTCTGTCAGACGCGCTGGTTCTCAACCGGTTGACACACGGGTCAAGTCAAGTCAAGTCAAGTGTAGGTTTCAGATTCTTGGTTTTCTCTCAAAACTCCATTTTTCCTACTTCTGCTTTTTTTTTCTTCTAGCTCAGATCTCGCGCTCCGGAAGTCCGTTCGCCCTTCTGAGGTACGTCGCCATGTGCGCATCTTTCTATGGGGCATATGTTTTGAAAACCATGGGTTGAATGTAGGACTTGCCTTATTTAGACTTGGGACTCGGATGGGTCCCGAAATAAAATAATTTTGACTTGATTTTGGAAATCGGGATTTGAAACTTGTTTCAAATCTCAATTTAGGGCAAATTTGACAGTTTAGAAATCCTGAGTCCAAACATGTCGCAGGTGATTTGGCTTGGGTGACGACCCAAGTCTCAAATCGAGTAATCCAACAGTTCGGAGATCCTGAGTCCAAACACGTCGGGGTTAATTTGGCTTGGGTGACGACCCAAGTCTCAAATTGGGTATTCCAATGGCCTAGAACTCCTTAGTTCAAGCACGTCGGGGATGATTTGGCTTGGGTGACCACCCAAGTCTCAAACTGAGATCCAACTGTTCGGATCCTTGGATCCAAATACATTGGGGATAATTTGGCTTGGGTGATGACCCAAGTCTCAAATTGAGATCCAACTGTTCGGATCCTTGGATCCAAATACGTTGGGGGTAATTTGGCTTGGGTGACGACCCAAGTCTTAAATTGAGATGTGTTTGACAGTTTGGAAATCCTGAGTCCAAACATGTCAGAGATAATTTGGGGTTTGACACTTGTCAAATTGCAAATTGGATGATCCAACGGTCTGGAAATCCTAAGTCCAAACACGTCTGGGTTAATTTGGCTTGGGTGACGACCCAAGTCTCAAATTGGGTATTCTTCGACAGTTTGGAAATCTTGAATCCAAACATGTCGGGGATAATTTGGGGTTTGACACTTGTCAAATTGCAAATTAGATGATCCAACGGTCTGGAAATCCTAAGTCCAAACTCGTTGGGGATAATTTGGCTTGGGTGACGACCCAAGTCTCAAATTGGGCATTCCAACGGTCTGGAAATCCTAAGTCCAAACTCGTCGAGGATAATTTGGCTTGGGTGACGACCCAAGTCTCAAATTGGGCATTCCAATGGTATGGAAATCCTAAGTCCAAACTCGTCGGGGATAATTTGGCTTGGGTGACGACCCAAGTCTCAAATTGGGCATTCCAACGGTTTGGATCCTCAAATCCAAACACGTTAGGGATGATTTGGCTTGGGTGACCACCCAAGTCTCAAATTGGGGTTCCAAACTGAGTACTCCAACGGTTTGGATCCTCAAATCCAAACACGTTGGGGATGATTTGGCTTGGGTGACCACCCAAGTCTCAAATAGGATAATATAACGATTCGGATTCTCAAATCCAAACACGTCGGGGATGATTTGGCTTGGGTGACCACCCAAGTCTTCAAATCGGGAATGATTCGGCCTGAGTGACCACTCAGGTCTCGAATCGGGGATGATTTGGCTTGGGTGACCACCCAAGTCTTCAAATCGGGAATGATTCGGCCTGAGTGACCACTCAGGTCTCGAATCGGGGATGATTTGGCTTGGGTGACCACCCAAGTCTCAAATCGGGAATGATTCGGCCTGAGTGACCACTCAGGTCTCGAATCGGGGATGATTTGGCTTGGGTGACCACCCAAGTCTTCAAATCGGGAATGATTCGGCCTGAGTGACCACTCAGGTCTCGAATCGGGGATGATTTGGCTTGGGTGACCACCCAAGTCTTCAAATCGGGAATGATTCGGCCTGAGTGACCACTCAGGTCTCGAATCGGGGATGATTTGGCTTGGGTGACCACCCAAGTCTCAAATCGGGAATGATTCGGCCTGAGTGACCACTCGGTCTCGAATCGGGGATGATTGGACCTGGGTGAACACCCAAGTCTCAAATCGGGATTGTGATTCGACACTTTTGTCAAATCGGAATCTAGAGTTAGACCGATATTTTGGAAAATCAAAGTATCCAAGTGGTCAAGGGAAAATTGTTTTTTGCCAAACATTTGATCTCTTTGATTCTCCTTTTTTCTTCCCTGTATAATCATCCTATACTTCTTTGAGAATGAGATATACCTGATGATTTCTCTGACTCTTGGATTGCTTTGTTGTTCTTCTTTGCAGATGTCCAGATCGAGGTAGTGGTAGTAGGGATCGTCGCTGGTCCTCACGCCTTTGATTCTTGTGAATGCATGAACATTGAGGGTCAGACCTTAAGAAAAACCTGAGGTAGACTTGGGGTCATGTGAATTTAGCTTCCCCTTCTTGGGTTTGTCGCCGATGGTGGCACGTTCCATGTGGTCCATTCCTGAGGGACTTGGCTTTGTGTGCTTTAGATGCCATTCCCATTGTTGCTCTGTTGTGCTGGGTGCTGCTGGGTCGGAGTGCACTCGCATCCCATACTTTAGGCTTAGCTATCTCGTAGGTTAGCTGCGGATTTGAATCATCAAAGGATTGGGTCTTATACATCCAAGAGGCCCACTTCTATCATCATTGGGTCTTACTCCTTTCTTGAGGCCCATTTCATCATCATCGGGTCTTACTCCTTCACGAGGCCCATTTCTATCAATGTCGGGACTTACTCCTTCACGAGGCCCATTTCATCATCATCGGGTCTTACTCCTTCACGAGGCCCATTTCAGCAAATCCTGGGTCTTACTCCTTCACGAGGCCCATTTCAGCAACTCTTGGGTCTTACTCCTTCACGAGGCCCATTTCTATCAATGTTGGGACTTACTCCTTCACGAGGCCCATTTCAACAAATCTTGGGTCTTACTCCTTCACGAGGCCCATTTCTATCAATGTCGGGACTTACTCCTTCACGAGGCCCATTTCTATCGTCATTGGGTCTTACTCCTTCACGAGGCCCATTTCAGCAAATCTTGGGTCTTACTCCTTCACGAGGCCCATTTCTATCAATGTCGGGACTTACTCCTTCACGAGGCCCATTTCTATCTCATTGGGTCTTACTCCTTCACGAGGCCCATTTCTTCATTTGAGGCCCATTTCTATCAATCAAATTCTTGGGAAAAATTTTCTCTTACTCCTTCACGAGATTTTTCATCTTCTTGCTGAATCTTGGGATTCTTACTCCTTCACGAGGGAACATTTCAGAAATGTTTCTCTTCATCGAATTTCTTGCCATTTTCTCCTTCACAAAAATTTGAAAAATTTCTTCCAAATTTTCTATCTCCTTTGCGTTCGAATAAATTTTTCTAGCTTCTTGAAGATAGAAAAATTTTGCCCCAGTGATGGAACAATGCATGCTGATGCGGATGGGTCGATTCTTCCTCTATCTCCTTTGCATCGGACTGCGATAGCCACCCGAGAGTCGAACTATTTTCCTTCGAAATTTTTCAAAACCCTTTTGAAAAATTTTGGCCCAGTATGGAATATCGAAACAAATTTTTCCAGCTTCTTCGAAGATGGAAAAATTTTGCCCCAGTATGGCATTATCTTGATCGGTACGAGTTTCCAAACTCTTCATGCACATACTTCTTGGTTTGGTCCAAACTAACTGCCCAAGTCTCGAACCAGCTCTTCTTCACAAATTTTCAGTTTACTGAAAAATTTTGCCCCAGTGTGGAATCACACGTGTCGATGCAGAATCTAAATTTCCGCTTCTGTCCCTTTTGCCCTGGATCGAGACAGCCGTTCGAGTGTTAAAGCCGCTTTTCCTTCAAAATTTTTCAAAACCGCTTTTGAAAAATTTGCCCCAGTGTGTTGTCAAATTCAATCATGAGACATTCCTTGGCTGCTTCTTAACTTTTCCGGTCTTCTCAGTGCTGACAACATGCTCTTGGTCATTAGCTCATCTGGTCGGTCTGTCTGATGCTCTTGATCATTTGGTCGGACGACACTTTCTCAATCTTCGATCCGTCCGGTTCAAGCCTTTGATTCTTTCATCACATTCTTGATGGTGGTAGTCCTCTCTTGATCTCTGGTTTGTCTTCTAATTTTTCCGTTCGCGGAAAAATTGCCCCAGTGTGGTACAACAAGATCAATGGTGAGACCCATGGATAAACCGAAGGTCTGTCACACGTTTTCCCCAATTCGGGTCTCATTTCTTTCTCAGAAACCTTTCTCGCATGGCTATTCAGAATTCCTTATTCCCGGGCTTCGATACTATCACCGATTTGGGAGATTCTGCAAGAGGTGTCCATTCGCCTGGATGATGTAGATCTTCAGTGACCTAGAAATCTGCCTCAGTATCGACCTCCATGTCTGCTGAGTGTGTCTATGATGAGAGATTTCCTTCCAATTTTCTGGAACCTTTTGAATACCACCCACGGTTTGGTAGAACCAAGAAGGAAAAATTGCCCCAGTATCAAGGTTGAGACTGGGGCTTGGCCTTCGTTTTCTTATGGACAACATTCGACCAAAGCCAGTGTATGGGATTGTGTTTGGGCATTTTCTGGTCAAGGCATGCTGTTTGAAGGGAGTCTAGGGGGAAAGTGCTCAACATCTTTCAGGGTTTTTTGGCCAGTGGCTTGACTGGTGGTTTAGAGGGTGAAATGAATTTCATAGGTTGTTGCAATTCTGTACAAATCCTTTCTTTGAAAAATTTTCCTCATTCAAGATTTCGAGGGACTGTTTTTTAGAAAATCATTTTTCAAATCTTTTTATTCTTGGAAAATCATTAAAAGAGTATAATCTTTTGAAAATTCTTTCAAATGCATGCATCGTCTGAGAGAGGCTAGGCAAAGCCTTGCTTCCTTTATCAGTTAATGGGTGCCTCTGCTCAACAACCATCCCTTACCGAGAATGGAAAGCGTGGTCCCTCGGGTTAATCTGTTTGGCATTATCCTGTGAGCTTTCTGAGTGAGCTCTTCTTTTATTTCTTTTGAATTGGGGTGAGGCTTCAAACATTGAAGTCACTCTTGTTTGGCCCAAAGGCCATGGTGCAAAGTGGACGGTGCCCCTTTATGAGATACGACCTCTTGAAGGTGCGTGATCTAGATTCCATCATTACCAGTTTTTGACCAAAAGTTCGTTGCTACATGACCAACCGATCATCGATGATCAGTGAGGTCTTTGTTGGCTTGTAACGTGGCCTTGGGGTTAAAAGGGTGCTTGAAACGAAGGATATAAGGCTCAAAATTACTTCATGATGTTTCCTTGGCACAAGCTCCTTAGGCTAAGCAGTCGCTCCCAGTTAGGAAGGACTTTCAAAGGACCGTAATGTAAGGCTTTGGTTCTCCTAGGCTTATGGGAGGATAATTTTGGCTTTGAAATTACTTGAGGGGTTTTCCTAAAGTCAAGGATTACTCTTCGTTTGAATTTCACTCCATTAAGCACTACCCTAGTCCTTAATTTGAACATTTCACTCTTCCTATTCACTGAGTTTAGCTTTCCTTGGGTTGACTTTTCTCTTCAGTTTTTGGACTTCTTTCCCTCTTTCTTTTTGGGGAAGTTCACTTGATTGACTTTGTTTCCTTCGAAAAGTCTCATTTACTCACTTTGTTTGCTTTTGCCTAGCATGAGACTCTCACAACCATTTAACCTGCCCCAGTGTGGGGGGTAATCCTTGACTGGTTTTTCATAGAAGAAAAACGAACAGGCTCAACTTGGTTAGCAAGTGGCATTTTTCTACAAGTGGGAGGATAGTTGAACGGAGGCCTTTTCCGTCATCCTGGGTACTAACTTCTTAGCCTAGAGAGCTTAAGTGCCATTTCATAAATCCGGGTGAATTTTCTTTAAAAATATATTCTTTGGATCAGCGGGGTTTACAAGCGGTAATAACTGTTTGGATAGTAGAAACAATGCCTCCATCATTTCATATCCAATCAATTGGTCAGTGAAGCTAGAACTTTTAGTCACCTACTGGTTTAGGATCACACCAACATTGGTCGTGAAAAGTAGGAATCATGTGCAAAAGGGTTAAGTGCTTCATGTGTTTGAGAAAAAGTGTTTCGGGCGTGGGTGTTCAGAGAACACATGCCGCTCCTTCTCAGTAGTGGATAGTAATTTTACTTAGACACCTCATTTTCCATGAGTGGAATTGTGGTGTTGACTCGTCCCTCTCATGGATGCATGCATTTCAAACAAATCTTTTTGTGATTTTGAATTTATTATGCACATTTTTTGGAAAAGCATAGATTTTGGAAAATTTGTACAAGATTGCAACAAACTACTCAACATAGATATAGGAAAGTTTGTGGGATCGTGATTGAATCTCAAAGGTTCTCTTGTGCTTTGCCTTCCGTGGGTGGTATTGATGTCTCCTGCTGGTGGGGGGTCAGTCCGCTTAGTGTGTACTTCTTCCTCTTCGGTGGTGGTGATGTCTGGGTCTTGAGAATTCATCCTTGGCGATGCGGGATCCAGGCTCCGGTGCTCCTTGAAATGGTTCGCTCTGTCTGATCTCTTGATGGCCTCATTGGCGCGAAAGCCAAGTGTTGACCTAGCCTTCTTCATGGGAACAGTATGCATACTTGGCTTCCTGGCTTGAACCATGGTGGGTACTTCTAGCTCCGAGTGACCAAGCTCTTGTATCTTCCGTTTGAGTGTCACGCATCTGTTGGTGCAGTATTCGGCTTTCTCCTTATCAGAACTGCACTGGTCATCTAGATTTCGAAAGTTCGACATAAGCTTTGGTTGAGTTTTGGGCACTGTATGCTCCCCTACCTCTGAGAGTGTTGGTAGCGTGGTCAAATGAACTGGCTGAATGCCACAGGTAGTGGGCCCTTGAGACTGAGGAGAAGGGATGACAGTTTCATCTTTGCGACGCTCTGGGGGCCATGCAATGATCACACTTGGAGTAGAGCCCTCATTGATTCTAAGAATCCCATGATCAACAAGGTCTTGTACCTTATTCTTCAAAGCATGGCAATCCTCTAGCGAATGGCCAGGTCTTCCAAAATGGAATTCACATTTTTTGGATGAATCATGAAGAAGATGAGGGCTTTGTTTCAAGAAAACCGGTGAGATTAACCTTTTCTCCAACAACCTTGGGTAGAGCTCATCCATAGGCATAGGCAAAGTACAAAATTTTCTCGGATTCTGACTTTAGTTTTGCGGACGGAAGAAAGATTTCGGCTGGATTGGTATCGCCCAGTGTGAAGCATGAGAGTTTCCTTGCCTTTCGGTGTCTTTCTGTTTCCCTTTTGCTTAGTGACTTCGTACTTGCCTGTCCTCTAGGAGAGTGAGAGGCAAGGTCCCTGATTGCCTTTCTATTCGTCTTTCAGCAAAGTGCCCGTAAGGGTGATCAGCTGGTGCATTGATTGGACCACTTCATCGAGTCGTTTCTCTAACTGCTCAACTCTCTCAACCACATTCTTGGGTGTGTACCGCTTGTGAGGGATCATAGGATGATCAACTTCCTTTGGCTCTTCTTTCTTGCTAATCGGACTTTGAGCTTCTTTTTCAAGATTCTTTACTGCCCTTTCGAGGAATGCCCATCTACGTCAGAATGGGGTTCAATTGTATCTCCTTGGTTGCTAGGGTATAATGGTTGTCCTTGCAAACTTCTGATGTCTGAGTGATCATCTTCCTTCTTGTTCATCACATTCTCTTCTCCATTGCCATACATTTGTAGAGACTGAGGGCCTTCAAGGGTGTTCCAATTCCCTTTTGGAGATGGGTCGTTCTCGGGTGCGACGTTGGGATCAACTGTTCGTGCTTCATTCTCCACATCAGGCTTGGCCAGTGCTAGTAAGGCTGATGCATCCACCATCTTTGTACTCCTCATAGTCTTTTCGACCTTGGCATCTAATTGGAAGTCTCTTTCTTCAGGCTTTGAAGGTTGCACCGGTGGTGGGCCCAAATTGGTGTGAGAATGTCCTCCTGTGTTATCTTCGGATGTATCCTTTGTTAATGTCCTTCTACTTGCTTCTCACTTTCCGTGTCACGTTTCACCAAAAGGCGTACGAAATTCAGAAGGTCGTTGAACTTCTCCTCGAATGAAGCCATGCGGATATCCTGTGCACTAGGCCCACTTGTTTCTCCCGTCATTTGTTCGTGTGTATGGATAAAACCTAGAGATAAACAATGCCAAGTTAGACTTTGAATTCACAGTTAGGGACATGACCTTGGCCTACCTCGTGGGTAAGCCATGGTTAAGCATGTATGCGTATGTATGGTATGCATGAGTGCAATATGTATTGGCAAACAGATGGATTCTCCCATTGGGTTGCCAAAATTGGCGAGCCTTTCGGCTCATGGTTTCACTTTGAAATTTTGGGTGACCATCATCGGTCGATGTGAGGGTCAGGATGACATGGGTGGATATCTACATCCCCACCTAGAGTTGGAAACTCTCAAGGTTTACATGTATGTACATGATGGACAAGTCAACGAAGAGATGGACTCTCACATCACTGAAAATTGGTGAGCCTTTCAGCGCTCGGTTCTATTTTGAAAATTTTTGGGGAAACCGATGTTAGTCGACGTGAGAGTCATACTCTTGGTTGAAGACAACACAATGGGTAAATATCTACATCCCTATATAGAGTCAGGAACTCTTAGGGCTTATACGTGTATGTACACGATAGACAAGTCAACGAAGAGATGGACTCTCACATCACTGAAAATTGACGAGCCTTTCGGCGCTTCGGTTCCTATTTTGAAAAATTTTGGGGAAACCGATGTTAGTCGATGTGAGAGTCATACTCTTGGTTGAAGACAACACAATGGGTAAATATCTACATCCCTATATAGAGTCAGGAACTCTTAGGGCTTATACGTGTATGTACACGATAGACAAGTCAACGAAGAGGTGGACTCTCACATTACTGAAAACTGACGAGCCTTTCGGCGCTCGGTTCCATTTTGAAAAATTTCGGGGGAACCGATGTCGGTAGATGTGAGGGTCATACTCTTGGTTGAAGACAACACAATGGGCCAACATCTACATCCCTATATATGGTCGGGAACTCTTAGGGCTTATACGCGTATGTACACTATGGTTACAGACTCATCAACAAGGAGATAGACTCTCACATCACCAAAAATTTGACGAGCCTTTCGGCGTTCGGTTCTATTTTGGAAAAAAAAAAATTTTGGGAACCGATGTCGGTTGGTGTGAGGGTCGTACTCTTGGTCGAAGGTGACACAATGGGTGAATATCTACATCCCTATACAGAGTTCTTAGGGTCTACACATGCATGGACTCATCAACGAAGAGATGGACTTTCACACTATCAAAATTTGACGAGCCTTTCGGCGTCCGGTTCCATTTTGAAAATTTTTGGGAACCGATGTCGATTGGTGTGAAGGTCATACTCTTGGTTGGAGGTGACATAGTGGGTGAATATCTACATCCCTACACAGAGTTGGGAACTCTTAAAGTCAACACGAATATGTGCACTATGGACAAGTTAACGAAGAGATGGACTTTCACATCACCGAAAATTGACAAGCCTTTCGGCGCTCGGTTCCATTTTGAAAATTTTTGGGAACCGATGTCGATTGGTGTGAAGGTCATACTCTTGGCTGGACATGACAACACTCTATACATCCCATGTAGAGTTTGGAACTCTTAAGGGTTTCATGCGTATGTACATGATGGTTACATGCGTACCAACAAAAAGGTAGACTCTCACATTACCAAAACTCGACGAGCCTTTCGGCGCGTTCGGTTCCATTTTGAAAAAAAATTTTGTGAGGGAACCGGTGTCGGTTCAATGTGAGGGTCGTACTTTTGGTTAAGGACGACACGACTCTATACACAATGGACTACAAGCGTATTCAACAAAAAGATAGACTATCACATACTTATTCCAAAATTCGACGAGCCTTTCGGCGTTCGGTTCCATTTTTGAAACCGATGTCGGTTAATGTGAGGGTCGTACTTTTGGTTGGATACGACACGACTCTATACATCCCATGTAGAGTTTGGAACTCTTTGGGTTTGAGTGGTTTGCAACGGGTATGGACAACGTGGTTATCCTATCCCTTTATCAAACAATGACATGCAAACAAAGGTTTAGATAGATAGAACCTTCGGCTCCAATTATTTTATCACCACCTGGAAAATAGCACAACGCTTTTCCCTTGACTCATTTTGAAAAGACACATCCTATTTTTGGGTATCCTATCTTAGGTTGGATGTTCACTCGGTTGGCTTTTACCAGAGCCCTCACAGGTAAGTTTTCTACTCTATAGCTTACTATATGCAACATGGTATGACACAGCTTGGAATTCTGTTTCCTAAAGGGGCCGATGATCATGCCCATTTCATCCTCCCGAAGGAAGTCGAAAGGGTATTGGATCACCGGGGAAGCACTTGCACGCCCCCCTCGATCTCCACGGGTGTGAAGGGAGAAGGGTGGATTCTCGTGTTCCATGTCCTAGATATAAAAGGGTTCGTGGTGGAGCCTGTACCAGCCCAGCCCCACCTGAGTCCGGGTTCGACCCAAAAGTCCAATGAGTGTAAATGTCATGATTTTGAAAGTAAAAAGGGAAAAGACTTTTTTGTACAAAGCACAATATATAATATGTGTTGCATAAAATAAATCTCTATCCTATGTTCGCAGTTTATATGTACAAGAATATAGACATGCTAAAATCAAAACACTATACAAGATGAAATAAAGAATAAATCAAATAATGAATACCAACAAATATATACACACATGCTTAGCAAAGAAAACACCGAAAGACTATAGGCTTAAACCCTCTAAGTCCCCAGTGGAGTCGCCAAGCTGTCGACACCGGCGGAAAATCTATATTCTTTTTCTTTTTTATTTTCCTAGATACCGACCCCCATTTGGCGAGTGTTGTGTGTGATCTCTATCTCTTTTCCGTTTCGAGATATGAGTTGTGTGTGTGTGGGAACTTGTGTACGTGTGTGCGTGTGAGCACAAATTTGGAGTCGCCACCAACCATGGGAAATTTTAAGGTGTGATTGGGCACCTATGTCTAATAGATTTTATCTTATTTAGACATCTAAAACTAAATGGTCTTGAACCAGAGATAGGTTCGGGGGTTTGCTTATGCGTGGGGAAGGTGTTAGGCACCCCACGACATCCGTTTAAGAAAACGGTTACCTCCTTTCTAATGTTTTCTTTTATTTGCTAAGCCTAGGTTTGTTGGTTTTAATTATGTACAAATGTCCCAAATTTCCGGTCGAGCAATATACCAAGAATGGCAAATGCAATTTTGACCTCATTTGGTTTTGATTAGACTCTTTATTTCACCATCCCTTTATCTTTGTATCTTTTAAATTTCCGGGCATTTCGGTGGTAGGATATACTTGAAATCCTAACACCTAGTGCCGGGACAAACAATTAATGTTTTTGGTGCCATATTCGGGATCTCTTTACCCTTGATTTCCAAGAGTAAAGCGGTCCGTCAAATGGCGGGGTTTTGGATGATTAATTCACACTTTGGGGAATTTTAGACCATGATCCTATGGGAGTTAGAACGTGTAGAATCCCTTACACGAAAGCACGTACCAGCCACGCCCCCGTGTAAAGGACTCATACCTTCGTTTCTAACGCCCACATTACCATGTTTACTCTTTTTAAAGTTTTCATGGCAAAGTGTATTTTAATCACATTTTTATATCAAAGCGATAAACAATCAAGCAAAGTTACCCAAATATCAACCTAAGAGGGGGGGTGATTTAGGTTGAGGCAAACTTTTTCGATTTAAATGCGGAATTAAAAACTATTTTCAATTAGCAAAAACAAATTTAAGAACACAATTCAATTGCAATAAGATATGATAGAAAATCAAACACAAGCATATATAAGCAATTGAATAATGTAAGAGATAGAGAGAGAGAAAATCAAACACGATGATTGTTATCGAGGTTCGGCTTCCCCGTGCCTACGTCCCCGCCTCAAGAACACTTCTTGAGGATTCCCAAATTCCACTAATTTGACAATCTTCTTTCGGGTGAAGATCAAAACCGTTACAAATCTTCCTTACACGGTGAAGAGTAACCACCGAAAAATCCTTTTCACTCTTAGTGACCCAAAATCTTCCTTACAAGGTGAAGAGTAACCACCCAGTGAAAAATCCTTTTCACTACTTAGGATTTATACCAAAACCCTAACAAAAACACTCACATGGTTTCAACAAAGTATTTGTTGTACAAGATAAGGCTCTCTCAAAGAGTAATTGTACACAATATGCTCACTAATAGTATATCAAGGATTTGATAATAGTATATCAAGGATTTGATCAATATGGCTCAAAAAGTGTTTAGAGAAATTTTCAATCAAGGATTTTGAATGATATGAAAATATAAGCTTGAGAAGGATGGATTGATGTATAAGATGTTATCTTTTCTATCTTTGATTTCTCTTGTATGCTTGATGTTTAGAAATGAAGAAAGGGTAGTATTTATAGCCATCATGTTGTCTTGCATTCTTCTTGATTTTCAATCAATCAATTTGCTTTCTTTGAAAACTTTTCTTCTTAAGATTTTTCAACCATAATTGATATGGTTGTCTTGCATGTGAATTTCAATCAATCAAGTTTGTCTTTGAAGACTTTAAGAGATTTTTCAATTGATATGGTTGTCTTATATTTGAATTTCAACCAATCAAGTTGTCTTTGAAGACTTTAAGAGATTTTTCAATTGATATGGTTGTCTTATATTTGAATTTCAACCAATCAAGTTTGTCTTTGAAGACTTTAAGAGATTTTTCAATTGATATGGTTGTCTTATATTTGAATTTCAACCAATCAAGTTGTCTTTGAAAACTTTAAGAGATTTTTCAATTGATATGGTTGTCTTATATTTGAATTTCAACCAATCAAGTTTGTCTTTGAAAACTTTAAGAGATTTTTCAATTGATATGGTTGTCTTATATTTGAATTTCAACCAATCAAGTTTGTCTTTGAAAACTTTAAGAGATTTTTCAATTGATATGGTTGTCTTATATTTGAATTTCAACCAATCAAGTTGTCTTTGAAAACTTTAAGAGATTTTTCAATTGATATGGTTGTCTTATATTTGAATTTCAACCAATCAAGTTTGTCTTTGAAAACTTTAAGAGATTTTTCAATTGAAGTTGGTTTTAAAGTTGAGCCTTAAAGATCAAATCTTAATAAACTTTACAAAACCTAACTCTTACTTCTCATATGTCTCGGATCATTGTCTTTGAGCTTGATTTCTTTGTCTTGAGTCTTGATGACTTTGATCTTCAATGAATTTGCAACTTGTCAACTTTGCATTTGCTTGATATTTGAATTGGCCATCTTGGTCCAATTAAATCAATAGTCAAAATTAAGCTTTAAAACATAAATCATTAGTTCATATGAAAATATCATTAATGAACAACTTAAAATCATGGTTATCATCAAAACTACATGAATGTCCTTGGATTAATTAGCCAATTAATAATTATTGAAACCTTGAGGCTAACAATCTCCCCCTTTTTGATGATGACACATATGATATGATATTTTTATACGATTTATGATTTTGAAGCTTTTCTTGAAAAGCTCCCCCTAAAATAATGCATATCTTTATATTAGAGATTTTTAAATCTCCCCCTATCTTTATGCATAGATCAATTTGTTTTTTTTTATTTAAGGTATTATCAAGCAATCAATATATATGCGCATTTTTGCCAATTATTGCAAGATATGATAATTCACCAATACATTCAAAAAATGTCATATCTTTCTCCCCCTTGGCATCATCAAAAAAATAATAATTATATTCAATATCTCCAAACATCACTCAACATTTTAAACAACCAAAATTAAACAAAAAATATATTTCTCCCTGATTTGGTTTCTACCCCAACCTAATATAACATATTTTTCTCTTATTTGGCATAAAGAAATAAAACAAATATATTCATATTTGTAAGATTCTTCATCCTAGTGGTTCGGATGGATTGAGGGTTCGGTTGAAGATGCTTCAGGAAAGGATATGATGTCCCTTGCCATATGCCTAAAATGCTGATGATTTAAGCAATCTGGAAAGGACATGGGATGAAGCCCATATATTATGTACTCTCTCTCTTCTGTCATACAAAGCTTCAGGTGTATCAACAGTTGTATGAACGGGATGATTCGGATGAGGAAGATATATTTGGAGTGTATGCTAAAGATCTTCCCATCAACCTGGTGTATGAGAGAGGTACTTCAACCGAGAAGCATGATCAATAATAATCTTGCTTCGTGGAAACTTGATCAATAATAATTTTGCTTCTATCTGAGAAGATCAAGTATTTGATTTTATGAATCTCTAAATGATGCTGCATCCTCTTAGAGTGTTATCTAAAGAATGAGAGAAAATATTATCGGAGAGGTGTGAGTATGTAGTGGAGAGGTGAAGCGAATTTATAGGACAGACGCGCTGTTTGAAAGAATGGTTCAGATTTTGCTACGTGTCATAAGTGTGAATGAATGGTTCAGATTTTGCTATGTGTCATAAGTGTGAATGAATGGTTCAGATTTTGCTACGTGTCGTAAGTGTGAATGAAGGGTTCAGATTTTGCTATGTGTCAGACTTATCCAATTACGCACGCCATAGACACCGATAAATCAGGAAGTTTGAAAAAAAAATTTCTGCTTTTTCAGAAAACAGATCTTGTCGACGCATCGAGTTCTGAGTCAGTGATATTTCCGTATACGTTAAATCTCGAGATTTGAACGTTGAATTTTGAAGAAAAATCTCGGGAGTCGGGTGATAGGTACAGGCTGGTTGTTCAAAAATCTGAGGTTTATTTAACACACACTAATTTTCGATGAACTTCATCATTTTCAAACTCTTAGCTTAATCTCTTATTAGATTTTCTAGAATGGCTTCCTCTTCTTCTCAAAACAAACCAGAAACAATTAATCTAAATGATACACCTAGTGTGATGCCAGAAGTCTGGCGTCCTTACTTCCTTTCAATTAATGGCCCTGTGTCAGTAACTGATTCAGTGATATTGAATGGTGAGACTGCCACCGCAGTAGCTGCCGGTCTTTGTACTCCGGAGGATGCAAAGGTTTTAGCTGGGAGGACTGACCCACAAATAATAAATGAATCATTGGCACTCACGATTCAGTGTACTGCCACTGTTTCTAACATGGGACGTCGTCTTCATGTTAGGAATATGGAAGTGAAAACGCTGCGTTCTCAAGTCACCATTTTACAAAGGTTGCTGAAGGAGAGTAAGAAGAAAGTAGGGGAGGTCAAGGAGGAGAACAAAAGGCTGAAGGCGCTCGTGGATTCTTATGCCGATGATTTGGTAATCCGGTCCACAGAGCAGAGCAAGACCACTAATAAGCTGCAGAAGCAGTACGAGAAGCTACTAGCTGAGGTGAAGGAATTGACTTCTCGCTCTATCCCCAAATAAATGTAGTGGGAAGTGTAGTGGTTTTTCCTTTTGTGGTGACTTCTCCTTTATGGCTTTCTTTTTAATAAAATCAAGTTTGTTTAAATGATGAGTTTTATTTCTTATTTTATGCATGAACATATACGCAAATATACATAGAACTGGGACATATAATTTAATGTTCAAACAATATAACTAGGAAGATATAAAATGAACAATTTTATGAACATGATATGCATAAAATCATTTTATATTCAATTCTTAAGAGAAAGATAATAAGTTTAAACTTCATTTGATATCAACGTATCTAGCCATACCTATTTCACGTCGAATTGTGCAAAATCGTTCTTCAATGAGAGGTTTCGTGAGAATATCCGCCCATTGACTATCGGTGCTTACAAATTCAAGTTCAATGTCCCCTTTTTGCACATGATCTCTTATAAAATGGTATCTAATTTCAATGTGCTTTGTGCGAGAGTGTTGGATAGGATTTTTACTTAAACTTATGGCACTTGTGTTATCACACCTTATGGGAATATGATCAAAAAGAATTTTAAAATCCTCTAGTTGTTGTTTTATGTAGAGAGATTGAGCACAACAACTACCGGCCGCTACATATTCGGCTTCCGCCGTTGATAAGGCCACAGAATTTTGCTTTTTACTAAACCATGATACTAGTGAGTGTCCTAGAAAGTGACAAGTACCACTAGTGCTTTTGCGATCAATTTTGCAACCAGCAAAATCCGCATCCGTGTAGCTTATTAAGTCAAATGAATTTGACTTAGGGTACCATAATCCTAAATCAATGGTTCCAAGCAAATATCGAAATATTCGTTTGACTGCAATTAAGTGTGATTCTTTAGGACAAGATTGAAATCGGGCGCAAAGACATACACTAAACATTATATCGGGTCTACTTGCGGTTAAATAAAGTAAACTACCAATCATACCTCGATATAGCTTAACGTCCACCGGTTTACCTTTCTCATCTTTGTCAAGCTTTGTTGAAGGACTCATGGGAGTTCCATATGCTTTAGCATTTGTCAATCCAAATCTTTTTAGTAAGTCTATGACATATTTGGATTGATTTAAGAATATCCCATCTTCGGTTTGCTTTATTTGAAGTCCGAGAAAGAATTTTAGCTCACCCATCATACTCATTTCGAATTCATCCTGCATAGTCTTAGAGAATTCTTTGCACAAGTTTTCATTAGTAGAACCAAATATAATATCATCAACATAGATTTGCACAATAAGCATGTCTTTTCCATCAAACATTAGAAATAATGTTGTGTCAAGTTTTCCACGTGTAAAACCCTTTTCAATAAGGAAACCACTTAGTCGTTCATACCAAGCTCTTGGAGCTTGTTTTAAACCATATAAAGCTTTTGATAATTTAAAAACGTGGTTTGGAAATTCATGATTTTCAAATCCAGGAGGTTGTTCTACATAAACTTCTTCGGCAATAAAACCATTTAAAAAGGCACTTTTGACATCCATTTGAAATAATTTAAAATTTTTAAAACATGCAAAAGCAAGTAACATGCGTATAGCTTCTAATCTAGCAACTGGAGCATAAGTCTCTCCATAATCAATACCTTCCTCTTGATTATAACCTTGAGCGACTAACCTTGCTTTGTTCCTTACTATTATACCTTCTTCATCCTTTTTGTTTCGGAATACCCATTTTGTACCAATGACGGAGTGGTCCTTGGGTCTAGGTGCAAGAGTCCATACCTTGTTTCTTTCAAATTGGTTTAGCTCTTCTTGCATTGCCAAGATCCATGATTCATCTTCAATAGCTTCATTTATGTTCTTTGGTTCAATTTGTGAGAGAAACGCCATGTTGTTGCAGATGTCCTTGAGCTTTGATCTTGTGCTTACTCCATGTTCAATTTCACCAATGATCAATTCTTTAGGATGACTATGGACTACGTTCCAACTTTTTGGTAATTCTTCATTGTTGGTTGGAGGAAGCGCTTTTTCTTCATCTTTTGGTTCATCTACTTGATCTTTGACTTTTTCACTTAAATCAACTTGGTTAGATGAACTAGCTTTATTTTCAAGAGAAATTGGCTCATCATCACAATTATTTTTGATATGGAATGGATTAGTTTCATCAAAAACAACATGCATAGATTCATCAACAACCATAGTTCGTTTATTGAACACTCTATATGCTTTACTATTTGTAGAATAACCAAGGAATATACCTTCATCGGATTTAGCATCGAATTTACCAAGATTATCTCTATCATTCAATACAAAGCACTTACATCCAAAAACTTTGAAATATCCAATGTTAGGTTTTCGATTATTCCATAGTTCATAAGGAGTTTTATTTAAAGTGTTTCTAATGATGGTTCTATTTATAACATAGCAAGCGGTGTTAACAGCTTCAGCCCAAAAGTATTGAGGTAAATTATGTTCATTAAGCATAGTTCTAGACATTTCTTGAAGTGATCTATTTTTACGTTCTACTACTCCATTTTGTTGAGGAGTACGAGGTGCCGAGAAATTGTGTCCAAAACCATTTTGATCACAATATAGTTCAATATCTTGATTATCAAATTCTCTACCTCTATCACTTCTAACATTGTTAATTGTATAACCTTTTTCATTTTGAATTCTTCTACAATGTTTAACAAATGCTTTATGAGCTTCATTTTTGTGAGCAAGAAATAATACCCATGTATAGCGAGAGTAATCATCAACAATTACAAATGCATACAATTTGCCACTTAAGCTAGCGGTTCTAATAGGACCAAATAAATCCATATGCAATAATTCTAGAGGTCTTGAAGTAGAAATAACTTTCTTTTTCTTAAAAGATGACTTAGTTTGTTTACCTAGTTGACATGCATCACATATTTTATCTTTAACAAATTTAGTAACCGGCAAGCCTTTTACTAAATCAAGTTTAGACAATTTTGAGAGTAATTCCATATTGGACATGTCCTAATCTTCTATGCCACAACCAACTATTTTCATTTATGGCAGCAAGGCAAATTGATTCTTTTGAAGTCATATTATCAAAATCAATAGTGTAGACATTTCTCATTTCTAAATGCCACAAATAAAACTTGATTATCAATTTCATTTACTATAATGCACATGATTGATTTAAATATTACATTATAGCCTTTATCACACAATTGGCTAATACTTAGCAAGTTATGTTTCAAACCATCAACCAAGAGAACATCTTCAATAACAAGAGAATGTGTTTTACCAATATTACCTATACCGATGATCTTTCCTTTTGAGTTATCACCGAATTTGACATTTCCTCCATCTTTTAGAGTAAGAGAAGTGAACTTGTTTTTGTCACCTGTCATATGCCTTGAACATCCACTGTCAAGAAACCACTTCTTCTTGGTAGATTTGGATATCAAGCATACCTACAAAACAATTTTAAGTAACTCTTCTTTGGTACCCAAATCTTCTTGGGTCCTCTTGGGTTAGTTGGTGGTGAGGTTCCTTTAATAATCCAAATCATATTTTTCATAGGACATGTATGAATATTATGCCCTATTTTTCCACAATGTTTACATATGGGAGATTTCAAGAGGTTTTCATTAATGAAAAATTTTTGATAATGTTTTTCTTTTATTTTCGGGTTATATCCAATACCCGCTTTGTCAAAAACACATCTTTGACTACCCAACAAATTATCCAAATTTTTCTTTCCATTTGTAAAGTTAGTCAAAATTTTAGTTAAGTTTTCAACCTTGAGTTTTAGTTCTTTATTTTCATTAATCAAAAGATTTGAATTGTGAACAATTTGTGATGATGTTTCCACATCATTTGCTTTCATTTTCTCAATAAAATTTTGTGACTTAACTTCCAACTTAATTATTTCTTCTTCTAAAAACAGATTTTTATCATTCAAAGAATTAATTTGTTTTTCTAGAATTTCATTTTTGTTTTTCAAATCATTTAATTCGTTTGAAAGAGATGTGACTTTCTTTTTAAAAGCTTTATTTTTCAAAACATTTTTCTCAAATTCTTCAACCAATTCTTCAAAAGCATTTTGTAATTCATCATAGCTATAAGATTCATCATCTAAAGAATTAAGTTTAGAAGTTACCTCATCTCCATGTGCCATTAAGCAAAGATCTTCGGTGGCGCTTTCATCGTCATTAAATGCTAGCGGACAAAAGCTTGCGTGCTCATCCTCACTTATGTTGGATTCATTTATGTATCCCAAAAGACAAAGATTTGCCACTTCATTGTCACTTGAGTTGTTATCCGAATCACTTTCATCGGAGTCATCCCAAGTTACCTTTAGAGCTTTCTTTTTGTACTTCATTTTCTCTTTGTTTACTTGAGGACACTCATTTTTGTAATGCCCCTGCTTCTTGCATTTGTAGCAGGTAGGAGTTTCAGTTTTGCTTGATTCTCCTTTATTTTCTCCTTTCTTAGGGAATCTTCTTCCAAACCCCTTTTTCTTCTTTAAGAACTTTTTGAAGTTTCTAGTCATCAGGGCAATTTCTTCTTCTTCATCTCTTTCCTCTTCACTATTGTCGTGGTCATGATGAGAGGATTTGAGGGCGAAGTTTTTCTTTGGTTTGACTTCTTCTTCCTCCACTTTACTATTCATTTCAAGCTCATACGTCATAAGTGATCCGAATAGTTCTTCTAAGGTCAACACCTTAAGATCTCTAGCTTCAGAAATTGCTGTCATCTTTGCTTCCCACCTCTTTGGTAATGACCTGAGAATTTTTCTCACATTTTCTTGGTTAGTATAAATTTTTCCAAGGGCCTTCAAGCTATTCACAATATTAGTAAACCTAGTAGACATTTCACTAATATTTTCATCTTTCTTCATAACAAACAATTCATATTCATGGACAAGCATGTTCATTTTAGATTCCTTAACTTGATTAGTTCCTTCATAAGTAACTTCAAGTTTGTCCCAAATTTCTTTAGCCGAGTCACAACCCGAGACTCTATTGTATTCAATTGGGTCAAGAGCACAATATAAAGTACTCATAGCTTTACAATTTAATTCAATGAGTCTTACATCAGCCTCATTCCATTCACTTTCTAATTTTGCTAAGGTTGCTCCTTCCACAGTTTTTGTGGGAATATGAGGACCATTTGCAATGATTCTCCAAACATGATAGTCTTGACCCTTAATATACATGATCATTCTATTTTTCCAATAGCCATAATCACTACCAATGAATAGAGGTGGTCTATGAGTAGATTGACCTTCAAGCATTTGAGGTCTAGGTGTGTTTGCCATGATCTTAACTCTAAGATTGTTAAATCTATATGTAGAGCCTTGGCTCTGATACCAATTGTTACCCAAATATCAACCTAAGAGGGGGGGTGATTTAGGTTGAGGCAAACTTTTTCGATTTAAATGCGGAATTAAAAACTATTTTCAAATTAGCAAATGTTGATTTAGCAAATTTAAGAACACAATTCAATTGCAATAAGATATGATATGAAAATCAAACACAAGTATATATATAAGCAATTAAATATGTAAGAGATAGAGAGAGAGAAAATCAAACACGATGATTGTTATCGAGGTTCGGCTTCCCGTGCCTACGTCCCCGCCTCAAGAACACTTCTTGAGGATTCCCAAATCCACTATTTGACAATCTTCTTTCGGGTGAAGATAAAACCGTTACAAATCTTCCTTACACAGTGAAGAGTAACCACCGAGTGAAAAATCCTTTTCACTCCTTAGGATTTATACCAAAACCCTAACAAAATACTCACAGGTTTCAACAAAGTATTTGTTGTACAAGATAAGGCTCTCTCAAAGAGTAATTGTACACAATATGCTCACTCTAATAGTATATCAAGGATTTGATCAATATGGCTCAAAAAGTGTTTAGAGAAATTTTCAATCAAGGATTTTGAATGATATGAAAATATAAGCTTGAGAAGGATGGATTGATGTATAAGATGTTATCTTTTCTATCTTTGATTTCTCTTGTATGCTTGATGTTTAGAAATGAAGAAAGGGTAGTATTTATAGCCATCATGTTGTCTTGCATTCTTCTTGATTTTCAATCAATCAATTTGCTTTCTTTGAAAACTTTTCTTCTTAAGATTTTTCAACCATAATTGATATGGTTGTCTTGCATGTGAATTTCAATCAATCAAGTTTGTCTTTGAAGACTTTAAGAGATTTTTCAATTGATATTGTTGTCTTATATTTGAATTTCAACCAATCAAGTTGTCTTTGAAGACTTTAAGAGATTTTTCAATTGATATGGTTGTCTTATATTTGAATTTCAACCAATCAAGTTGTCTTTGAAGACTTTAAGAGATTTTTCAATTGATATGGTTGTCTTATATTTGAATTTCAACCAATCAAGTTTGTCTTTGAAAACTTTAAGAGATTTTTCAATTGATATGGTTGTCTTATATTTGAATTTCAACCAATCAAGTTTGTCTTTGAAAACTTTAAGAGATTTTTCAATTGATATGGTTGTCTTATATTTGAATTTCAACCAATCAAGTTTGTCTTTGAAAACTTTAAGAGATTTTTCAATTGATATGGTTGTCTTATATTTGAATTTCAACCAATCAAGTTTGTCTTTGAAAACTTTAAGAGATTTTTCAATTGAAGTTGGTTTTAAAGTTGAGCCTTAAAGATCAAATCTTAATAAACTTTACAAAACCTAACTCTTACTTCTCATATGTCTCGGATCATTGTCTTTGAGCTTGATTTCTTTGTCTTGAGTCTTGATGACTTTGATCTTCAATGAATTTGCAACTTGTCAACTTTGCATTTGCTTGATATTTGAATTGGCCATCTTGGTCCAATTAAATCAATAGTCAAAATTAAGCTTTAAAACATAAATCATTAGTTCATATGAAAATATCATTAATGAACAACTTAAAATCATGGTTATCATCAAAACTACATGAATGTCCTTGGATTAATTAGCCAATTAATAATTATTGAAACCTTGAGGCTAACAAAAGTAATTGAACATCCAAACTCATGGCATAGTCGGTCTGGAGATGACAAATATGGGTTGACATGAATATAATGCTTAATGCAAAGTGCAATTTATTATAACACAAGAATTTTTAAGGAAAGGGTCAAGACCTCGTGGGGTCGGGATTCGATGCTATTGAAAGACTTATTCGAATCTCGACACCACCATAGGATTTACATGAATGAACGAAACAATCTAAAAAGAAGGTTTCAAAGCCTTTTCGGGCTTACACGAAGGATTAGTGCTATTGAAAGACTTATCTGAACCTTTGATGCCAAATAGGACTTAAATGAGAAAATCTATTTGAAAACGGGGTTTCAATGCCTTTTCGGGCTTACACGAAGGGTTAGTGCTATTGAAAGACTTACCTAAACCTTTGATGCCAAATAGGACTTAAATGAGAAAATCTATTTGAAAACGGGGTTTCTATGCCTTTTCGGGCTTACACGAAGGGTTAGTGCTATTGAAAGACTTACCTAAACCTCCGACGCCAAATAGGACTTAAATGAGAAAATCTATTTGAAAACGGTTTTTCAATGCCTTTTCGGGCTTACACGAAGGGTTAGTGCTATTGAAAGACTTATCCAAACCTTCGACGCCAAATAGGACTTAAATGAGAAAATCTATTTGAAAATATGGGTTTCAATGCCTTTTCGGGCTTACACGAAGGGTTGGTGCTATTGAAAGACTTATCCAAACCTCCGACGCCAAATAGGACTTAAATGAGAAAATCTATTTGAAAACATGTTTGCAATTTACGGGTCCAACGCCTCATGGATTTACATGGGGTTTAGTGCTATTGAAAGACTTACCTAAAACCACCAATACCGTTCGGTATTTTCATGCCCAAATCAAAATAATGATGGATGAACAATATTTACAACAACGTAGTAAATAATGTAAATAACCGGCTTTGGAAAAGAGTATTTTTGTGGGTCCAATGCCGCATGGATTTACATGGGGTTTAGTGCTATTGAAAGACTTACCTAAAACCACCAATACCGTTCGGTATTTTCATGCCCAAATCAAAAATGGAAGAAAATGGACAATGACGAAAATAACGGGGTTTAAACAAGGGATTTTCGTGGGTCCAATACCCTATGGAATTACATGGTGGTTAATGCCTCATTGAGGTCTCACATAACCCACCACGACCAATCGGGATTATCACGCCCAAATCACAAAGAGCAAGGGAGAAAATGACGATATTTACAAATGCGGAATAAATGTAAATAAAACGGTAAATGACGTTATTTAACAATGGGGATTTTTAACGGGTCCAATGCCTATGGAATTATATGGTGGATAAAGCCTCTTTGAGGTCTTACATAATCCACCACGACCAATCGGGATTATCACGCCCAAATCACAAAGGGAAAAAAAATGGGGGATATTCACAATATAATATTCATAACGTAGTAAATGTAAATAAAGCAATAAATGACAATATTTAACATGGGGAAGTGTATTTTTCGGGTCAAGCACCTCGTGGGCTAACATGGTTGTCACGGCCTCGTTAGAGGTCTTACGCGAACCGCCAAAGCCACTTGGGTTTTGCCGTACTAAAACACACGGGAAAGGGGATAATCACAACAAATATTCACAAGTACGTAGTAAATGTAAATAAAGCAATA